>JAVJIX010000026.1:4437500-5122500 GCA_036785185.1 Paratrypauchen microcephalus | reverse complement strand
CTCCACCAATCACTCACTCACTTATTCTCTCTCTTTCTCTCCCTCTCTCATTCTCTCTCTCTCACTTTCTCTCTCACCACTCACTCACTTACTCACTCACTCTTTCACTCTGTTTTCTCTCTCCTCTCTTTCTCTCCTCTCATTCCCTCTCTCTCACTTTCTCTCACCAATCATTTACTCACTCACTCTTTCTTTCACTCTGTTTTCTCTCTCTCCTCTCTTTCTCTCTCACCCCCTCTCTTTCACCCTTTTACTCTCTCTCTCTCTCCCTCTCTCCTTCTCTTTCTCTCTCTCCCTCTCCTCGGGCTGTCCACAGATCACAACAGCCGTGATGAATTTCTCTCTCACTCTTTCTCTTTCACTCTCTCTGTTTTCTCCCTCTCCTCTCTTTCTTTCCCTCCCTCCCTCTCTCTCTCTCTCTCTCTCTCTCTCCTCGGGCTGTCCACAGATCACAGCGCCCATGATGAATTACCCCGGGACAGCAGCAGGCAGACGTCTTCACTACAGGGACCTGTTGCGTCGTTGGTTTTATTGCGGACGTGGCAGTTTTGTAGCCATTTTTTATTTTTTTAAGGAGAGAATTGTACAAAACCGATAACAGATTCCTTCTACGGTATATTTTATGCATGTTGTGTTGTTCCTCCAGCAAAGACAAAACTGAAGTTGTGTTTTGTCCTTTCTTATCTCTTTTAAAGGGCCCAGTTGTGTTTTGTTTCATTCACATGTTTAACACACAAACCCTGCATAATAACACTGTTCTTCTCTTATCCCTGGGATGTCATGTGATGGTACAGGAAGTGCTCCACTGTGTTTTTAAACTCCATACACCTTCACTAGAATCATTTGGATGATTTCAGCCCTGGAATTACCAATCTCTACTGAACAAAAGGTAAAAAGGTAGTTGTTAACTTAAACTAAACTACGCTTCGTGACATCACAAGGTGGAAAGGAACATTTTGAGCTTTGGAGTAGTGCTGTCAGGCAATAAAAAAATAATCTAATTAATCACATTTTAATCTCATGAGAGAGAGAGAGAGCGAGAGAGAGAGAGAGAGAGAGAGAGAGAACCCACTTTGCGATTGAGTTCATTTTTCTGTGGTCACTTTGCTCATTCGTTTCCCAAATTCTGAGAGTGTAGTTTGGTGGTTTGTTGGTTTGTTGGTTTGTTGGTTTGGTGGTTTGTTGGTTTGGTGGTTTGTTGGTTTGTTGGTTTGGTGGTTTGGTGGTTTGTTGGTTTGGTGGTTTGGTGGATTGGTGGTTTGGTGGTTTGGTTTGGTGGTTTGTTGGTTTGTTGGTTTGGTGGTTTGGTGGTTTGTTGGTTTGGTGGTTTGGTTTGGTGGTTTGGTGGTTTGTTGGTTTGGTGGTTTGGTGGTTTGGTGGTTTGGTGGTTTGTTGCTTTGTTGCTTTGGTGGTTTGTTGGTTTGGTGGGTTGTTGGTTTGGTGGTTTGTTGGTTTGGTGGTTTGGTGGTTTGTTGGTTTGGTGGTTTGGTGGTTTGTTGGTTTGGTGGTTTGGTAGTTTGTTGGTTTGGTGGTTTGTTGGTTTGGTGGTTTGTTGGTTTGGTGGTTTGGTGGTTTGGTGGTTTGGTGGTTTGTTGCTTTGTTGCTTTGGTATTTTGTTGGTTTGGTGGGTTGTTGGTTTGGTGGTTTGTTGGTTTGTTGGTTTGGTGGGTTGTTGGTTTGGTGGTTTGGTGGTTTGGTGGTTTGTTGGTTTGTTGGTTTGGTGGTTTGGTGGTTTGTTGGTTTGGTGGTTTGGTAGTTTGTTGGTTTGGTGGTTTGTTGGTTTGTTGGTTTGGTGGTTTGTTGGTTTGTTGGTTTGTTGGTTTGTTGGTTTGGTGGTTTGGTGGTTTGGTGGTTTGGTGGTTTGTTGGTTTGTTGGTTTGGTGGTTTGGTGGTTTGGTAGTTTGTTGGTTTGGTGGTTTGTTGGTTTGTTGGTTTGTTGGTTTGGTGGTTTGGTAGTTTGTTGGTTTGGTGGTTTGTTGGTTTGGTGGTTTGTTGGTTTGGTGGTTTGGTGGTTTGTTGCTTTGTTGCTTTGGTGGTTTGTTGGTTTGGTGGGTTGTTGGTTTGGTGGTTTGTTGGTTTGGTGGTTTGTTGGTTTGGTGGTTTGGTGGTTTGTTGGTTTGGTGGTTTGGTAGTTTGTTGGTTTGGTGGTTTGTTGGTTTGGTGGTTTGGTGGTTTGGTGGTTTGGTGGTTTGTTGCTTTGTTGCTTTGTTGCTTTGGTGGTTTGTTGGTTTGGTGGGTTGTTGGTTTGGTGGTTTGTTGGTTTGTTGGTTTGGTGGGTTGTTGGTTTGTTGGTTTGGTGGTTTGTTGGTTTGTTGTTTTGGTGGTTTGGTGGTTTCTTGGTTTCTTGGTTTGGTGGTTTGTTGGTTTGGTGGTTTGTTGGTTTGTTGGTTTGTTGGTTTCTTGGTTTGGTGGTTTGTTGGTTTGTTGGTTTCTTGGTTTGTTGGTTTGGTGGTTTGGTTTGTTGGTTTGTTGGTTTCTTGGTTTGTTGGTTTGGTGGTTTGTTGGTTTGTTGGTTTCTTGGTTTGGTGGTTTGGTGGTTTGTTGGTTTGTTGGTTTGTTAAAATTCGCTCACACTCGCTCTATCATCGGTAACGATGGAACTTGTCCGGACGTGTTTATCGTTCAATTGATCCGTCAGGCTGGAGCAGCTTTGGTGAAGAAAAATTATTTTTGACAAAACCTACAAATCACTGCGTTCTTGTTGATCGTCCCGTCTTCGTTCTTTTTATAAATAAACTTGCCGTTCAAAGGCCCTGGCAGCGATTTGCTCACCGTACGCCAAATTTAAAATGCACACGCATTGAATTGCCGCTCTTAATTAATTGCGTTAATTTTTGCGTTAAACTGACAGCCCTGACTCATTGAGTGTCGGCCTGTTTTCAGAATTCAAACCCCCAGAGTGCCAGAGGTTTTAGTGCATTTTCACTGATTTTACAAGACTCTTCTTCACTCTCTTCTTTCATTTGAAAAAAAAAAAAATTATACTTCTAACCTTTTCGGTTCTCAGGTAATTGATAGTAGAACGTAGGGAAGTTTCAGCAAAAACACTGTTTTTTGACCATAAAGTGGAGAAAACAAGCGTTTTGTGCAAAGAGGGATTTCTAGCAGATCAGTGATTTTGACGTCAATACTTATTGATTTAGTGACACCTCAAACATATAAAACAACAGATTTTTGAATGCAAACTACATTTTTTATTTACAAATATAAGAATATAAGGCTCTGTGAATTGAAAATTCCTTCAAATCAATAGTGCCAAGAAATGTTTACAGGATATAATAATATCTTTTCATATAAAATAGAACTTTGTCAAAACTTTGACAAAATTGAGGCTCAGAGTACAGATCCATAATTAAAAACTAATATATATACACACACACACACACACACACGCACGCGCGCACACACATACACACACACACACGCACACGCACGCACACACACACGCACACACACACGCACACACACACACACACACATAACTTCATTCATTACAATTACCACACAGCAGCATTATGTAAACTTAATTCTTCTCATCTCATGCCTCTCTGGGGAGTCAGTATTCGTCTTCTTTGGCGCTGTCGTAATTCTGATCTGAGTTCCCTGCTTCGCGCAGCGCGAGCCCGAGCCCGACACATCGTCTACCTGGCGCAGACCAGATCTCTTCCCTGACATGCCTGCCTGATCCGGCGTGTCTCCACAATCCTGTGATGCGGGGTCCCAAGACCGCTCCGACCGCTCCGGAGGCACTGATGAAGAGTCATCTGCTTTTCCGCGTTCCCTCCCCTTGCTTCTCTCACCACTACACACTACACGCGCTAATCTCTTCCTCTCTTCCGGGTCTCCGATTGGCAGATAATACAAAAGATCGCTACCTACAGGTTGGGAGGTATGAATTACACCTTAAAAGTTGCTCCAGGTCGTATCCTAGCGACCCCCGCTGAAAAACGTCTTTGACGTCAATCGACGTCTCCGGCACTCAATGAGTTAAGCATTTAGGTAACATTAATGCTATTCTAATACCTGGAAAACGATTCTGGTGATGGTTTATGGACTTAAAAGCTGCACAGGAGAAGTCAGAATTTTTACCTGTGATACAACAATCTGGGGAAAATGTAAACAATAGTAAATAGTCTTATTACTGTACATCAGTTTATACAGCTCTGGAAAAAATAAGAGACCCCTGCAAAATTATCAGTTTTTCAGATTTTACTACTTATAGGTATGTGTTTGGGCAAAAGGAACATTTTTGTTTGAGTCTATAAACTACTGACAACATTTCCCCCAAATTCTAAATAAAAATATTATAGTTTAGAGCATTTATTTACAGAAAATTACAAATGGTCAAAATAACAAAAAAGATACATGTTTTCAGACCTCAAACAATGCAAAGGAACAAGATCAAATTCATTTTAAAACAACATAATACTAATGTTTACACTTAAGAAGAGTTCAGAAATCAATATTTGGTGCAATAGCCCTTATTTTTAATCACAGCTTTCATGCGTCTTGGCATGCTCTCCACAAGTCTTTACATTGTCCTTGGGTGACTTTATTCCACTCCTGGTGCAAGAACTGAAGTAGCTCAGCTTTGTGTTTGTGTTGGAATTCAACAGACGCTGGAATGGAATGGCTGTAATACATGTAGAGATGCTGATTTCAGGAAAAAATGCAGTTGTCCAAACATGAACCGGCTAGTATTTGAATTTTTCAGTATTGACTCCAGTATCGTATTGTTCTCTTTCTCTTTTTTGTTTTGTTTTTTTTGTTTTTGTTTTTGTCCACTACCACTATCCACTAACAAACCCCCAAAAAGTGCAACCCAGAGTCAGCCTTTGCCAGCAGAGAAATGTGCCAGCTTGGTTCAGGGGCATGTATACAGACAGCTGCTGCTTGTTCATGCACATTGTGTTTTGGTCCGATTGTCCCTCCCGGGCATCTGTAGCCGCTCCATATGTTGCTCGAGCTTTTACTCTGCAGGTGTCAAAACGGCATAAACACCCATTAGCTCTGAACTTCACTCCAAAAACAGCCAAATAAAATAACGCGTTTCTCGCTATCAGCATTAGGAGTTAAGAGTCTTGTGAAGCTAAAGAGCACATAAAGCTGCATTTTGTAATGACACAAGCAAAACATAGGAAATAAATGTTGGAAAGATGGAAATGCTAAAACGGCGCCGTTAACAGATAAAGTGCATTTCTGTTGCGATGTGTTGACAAAAAAAAGCCATTACGCCCTTAAAACTAATGTGAAACTAACTAATGTGTTTACGTGTTGTCAGGGAGAAGGAAATGAAAATATACTAAGACTTTCAAATGATTCTAATAAAAAAGAAGTACAAATTGAAGCATGATGTAGTCTTAAAGGTGCACTCTGCAACTTCTAAGATCGATGGTCCGTTGCTCATTTGTCTCCATGAAGATGTTATTTCCTTGCCTGGAATGTTACCAAGTAGAGAATTAAACATAATCTCCCTGGCATTTGTTCAATTATGTGTTTTATAGCTCAAAAATACCTTAAGAAATATGAATTCTTACCATTGCAGGCTTGCTTCTCCTTAGATTTGATCATTAACCTGTCTCCTGCCTGAATTTGCGTGAGCTTTTCCAAAAAGTTGCGATGAAAGTTGCGGCGCTTTTAAGGTTTTTGTTGCGATTTTGTTGCGGGAGGAAGTGAAAGTTGCGATAAATAGTTGTGATTTTCCCTTTTTGTAATTAAAATTGAGTAATATTTTGAATACTAAGTTATTACTGACAAAGAATAATACAAAGACACAGAGATCACAGATATGGTCCTAAAACAACCTCACCAACATCGAAAATAAATTACTACTAGGAGGGGAACTGTTTCGCTCGGTCTTTTGCTGTTATTTTTGTGGGCAAATGGTGCCGCAGACATGTTTCTTTGCCATTAGAAGCCGTGTCCCAATTCCCAGAGTGCACAGTTCGGCGTGTGGTTTGAAGGGCATGTGCGTCATTTCTTTTTTGTCCCATGCGCAGTTAACACGCGTTCGCAGACCGCAGTCGTTTCCATGGAAATCGGGGAGTGGACCAAGCGCGTGAAAAAGCATGCTTCGCGCAGCATGCTTCGCGCAGCATGCACCGCGCGCTACTTCTTCTACGGGAGAAAATGGAGTCGGCGGCTGCTTCCCGTAGTTGCGAGACCTGTCGCATTTCGCAGACAGCCATGCAGTCCGCAGAGTGCACTCAGGGCTGAGCAAGTGTGCACCGCCTTGACTGCAGTCTGAGCCCCCTTCAAACCACGCTCCGAACTGTGGACACGGCCGCAGTTTCGTTTTGTCACACGGAAGTAAGGCAGAAGGAAGTTGGTCGACGTGAGTTCAATACGTCGCTGATGACTGGTCAAAATTGGTAAAAATTGCGGGAAAGTTGCGGTGATTGGTCAAACTTGCAACACCGCCCTGATTCACGGGGATTGGCTGAAGTTGCGTTGAAGTTGCAAATCGCAACATCGCGAATTCCTGGAGGGTCTGATTATAGAGAGCCATCCAACCCATTATTTGTTAAACTTAAAGTGTTGAAAATGTGTGATATTGTTGAATTAAGTCTCCTCAAAGTGCAGAGTGTTTCCTGTAAATATTCAAAGACTGTTTGAGATGAGAAAAAGAACTACAATTTAAAAGGAACCTACATGTTTAAAAAACCCAGATTCAGAACGGAGGTTATGGATCAAAGCGTCGCTGTGAAACGAGTTCATTTATGGAAAAGTCTTGTCAAAGAAATTAAAGAATCAAGTGCAATAATGCCATTTAAAAATACATAAAATCCATTGTGATTGTGATTGAAATGGAATGTATTGATGAAATGTTTTATCGTCACTATCGGTGTTAATGTCTGGAAAAGGGAAGAGGGGCAGATAACGTAAGATTACTCTTCTTTCTGCTCGCTTTCATTCAATTTTTTGTATTGTTATCATCCCGTTGATGTCTTTTTATACTTTATGAATGAAATAAACAAACAAAAAAGACTTACACAGTGCACCTTTAAAAAGTGTCCGCAGTTTGATCCTTGCTTCGAGTTTTCTTCTGTGTTATAACGTTCTGTCATCAAAAACACGCTGAAGAAGTTTTAGATGTAATCCATGCATGTTTGAGTAATCTAGTGATCTCTCCCAGGAACTATTCTGTAGTTTCATTACCAAGATGTACGCCGTAGTGTTGTGATAGTGCTCTGAAGGTGGAGTGGCTTAGCATGGAGAGCAAAGGGAGGAGGGACTGCATTGTTTAACTTTTCCGGTGGAAGGGTCATCAAATGCTTTTCTCCATGGAGATGTTATTGCTTTTGTCTGGAATGTTTCACCTTTCTATCTTCGTGGAGACCAAACCAGACCAAGTTACAGATCAGATCTTTGGAGAGGCGACCCCACTGACAGACAGAATGTTTTGCCTTGTTATTTTTGGGTTATAAAACCAACTGTAATTGAATAAATGAAGGTAGAGCTGTCTAATGTCATACTGTGGAACATTCCAGGCAGAGCAATGACATCTCCATAGAAACAAGAAGATGACAACTAAAAAGTTACATAATGCACCTTTAATACCTTGTTTTCGGTGAATATACTGTAGCATTTTCAAAGTGATTAAAAGGTAATATGGTGATCTAAATATGTTATGTGTTAGTGTTTAATACCCTATAGAAGTAAAATGCTGCTGTGGCTCCTCTCCATCTGGAAAAACACTATGGCTACATTTATATGATGACGGTCTGAACAGAAGACGCAAAAGTGGCGTCGCGTCTTCACTTTTTATTCCGTGTTTAGACGAGCTGTAATGGAAATCTTACAATAATCATGCATATAATCAGATATATATGTAATGTTTAAGTTGGTTCTGATGATTCTTAATGAAATGGAGTGTCAATCTTGACACCAAAATCTAGCTATGGCTTTAGGCCTATGTTACATGTGTGGTAAATTTCCACTGGCCTCTAAAGTTGTTTTTTGTGCCTGTGAAGGAGCCAGCCTTGAGCTGACCTGTTATTGTTATGTTAAATGTTATGTCTTGATTATGCATGTACGCATTTGCTCATGCCCCCCCGTGGGGTATAAGGACTTGCTATGTTTTGTTATGAACACAGATCTAGGGACAGAGTCCTCTGTGAGGGACAGGCAGGGCGTAATTGTGCACAATTGCTTTAACAAATTAACTCTTTGATTCAAGACAACTTTCCAGTTTTATTTTCTTAGAATAGAAATTCCACAACAGAGCGTTTTCGGGAGGAAATCTGCGTGCATACGGTGACAGAAAAGTGTGTGGAATTCAATCGGGTATGCATGCCAGGCGGCTAGGTGGCGCTGTGATACATTATCACTATGTCCGTGCGCATGAGTAGAATCTTCCTTCTTCTCATCTGCGCCGTGAAAAGCAAAACAAAACATGGCTACAGGTAGCAAAAAAAAATTGTGTGGTCAAACGAAGAAGTTCAACTATTGCTTCAGACCACGTTAAGCGACAAAGCAACAAAGGCCCAACAAGGTATGGACTGGGAGTCCTGCCAAACAAAGTGCACTGATATATGGACCGATGCAACGTAAACACGTATGCGACGTCAGCAGGTTTGACCAGAGTTTTGCGTCTTGGACAGTGTAGACGAAAACGCTACGGCGGAGCGTATTCAAGTTTTCCACTTTGGAGGGCGGTTTCAGTTTTTTGCGTTTTTAAGCCCCCAAAACGCCGTCACCGTCTAAACGAAAGGCACTTCCGATAAAATATTTTATCGTTTTTACCCATAAGCGTTCTCATGTAAACAGGCCCTATATATAATAAGACTATTACAGTTTTTATTATTATTAAAAATATGTTGAAAATGTGTAAAAATTGTAATATTGTGACTAATTTTTGGCCTCCACTGCAGGTCCAAATAGTTTTCTCTTAGCTCTTAGTCATGGATCAGTTAAAATGTTATGCTTTTAGTCACTTTTTGAACCAAATTCTGCTAAAAATATTGACGTTGAAATAATTTGTCAGTTTTATTTAGTTGAAGGTTTTGTCAATTAAACTCTGATGGATAAGACAAGGTTGGTCAGATACTGTTTTCTCATACACCTCCAAATGAATTGATTTAGAAGCACTATGTAACCTTTTTTGTGTCAGTCACCTGCTTGTTTCTATGGAGATGTCATTGCTCTTCCTGGAATGTTCCACAGTATGACATTAAACATCTCTACGTTACATTTATTCAATTACAGGTGGTTTTTTAGCTCAAAAATACACATTTCTGGGCAGTTTTGTGGTTCGAAATTCCAAATGGTGGCTTGATGACTTGGTAAAATTCTTGTCAAAAGTGCAATTATCAGGATGTCCAGCTCAGAAGGTTTCAAGTCCAGGAGAAAGTGCTGAGCTGTGAGACTGTGTGATGTGTTGTCGTGGAAACATAAGCCTTTTGTGTAGTTGTAATTGACTGGATGAGGAGGAATGCTAACTTCATCAGAAATGGCAGCAGGAACCAGGATTGTAGTTGAGTCTGTTTTTTTTATTTTCTTCCCACACAAGAAGGCCTTAAAGATGCACTGCGCAACTTTTCTGCTTGTCTCCATGGAGATGTTATTGCATTACCTGGAATGTTCCACGGTGTGACAGTGAACACCTCTATCTAGCATTTACTCATTAGGGGTGTTTCTCTTGCTCAAAAACACAATAATTCTCTCTGTGAATAGGGGCGACTCTCCACAGATCTGACCTGTACGTAGCCTATAGTTGTCTCCCTTGAGATGGATGGGTTTAATCTCTTCCGTGGAACATTCGAGACAAAGCAAACACATCTCCGTGATGAAGACATTAAGTACAAATGTGTTTATAAAGAAAGCTTCACAAATGAGGCCCATTGATTTTTTTTTATTTTTAGACCTATTGTTCTTGTCTGTTCTATAGTTATAATTTACGGCACCAGTGGATCATTATGTTATATTTCGTTCGTTCATTTTCTTCCGCTTAATCCCTGGTCCGAGTCACGGGGGCAATAGTCCAAACAGATCTGCCGTCCAGATCTCACTGCACCAGCCCCGTGGATCCTCCTGCCGGCTGTGGGTCCACGGAGAACAGCCCCAAGTCGCTCTTTCGGGCAACTGGCCTTGATGTACTTCTGTCATTGTCCGCAGACACTGGGGGCGAGGTGGGTTAAGTGTCTTGCCCAAGGACACAACGGCAGCACCCATCCGTGAGAGCTGGAGCCGTGCCACCAACCCGTGGGCCAGTGGATCCGACCGCTCGACCAACGATGCATGTCGAGAGTTACGTTATATTTGCACATTTTAAATCACAATTTTTGATCTAAAACGACTTAATAAAAGAAACAAGTCCACTGACCTTTGCGTTGGAAAATTGGGGTGTCCAACGGGAGCAGACAATTTCTGAACTCTAGATGCTCCGATATGCAATCTGGGGTCATTCCAGCCAATAAAAACTAAGATGTCAACCACCCATTTTCCCCCTCTTGATGATCCCACTTTGCATGACCTTCTCACAAAATCTGACTTACACTGGATGGAATCAGCTCAGGATGTGTAGTCTGGACAGGAGCTGCTGACAGACTCAAGCGCACTTCTAAATGATCATCATGTCACGGTGGAACAGTACTTAATGATCTTCATGTGGGAAAAGGCTGACTCACATGAATACATTTTCATAAATCTATCTCCATTTTATCTGATAAATGTTTATTTTAATATTAAAATAAGCCAAGTAAACTGTACTGTACTTGAACACACCGTTTTTGGACCCTCACCCACAGTTTTTGTACCTGTTTTTTCATCTTCCTACCTGGAGTCACATTCTCCTACTGGTTTTGTAATGGTATTTACCAGCCTCTACACATTTACCAAATGGATGTTGTGACAAACAGATGCATTTGTGCACTTTTTATTAGGCAAAATTCAACCACATGTCGCTGTAGACCTGCTCTGTGCTGTAGACCTGCTCTGTGCTGTACACCTGCTCTGTGCTGTAGACCTGCTCTGTGCTGTAGGCCTGCTCTGTGCTGTAGACCTGCTCTGTGACAACACTGTAACATAAATTTAGATTAGTTTTTGCTTTGCACTTAGTCTTGCTCTTCTAATCAGAGGCATCGAGGAGGAGCCTGTGTGGCTATGAGCAGGAGGAGCGAGAGTGTGAAAAGGAGAGGCGCACTGACGTGAGGCGGACGAACAGGTAGGATGTTTTATAAAGTCCAGCTGCTCTGTGGTACACGCTGGTACGCAAAGGTACACGCTGTGGTGGACAAACTGCGCATGCTGGCGGCGCACGTGGTGTCCGCGTGTTCCAGACGAGCGCACAGGCTGCAGTGCGAACCTCCGCGCGGTCCGCACGCCGGTTAAAGTTTATTGCTAAAGGCAGCGGCTGTAATGAAATATGATCGCAATCATCTCGAGACCAAGACCGACAGGGGTGCCCAATACGTCGATCGACTGGTAGATCGCGATCGACGTATTGGGCACCTCTGTTTTAGACACTATTTTTGATTCACACGGTAATACGGGATAAAGTGTGTCCCTATTCAGCTCAATACGGGATGCGTGTTTCCGAATATGGGACGATTTCGTTTTTCAAGGGACGGTTGGCAACCCTAAACACAACTATACATATATATATATATATATATATATATATATATATATATATATATATATATATATGTATATATATATATATATATATATATATATATATATATACCCCAAATTTTTCTTAACGGATTTGCACTGATATAAAACAAATGACCCATGTGGCTGATAAAAAAGCGGAAATCTGCCAAAAAGCAGAAATGTTTCATCCCTGCACTGCTGAATACTACAAGTATCACCATTAAGAAAATAACATTAGAGAAGGAAATAAGGTCAGAGCAGCGGTCGTGTGCCAGTGTGAAAACAGGAGTTGATTGGAGCAATGGCGTTTTCAGTACAGGAGAATAAAGATGACTCAAACCTGCATGAATCACTCAGTACAACTTTAAGAGGGTAAATGAGAAGAGGAAACAACTATAACATGGTGAAAAGCTCTGGAAAAGACAATTTTGTGTAATAGGTCTGATTTCTATCCTGAAAGTGACTTGGAAAACTCCTGAATCCATCCTGCTTCTCTACTAACCATCTTCTGTTTTTACTCTGAGCCAGTGTAACCTTGTACGTGACATTTTTAATACGTATTGAAAATATTCAGTGCCCTCTATTATAATTGGCACCCTCTGGAAGGTTTTGAGGTGACGCTCACTTTGGACCATATTGGAAAATTGGAAGCGGTGGTAGATCATTTAAATGTGTTTGTTTATTTCGCCCTTCGTTGCACCTTTACGCCACAAAAGGTTTTATTTTCATGACAACCACAGCAGTACAAACACCAGCCTCCTCAGCCTCTCTGTCTCCTTCTCTTTATCACCACAAATTTTCAAATATATTCACTAATCATTATTATCTGAGCGAGGCTTGGTCAGGCCTACCTCACTGTAGTCCTGCTCCTCTGTGTCTTTTATTTATTAGTATTAGCACAGATATGCTAATACTAGACGCCAGAGAAATTCGAAAAACAAAAGAAACAGATTAGTTGAGATAGTTTCGGAGCTATTTCAGGGGAGTGAGCTCCTCCCTGCAGCTAGATATAAACAGGGTCTAACCAGCACTAGAACCAGAACTGACGAAGCCTCTCGGATGAGCGGCGAAACGTTTTTGACCAAACAAACTTCCTCCAGTTGACAAATTGAATTTCTCCTTTTATCACTCTTACTTACCTATTCCTTACATCCTCTTACATTAAATTCATTACATTCTTACATTCCTCTTTCACTATCGCTGGGTGAAAATCAGCCGAAAGCCTATAGGAAAAAGTGGGCTCTGGGGTAGGGAAACACCTACACCTTCAAAGATGTCAAAAACAATGGTGAAGCTCCCCAGGGACCCATGACAACATATTGACAATCATGTAAATACTTCGTGAAAATCACCCGGTGATAGTGCTCTAGGGCTAATAAGGACTAGTGGGGTTACATAGAACATTGTATTGTTTAATCTGTATTGTGCAGCACTTTGGAAGCAGTTTTGTTTATGAAAATGCTATTGAAATTAAGTGGATTGGATTAGATTAGCTGGAAGATCTTGTCTGTTGTGTATGTTTTGAGTTTGATGAGGGAACAGTGGTAGAAAATAAGTACTAAAATACCTGTACTTTACTTGAGTACATTGTATAGTGGATACTTTTTATTTCACTACATTTGAGAGCACATTTCAGTCTAAATAAACAAAAGTGCGTGTTTTTTGTTTTGTTTGTTTTTCTATGATAGCTTCAGAAAATTGGGCCACTCAAAGGATTTAATGGCATAAAATAAAAGGGCCTATGACAGGTTAGACGACTCATTTCACTAAAACACAGTTAAGATCATGAGTTACTTATCATGACTTTAACCATTAGATTTTAAATAATTTCACTCTTCAATAGTTAATGAAAATACTTATACATCATACTTCTACTACTTTCATCAGAGTACTTTATTTTGCCCTGTACAAGATTGACTCATTAAAAACCTGGAGTTGCGTTTTCGTTCATTCACACATGTTTGAGTAACCCTTTATTATTTGTCTGTCGGCATCTCCAAACCTCAATATGTCCTGTTCCACCTTGTGATGTCATGTAATGGTAGTTTTCAAGTTAACAGCTCCTTTTACCTTTAGTTCAGTAGAGATCGGCAAGTCCAGGAGTGAAATCGTCCAAATGATTCGAGCGAAGTCGCCTTGTCTTAAGTTTAAAAACACAGTGGAGCACTTCCTTAAGAAGAAGAAGTGAACTTTATTGATCTCACACTGGAGAAATTCTTCTCTGCATTTTAACCCATCCTATATATATATATACATATATTAGGAGCAGTGGGCAGCACACACATTAGGGCGCCCGGGGACCATCTCCATGATCTTCGTGCTTCGGCTTGGTCAGGACCTAAGCTGGAGGTACCTATGGTGCATGTTTTTTTGGGTTGGTGGGGGAAACCGGAGTGCCCGGAGGAAACCCACCCAGACACGGGGAGAACATGCAAACTCCACACAGAAAGGCTCGGGCAATCGAACCTGGAACCTTCTTGCTGTGAAGCAAGAGCGCTAACCATTCTGCTACCGTGCCGCCTGTATTACCACATGACATCACAAGGTGGAACTGTGCGTTTCCAGTTTTTTGAGAAGAACTAAGATGCCTAAATATGCTTGGTTTGTGTGTTAAACATGTGAATGAAACAAAAACACAACTTCAGGTGTGTGATGAGGAAACAAGATTATAACACGGATCAGAAAACAGCATAATATGGGCATTTTAACTTTTAATTTAGTATTTTATTTTACCCTGTATGTTTATTTAAGTAACAAAGCTGAATAAAGAGAGAGGGAGGAGGAGTCCAACTTGCAAACTCCACATGGAAACACCTCATGCTGCCCTGGAATTGAACCAATGACCTTCTTGCCACTCAAAATTGCCACCGTGGTCTGCTCGAGTTCAACATTTTCCCAAAACGATTTACAGTGAAAAGTGAAAATGGCAAATACACTCCTCTTGGGCATAAACCAATTCCAGCCACCCTTATAACCGTCTCTCTCTATCCATCCCTCCTTCATTTGCACTCCTCCTCCTCCCTCTCTGTCTCGTCCCATCTCCATACGGCGTCGTGATGGACGTGAGCTCCATTTCGGGCAAAACACCGCCGCGCCTGAGCATTCAAAACAGCACTGACGAATCTCAACTCAATTTCACCTTTGCGGAGATGGCGTTTTTGACTGGCACTTGGGAACATGACCCGGCCTGACCCACGGTTTGATGGACACTTCCTGTGCAGCGTCTGCAGAGGCCAGCGGAGCTCCGAGTCAAAATATGCAGATCACCTTCTAGAAAAAGAGATGAGGAGACTTTTAATTTAATGGGAGATACTTCAGGCAAAAGTCATTTTGTTTTAATTATTTTGTTTTGGTCATTTTCCTCATTGTAAGCCAGGGGTGTCCAAACTTTTTTCATCAAGGGCCACATGTCTAAACACAAATGAAACAGAGGGCCGATCTTGGGCCAGAGACTGGTGCTCAGTACCGTCAATAATTGAAATATCTGCATGGTTAATACGTTAGAATGTGCTTTCAGTCTTTTATTCATGCTAACATCCACAAAACCACTTTCCTGGCCAGCCAAATGATATCTCTCTATATTTCCTATACAGCGCGATACCATTTGGACACCCTCGCTCCACCCTCGCTCCTCCGGTTAACAACGGACTCCGCGATTCTGATTCGTTCAAAGATGGTGACGTCAGTGCACCCGCCTTTGCCCGCAACGTCCCTTCCATTCAGCTGTAAAATTGGTCTTAAATGACCTAAAACACATCGATTCCTTAAAACCACAGCAGCTGACAGCTCTAGAGGCCTTTCTTTTCAAAAAAGATGTTTTTGCATTGCTTCCTACCAGCTTGGTTCACGTCGCTGTCCGTTAACTGTTCTCTGATTGGTTCACTTAGCTGTCTGTCTAAGCGCAACAGCAGCGCATTCTGGACCAAGCGTTACCAGACTCGCCGCTGGTACAGCGATGAGTCATGGATTCTTCCAGGCAACAAAACCACACAATAAATATTAAATATTGTCTTATTAAGGTAGATTTCCAAAAACTTGCAGTCAAAAGTTCTGCTCAAGGTAATTTGGGCCAATTCACCTGGAAGCCGGATGGCCAAGAAAAATTTGTCTGAGGGCTGCATTTGGCCCACGGGCCAGACTTTGGACATGCCTGTTGTAAGCATTCATCCAGAAACAACAAAACCATTCCATGCCCATCCGCCCCAAAAATAGAACATACACAAAACTTTATTTTAAAGGTCTGATATGACGCAAAATTGACTCTTATGAGCTTTAAGCCATGTTACTAGGGCTGTCAACAAGAACGCCGTGATTTGTAGGTTTTGTCAAAAAGAATTTTCCGATCACTGAAGCAGCTCCAGCCTGACGGCTCATTTGAATGATAAACACGTCCGGACAAGTTCCATTGTGACCGGTGATAGAGCGAGCGTGAGCGAACTACAACAAACCACCAAACCACCAAACCACCAAACCACCATACCAACAAACCACCAAACCAACAAACCAACAAACCACCAAACCACCAAACCAACAAACCAACAAACCACCAAACCAACAAACCAACAAACCAACAAACCAACAAACCAACAAACCAACAAACCACCAAACCACCACAAACCACCAAACCACCAAACCAACAAACCACCGAACCAATAAACCACCAAACCAACAAACCAACAAACCACCAAACCAACAAACCACCAAACCACCACAAACCACCAAACCAACAAACCAACAAACCACCAAACCACCACAAACCAGCAAACCACCAAACCAACAAACCACCAAACCAACAAACCACCAAACCACCACAAACCACCAAACCAACAAACCACCAAACCAACAAACCAAACCACCACAAACCAACAAACCACCAAACCACCAAACCAACAAACCAACAAACCAACAAACCAACAAACCACCACAAACCAACATACCACCAAACCACCAAACCAACAAACCACCAAACCAACAAACCAACAAACCAGCAAACCAGCAAACCAACAAACCACCAAACCACCAGACCACCAAACCACCAAACCACCAAACCACCAAACCAACAAACCAACAAACCAACAAACCAACTAACCAACAAACCAACAAATCACCACAAACCAACAAACAAACCAACAAACCAACAAACCACCAAACCAACAAACCAAGCTTGCGGAACTCTCTCTCTCATGAGATTAAAATGTGATTAATTAGATTAATTCATTACAAATCCTATAATTAATTAGATTATATTTTTTAATTGCCTGACAGCACTACAGGGGGTCCTCGGGTTACGACGTTGATCCGTTCTTAAGACGCGTCGTAACCCGAATTTCGTCGTAAGCCGGATTTTGCCTTTGATCTTCCAACCAAAGCACCAATAACCTATCCATCTCAATAATTAGACCACTACGCTGCTTGGTTTTCACTGTCGCTTTCATAGGAGCAGATCAGAGCCCACATCAGGTACTTCCGCCCACATTGGGCACGCACACGAGGCCGTCTTCTTCTCCCTACAACCACAACAGAGCGTATTCTTCCGCCGTGCGCCGCGCGCCGTTCGCGTTTGTTTACATCTCTTACCACGCTAAACCGCGTAAGACGGAATGACGCGTAATATATACATATTTTTTTTAATGGGGGCGCGTTCGTAACCACGAAACGTCGTAACCCGAGACCGTCGTAACCCGAGGACCCCCTGTAGTTGTTTCCTCATCACAAACATACCTGGAGTTGTGTTTTGTTTCATTCACATTTGTTTCATTTGTATCGTCCTAACGTGCAGTATCATTTTTCCAACGTGCAGTATCGTTTTTTAATACTCTCCTTGTTACTGTTTTATTATTATTACTTATTCTATTAGTATTATTCCTTATTTTAATTCCATTCTTGCCTACATGCACTTTTCCTTCTTGTTCAAACTGTCCCTACCTGGAGCTACTGTGACAAGTGAATTTCTCCTGCGTGAGATCAATAAAGTCTTATCTTATCTTATATTATTCACACATGTTTGACGAACCCTTTATTATCAGTCTGTCTTCATCTCCAAAGCTCAAAATGCTCTGTTCCACCTTGTGATGTCATGAAGTTTTCAAGTTAACACCTACATTTTACCTTTAGTTCAGTAGAGATCGGCGATTCCAGGGCTGAAATCATCCAAATGATTCTACTGAAGGTGTGTGAAATTTAAAAACACACTGGAGCACTATCTGTATTACCACACGACATCACAAGGTGGAACAGAGCGTAAATATACAGGATTCGTGTGTTAAACATGTGTAAATGAAACAAAACAGCTCCAGATATGTTTTCGATGAGGAAACAACACAACATAGATCAGAAAACAGCGTAATATGTATTAAAATACTAAGTTAAATTTCCATAATCCCCTTTGTAATTTTTATCAATTGGTCAAATGTAGAGAAAAAGCATCTCCATGGCGACAGTGAACTTTCAGGCCTCCTTAAATGGCCTTTTTATTTAGAATAAAACCAACACAGCTAAAAGCTCCATTATTTTCTATGAGCACACACACTGAGCACCCACCTGCCCGGCTTAACCCTCCTGTCGTGTTCGGGTCAAATCTGACCGTTTTACAACTTATAATACTCATAAATATTATGTTTTTCATCTGATTACCCCAAGACCTTATGATATCCTCCACACTGTCTACTTGAACATATAAAAGTGATGATCACCTATTTTCATTAAATTTTGAGTGTTTTAATCAACCTTGTTACACCTGTGGTGTTCCCGGTCAAAAGTGACCGCCATAGGAAATGAATGGGTATCCAGAGTAAATTCATTCAACATACAGAAAACATCCCCATACACACTGCCCCAGCTCTCACACACACACACACACACGCACGCACACACACACACACACACACACACACACACACGCATACACACACACACACATACACACATGCACACACACACACAAACACACACACACACACACACACACACACACACACAAACACACACACACACAAACACACACACACACACACACACACACATACACACATACACACATACACACATGCACACACACACACACACACACAAACACACACACAAACACACACACACACAAACACACACACACACACAAACACACACACACACACACCAGCAGCTATGCCTGGAATATGCAGGTGTACATGGGGAAACCCAGTACTGGAAGGGCCGGAAAAAAAACAGGGCATGCGTGTTGTGCTGGACATGACAACCGGTCTCCAAGGGCATAATATCACATGTGACAACTTCTTCACATCACATGCTCTTGGTCAGGAGCTACTGAAAAGAAAGCTCACCATGGTAGGGACAGTGAGGAAGAACAAGCCCGAACTTCCCCCTGCGCTGGTATCGACCAGAGGAAGACAGGCACTCTCATCACAATTTGCATTCACTGACACTCACACTCTTGTGTCATACGTTCCCAAGAAGAACAGAAATGTCATCCTGATGAGCACAGTACACAAAGACGCCGCTGTCAGCACCACAGAGGACAGGAAGCCCCTGATGATCCAGGACTACAACAAGAACAAGGGAGGTGTTGACTGCCTTGATAAGGTAATGTAAAGTCTCATCATGCATTTTATTTTATTTTTATCTAGGTGAATCATAGCATTTTGTGTACGACAGATTGAATATTGTTCCTAATCTCTTATTATTTATTGTTCCTTTATTGCAGCTTACTGGTACATACACCTGTAAGCGGATGACGGCTCGCTGGCCTGTGGCACTATTCCACAACATCCTGGATGTGTCAGCTTTCAACGCGTATGTGGTGTGGACAGCAATCGACCCAACCTGGAATCAGGGGAAAAGTTTCAAGAGAAGACTTTTCCTCACAGAGCTGGGGAAAGCTTTGGTGACTCCTCTTATCAAAGATCAAAGTCTTATACAGCGATGCCAGCACATTCCCCGCACACCAGCCTCCACCAGTCTGGTTAGGAGCATGCAAACTCCAGCCCCAGCCGCTGCCCTGGCTGCTCTCCCCCAACAAGGACATGGGCAGAAAAGGAAGCGTTGTGGCCTCTGTGCCCCTAGAGACATCAAAACGAGCCTGACATGCTGCAAATGTCATGCTTATGTTTGCAAGGCCCACTCTGACCTGAGTGTCACATGCCACTCATGTGCATGAATACACACACACACACACACACACACACACACACACACACACACACACACACACAGTTAAGTTTGGTGTTTGGTTTTCCATTTATTTTTTGTATTATATGTTCATTTTGTAGTTCATTTTCAGTGCCCAATTGTATTTTCACTGATGTTATTTAATGTTTACTTCAATAAATTGTTGTTAGACACTACTTTGAAACATTGTTCTCAACTAAAGAATGTTTAATAAAAAAATTGGTGGTGAAAAAAAAATGTTTTGTGCTCATTTAAGAGCAGTTAAAACAGACCGGTCAATTTTGACCGGGAACACTAAAGTAGGGGGCTGGAGGCGAACACGACCGGAGGGTTAAATCACACGGTTTTTCTCTTCGGCGGTAAGTACAGACAAATCTCCCACAAGAGCCATAGGAGACAGAGAGAAAAGAGAGAAAATCATCTCCTCCTCTCCTCTTCTTCTCTCTCTGTGCAGGAAAGGCTAATCTCTCTCTAAAGTCACTGTAACCTCTCATCAAACTGCTTCTCCTCTCACAGACTCCATCAATTTCAACTCAAATAAAACTATGGCACACACCGGAAGCCGCGAATTGCTACTTTGTAATGACACCGCTCTCGTTTATGTCTGCGGTTGAAAGTTCAGCCAGTTACAGTGCACACATTAGCAAACACAACCTGGCAAGTTTTAAGAATCGAAAAAAATACAAAATGGATTCAAACACACTTCAATACAAGCATTCACGGTCCTGTTTATGTATTCGATTCGACTAAATGAAAAACTGTTGGACAAACCTTTTTTAACACCACAAATCAGCTAAATCAAGTTTAAATTTTGGTCATATTGTGTTAAAACAAACCTCAAAATAATGTCTAACTTGAGTTACACAGCTTCAGACAGAGCAGTGCCTTCAGACAGTCCTAGGAAATGTTTATCAAAGTATCAATGCTCCTCAGGGCTGGACTGGGCCAAAAAAACAACAACAACAACAACAACAAAAAAACGCCCTGGCATTTTTGGCTTAAACCGGCCCCTCATAATTAGCGGAGCACAACGGACTAATTTATGTTTGTGTTCCATGAAGCAAAGTATTTTACTATTGTTACGTCTTGGCCGAGGGGAAACCAGGGCGCAACATTTAAAGGAAAAATCCCCAAAACCACCTGCAAACTCTCAGTAACTACACATTCAGTGGTTTATTTAAAATGCATCTTGCACACACACACAACTTTTCTCAATGAATCTACACGATTCACGTAGGTCACCTGTTTTGGCTTCAAAACAGTGAATTTCGTCAAAAGGTGAGCGATTTTCATGCCTGTCCATCACCTAAAAGTCCTGGTATTATCCTCGGGTTCCCTCGGGTTCCCTGTCCACAGTCTCTGGCTGCTCCTCTCCCTGTCCACCTTCAGCCTGCAGAGGACGTGGAGGCTCCAGCCCCTCCAGAGTCTGTTATTTTGCAGCAGCACATGACTGGAACACACTACAAAACACCCTGAAACTCACAACTCTGATTCCAATCTCCACCTTTAAGCAGAATCTTCAAAACACGTTAGTTGAATCTTGTTCTTGCTGACATTCTAAATCATATTTACAAAATCATATTTAAGCACTTTATTCTTGCTTTCTTCTTTATTGTGTATCTTTTTAATGTAGTTGTATTTTTATTACATCGTTCTAAGTTGTATTTTTATTACATTTTATTACATATTTTTATTATATTGTTTATTATATTGTTTACTTCTTCCCCTGCACTTTTGCAACACTTTTTGCCATGTACTATTATTGCTGTTATTAGTACTTCTGACTATCTTAGCGAGTCAACGGTTCTTCTGATCCTAAACATTTCATTGCATTGATTCTGCATAGGACAAATAAACAATCTTGAATCTTGAATCTAGTTTGTTTAATGGTGTTATGTGTATGTCTGTGTACATTTGTATAGTATGTTTCTATTTATTCCTGCAGCCTCTTGGCCAGGTCATGTTTGTAAATGAGAAGAGGTTCTCAAACAGTTTACCTGGATAAATAAAGGTTAAATAAATAAATAAATAAATAGAAATTTTAGATCATTTTGCAGCGTCTGTAGCGAGATGTTTTAATCTTTTAGCCCTCAACTTCTCTGCACCCCCTTTCTGCCGCTTCTCCATGTTTCCACGCTCGACACTGAAGCTGTCGGGGATCAGCGCAGAGAAAGGGGCGGGACCGCTCTCGTAAGCTTCTGTATCCTGATTGGTTTAGTCCACTGTCTGTATTGAAGATGGACCAACGGGACGCCTCGTCTAAACTATGGGCCGGTCTCTAAGTAAAAAAAACAAAACAGCATTGATCCCTGGGACTGTCGGCCCACCGGGAAAATGCCCGGTATGCCCGATTACCAGTCCAGACCTGATGCTCCTTCTCCGTCCTTTCCCTGAGATGGTGAGCTGGGTAGAAATGTGGTTTTCCTGCAACAATACTGGCTTTTAGACTTGACTGTTTTCCTAAATTGGAAGAGGTCCTTTAAAAACTGTTATCCATCCATCCATTTTCTTCCGCTTATCCGGGGCCGGGTCGCGGGGGCAACAGTCTAAGCAGGGACGCCCAGACCTCCTTCAACCCGGACACTTCCTCCAGCTCCTCCGGGGGGACCCCAAGGCGTTCCCAGGCCAGCCGGGAGACATAGTCCTCCAGCGGGTCCTGGGTCTTCCCCGGGGCCTCCTCCCGGTGGGACATGCCCGGAACACCTCCCGAGGGAGGCGACCAGGAGGCATCCGGAACAGATGCCCGAGCCACCTCAGCTGGCTCCTCTCGACGTGGAGAAGCAGCGGCTCTACTCCGAGCCCCTCCCGTGTGACTGAGCTCCTCACCCTATCTCTAAGGGTGCGCCCAGCCACTCTGCGGAGGAAACTCATTTCGGCCGCTTGTATCCAAAAAACTGTTATAAATTGTTCAACTAGTTCAAATAGGCATTACAATTTCCCCAAAGCCTTTTGAAACTTTTGTACTACATGACACTAGTTTCACGCTTTACAAAGCAAAAAAAGAAAGAAATAATACTACAAACTAACATATTCAAAAGAGACTTGATTAGCAAATGAACTTTCCTCTGGCGAACTCTATTCTTGTTTAGTTGCAAACACAAAATCCCTACATACTCATCCCCGTGTAGCGTCTGTAATGAGCAAAGTTCTGAAAAAGTAAACAAAATAAAACAAACGATAAAGGGCCCAGATCTGTTATAATGTTGTTTCCTCATCACAAACAGAACTGGAGTTGTGTTTTTTTTGTTTCATTCAAACACGTTTAACACACAAATCCTGCATAATTTATAGGCTGAGCTCTTTTCTCAAACTGAAAACACTTTTTTCCACCTTGTGATGTCATGTGGTAATACAGGAAGTGCTCCACTGTAGTTTTAAACTCCACACACCTTCACTAGAATCATTTGGATGATTTCAGCCCTGGAATTCCCAATCTCTACGGAGTTAAAATATCACTGTTAACATGAAAACTACCACTTCATGACATCACAAGTTGTAACAGTGAATTTTGAGCTTTGGAGATATAGACAGACTAATCCACCTTATACCGCCCCACCCACTTTTGTCTCTAAACGCTCTTAAACTGCGCTTTTTTGTGGTGGCACTTCCGGTTAAACGAGGATCCTATTCATGTCAATGGAAAATTTGGGTTTTTACATCTTAAATATGACTTAATGTCGGTTTATTCGTGTAAAATGTTCAGTTTTCATGTGCACCGAGAAGTCACAGCGCACTGATTCTCTGAGGGGCTTTAAAACGGTTTTAGAGTCCGTATTGAACTTATTTGCTGTAAAGGTCGGCAGCCCCGTAAAAAAATAATACAACCCGAATGATGATGGCGGCTCCCACGGCAACTTCGGGAATAAGGTGGATAATAAAGGTTTACTCAAACATGGGTGAATGAAACAAAACAAAACACAACTCCAGGTCTGATTTTGAGGACGTAACAGTGTTCTTACATTACTTAAAGGTGCATTGTGTAACTTTTCTGGTGGAGGGTCTGTCAGATACGTCTCTCCAAGGAGGTATTGCTTTCTCACAATATATTTAATGTTAATATTAACCCTAAGTCACTATCGCCGTGTGATTTTCACCCGAGCAAAAGTATTTACGTGATTTTCAATATGTTGCATTTTTCTGAGTGTCGTGGGTCCCTGGGGAGCTTCACCATTGTTTTTGACATCTTTGAAGGTGTAGGTGTTTCCCTACCCCAAAGCCCACTTTTTCCTACAGGCTTTTGGTGATTTTCACCCGGCGATAGTGAAAGAGGAATGTAATGAATTTACTGTAAGAGGATGTAAGGATGTAAGTAAGAGTGGTCCTGGAATGTGTATCTATCCTTATTTAGTGCAGTGGTTATGAATAAATATCACAAAGTGCTGATTTCAAAGGGAATTCTTATGGTCAAAACAATATTTAAAGGTACAGTGTGTAGGATTCGTGGCGCATAGGTGGATGGTGGCTATTGCACTTCCTGTTTTAGCTACGGCAAACCTGAGGGTCACCCGGGCGCGCCGTAACGCGCACAGCTCGCATACCCGCGCACGAACGCGTGAAGCGCACCCGGCACTACTGTATAAATAAAACGCAGTCCCGTTCACTGTTTTTTTTTTCTTTCCTTCCGCATGAGAGCACACATTCCCGATCATGTACCATGACACTCTACACATCAAATGAAACCTTACAGTCTCCTCTTTTTGACTATGCAATTCATTTTCCGGCACAACAATCACTCCCCGAGCACATGGGACTTTTATACGGAAAAGCACAAAACGAGGTTTGTTACTTTGCTTACCTTTGAAGGCTCTGCACAGGTCAAACTCAGTATTTCACCATAAACTTGGTTTGAATCTGTCCGTAAGGATCCAGCGAATAAAATCCAGTAAAACAATTTAGTCCAAAACACGTGTTAGATCCATTACGACGTGTGATCCGGCAACATGCTTGTCGTTGTTTACCCAAACGCGTACTATCTCGTGTGAAAACAACCAGCCCTTGCCGAAGGCGGAGCCCAAATGTCCTTCAGCGGCTCTCGTAATCAAAATGGCTGCCTCTATATGGGGAAGATCCCCCTTTTATGCAGGTATATCTAAGTCCAACAGAATACTTTGATTTCATGATGGAAGTGAAAAGGCTTGGAAAACACTGTATTTTTGAATGGGTATCTTCAATTTCGGTAATTAACGGGTAAAAATCTTACACACTGTCCCTTTAAGTCACTGGTCATTTTTATCCACTGAAAAAATACTATTTTTTTGTTCCTCTCTCCTGCAACTGTTCGTGTGTCGAGGAGTCTGAGCTTCACCAGGGAAGTCTCACATGTCCCAGTTATTTATTTATTTATTTATTTATTTATTTATTAGGACTTTTTTGTTCTCAAATTCCTAATTTTTTTGTAATTTTTGAGCATGTTTTTAGGGTCTTCCTATTTTTATTTTTTTATTTATTAAACCTTAATTTAACCAGGAAAATCCCAATGAGATTAATAATCTCTTTTTCAAGGGAGTCCTGGCCAAGACAGCGGCACAGATCAATACAATTACAAAACCATTTCAAAAACAATTTAAGCAATTTCAAGCAATAAAATGTTTCAGAATTAAAAACATTTACAAACCATAGATTTCAATTCCAAACCTTTGAGCAAGATTTTAAACTGTCCTATAGAGACCAGTTCCTTTAGTTTCCAGTCTATGTTTTTGTTTTCCATTTGTTACACATACCACAGTTGAAAATAAAAGAAAAACACTCATATGTTGTCATATTTCGATCTATTTTTCATGACAAGTACTTTTTGTTGGGTATATTATATCGGGTAAAAATTACCCGGCAAAAATGATGATGTTACTTTTTATAGCGAAAGTGTTCTAGGATTAAACCTTTCTATCTTCACGGAGAACAAGTTACAGGTCAGATCTGTGGAAAGGCGGCCCTGCTCACAGTCAGAATGCCTGTTTTTCTCTGTATTTTTGATCTACAAAACCACGTGTAATTGAATAATTGTAAGGTTAGAGCTGTTTAATGTCATACCGTGGAACATTCCAGGCAGAACAATGATGTATCCATAGAAACAAGCAGGAGATGGATCAAAAAGTGTTCCGTCACAAGCAAAAAGTTACACAGTGCCCCTTTTAAAAGTATCTGCAAAAGTCGTGCTTATAAAGGTATTTTCGGCTCTTACGCTTACATCACTTCATTTTCAAGCCCCTGCAGGCGATGTTGATTAGCATAATAATTAGCCCTGGTTTGTAATGCTCCGTTAGCTTCCATATTGTTGCTTTCGTTTTGAAGTTTTCGCTCTTCCCTCTAGAATTAGCAGGAGTTGAGACAATGGGACTTAATTAAAAGCAGCTAATAGCCTGTTCCAACAAAACGCAGGAAGGATGAGCTGACGAGACAAAAGCAATTTTACTTTTCTAGATCGCCTGTAATGTAGGAATGTTGGGGCGGTTGAGATTCTGATTACAAAACATATCTTATTGTGGAGTTTGTTGTATTCATTTAAAGGCGCACTGGGGAACTTTTCTGGTGTCGTGTCTGCAACCACTTTATCTCCATGGAGATATGCTTTTGCCGTACACAGTTTTACACTGTTATGTATTCAAGCAAAATCTTGTCTTGTGCCAGGACTGATTTATTGAACAAACAGCTCTTGAGGTCAAAACAAGTCGCTGATTATGAACTGTTTTATTGTCTGAAAAGCAGGAAGTGCGCTTTGGATGCTAGTTGCTGTTAGCATTACCGTCTAGAGCAGGAGAATCCAAACTTTTTCCACCCAGGGCCGCATGTACAAACATCTTCATAGTGAAAGCCGTAGAGCTGGTGACAGTGAGACTTTCACATAGACACATTTTATATGAGTTTGAGGGAGCCACGACACCTTTAAATAGTCCCAGAATGCAAATTTTAGTCCAGATTTAGTCCAGGTTCTGTCTAGGTTCAGTCCAGGTTCAGTCCAGATTTAATCCAGATTCAGTCCAGATTCAGTCCAGGTTTAGTCCAGGTTTAGTCCAGGTTCAGTCCAGATTCAGTCCAGGTTTAGTCCAGGTTTAGTCCAGGTTCAGTCTAGGTTCAGTCCAGGTTCAGTCCAGGTTTAGTCCAAGTTTAGTCCCGGTTCAGTCCAGATTCAGTCTAGGTTTAGTCCAGATTTAGTCCGGATTTAGTCCAGATTTAGTCCAGGTTGTTATTGAGGTTGCAGTGATAGAGATACTGGAATCTGGAATCTGGGAGCCAACAAAAATCGGTCCGAGGGCCGGATTTGACCCCTGGGCCATAGTTTGGATACCCCTGGCCTAGAGGAACTCTGCTCTGATTAATTCGGAATCTAAGTATGCATTAGGAATGTGCAGAATAACTCTGGACCACTGCAAACCAGACCAGCATGAAGCAGACAGCAGACCGCTCATTCGAAAAGTTCAATAGTCCATCTTTAATTTCAACTCCACACATGACGTTTGCGAACAATACAAACTCATCACAGTCCAATTACATGTGTGTTAAAGATCCATTATTGAGTATTTCGCCTCCGAGGCTCGCCTTGGCCCCTCACGTCTTTCTCATTACAACACGACGTACTGAAACCAAGGAACGGCGAGAGACTTTTCATTATAACATCTACAACAAAGATTTAATCACGTCTCATTTCTATTCCACTGTTCCTCCTCAGAGAGTCTTAATAACTAACTGCTTTATTTGTGACAATAGTAAGTTATGATAGAGAGATGATGTCCTGGTAATGAATTGATTTGCATTTAAATGGGAGCGAACAGAGCGGTGGCGAAGGCGTTGGCGGAGCTGAACTTTGGAGTTAAGTGAGCTTCTTTGACACAATGAGTTTCGCAGATATGAAAATTGTGTTGACAACTGATGAATCCATTTTGTCATTTAGTTTGGGAAATTTTTGCCTGGATGAAACAAGAAAAGTGTTTGTTTTGGAAAATGTATTCTGTTGACGGCGAAGACGAGAGGCTGATTGCTGCTGGTAGAGAGGCACATGTTTGATTTGGTGTGGTGGTAGAATAGTCAAATAACGAGAAGGTTGGTGGTTCAAGGCCATCTCTGAACTGTGCTGTTGTTATGTCCTTGGGCTAGACCAGGAGTATCCAAACTTTTTCCACCCAGGGCCGCATACATAAACATATTCATAGTGGAGGGCCGTGGAGCTGGTGAGTACAGTGACACTTTCAGATTGATGCATTTTATATGAGTTTGATGGAGCCACAACACATTTAAAGGTCCCATGGCATGAAATTTTCACTTTTGAATGTTAATGTGAGCTCCCCTACCCTGTTTAGGGCCCCCCCATGGCTAAAAGTTGCGAAATGTGTAAACTGAGCAATTGCGGTCCGTTTCCCTGTTTGAAAAAAAGATGGCCCATCTTCCTTCGCGCTTAAAACACGGAAGTGGGGCCAGCGCACCAGCGCACCGCTAATCCAGGAAACAGCGGCGTATTTGGCCACAACCCACCCGCTGCACTGGCCTGTCTCTGTCCTCCTCATTTGCATTCAAGCAACAATGCCCAGAATAAAGTGTTTCAGAGACATATTTATGACTCTGACTGTCTTCATGAGGCTTTCTCATGCACTGAGGCTTGATTTTGGAGAAGGATTCATTTACAGTACAGTGGTACCTCACCTTATGAAAGACCCAACAAACGAAAATTTCAAGTTACGAAACGCCATCACGTTAAATTTTGGTCTCTAGATACGAAAGAAAATTCAAGTTACGAAACGTGAAATCTCAAAAATTCAAATAATGCGCGCTCAGCCACACACATTATACGCTTTTCTCAGACTGGATTTAAACTTTTCTCACATTTCTCTCTCGTTTAAACACTCAAACTTTCATAGATTTTCAACAAAATGTATTAATAGTGAAGCGTGGGGGGGAAGGGGGAGGGCGGTGTGTGTGCGCCCTCCCCCTTCCCCCTTCCTCGCGGGACTGCGAGCACGAGACCCGTGCTCAATCCGTGCCGGGTCTAAACCAGGTCTGAACCAGGTCTAAAGCAGGATTAGACCACTGTGGCTCTTGCATGCGTTCGTTCATGCACTCAGACTGCGTGCGGTCCCGAGGGGAGTCCTCGCTGCTCGCCTCAGCCGTGACTCGAAATGAAACCAGGAAATAGACCCGCACGCGGTGGTTTAGACCTGGTTCAGACCTGGATTAGCACGGGTCTCTGCTCGCAGCCCCGCACCGGGTCATGCTGCGCTATCACACGTGTGTCCGCGCACACACTTCTCCACCCCCCCCCCACGCACGCAGTCGCTGCTCGCCTCAGCCTCGTGAGGTACCCCGCTGCTGCTTGGTCTAGACCTGGTATAGTCCACGTTTAGTCCTGGGTTTACAGTTTCTATGCAGAACACAATGTTACACTATAAAAAAATTTTACACTATAAGAAAAAACTTGGAACGGGGCCTTGGAACGAATCAGGCTTTTTCCATTGAAATAGCTACTCAACTTACGAAAAATTCACGTTACGAAACCACTTCTGGAACGAATTAATTTCGTAAGGTGAGGTACCACTGTATTAGGGAACCACTAAGGTGCCATATAAAAGCATCAAGACGTACCATGTCATGGGATCTTTAAAAGTCCTAAAATGCAAATTTTAGGACTGTATCATAATGCAGTGAGTCGGTATTGATGTTGCAGTGCAGTGGCGCCGCCAGGCATGCGGCCGTACGCACTAGGCGTACCTTGGAGAGATTTTTATTTATTTTTAATTCCTGTTTGGCACTTTTGCAAGACAATATTAAGCGAATAAAAATGCATTTTTATAGAAAGTGAATGTTTTAATATAAATAGAATGTGTGAGATGGAGAGCCCAAGCGAACTGGGTCCGATCAGACTGGAAATGCGATAAGCACCAAGTTCACAGCCCGACAGCACACTCCTCACGCCCCCCCCACAAAAATGATACATCCAACATTCCATCGCAGCAGGTCACCTCCTCAATATACACACAACGAAGTTCCAGTCCTCTTTACTGAAATAGTGATATTGCTCGAATTCAACCATATGTTTGGCTGGAAAGACGTATTTAAAGTGTTGCAAATGCGATATTAAACTGTAGCCTACGACGTCCGTGGACTAGCAGACAACGGATCAAACTTAAGGTAAGCCGGATTTTACTTTATTTGCCCGCCGATGGCACTGCTGGTTCCAGACATTTATTATATTTTTAAAATATGTTCCAATGTTTATTGTTCGTGTGTTGTTCACATATTACGTTCATATTGTTCACATTGTTCAATTTCAAGTTCTTTTGTTGTATTGTAGCCTACAGATTTGGGACAGTAGGCCTATATGCAGTAGGCTTTTTTTTTGAGTGGGGGGGGGCGTACCTTACATTTCAATCCTGCAGGCGCCCCTGTTGCAGTGATCAAGATACTGGAATTTGAAGTAAAAGTACTGCTCGGTGGCTCTATGATAATTTGGGCCAATTCAGCTGGATCCCTGGGGGCCAACAAAAATTGTTCTGAGGGCCGGATTTTACCCCTGGGCCATAGTTTGGGCACCCCTGGGCTAGACACTTCAACCACTTTGCCTGAATATGAAAACGAAGCCTGTCAAAGCCTCATATTTTACTACTTAAATACTTTAGTAGCCATAGCTGCCCTGAGGTAGACACATGGAAGTGGGAATCGGTCTTTCTTTGCGTTAGTAGACGAGCGCTCTAACCACTGAGCCATACCTGCCCCATATGTTGTGAGAGGTAGTTGGCACAGATTGACAGCCACTTTTATGTCAGGACAGTTTTGGCTACATGAGTTTATCAAATGATGCAAAGTAAATGTGATTAATTATGTTTTCAAATCCTGTGTGTGCAACCTGTACAAATGGTTTTTGATAACTTTGATAACCCAATTAAATTCTTATCCTTAATAATCACATTCGTAAATTAACCAAGCAACCCTCACATCCCGAATCCACAACAGGAGTTTGAGAACGTTGCCGGTTGAAAAACGCACTTCCAAACCAATCCGCTGTTATACTTTTGAAAACAAATTCCACACAATTGCACATCAGGAATTCTCAATGGCCAATTTCCGCCCGTCTCGCTCAGAGCTCTTTCTATGTACAAACGTGTCTGAATGGTCCTGCAGGCGTCACACTGGTGGAGAATGTAAACGGTTAGAATGCTAATATCGTGTGTGTGTGTGTGGATGCTCTCAGGAGGAGCAGGAGACGCCAGAGGTAATGGCACAGATAATGAAAGAGCTGAGAAGTGTTTAGAGAGCACAGACTGATTACCGTCTCCTCACAACAGCAAGAAGGAAGGACTCAGTTACTTTTTACTTAACGTCTAATATAATTGTACCTCGCAGAGTAATTATATTTATGGCTAAGATATATTTGTATTAACATATTTCTAGATTTTATTTCTACTTGTACATACATTTATATGGGCCTGTTTACACGAGAACGCGTACGGGTAAAAACTACAAAATATTTTTTATCAGAAGTGCCTTTCGTTTAGACGGTGATGGCGTTTTGGGGGCTTGAAAACACAAAAAAACCTGAAACCGCCCTCCAAAATGTAAAACTTGAATACGCTCTGCCGTAGTGTTTTTGTCTACACTGCCCAAGACCAGGGACGTGCACAGGGGGGTTGCTCAGGTTGCCCGGGCAACTGCCCCTGTGCCGTCCTGGAAAAAATAAAAAAATAAAAAAATAAACTGTTCAAAAATCGCCACTCAAAACGTTTTTCCTAAAATAAAAGCAGCATCTTTCACTTCCATTCTGACACTGAGAGAGAAAGTAAAAGGGGGAGTTTGATGTCCGCAAGCTGGACCTGCTCATGAGCGGCAGTCACCGGAGCTCCGTGAGCCCGCCTCCGCCTCCCCCAGCGGCAACATCCAACTACGACCTCAGATCAGACGAGACTACCCGCTGAATTTAAGGATATTACTAAGAGGAGGAAAAGAAACTAACCAGGATTCCCTCAGTAGCTGCGAGCAAAGAGGGAAGAACCCAGCTCCGAATCCCTGTCTGAGGGGCGGGCGCGTACAGAAGTCCGCTTGCCCGATGTCGATCGGGGGCCTGAGTCCTTCTGATAGAGGCTCAGTCCATGGACGGTGTGAGGACGGGACGGCCGCCCGGTGAAGGTGGCACGCCGTCCCAGCTGCGTGCTTTACAGCGCCTCCCGCATGGACTTCACCGCTTCCCCGGGCCGTGGTATCAGTGCCCACTGCTGATACACGTGGCACCTGACCCGAGCCTGCATGTGGAAAGATTGTCGTGGCTGTCGTAAAAGGTGAGATTGAGATGTATAACAAATGATCACCATGAAGGTTTATGAATTGAATAAAAATGTTCATAAATACATGTTCAGTTTGCCACATTTAGCCTAAATAATCACACAGCTAACTCGCCTGCAGACAAGCAACCCATTATTTAAGCAGGCTGCTAATTTTGTGGTATAGGCAAACTCAGCGGGAAAGGGGAGCACATCACTGCAGGGTTGGCTAAGAAAAAGCCAACCAGCAGGTGAGACAGAGACGTTGCATTGTGATAAAGATGAGATGATACTGTGTAGATCTGTGTAATCAGACTCATATTTTAGCCTACTACTGGCAATTTTTCATAATTACATTACATTTAAGACGAGGAGCAGCCACAAGCCTCCTCCAGACGCCTGTGATTGGTTATATGGGGGGTTGGTTTGCCCTTTCTTCAGGTCAGAGCAACTGCCCCTCAAAATTCCTGTGCACATCCCTGCCCAAGACGCAAAACTCTAGTCAAATCTGCTGACGTCGCGTACGTGTTTACGTCACATCGGTCCATATATTCACTCATTTACCCTTACTTGAGCTATTGTGCAGAAGTTTGGGGAAATAATTATAAAATCAACATACATTCTTTAACAATATTACAAAAACGTGCTATTAGGATTATACATAATGTGGGGTTCAGGGAGCACACCAACAGCTTATTTTTAGAATCAAAACTCTTAAAATTTCCCGATTTAGTAGAATATTTGTCAGGACTTATGTTCAAAACAAGAAATCATCAATTTATTTACAGAAAGAGAAGTAACCTAAGAGGAACAGCAATATATAAACATGCTCTAGCGCTGACCACAAGGAAGAGTTTTTGTATATCAGTCTGTGGGGTGAAAATATGGAACAGCCTGAGTGATGAACTAAAACACTGTTCAAACATTAAGCAGTTTAAAAATTATACAAATCTAGTATTCTGAGTCGTTATAGTGATGCAGTGTTGTAATGGTTAGTGTATTAAATTATTATAAATGGCTTATCTGTAGACATTGTAAATATAAGTTGTAGTAACACCAGATAAATGTGACGAAGATGGTGCAGAGGAAACCGGACATTATTAATGTTTAAGTGACTGTAAGGGGTGGGATTCAAAAAGTTAACACTTCTTCCCATAACCCTTTGAGATATGTTTACTTATGTAAATGAAAATATATAATATGCCTACACATACATGATGTATACGTGTAATGTATTATGTAATGTATATTGACTGTGTGACATACTCAATAAATTCATTCATTCATTCATATATCAGTGTACTTTGTTTGGCAGGACTCCCAGTCCACACCTTGTTGCGCGTTCGTTGTTTTGTAGTCTAACGTGGTCTGAAGCAATAGTTGATCTTCATGTGGGTGCCCAATGTGGGCGGAAGTACCTGATGTGGGCTCTGTGTGTACTGCACATGCGCACAATGACGTATAATGACGTATCAGGAAACAGGACATGACGTATCAGGAAGAAGGAGGGTTTTCCTGGCCAATTCGGGCACTGTCGTGAAACCCGTACAACAATACGAACAGAGACGTATTTTGACAGGGTTAGGGTTAGGTTAGGGGGTTAGGGTTAGGGTTAGGCGTAAACCAAGCAAGGCAAGGGACGAATCGGGCACTATCGTGAAACCCGTACAACAATACACAAACTGCACATGTGCGAACACAGAGCCCACATCAGGTACTTCCGCCCACATTGGGTACTGACACTTCGTCTGACCACACAATTTTTTTTTGCTACCAGTAGCCATGTTTTGTTTTGGTTTTCGCGGCGCACATGAAAAGAAGGAAGATTCTACGCATGCGCACGGACATATTGATAATGTATCACAGCACCACCTAGCCGCCTGGCATGTATACCCAATCAAATTCCACACCATATGCACGCAGATTTCCTCCCGAAAACACTCGTCTAAACGCGTAATAAAAAGTGAAGACGCGACGCCACTTTTGTCTTCTCTTCAGACCGTCATCATATAAACGTAGCCTATAACTATGCTTTATTTCACACCTTTATTTCTCTTGCTATTTATTTTTTTGTTTCAATTGTGAAGTGTGAGCTGCTGTTTGCAAATAATTTCCCTTGTGGGTCAGTATAGTTTTCGTTTACTGCTACGTATTGTACTGCTTATTACTCGTACTAGTATATTGTCCAGTGTAGCAGTGAGCTAACGTTTTGGTTCCTCTTCCCACTGACGGTAAATCTACAAGTGACAAAAGCTTTATGTGACAATATGAAATGATTTGAACGTTTGTATTTCTTGCACCGCTCCTTCAGATTTGATTTAGTTTGTCTCATTTTTGTGTCCATCCTTTGAAAATGTAATGTGACGTCTTTCAAATTACATTCACATTTCCACGGAGACGTCAGATGGCAGACCCTCCACTAGAAATGTTACACAGAAATGTTAAGTCATTTTTTTTGTTTATGAGTTTTTCTATTAAACAAAATTGTATTCTTCTGTTAGTCCAGAGTTAAAGTTATCCAGATGATTCTAGTGAAGGTGTGTGGAGTTTAAAATTCAGTTTGAATGAAGAACTCTAAATATGCAGGGTATGTGTGTTAAATGTGTGAGAATGAAACAAAAAAACACAACTCTGGGCATGTTTGTGATGAGGAAACAACAATATTTATAAGATAGAGTAGAAAATAGCGTAATATGGGCCCTTTAAATGACAGATTTCTTATATTCCGTCAAGTACTTCACTAGAATTCAACTCACAATAGGAAATCCTCCAGCTACTACACATCCCCCTGTCCATAAATCATGTTTAAAGAGTGAGGACACGTACTTGGATCAGAGTGAAAGTGATCATGTGCAGATGTTTGCGCAGGAGGCTGGGTCGATGCGTCTCCGTGGCGACAGCGAAGAGCTGGAAAAGAGGCTCCAGCTGAGTCCAGAACAATCCGAGACAAGATTACTGCCATTAAGTCGTCTGCAGAAAGCACAGAGATTTGCACGCAGTTATGTTTTCAGTGAAGTATATGCAGTATTTGGAAGGTGTACTTTTGTAACTTGAGTGTAGTAGTGTTGTCGTGATGCTAAAATTTCAAACTCGATTTCGATACTAAAGAATAGACTCGATACTCAGAAACATCTGGCTGTAATCAGGGAGGTTCTGTGTGATGTCACATAGTACGTAAAATCGCAATTTACCTAAGTCGATAATGCCATTAATCCTAGAACACTTTCGCTCTAAAAAGTAACACCATCACTTTTGCCGGGTAATTTTTACTCGATATAATATACCCAACAAAAAGTACTTGTCATGAAAAATAGATCAAAATATGACAACACATGATAAATTAGAGTGGTTTTATTTTATTTAAATTGTGGTTTTCTGTGGTATGTGTAACAAAATGTAAAAAAAAAAAACCCAAACAAACAAGAAGACCCTAAAAACATGCTCCAAAATTACTGAAAAATTAGGAATTTGAGACAAAAAAATTCCTGAAAAATAAAAAAATAAAAAAATAAAAAAATAAATAAATAAAATTAAAAAAAAAAAAAAAAAAAAAAATAATAATAATAATAATAATAATAATAATAATAATAATAATAATAATAATAATAATAATAATAATAATGATTATGATGATGATGATGATGATGATGATGATGATGATAATAATGATGATACTGGAAACTTGGTGTTTGGTCCACCCATCCCTGGGACATGTGAGACTTCCCTCGTGAAGCTCAGACTCCTCGACACACGAACAGTTGCAGGAGAGAGGAACAAAAAATAATATTTTTTCAGTGGATAAAAATGACCAGTTGACTAAAATATTGTTTTCACCATAAGAATTCCCTTTGAAATCACCACTTTGTGATATTTATTCATAACCACTGCACTAAATAAGGACAGATACACATTCCAGGACCACTCTTACTTACCTATTCCTTACATCCTCTTACATTAATTTGTTTACATTCTTACATTCCTCTTTCACTATCGCTGGGTGAAAATCACCAAAAGCCTGTAGGAAAAAGTGGGCTTTGGGGTAGGGAAACACCTACACCTTCAAAGATGTCAAAAACAATGGTGAAGATCCCCAGGGACCCACGACACTCAGAAAAATTAAACATATTGAAAATCATGTAAATACTTTTGCTCGGGTGAAAATCACTCGGCGATAGTGATCTAGGGTTAAAACACCATATACACAGTTAAAGGTGCACTATGTAACTTTCTGGTTGGGAGTCCGTCACTGCTTTTTTCTATGGAGATGTCATTGCTCTGCCTGGAATGTTCCACAGTGTGACATTAAACAGCTCTACTTTACATTTATTCAATTACAGGTGGTTTTATTGTTCAAAAATACCTAGAAAAACAGACATTCTGACTGTGAGTGTGGTTGTCTCTCCACAGATCTGGCACGTAACTTGGTCTGGTTTGGCCTCCATGTTGATGATGAAAGGTTTAATGCCGTACTGTGAAACATTCCAGACAAAACAATAATATCCCCATTAGTGCCGTCAGGTTATTTAAAAAAAAAAAATCAAATAAATTACAGGATTTGTAATGAATTAATCTAATTAATCGCATTTTAATCTCAAGTGAGAGAGAGAGAGGCATCCCACTTTGCGATTGAGTTTGTCAGTTTTTCCTGTGGTCGCTTTGCTCATTCGTTCCCCAAATTCTGCGAGCGTGGTTTGTTGAAGTGCGCTCATGCTCGCATTATCCCCAGTAATAATGGAACTGGACGTGTTTATCGTTCAAATGATCCGTCAGGCTGGAGCAGCTTCGGTGATCGGAAAATTGTTTTTTACAAAAGCTCCAAATCACCGCGTTCTTGTTGATCGTCCCATCTTTGTTCTTTTTATAACTAAACTTGCAGTTCAAAGGCCCGAGCAGCGATTCTCTCGTCGCACGCCAAATTTAAAATGCCTGCGCATTGAATTGCCACTCATAATTAATTGCGTTAATTTGCAGTGTAATTAATTAATCTAATTAACACGTTAAACTGACAGCTCTAATCCCCATGAAGAAAATTATATGACAGATCCTCCATCAGAAAAGTTACACAATGCACCCAACCTGCATACACTGCTCATTTCCTCTGTGCTTTAGCTATAGGCATTAGGAGAATACTATTTGTCATTTAGAGCAATGGCGTCTTGATTGCAGCAGAATAAAGATCACTCAAACATGCATGAACCACTCTAAATACCAGAGTGAGCGAGTTAACGATGACGGGAAACCATTATAAACGGCGAGAGCTCTTTAAAAGTCGATTCTGCGTAATATTTCTCCTCGAAGTAAATTGTATAATAGTCACATTTATACAGCACTTTTCTACCTTCAAGGCACTCAAAGCACTTTACATCAAGGAATCACTCACCCGTTCACACACACGTTCATACAAGTGTGTGCAGATATTGGAGGTGAGGTGGGCTGACGGTGTTCATTTGTACGAGCTGAAATCACACCTGTGGGCAATGTTCACTCTAAGGTCGCGCACTGTCCAGATGTTCAGCGCGCACATCAAAGTCTTTGCAGTTCATAAAATAAAATCTAACTGATTCAATAAACACAGCGCTTATTTGACATTGGCCATCGTCCAAAATGAGTTTCCTCCGCAGAGTGGCTGGGCGCCCTTAGAGATAGGGTGAGGAGCTCTGTCACACCTGGGGAAGACCCAGGACACGCTGAAGGGACTATGTCTCCCGGCTGGCCTGGGAACGCCTTGGGGTCCACTGGGGTGAGGGAAGTCTGGGAGTCTGTGCTTAGGCTGTTGCCCCTGCGACCCGCCCCCAGATAAGTGGAAGAAAATGGATGGAAATGGATGGATGGATCTGTCAGTTTGGTCTTTCCTTGCATCAAATCATCCATCCATCCATTTTCTTTCACTTATCCGGGGCTGGGTCACGGGGGCAACAGTCTAAGCAGGGACTCCCAGACCTCCTTCACCCCAGACACTTCCTCCAGCTCCTCCGGGGGGACCCCAAGGCGTTCCCAGGCCAGCCGGGAGACATAGTCCCTCCAGCGTGTCCTGGGTCTTCCCCAGGTGTGAGGGAACTCCTCACCCTATGGATGGATGGATGATTTGATGCAAGGAAAGACCAAACTGACAGATCCATCCATCCATCCATCCATTTTCTTCCACTTATCCGGGGTTAAAGGGGCAGGGGCAACAGTCTAAGGTGCTTGTGCACACAACAAGTCAACTACAAACACAAACATTTCCACCACATTTCGCTCCCTTCAGTATGACCGTAGTTCTAGTGCCCATCACCACAGGCGAAGAAGAGGAGACAGGTAGAGCCACACTGTAATCCTCACCTGTTTACTTTGTTTCTGTCCAAGCCATAGTTTTTTGTGAGCCAAAAGACGGGACTTTGTCAAAGTGTGAAGCCTCTCCCCAGAGCGTTATACCACAGAACTCTAACATTCACACAAAATGACTTAAATAGGCTAATAATTAAAAAGCAAGATATAAAGTGATTACAATTTATACTTATTTTGGAGATCATGATTTTGAAAAAGACCCATCTTATAGTTAACCAGAACAAAAATCTGCAGCTACAGCTCTGGAAAAAAATAAGAGCGCACTGCATTTTTTTCTGAAATCAGCATCTCTACATGTATTACAACCATTCCATTCCAGTGTCTGTTGAATTCCAACACAAACACAAAGCTGAGCTACTTCAGCTCTTGCACCAGGAGTGGAATAAAGTCACCCAAGAACAATGTGAAAGACTTGTGGAGAGCATGCCAAGACGCATGAAAGCTGTGATTAAAGATAAGGGTTATTGCACCAAATATTGATTTGTGAACTCTTCTTAAGATAAGATAAGATAAGATAAGATATGCCTTTATTAGTCCCTCAGTGGGGAAATTCCAGTGTTGCAACGCACAGATCAAGAACAGCACGAAAAAGTAACGTCTGCGCGTCCTCCGTAGCAGCTCCTCCGCACATAGCAACGGTGAAAAAGTTAAAATCCAGGGAAAATAGTATTATGTTGTTTTAAAATGAATTTGATCTTGTTTCTTTGCATTGTTTGAGCTCTGAAAACAGAAAAGGAGCGTTATATGAACAAACTCAAATTAATTGGGCAAGAAGATCCATATGAGATGGAGTCAAGTTTGTTCAGTGACAGCGGTGATTTGTCAATTCCGCTGCTGTAAGCGATCCCGATATTGTCAACTACCTGGTCTTCTCCCCAAGCCCTGATACAGCACAAGACCTTCAGAGATCTAAAGGTCTGGAGGCAACAACCAGTTTGTTTGTGGCTGGTACGAAAGCGCAAAGTGCGGAAAATTGGAGACAAGCATATTGTGATGGCAAAGATCGGCATACTTGTATTACATGTGTAACGTGTTTAAGTACTAGTAGATTGCTTTTTATTATTCACGTTTTGCAAAGATTAAAATATGAACATTGTCTTTCCACCTCTATTGCCTTGTCTGTCGCCTCCTTTCCTTTGATAATCGCTCTGTCTGTTCACCCTGGTTTAGTCCTGGTTTATTCCTGGTTTATTCCTGGTTTAGTCCTGGTTTATTCCTGGTTTATTCCTGGTTTATTCCTGGTTTAGTCCTGGTTTAGTCCTGGTTTATTCCTGGTTTAGTCCTGGTTTAGCCCTGGTTTATTCCTGGTTTAGTCCTGGTTTATTCCTGGTTTAGTCCTGGTTTAGACCTGGTTTAGTCCTGGTTTAGTCCTGGTTTAGACCTGGTTTAGTCCTGGTTTAGTCCTGGTTTAGTCCTGGTCTCCTTTCCTTTGATAATCGCTCTGTCTGTTCACCCTGGTCGGTCACTACTTTAGGTAAACGATAGAACTGCAGGTGTTTTTCTCTGTCCGATCTATTGTGACAGCCTAGGACCCGACAATAGTTGACCATTTTCCTTTTTTTTATTTATTATTTTTTTTAACTTGGCAGCATAAGTGCAATGTTTGTTTTGTTTCGATTATCTCCAACATGGCCGACTTCCGGATTATGACGTCACGTGAAAACAAGTTCTTGGGCCTGGTCACTAATCAAAATAATCAGCTTCAACATTTGTGAATTTACCTTTTAGATATTCCAGGGCAAAGTACAATGTAATCAAATCAATAGTTGTAGAATCTGAAAACTGCAAATTCAGAATACAGTTATTTTTCTAAAATCAAATGAATACATGACAGGACTTGATCTCACAATTTAGGTTTCAAACTGCACAGAATCAGTGAGAAAAAATAAAAAACAACCATCTTGTAGCCTGTGCAGATGTAGTTTTTTCCTTTTCCAATTAGTGATAGGAAATATAAATCGTTTTTTAATAATGTGTTGCATTTTTACACTATAATTTAAGTAAAACTCAATGTAAAAGTATTGTAAGTATCCAGAATACAGCACTCTGATTGGACATGTATTAGAATATACTACATAATACTGCGGCCCTGAAGTATCTGCAGCCAGTTCTTCTAAACCAGCACGAAATCAGAACATAACCAGGACTAAAGAGCGAAGGAACCAGGACTCTACCAGGATTGTACCAGGACCGAACAAGGCCTAAACTGGGACTGGATTAAGACTAAACCAGGACTGCATTAGGACAAAACCCAGTCTAAACCAGGACTTAACCAAAACGAAATCAATACTTAATCAGGGCTGAACCTGGATTTAACCGGGACTAAACAAGGATTAAACCAGGACAGAATCAGACCTGAACCAGGACTATACCAGAACCAAACCAGGACTAAAGCTAGACTGAACATGGCGGTACTGGATCTCACAATTTAGGTTTCAAACTGCACAGAATCAGTGAGAAAAAATGAAAAACAACCATCTTATAGCCTGTGCAGATGTCCATCCATCCATTTTCTTCCGCTTATCCGGGGCCGGGTCGCGGGGGCAACAGTCTAAGCAGGAACGCCCAGACCTCCTTCACCCCGGACACTTCCTCCAGCTCCTCCGGGGGGACCCCAAGGCGTTCCCAGGCCAGCCGGGACACATAGTCCCGCCAGTGCGTCCTGGGTCTTCCCCGGCCACCAGGCGCTCGTTGGCGAGCTCCCACCCCAGGCCTGGCTCCAGGGTGGGGCCCCGGTGACGCCAATCCGGGCAACGTAACTGGCCTCGATCCATTACTCATCATAAAGGGCTTCTGAACTGCTCTTAGTCTGACCCGTCCCCCAGGACCTGTTTGCCTTGGGTGACCCTACCAGGGGCATAAAGCCCCTGACAACATAGATCCCGGGATCATTCGGGCACTCAAACCCCTCCACCACGTTAAGGTGGCGGCTCAAGGAGGGGCCTGTGCAGATGTAGTTTTTCCTTTTCCAATTAGTGCATTTAATAATGTATTGCATTTTTACACTATAATTTAAATACAACTCAATGTAAAAGTATTGTAAGTATCCAGAATACAGTACTCTGATTGGACATGTATTGGAATATACTACATAATACTGCAGCCAGTCCTTCCTTTTGTACACTTGAGTTACCTCATATATCAGAGCTCATAAAAAGTTGGTATTTGTCAGTAATCAGTGCGAGGGTGACAGCGGTGGGTAAACTTTAATCCATAACTCCATGAATCAAACTCACACCTGACGTTTTGACAGGGCCGTCAGGGGAGGCTATTCGTCTAAATGTAGCGCTGACCTCATTTATTATGATCGGACAAACTAATGCTGCTCCCGTGTGTAATAGATTCAGTTTAGTGTCATATTTGATCTACTAAAAGCAGTTTAGATGCAGTACTTGTACACGGTGACACAGGGAGGACGTGTACTCCACTTAAAGATCAGAAGTCGAACCCACAACCTCCTCACTGCTGTGTCGAGTGGATATCCAGTCTATAAATCTGGACTGAGCAGTGTCTGAGCCAGGAGTGAACCTGGACTTTACCTGGAATGAAATGGGGCTAAACCAGGACTGAACCAGGACTTAACTGGGATTGGATTAGAACTAAACCAGGTTTAAACTAGAACTAAACCCAGTCTAAACCAGGACTAAATCAGGACTTAACAAAAACTAAACAGCGAATGAAACAAGGACTGAACAATGACTAAACTGGGACTGGATTAAGACTAAACAAGGACTGAACTAGGACAAAACCCAGTCTAAACCAGGACTAAATCAGGACTTAACCAGGACTAAACAGCGAATGAACCAGGACTGTACCAGGACTGAACTAGGACAAAACCCGGTCTAAACCAGGACTAAACCAAGACTAAATCAATACTTAATCAGGGCAGAACCTGGATTTAACCAGGACTAAACAGGGACTAAACCAGGACAGAACCAGACCTGAACCAGGACTATACCAGAACCAAACCTGGACTAACCCAGGACAAGATTTTGACTAAACCAGGACTAAAGGGCTGAATAAGAACATAACTAGAACTCAACTGTGTTTAAGCCAGGAGTAAACCAGGACAAAAACAGACCTGAACCAGGACTATACCAGAACCAAACCTGGACTAAGCCAGGACAAGATTTTGACTAAACCAGGACTAAAGGGCTGAATAAGGACATAACTAGAACTCAACCGTGTTTAAGCCAGGAGTAAACCAGGACAAAAACAGACCTGAACCAGGACTATACCAGAACCAAACCTGGACTAAACCAGGATTTAAAATACACTAAACCAGGATTAATCCAGGAGATCTGAACCAGGACTACATCAAAACTGAAACAGGACTAAATATGGACTAAACCAATAAATGAGGACTGAACCAGGAATAAACCAGGACTAACATGAGACTAAACCAAGACTAATGTTAGACTAAACCAGGACTAATGTTAGACTAAACCAGGACTAATGCTAGACTAAACCAGGACTAAACCAGGACTAACACTAGACTAAACCAAGACTAATGTTAGACTAAACCAGGACTAATGTTAGACTAAACCCGGACTAATGCTAGACTAAACCAGGACTAACACTAGACTAAACCAAGACTAATGTTAGACTAAACCAAGACTAATGTTAGACTAAACCAGGACTAAACCAGGACTAACACTAGACTAAACTAAGACTAATGTTAGACTAAACCAAGACTAATGTTAGACTAAACCAGGACTAATGCTAGACTAAACCAGGACTAAACCAGGACTAACACTAGACTAAACCAGGACTAAACCAGGACTAACACTAGACTAAACCAAGACTAATGCTAGACTAAACCAGGACTAATCCAGGAGATCTGAACCAGGACTACAACAAAACTGAAACAGGATTAAATATGGACTAAACCAGGAAATGAGAACTGAACCAGGACTAAACCAGGACTAAACCAGGACCAGATCGTGCATGTGGATCTAATAGTTTCTAACACAATCACTGGAGGTTCTCCCTCCTCTTCCTCCGGTGTTTCCTGACCTCAGGACCTGTAGATGCCGCCTGTCCGTCCACATGAACATCTGCCTGGACCAAACCAAGACTTATAATCCAGGGCCAAACCAGGACCAAACCAGGACCAAACCTGCACCAAACCAGGACTAAACCAGGACCAAACCAAAACTTAACCAGGACTAAACCAGAACCAAACCAAGACTAAACCAGGACCAAACCAAGACTAAACCAGGACCAAACCAAGACCAAACCAGGACCAAACCAAAACTTAACCACGACTAAACCAGGACCAAACCAAGACTAAACCAGGACCAAACCAAGACCAAACCAGGACCAAACCAAAACTTAATCAGGACCAAACCAGGACCAAACCAAGACTAAACCAGGACCAAACCAAGACCAAACCAGGACCAAACCAGGACTAAACTAGGACCAAACCAAAACTTAACCAGGACCAAACCCAGACCAAACCAAGACTAAACCAGGACTAAACCAGAACCAAACCAAAACTAAACCAGGACCAAACCTGCACCAAACCAGGACTAAACAAGGGCTAAGCCAGGACCAAACCAAGACTTAACCAGGACTAATCCAGGGCCAAACCTAGACTAAACCAGGACCAAACCTGCACCAAACCAGGACTAAACCAGGACCAAACCAAGACCAAACCAAGACTTAACCAGGACCAAACAAGGACCAAACCAAGACTAAAGCAGGACCAAATCTGCACCAAACTGGGACTAAACCAGGACCAAACCAAAACTAAACCAGGACCAAACTCGCACCAAACCAAGACTTAACCAGGACCAAACAAGGACCAAACCAAGACTAAACCAGGACCAAATCTGCACCAAACCGGGACTAAACCAGGACCAAACCAAAACTAAACCAGTACCAAACCTGCACCAAACCAGGACTAAACCAGGACCAAACAAGAGCCAAAGCAAGACTAAACCAGGACCAAACCTGCACCATACCACAGCTAAACCAGGATCCCGCCAGAACCAATAAGCCTGAACATAACCAAAGTCCAACCAAGACTTTTTACCCTCCAAAATAGCCCGACCTCTGCTGTTGTCACGGTAACAGCTCAAAGTTCCGTACAGGAGATTGTATTGTGGACTGGCACAGACTCAAACTCAGCTGTGCACATACGCCTTTATTAATTATTCACAGCCTCTTTTCCAGCAGACGCCTCCCTGTAATGAAGTGTAGCACCTCTCACCTCAAACACCGGAACAGTCTATTTATAATTAATAAGACAATCTGTGGGCACAAATAAATGCTCCTTCATTCAGAAAGATCGAGGACAGGACTTAAAGATGCATTAAGTAACTTTTTGTTTGGGGGTTTGTCACTGTGTTTTTCTATGGAGATGTCATTGCTCTGCTTCAAATGTTTCACAGTATGACTTTAAACAGCTCTGCTTTACATTTATTCAATTACAGGTGGTTTTATAGCTCAAAAATACCCAGAAAAACAGGTAGAAAAACTGACTGTGAGCATCTCCGCAGATCTGACCTGTAACTTTGTCTGGTTTGGTCTCCATGAAGATAGACTTACGGGGAACATTTCAGACAAAGCGAAAACATCTCCATGGAGTAAAAGCTGTTGACGGAACCTCCACCAGAAAAGTTACTCTCTGCCCCTTTTAAATGGCTGTGGGTGGAGCTGCCTCTCCACAGATCTGACCTGCAACTTGGTCTGGTTTGGTCTCCATGAAGCTAGAATTCAGGCATGAAAACTGGTCAGGGGTAAAAAGGGTGAAGGGTGGGCTAACCCTAACCCACCTGAGTTGTTCACAGATTCTGAAAGTGTAGATCCTAGTTTAGACCTGGTTTAGTCCTGGTTTAGTCTTGGTTTGGTCCTTGTTTGGTCCTGGTTTAGTCCTGGTTTGGCCCTGGTTTAGTCCTGGTTAAATCAGGGTTTGGTCCTGGCTTAGCCCTTGTTTAGTCCTGGTTTGGTGCAGGTTTGGTCCTGGTTTAGTCTTGGTTTGGCCCTGGTTTAGTCCTGGTTAAATCATGGTTTGGTCCTGGCTTAGCCCTTGTTTAGTCCTGGTTTGGTGCAGGTTTGGTCCTGGTTTAGTCCTGGGTTTGCCCTGGTTTAGTCCTGGTTAAATCATGGTTTGGTCCTGGCTTAGCCCTTGTTTAGTCCTGGTTTGGTGCAGGTTTGGTCCTGGTTTAGTTTTGGTTTGGTCCTGGTTTAGTCCTGGTTTAGTCCCGGTTTAATCCTGGTTTAGACCCAGTTTAGTCTTGCTTTAGACCTGGTTTAGACCTGGTTTAGACCTGGTTTAGTCCCGGTTTAGTCCCGGGTTATGTCCCTTTGATGCAGAAATAATCAGATAATCTGACTCACCCCATAAGAACGCGGTCACTCCGTTGTAACAGTTTGCCGTGTTGTCCGATAGTACGCGTATCCACGTGTACGCGCGTGTCGTGTAAATCCACGGACTTTAATTTTCTGGAGCTCCCGAGAAACGGACATATCCCAAATGTATCCCGTGTCCCGAGATGAGAGTTCCTTCTTACGTAGCATTAACATAGCAAGTTAAGGATTTTCTCCAGTTTCACTGTCCTTATTCTCTGGAAATGAAGCATACATACAGTATTCACGAGGCTCGCTCACAGCTGATCGGCGAACAAGCGCAAACACAACAGCGCTAATCGTTATGATTGGTGGGAGCGCGATCGGTGGGTAATTATGCTGCAACATGATTGGCCTATGATTGGCTCTTGGCACTGGCAGCAGAACATGCGGGATTTTGCTCAGTCAATTAATATTTTCCAGAAGAGAATTACTGTGGAACAGATGGAGATGTTTTGGAACAAAAACATCTCCTTTAGAAACGTATTCCCTGAAAGACAATCTAGGTCTTTTTTTAATAACTTTGACTCCAACCGTTGGCTCAAAAATACCCAGAAGACCTGCCTCTCCACAGAGCTAACCAGGTCTGGTTTGGTCTCCATGAAGATAAGATTTAATGCCACATTGTGAAACATTTCAGAAAAAGCAATAACATCTCCATGGAGAAAAAACATTTGATGAAAAGGCACACTGTGCACTTTTAAAGATGCATTAAGTAACTTTTCCAGTGCAGTTGAACACCTGCTTGTCGCCATGGAGATCTTGGATGGATAACTTTACCTGGAATGTCCCACGGTATGACATTAAACACAGCCGGCTAAGTTGCAAATCAGATCTGTGGAGAGGCGAGTCTGCTGACAGGCTGTATTATGTATTTTAAGGTATGTGCAATGGAAACTGTTTGAAGAAATGCAAGATATATGAATTAAATGGCATACTGTGATTAAATTTAACTTAAAAGAGACAAGATAAAAGAAGAAATTCAATTTGTCAACTGGACAAAGTTTGTTTGGTCAAATGCTTCGCCGCTCATCCGAGAGGCTTCGTCAGTTCTGGTCAGAGTGCTGGTAAGACACTTGCTTATATCTCGCTGCAGGGAGGAGCTAACTATACTGCAGTTTTTCCGAAACTATCTCGCCTATTTGTTTCTGTCTTTTGTTTCTCTGGCGTCTAGTTTAGCATACCTATTCATCCCTACACGACTGTTTTTCACACCTCTGGCCCTGACCTGGCTAGCCCTATTGTTTCTTTTGTTTGTTTGATCTAGGTTTAAGAATGGAATTATAGATGGGAGACAAATTATGTCTGACTCCACCATTTCTGTTTAAAGAAGGATTCTCTTTTTTGACAAAAATAGCCTCTTTAACTCCCCTCTCAAACCAATTCTTTTCCCTGGCCAAGATCTGAACCTCACAGAACCTTACAGAAATGGTGGAGTTTTGCGTCTTGGGCAGTGTACACGAAAACGCTATGGCGGAGCGTATTCAAGTTTTCCACTTTGGAGGGCGGTTTCAGTTTTTTGCGTTTTTAAGCCCCCAAAACACCGTCACCGTCAAAACGAAAGGCACTTCCGAAAAAATATTTTATCGTTTTTACGTAAGCGTTCTCTTGTAAACAGGCCTACAGTCAGAGTGTCTGTTTTTCTATGTATTTTTGAGCTATAAAACCACCTGTAATTGAATTTAATGTCATACTGTGAAACAATCCAGGCAGAGCAGTGACATATCCATAGAAACAAGCAGGTGAGTGACCCCCAGCCAAAAATGTACATAGTGCACCTTTAAGTATGATTCAGAGCACATTTTATACCTGCAATCACATCTGTCTGACAGTGTTTTGTTTTTCATTTGCTCAGTTATAAATAACCTGAGCTGTTTCTTAAAGTGGAACAAAACAACTCATCAACATGTGTATGTTTCCAAGCGTCATCAGGTTCGCTCTGATGACGCTGCTGTTCGCTCTAGCCTGATAAAGAATAAAGTCAAGCGAGTGTGCGGTAAACCTTCTCTTTTTTTTCTTGGAATTGTTGAATGTTCCTGCTGTTACCAGCACCTGGAAGCTTTGCATGGAGTCTTTTGAATGTGTGTGTGTTTTTTTTTTTTTTTTTTTTTAATTTTTCATAAAAACAGAGAATCTTTTGTGAAATTTTCAAAACTGTTCACACAAGCAATTCAGATTGTTTGAAAAGGTCAACTTTGTGAGCAAAACGAACACACTCAACCCATAAGAACCCACGGTGACACCAGTGTAACAAACACTTTGAATGCCCCAGTCTTTTCCTTATTAAGCTTTATGTCTGACCTTAACTCATTCTAAGGGACATAAACATCCTGGTATGATGACCATGTGACTGTCATGTGACTCTAACAGGAAGTGGCCTCTCCAAAATGCTGGTATATCCTGTGTGCAAATTTCAAGGAAGCAGCTCATTTCAAAAAGTGTTTTTTTGATACTACAGGTCATTTCAAACACATTTAACAGTTCCAATGTTTTGATAACATGTCCTATATCACATTCTACCTGGTCTGACCAGATTTGTTGAAGAAAGTAATATCAAACCAGTTACGGAAATATTGCTGTAACATATGTCACATGAGCTCTTAGCCTTAAAATATGAATGAAAAACCTGATGTGACCGATTTGTCACAATAACATGGTCATGGTCATGGACAATAATGGTCTGTGGTATATCCCACATAATTGTCCTTGGATTAAAAAAGAAAAAAACACTTTGGTTAAAATACAAACACAGCAATGAGATTTATAAATGTATGCAAGCATCATCCAGACACTGCCCTGATCACAGTGTTTGATATATTAATAAACAATTAATAATAACACTAACAATAATAAAAGTAAATCAATACATACACACATATTTACACACACATATATACATAGCATAGACTGTATAAAAAAGTGGAATAAGCAAAATTAAGCTTATGATCCTCGCGGGTACACGGGCAAATTTGGAGCCAGGCTCAATATTATGAATAGGAGTTTAAAACATTTTTTAACAAACAAAATGATTGGAATGGTGAGAATAAAAAATAAAATAAAATTCAGAGATTAAGAATTCAGTAATTTTCAACACAAAAGAATTTACTATTCTTTTGTTCTGTTCATCCACACTTGTTGATCTATTTTTGGTACTAGTTGTTTTTGACATTTTTACAGTCTTACTGCCACACCGCAAAAACGAAAATCTACCTAAGTTAAAATAACTTGAAATAAGAACAGGAGTCCCTGCTTAGGCTGGAAATAAGAACTCTTAGGGCCTGTTTACACGAGAACGCTTACGGGTAAAAACGACAAAATATTTGATCAGTAGTGACTTTTGTTTAGACGGTGAGGGCGTTTTGGGGGCTTGAAAATACAAAAAACTGAAACTGCCCTCCAAAGTGAAAAACTTGAATACGATCCGCCGTAGCTCCAAAAAAAGAAGTTTACTGCACACTCGCTTGACTTTATTCTTATTCCTTTACTGGGCTTGTTCGCTCTAAGCCCAATAAAGGAATAAGAATAAAGTCAAGCGAGTGTGCGGTAAACTTCTTTTTTTGAAATTATTCAATGTTCCTGCTGTTACCAGCACCTGGAAGCTGTGCATGGAGTTTTGAACTTTTGAATTTACGCTCCGCCGTAGCGTTTTCGTCTACACTGCCCAAGAGGAAAAACTCTGGTCAAATCTGCTGACATCACGTACGCGTTTACGTAACCATTTCTGGATATTAATATTTTTAAAGTAAATTAGTTATAGGGACAGTGTGTAAGATTTTTACCCGTTAATTACCCAAAAATGAGAACTTCGCACTTCAATCTCTTCAAACGGGTGCGTTGGAGGCGAGGGAGCAGACCCAGAACACACGAGGAGAAAACAATCCCGCACTCCGTCTTACTTGCAAAATCATTCATCGATTTTGCCTGATGAAGGCCTAGGGCCGAAACGTTGCATGTCTTAATAAACTTCTCATTTTGCAAGTAAGACGGAGTGCGGGATTGTTTTCTACCCGTTAATTACCGAAATTGAAAATACCCATTCAAAAATACAGTGTTTTCCAAGCCTTTTCACTTCCATCATGAAATCATTCTGTCATTCTGTTGGACTTAGATATAGTCACATAAAAGGGGGATCTTCCCCATGTAGAGGCAGCCATTTTGATTACGAGAGCCGCAGAAGGACATTTGGGCTCCGCCTTTGCCGTTTTCTTTATACAGTAGTCGGCAAGGGCTCGTGGCTTTCACACAACGAGATAGTACACGTTTGGATAAACAACAACAAGCATGTTGCCGGATCACACTTACTCCGCACATACATCGCAGGAGCAAGCACCTTCATCTAAGAGGAAAAGAAGAAGGACATAGTACCTACCGCGGCTGGGGCTTTGTTGCAGCGCAGGCCTGCACCCCGGGTTCAGACCGACCTCCGGGGTCCGGTTCCCGATTCCCCCCGCTTCACGCGTGCGTGCTGTTCGTGCGCGGCTACACCGAGCTGTCCGCGTTACAGTGCGCCTGGGTGACCCTCGAGGTCTGCCGTAGCTAGAACAGGAATTGCAATACCCACCATCCACCAATGCGCCACCAATCCTACACACTGTCCCTTTAATTATTAAAAAAATTTAAATTAATTAAATCAAATTAAAATTAAATTAAACAGTTAAGTAAATTAAATTAAGTAAATACACTGCCTGACAAAAGTATTATGACGATTGTGTATTTCTGAACTTTACAATACCAACTTTACCAATATAAGACATATTGGTAATGACAACAAATCAATTTATTGATATATTAAAGCAAATTTCATCATGTGTAAAGGCATATTATTGCAAAAATGGGGACTCATCGCATTGTAGGTCTAACTCAGGTCTAAACCAGGACTAGACTAGGACTATTGTCCTAATACTTTTGTCAGGCAGTGTAAATTAAGGAAGATTCTACGCATGTGCGCGGACATAGTGATAATGTATCACAGCGTCACCTAGGCGCCTGGCATGCATACCCAATCCAATTCCACACACTTTTGTATCACCGTATGCATGCAGATTTCCTCCTGAAAACACTTGTTTGAACGCGGAATAAAAAGTGAACACGCAACACCACTTTTGCGTCTTCTGTTCAGATCGTCATCATATAAACGTAGCCTTAATAACAACTCTTAAGAAAAACACAGTTAATCCACTGGTAGATGTTATTTGTCAAGTGAAATCTACTCTATTGCATTTTGCAGTGCCCAAAAATCACAGTTTGTTTCACTCAGCTCTACTTTCCTCCATTCAGCGCTCGACACTCATCTTCTGAAACTCCACATTTGCATTTCAATCCTTTCTTTCCCTTTTCTCTCTCTTCTTCTCTTCTTTCTCTTTGTCTCTTGGCGTAGAAATCAAAGTGTGACTTCCTGGGTGTACATTGGTCACACTTTGCACAGATCATTCTCCAGTCGCTGCTTGGCTTTTATCCAGACTCGCGTTCAAATGGGAAACCCGCAGAGAGGCAGGCTCCAGAGGTACGACTGCTTTCGCCATGTTCACTTTTATTTCAAATTACACCAAAGGGAACGAGCTGGTTTGAAGTCTATAGTATGGGTTTCACAATGCAACTGCACCTGAGTTTTGAATAAAGTCAGAGAATAAAAGAGCTTCTTGCTTTGGTTGAGCTAAATGGTGGATCTTTTATTAGAAACGGGTATTTTTCTTCATTTTATTCACTTTAAAGAGCCCATATTGTGCTATTTTCTGATCTACAGTATGTTATAATGTTGTTTCTTCATCACAAACAGACCTGGAGCAATGTTTTGTTTCATTCACACATGTTTAAGACGCAAACGTTTTTTTTTGCAAACTGAAAACACTATGGAAACACAGGAAGTGTTGTGTTTTTAAACTCTATACACCTTCACTAGAATCATTTGGATGATTTCAGACCTGGAATTGCACATATCTACTTAAAAAAAGATTAAACACTACCACTACATGGCATCATAAGGTGGAACAGAACAGTTTGAGCTTTGGAGATGTGAACAGACAATAATCCATGTGATATTGTTACTCAATCGTGTGAATGAAACAAAAATACTGTTACTGTTGTAGACACACAGAATATTCATTTATATTAGAGGGGGCCATGTGAAGCCTTTTGCCCCAAATTTCTGTCGATAGACCTGGCTGTGCCTAGCTTGTTCCACAGTGGGGCATTAAATACCTATCTCCATGGAGGCAATCAGGTAGCACCAGGTCCATGTAACAGGTCACATCTGTGGAGAGGTGTCTCTGCTCCCAGGAAGAATACATGCAGGCAAAACACCTGTAATAGACAGCTTTAATTACCGTACTTTTCGGACTATAAGCCGCTACTTTTTTCTCACACTTCGGACCCTGCGGCTTATGTATGGATTAATTCTTTATCAATACAGCGAATGTAGCGCGTAACCCTGAAGATGACGACTTCAGTGGTTTCAGTGCACAGGAGCAAGAATAAGAAGATATTGAGTGAAGGTCTGATCTGGTAGGTGAAAATACTTACGGTAAATAAGTGTAATTAATGAAGCCTTGTTTTAGCCTCTTAAAGGTCTCATGGCATGAAATTTTCACTTTCTGAGGTTTTTGAACGTTAACGTGAGCTCCCCTACCCTGTTTAGCCCCCCCCCCCCCATGGTTAAAAGTTGTGAAATGTCTAAACTGAGCATTTGCGATCCTTTTCTGCGTTACAAAAAATCGGAGCTCAAACAGGCGAGTTTGAACAAGGCACCTTATTGACGTCAGATCGAAAAAATAAATGCAAATGCAGTTCCACCCCCGTCTGTCTGTGCTCAGCGTCTCTGTAAATCACGTCCAGAGAGTTTGGACTGCGAATGCGCTAGGCAATGCGAAATGCGTTTTTTTATTTGCCTGGAGGCACGTCCGAGTGTTTCTAGGATCGGAAGTCCTTTATCTGAGCCTCTGGACCTTTGAACAGCAGTGGTTTAATTTTATTTTATGTGGAAATGTGTTTATTTTTCAATGGAACGCTTCAAATCTCTCCCCCCGTGCAAAAACAAGGAAATGGATCAGCTGAGGGCTCAGAGCTCAGAGCGGAGAGTTTGGCCACGCCCCCACCCTCTACTATTGGCCATCTCTTTTCTCCTCATTTGCATTCAAGCAACAACGCCCATTATGGCCTGTTCAGAATGAGAAAAATTACTCTTTCTCAGCTTATCTCTGTTTCTCATGCACTGTTGATTTTGAAGAAGGATTCATTTACAGTATTAGGGAACCATTAAGGAGCATCATATAAAAGCATCAAGAAGTACCATGTCATGGGATCTTTAAAATCTCCTACAGGTATCAACAGTTCCGTGAGATTGAGTTCAGGGGGTTTACCCTTAAAGTTAAACTTGAAACTTTATTTTCAGGCTTCCAGAGGCTACAGACTGGCTATTTTACAGTTGCTTTACTGCCATGTTTCTGCCGTAGGCGCTGTTCAAAAAAAGCACGTACCAGTATTCACGTTAATTAAAATAAAAAAATAAAAAAATCCTTTTGTGTACCATCTTTCTGTGTAAATATCTCAAGTAACAATGTGGACACCTGCGGCTTATATATGTACAAATCTTTTTTTTGGTTAGTGCAGCTTATAGTCAGTTGCGCTTTATAGTACAAAAAGTACGGTAAAGCTACACCGTGTAACTTTTACTTTTCACTTGCAGATTATTATTATTATTATTATTATTATTATTATTATTATTATTATTATTATCCTTTTTTATTTTTTGTTTATCCCTGTAGGGAAATTACATCATTTGACCATCCTTCAGGAGCACGCCTGGACCATAGGGGTGTGCAAAATAATCGTCATGACAATGCATCGCGATACTAACTTTCACAATATACTGCACCGATTCTTGATTCCAAAAATCGATTTTTATTAATTAATAATGTAATATTTAATAATTTAATATTTAATATTAATAAATAAATACATTATTATTATTTTTTTTTTATAAATCCTTTGCACTTTTTTCTTTGTGAAAGGGTATTGTTTGTTATGATGGTAGCTACCTCCAAAATGGCAAATGTTTGAACATCATTTTTTGTTTTAGAAAAAATCCTATGCACTTTTTTTGTTATTGGTTTGGTTTATTTGTTTTTGTTATTCAATAAATTCAGTTATGAATTGAGTTGCTCAGAGTTATGTATCAATTGAAGACACTACCCAGATACACAGCCACTGATATTTAAGTTATCCTCTTTGTTTTTGGTACATTTTCACTGAAGTATGTCAAATATATTGCAATGCATCGCAATAATTCAAGTATCGTGATGCATCGTGATAGTATCACATCGTGGCATATGAATCGTGATTCGAATTGAATCGTGACTTCTTTGCCAATACCCACCCCTACTGGACCATCTCCATGATCTTATTGCCCCGCTTTGGTCAGGGCCTCAGCTGGAGGACTTTACCTGGAGCATGTTTTTGTGTTGCCGGGGGAAACCGGAGTGCCCGGAGGAAACCCACCCAGACACGGGAAGAACATGCAAACTCCGCACAAAAAGGCCCGGCCACTCAGCCACTGTGCCGCCGAAAGATCAGCTGCATGATTCTTTTCCAAAGTTAAATCGTACTTCTGAACTTTGCGATAGAGATGTTTTAAGGCATTCTGTGAAATATGGATTATGGAAAAAGGAACATTTCCATGGAAACGAGCAGGAGAAGGCCCTCCTCCAGGACAAATACGAGTCAGGTTTGTGGAGATTTACCTTAAACTGGACCTGCACATTGACCATAGAGGTATTACCAAATAAGCAGCTACAATAAGATGAAGCACGGCCTCGGCGCTCAGAGGGAGAGGAGATTTTCAGGGTGAAAAATGGTTCACGGTGAGTTTGGCTCAGAGCGTTCATTTCCTTTTCCTTTGTAGAGATATTACCAGGGCTAATCCCAAATGCACACTTCACTTTCATATGGCCTCACATCCCATATTAGGACAAAGACTAGACTGAAATGTGACTAAACAAAACTCACATCTGCATTTGTCATGTACAAATAAATAACATTTGTCTAGAACTCTCAAACTGTGGAGTTTTGCAGCTGCAGTAACAACAACCCACATGCTAAGCGTGCACTTCCTGATGGAAAATGAAATGTTTTATAATCAGAGAGACACATGGACAGTGGACTTATTTTGACCCAAAGAGGGTGTGTAAAGGACTAAATCAGAACTAAACCAGAACTAAACCAGGATTAAACCAGGACTAAATCAGGACTAAACCAGGACTACTAAACCAGGACTAAACCAGAACTAAACCATGACAGAACCAGGACTAAACCATGACAGAACCAGGACAAAACCAGGACCAAACGAGTACTACTAAACCAGGACTGAACCAGGACAAAACCAAGACCAAACCAGGACTAAACCAGAACTAAACCAGGATTAAACCAGGACTACTAAACCAGGACTAAATCAGGACAGAACCAGGACAAACCAGGACCAAACGAGTACTACTAAACCAGGACTAAACCAGGACTACTAAACCAGGACTGAACCAGGACAAAACCAAGACCAAACCAGGACTAAACCAGAACTAAACCAGGATTAAACCAGGACTACTAAACCAGGACTAAATCAGGACAGAACCAGGACAAACCAGGACCAAACGAGTACTACTAAACCAGGACTAATCCAGGACTACTAAACCAGGACTAAACCGGGACTGAACCAGGACAAAACCAGTATTAAACCAGGATTAAACCAGGACTAAACCAGGATTAAGACAGGACTAAACCAGGACTGAACCAGGACTAAACCAGAACTAAACCAGGACTGAACCAGGACAAAACCAGGATTAAACCAGGATTAAACCAGATCTAAACCAGGATTAAGACAGGACTAAACCAGGACAAAACCAGTACTGAACCAGGACTAAACCAGAACTAAACCAGGACTGAACCAGGACAAAACCAGGACTACTAAACCAGGATTACTAAACCAGCACTAAACCAGGACTAAACCAGGATTAAACCAGGACCAAACCAGGATTAAACCAGGACTAAACCAGGATTAAACCAAGACTACTAAACCAGGACTGAACCAGGACAAAACCTGGACCAAACCAGGATTAAACCAGAACTAAGCCAGGACTACTAAACCAGGACTGAATCAGGACAAAACCAGGACCAAACCAGGACAGAACCAAGACTAAACCAGGATTAAACCAGGACTAAAACTGGACTAAACCAGGACTAAAACTAAACTAAACCAGGACTCAACTTGAACTGAACCAGGACTGAACAGACTGTAAATACGTCCAGTACTGAACCACAACTGAACAAGGACTAAAACTAGGCCCAAACCAGACCTAAACCTGGACCGATCCAGGACTGACATCCAGGTTTAAAAACAGAATGCAATTAATTAAAACAACGCTTAAATAAGACGTCATTCAGCTTCACACAAGCCCACATTGCTTTTCAGTCTCAGCTCCATGTCCAAAATGACAGAAAATGTTGCTACATGATTAAAACAAGCACTTTTTCATTGGTTTGGCGGTGCGCACAACTGGCCTGTACCCCTCTGGACTGCAGCTGTGGGAGCCTGATAAGCCCGAGTCTCTTGGATTCATTCACAAACACATTTCAAACCAGTTCATTCTCCTTAAGCTGCAGGTCTGGGGCTGGCCACTGTCATTCTCAAAAGTCCATTATTTAGCCTCTTTGAACTAGACTTTTTTTTTTTTTTTTACAATAATATAACATGGCTTAAAGCTCACAACCTTTAAATTGTGTACATAGACCGTATAAAGAAGAGGACTGAGGCTGGCAGTAGCTAAGCTGGAGTCAAGTTCTTTATTTGGAATTCTGAGTGCGCGTATCATAGCAACCAAAGAGCCAATCAGGAGTGATGTTGTTGAAGGTAAAAAAATAAAAATAATAAAAAATGCCCCTTAATAGTAAAATAAAAGCATGAGTGAAATCTGTACATAAGTTAGCAGAAGAGCTTGTTTTGCTTATGCTTTGCAAAACCAGGACTAAACCAGGACTCAACCAGGACTGAACAGGACTCGAACAGGACTCAACCAGGACTGAACAGGACTAAACCAGGACTCAACTAGGACTGAACAGGACTCGAACAGGACTCAACCAGGACTGAACAGGACTAAACCAGGACTCAACCAGGATTCAACCTGGACTCAACCAGGACTGAACAGGACTCAACCAGGACTGAACTAGTCTGGTTAACACCTGACCATATCACAAGTGAGATATGGGTCTGGAAACTCGCTTCGAAAAATCCCGTAGCGGAGGTGTGGTTAGCGATTGCCAACGGCCGTTTATTGGGCGTTATGAATGTCTATCATTGAGCGTATACGTAAGTCCATAGTCAATCATGTCAGTTGTCAGTTCAAACTACAAGCTTCCGTTTGTCATGTAGTACGCGTCACCGTCTTGCCACACCTCCCCCGCTCTCTGATTGGGGCCCTAAATCTGGGACTCTCGCTTGGACGAGTTTCCAGGCCGCCTTCCAGTTCGAAACGAACGGAAGCGGCCTGGGAATTCCCAGGCTAGGACTGAACAGGACTAAACCAGGACTGAAAAGGACTAATAGGACTCAACTAGGATTCAACCTGGACTCAACCAGGACTGAACAGGACTCAACCAGGACTGAACAGGGGTCAACCAGGACTAAACCAGGACTAAACCAGGACTGAATCATGACTAAACCAGGACCAAACCAGGACTGAACAGGACTCAACCAGGACTCAACCAGGACTCAACCAGGACTTAACAGGATTGAACCTGGACTCAACAGGGACTGAATCATGACTAAACCAGGACTAAACTGAGACTGAATCAGGACTGAGCCAGGACTGAATCAGGACTCAACAGTCAACATTAGACTGTGCAATAAACCGGGACTAAACCAGGACTAAAACAGGACTCAACCAGGACTCAACCAGGACTGAATCATGACTAAACCAGGACTAAAACAGGACTCAACCAGGACTCAACCAGGACTGAATCATGACTAAACCAGGACTAAAACAGGACTCAACCAGGACTCAACCAGGACTAAACTGAGACTGAATCAGGACTCAACCAGGACTGAATCAGGACTCAACCAGGACTAAACTGAGACCGAATCAGGACTGAACCAGGACTGAATCAGGACTGAATCAGGACTCAACCAGAACTGAACAGGACTCAACCAGGACTGAACCAGGACTGAACAGGACTGAACAGGACTCAACCAGGACTCAACCAGGACTGAACAGGACTCAACCAGGACTGAACCAGGACTGAACAGGACTGAACAGGACTCAACCAGGATTTAACAGGACTCAACCAGGACTCAACTGGGACTGAATAGCACCTAAACCAGGACTGAACAGGACTCCAACAAGACTCAACCAGGACTGAATCATGACTATACCAGGACTAAACTGAGACTGAACCAGGACTGAACCAGGACTAAACAGGACTCCACCAGGACTCCAGGTTGTTTGGCGTATGTTTTGCGAGCTTATTTTCATATCATGTCTCTTGTCAGTTGTTTAAAACACAATTGTCTCTGGTTTTCACTGCTAAACAAAGAACAGAGCGGACAATTCTTCCAGAAGGCCTCACTGCAGTAGCTCAGGTTTAACACACACACACACACACACACACACACACACACACACACTATAGTTCTGGAGGAGGGCTGGACACTGCAGAACATAAGGCAGTGATTGCACAAGGTGATCCAGCCATTTCACCTTTCAACAACTCACTGCACCAGGAAATAAAAGAGGAGAGGTTCAATTAAGTGCAGTGGAAAAAGGCTCTAAAACTTGTTTAACAGAAGCAACCAAGACTCTAACCCACAACCTCCCTGAAAATAAATTATTAAGGGGCTTATATTATACAATTCTTGGATTCTTGTGAGCTTAAAGCCATGTTATAACGCTTTTGCCCTTCAAAGACCTGGACTTATGTTTTGTTTCATTCACACATATTGTTAGTCTGTCTACATCTCCAACACTTTGTTCAAACTTGTAATGTCATGTTGTTTTCAAGTTAACGGTTACCTTTTACCTTTTGTTCAGTAGAGATTAGGGATGGGAATCGAGAACCGGTTCCTGTTGAGTGTGTCGTGTGTTTCAATTCCACGGAATCGATTAGTGGTTTATCTACCGATTCTCTTAACGATTCCAACCAGCACGAATTACGCACAAAAGTGGTGATACAGAGTTTATGTACTATTTTCGCATGACAATAAGAACGAGAAGAGCTTGTTTTTTGGAAAGAAACGGAGTGTGTTTAAATCAACATATTTTCGCACGCTCGCGCGCCAGCCAATCCCGTTGTGAGAAGCGCCGAAGGGGGTTTCCCCTGTTCGCGTATCAGCTGTGAGGAGCTTGTGCATATGTAAGCGGCACTGCAGGACACTAAAGGACATGAAAATGGACTTTTAACTTCTACTTGGACACATGACACGTTCGGGAGACGTTCGGGACAGGTTCGGGACACGTCCGTTTCTCCGGAGTTCGTGTACAGAGTGCGATTTAGCTCCGAAACACACGATACGCATTTACACGTGGAGATATGAAAACACTGCAACACGGGGTGAGTCACATTATTATCATATTATTTTTGCATCAAATGGAGATATTAGGTGAAAGCAGCGGCTTGTGTCAACATTAGACTGAGCACTAAACCGGGACTAAACCAGGACTAAAACAGAACTAAAACAGAACTAGACCAGGACTAGACCAGGATTAAAACAGGACTAGACCAGGACTAGACCAGGACTAGACCAGGACTAGACCAGGATTAGACCAGGACTAGACCAGGACTAGACCAGGATTAGACCAGGACTAGACCAGGTCTAAACCAGGACTAGAACAGGATTAGACCAGGACTAAACCAGGACTAGACCAGGACTAGACCAGGATTAGACCAGGACTAGACCAGGACTATACCAGGATTAGACCAGGACTAGACCAGGACTAGACCAGGACTAGACCAGGACCAGACCAGGACTAGACCAGGTCTAAACCAGGACTAGTCCAGGACTAGACCAGGACTAAACCAGGACTAAACCAGGACTAGATCAGGACTAACCCTGGACTAGACCAGGACTAAACCAGGACTAAACCAGGACTAAAACAGAACTAGACCAGGACTAGACCAGGATTAGAACAGGACTAGACCAGGACTAGACCAGGATTAAAACAGAACTAAAACAGAACTAGACCAGGACTAGACCAGGATTAGAACAGGACTAGACCAGGACTAGACCAGGATTAGAACAGGACTAGGCCAGGACTAGACCAGGACTAGACCAGGATTAGAACAGGACTAGGCCAGGACTAGACCAGGACTAGACCAGGACTAGTCCAGGACTAGACCAGGACTAAACCAGGACTAGACCAGGACTAGACCAGGATTAGACCAGGACTAGACCAGGACTATACCAGGATTAGACCAGGACTAGACCAGGACTAGACCAGGACTAGACCAGGACCAGACCAGGACTAGACCAGGTAAACCAGGACTAGTCCAGGACTAGACCAGGACTAAACCAGGACTAAACCAGGACTAGATCAGGACTAACCCTGGACTAGACCAGGACTAGACCAGGACTAAACCAGGACTAGACCAGGACTAGACCAGGACTAAACCAGGACTAGACCAGGACTAGACCAGGACTAGACCAGGACTAAACCAGGACTAAACCAGTTAAGTAATAGAGATAGGTAATTCCAGGGCTGAAATCATCCAAATGATTGTAGTGAAAGTGTATAGAGTTTAAACCCACAGTGGAGCACTTCCTGTATTACCTAATGACATCATAAGGTATTTTCTATTTGAGAAAAGAACTCAGAATATGCAGGGTTTGTGAATGAAACAAAACACAACTCCGGGTATGTTTTTGATGTAGAAACATTATAACATAGATCAGAAAATAATAGGCCCTCTAACAAAGTATTGACAACCTAAAAGATTAGAACTGGCAAACTTCTGACTGGAGTGTGAATGACTAACTGTGTAACTTTTTACTTTTAGTTTAAGCAGACCTAGCCGACAATTTGTAAAAATAGCTACACCAAATTTAGCTACACCGAGAATTGTGACTCACCTGAAAATCAAATCAACACATTTCTGGTTGGATGGGGAATTCTTACCGAATACACCAGTGTATAAGTGCAGTGGAGGAAATACACTGCCTGACAAAAGTATTTGGGCGATTGTGTATTTCTGAACTCTGTACGAAACTTCTGGTTCCAACAAGATAATGACCCAAAGCGCTCGTCCAAACTGTGTCAGGGTCATTTGGAGACGTGTGAACAGCGTCATTGACTACAGGTTATGACACAGCCGCCCCAGTCTCCTGACCTGTCACCCATCGAAAAAGTGTGGGATTATTTGGATATTAAAGTGCGCTCCAGGAATCTGACTAACGTTAAACACCTGTGGAAATGTCTTCAGGATGAGTGGAAAACTATAGAGGATGGATATGTTGAAAAATTGTTGGGCAGAATGCCTCGAATTGGGCAGAATGCCTCGAATTTGTAAAGCTGTGGTTATTTTGATGAAAAGCTATTTAACTTGATATTGTTACATTTTTGCAATAATATGCCTTTACACATGATGAAATGTGCTTTAATATATCAATACATTGTTTTGTTGTCATTACCAATACGTCTTGTTATCATTATTTATGAAAGTTCAGAAATACACAATAGTCCTAATACTTTTGCCAGGCAGTGTAAGTATTTGAGTATCTCTTGCTGATTTTGTAAGTTTCTATACTGACACAGAAATGAACAGTCTATCATTTTAATGGTAGCTTTATTTTAACATTGAGAGATAGAATATCAAAAAGAAAATCCAGAGAATAACTTTAAAGGGACAGTGTGTAAGAGTTTTACCCGTTAATTACTGAAATTGAAGATACCCATTCAAAAATACAGTGTTTTCCAAGCCTTTTCACTTCCATCATGAAATCAAAGTATTCTGTTGGACTTAGATATACCTGCATAAAAGGGGGATCTTCCCCATGTAGAGGCAGCCATTTTGATTACGAGAGCCGCAGAAGGACATTTGGGCTCCGCCTTCGCCTTCGGCAAGTCTCGTGGTTTTGGGTAAACAACGACAAGCATGTTGCCAGATCACACGTCGTAATGGATCTAACACGTGTTTTGGACTAAATTGTTTTACTGGATTTTATTCGCTGGATCCTTACGGACAGACTGAGACCAAGTTTATGGTGAAATACTGAGTTTGACCTGTTCAGAGCCTTCAAAGGTAACCAAAGTAACAAACCTCGTTTTTTGCTTTTCCGTATAAAAGCCCCATGTGCTCGGGGAGTGATTGTTGTGCCGGGAAATGAATTGCATAGTCAAAAAGAGGAGACTGTAAGGTTTCATTTGATGTGTAGAGTGTCATGGTACACGATCGGGAATGTGTGCTCTAATGCGAAAAGAAAAAAAAAACAGTGAACGGGACAGCGTTTTATTTATACAGTAGCGCCGGGTGCGCTTCACGCGTTCGTGCGCGGGTACGCGAGCTGTCCACGTTACGGCGCGCCCGGGTGACCCTCAGGTCTGCCGTAGCTAAAACAGGAAGCGCAATAGCCACCATCCACCTATGCGCCACGAATCCTACACACTGTACCTTTAAAACAAATAAGCTGTACATGTTCTGGCTCCGGTACGACAGCAACTAGCTACTTCCGTAAACATTGAGCACACTCGGTGTGTTTGACCTCGTCATGTCCTCCGGGGCGCATGCGCAAAAAATCAGATTTCACAAAAAAATCTGAATTGAGCATTAAGCCCTGGCGATTGACTGACACTCGGCCCACGATCGACTCGTAGACCGCGGTCGACCGGTTGGGCACCCCTGCCTTAAACCAACAAACTTCCGGTTGGAGGGTGACTGCTTACCAACTGTACTGCCGCCTATTGCATTTCTAAAGTATTCCTTTGTTGTGACTGATGAAAACAAATGGTGGTCTCACGCTAACATTTGATCTTGTTCGGCTAATTCAGCGAAAGTCTTTCTCAGAAGTGCAGCCCTGTGAAGCAGAACAATGAGCCGGTGTACCTGCCACAGAGGCTTTAAACAAACAAAATACAGATTAGCGTTGGCCTGAGCACTACCCAGCAGTCCGCCCAGCAGTCCCACCGTGTCCTGGACTCCATTTCACCAAAGGCAAAAGACAAAAGGCTGGCTCTGTTTAAAAAGGCTTTGATCAGCTACAACAGCCACAGGCGACTTCACCAGGGAAGGGCCTCAGATGTTTTATAACTACAACTGTGCTCTCTGGTTGATGGGCAAATCCTTAAAGGTGCACTGTGTAACTTTTCTGATGGAAGGTCCAACATCTTTGCTCCACAGTATGGCATTAAATGAATATACAGCTGGGGGAAAAAAAAACAAAACAAAACACAGAGACCACTGCAAAATTATCAGTTTTTCTGATTTTACTACTTATAGGTATGTGTTTGGGCAAAAGGAACATTTAAGTTTGAGTCTATAAACTACTGACAACATTTCCCCCAAATTCCAAATAAAAAATATTATCGTTTAGAGCATTTATTTGCAGAAAATGACAAATGGTCAAAATAACAAAAAAGATGCATGTTTTCAGACCTCAAACAATGCAAAGAAACAAGATCAAATTCATTTTAAAACGACATAATACTAATGTTTACACTTAAGAAGAGTTCAGAAATCAATATTTGGTGCAATAACCCTTATTTTTAATCACAGCTTTCATGCGTCTTGGCATGCTCTCCACAAGTCTTTCACATTGTTCTTGGGTGACTTTATTCCACTCCTGGTGCAAGAACTGAAGTAGCTCAGCTTTGTGTTTGTGTTGGAATTCAACAGACGCTGGAATGGAATGGCTGTAATACATGTAGAGATGCTGATTTCAGAAAAAAATGCAGTGGTCTCTTATTTTTTTTCCAGAGCTGTATATTATTCTATTGTGTTTTTATTTCCCAAAACTACAGATAATGACTTGTAACTTATCCTGGTTTAAGTTTAAGTTGATTTATTTAAATGGGACAGCATGTACTAATGAACAGCTAGTTCTGTAAATACACCAGATTTAGCTCAAGGCTAGTTTCCATCTGTAGTCCCACAGAACAGGGGTGAAAGTCGATAAAACACAAGGTACAAAACATGTAAAGACCAACAATGAAAACATGACAACAGAAGCAGTGACAGAATCAAAGCAGCACAACAGTTTTACAAGGATTTTGAGTTAATAGATCAAAAACAAAAGTGCTTTTAGTTACATGAGGTAGTTTTAGTAGTAAAGGGCTTTAACTACCTCATGTAACCAAAGAACTACCTTGGTGATGTGGCTTAGCTTCTCGCCATAGAGAATGTTACGTTATACGGTACAAAATTACAGGAAAAAACATCTACATGGAGTCAAACAAGTGGCGGACCCTCTCCCAGAAAAGTTACACAGTGCACCTTTAACACACGATGCCATTTCTGCTCATTAAAGGTGCACTATGTAAATGGGGAAGGGTCAGTCACCTGCTTTTCTCCATGGGGATGTTGGCTTTGCTTTGCCTGAAATGTTTCATAGTATGGCATTAAACTTATCTATCTTTATGGACATGTTAAAACATCAGCAGCCCAAGTTACAGGTCAGATCAGTGGAGAGGCGATCTGTCTTACAATAATAGCACTGGACAGAAGTTTTGCAATAACGCCAATGCTATAAAAACAAAACAAAACAAACAAAAAAAGCACTTAATTATTAGCCAGCTGACTTAATTAACCTCTGTAGAGTCCCTCAGTCGGTCAGGTAGAATCCATGGCAAAAGGAGAAATTCAATATGTCAGCTGGACAGAAGTTTTGATCAATATTCGACCAAATAAACTTTTGTCCAGTTGACAAATTGAATTTCTCCTTTTGCCTTATTTTAACCTGCTTTATCTGCCCAAAGGCAAGGCAATTTTTGCTCAAATATTTAGAAAAATAATTGGGCACAGGCGCTTTAAAGGGACAGTGTGTAGGATTCGTGGCGCATAGGTGGTTAGTAGCTATTCCACTTCCTCTTTTGGCTACGGCAGACCTCGAGGGTCACCCGGGCGCGTCGTAGCGCCGACAGTGCGTGCCCGCGCACGATCCGCGCACCGCTGTATACATAAAACGCGGTCCCCCTTCACTTTTTTTTTTTCTTTTCGCATGAAAACACACAATCCCGATCATGATTCATGACAATCTACACATCAAATGAAACCTTACAGTCTCCTCTTTTTGACTATGCAATTCATTTCCCTGCAAAACAATCACTCCCCGAGCACATGGGGCTTTTATACAGAAAAGCACAAAACTTAGCTTACTTAGCTTACCTTTGAAGGCTCTGCACAGGTCAAACTCTGTATTTCACCATAAACTTGGTCTCAATCTGTCCATAAGGATCCAGCGAATAAAATCCAGTAAAACAATTTAGTCCAAAATACGTGTTATATCCATTATGATGTGTGATACAGCAGCATGCTTCTTTACACGAGGCTCCCCCCTTCCCCCCTCCCCTTCCCCTTCTCTCCTTCGCTCCTCCGCTCCCAAATGCGCGCTGCATTTGGGAGCGGAGGAGCGAAGGAGAGAGGCTGAGCAGCTGTTAGCAGGAGCCGAGGCGAAGGATGAGCCCAAATGTCCTTCTGCGGCTCTCGTATTCAAAATGGCTGCCTCTATATGGGGAAGATCCCCCTTTTATGTGACTATATCTAAGTCCAAAAGAATACTTTGATTTCATGATGGAAGTGAAAAGGCTTGGAAAACAATGTATTTTTGAATGGGTATCTTCAATTTCAGTAATTAACAGGTAAAAATCTTACACACTGTCCCTTTAAGCTATAAAACTTGATTAAACATACATGTATGGAGGTCATTCAAAAGCCAGAACATAAAATGGGATCATTAAAGAGCAGGCATTTTACTGCTCTGGGGTATCAGCTGCTAACACAACATTATTGTTTTGAAAATGCACCAAATGTCGTTTTTATATTCACCAAAAACGACGTCCCCCCGTCCCTTCTGAGTCACTCCCCCTTTAGAGCGCTAGCAGAACTTCAGTGTGCATAAACTACTGCACATCGCATCAGGTTTGTCAAGTTTATTCTTTTATTTAGTAGGGACAGTGCATACTGATCAACATCTACAACACTGCAGTGTAAATATGACTATGATTATAGCAAAAAGGCTAATTTCTACCCAAGTCCCTAAGTTGCTGTGCATAGTTTTGTATCATGTTTTTGTTTTATGGAGAATTGTCATGTGGGAGATGAGGCTTGTGGGCTGAGCATTGCACAGAATCTTACTGCTAACAGTAAGGAGAGTTTGAATAGTCCCCGAGAGATTGCTAAATTAGTCAAACATACAGCTCTGGAAAAAAAAAAAAGAGACCACTGCAAAATCATCAGTTTTACTACTTATAGGTATGTGTTTGGGGAAAAGAACATTTTTGTTTGAGTCTATAAACTACTGACAACATTTCCCCCAAATTCCAAATAAAAATATTATCGTTTAGAGCATTTATTTGAAGAAAAGATTCAAGATTCAAGATTTAAAGCTTATTCATGCACAGTCAAGAAACACATTTCCTGTACAATGAAATTCTTTCTTTGCTGCCCACTCTGGATGCCAAGAAAATGCAAAAAATTAAAATAGATAAGATAAGAGAAGAGAAGCATGTAAAAAGTATAATCAAATAGAAACAATTCTTTACAGAATATACACTATGAAAATATAGGCTAGGTGCTAAGTACATATTTACAGATAATGTGCAACTGTCAGTAGTAAAAACGGGGTGTAAACATGGTTGGTATCGTGCAAACAGGAAATGTAAACATTCGAGCAGTTACATGTGCAGCTGTAATCTAGAAAATGACAAATGGTTCAAATAACAAAAAAGATCCATGTTTTCAGACCTCAAACAAAGCAAAGAAACAAGATCAAATTCATTTTAAAACAACATAATACTAATGTTTACACTTAAGAAGAGTTCAGAAATATATATATTTGGTGCAATAACCCTTATTTTTAATCACAGCTTTCATGCGTCTTGGCATGTTCTCCACAAGTCTTTCACATTGTTCTTGGGTGACTTTATTCCACTCCTGGTGCAAGAACTGAAGTAGCTCAGCTTTGTGTTTGTGTTGGAATTCAACAGATGCTGGAATGGAATGGCTGTAATACATGTAGAGATGCTGATTTCAGAAAAGAAAAAAAAATGCAGTGGTCTCTTATTTTTTTCCAGAGCTGTATTTATCAGACCCTCCAGGAATTCGCGATGTTGCGATTTGCAACTTCAACGCAACTTCAGCCAATCTCCGTGAATTCAGGGCGGTGTTGCAATTTTGACCAATCACCGCAACTTTCCGCAATTTTTACCAATTTTGACCAGTCATCAGCGACGTATTGAACTCACGTCGACCAACTTCCTTCTGCCTTACTTCCGTGTGACGAAACGAAACTGTGGCCGTGTCCACAGTTCGGAGCGTGGTTTGAAGGGGGCTCAGACTGCAGTCAAGGCGGTGCACACTTACTCAGCCCTGAGTGCAGTCCGCAGACCGCATGGCCGTCTGCGAAATGCGACAGGTCTCGCAACTACGGGAAGCAGCTGCCGACTCCATTTTCTCCCGTAGAAGAAGTAGCGCGTGGTGCATGCTGCGCGAAGCGTGCTTTTTCACGCGCTTGGTCCACGCCTCGATTTCCATGGAAACGACTGCGGTCTGCGAACGCGTGTTAACTGCGCATGGGACAAAAAAGAAATGACGCACATGCCCTTCAAACCTCGCTTCGAACTGTGCACTCTGGGAATTGGGACACGGCTTCTAATGGCAAAGAAACATGTCTGCGGCACCATTTGCCCACAAAAATAACAGCAAAAGACCGAGCGAAACAGTTCCCCTCCTAGTAGTCATTTATTTTCGATGTTGGTGAGGTTGTTTTAGGACCATATCTGTGATCTCTGTGTATTATTCTTTGTCAGTAATAACTCAGTATTCAAAATATTACTCACTTTTAATGACAAAAAGGGAAAATCACAACTATTTATCGCAACTTTCACTTCCTCCCGCAACAAAATCGCAACAAAAACCTTAAAAGCACCGCAACTTTCATCCCAACTTTTTGGAAAAGCTCCCGCAAATTCAGGCATTTTAGCCCGCAACAATCACAAAAAATGCCCGCGAAATCCTGGGGGGTCTGATTTATGCAGAATCTTGCAGCTCACAGTAAAGAGGGTTTGAATAGGCCCCTGGAGATTGTGAAATTACTCAAACATATATGGATGACATCTAAACCCTCTTCAGGCGTGTTTTTGATGAGGGAACTGGTAGAAAGCTCGGAAAAACTGATTTTGTGTCTGAGTGTCCCCTCTTTAATATGCTTTTGGGTTTGGCCTCTTGAAATGAACCAGAAGGGAAGCGCCAATTAAAACTTTATTGACAACATCACATCACAGAGTGTCAGATGGTCAATGTCTCAGATCACCACTGGGCTTTTACTGACTCACAGCTCCTCTGCGCTTCTGACTTTGAGGCACGCTTAACTTTCAAATATAAACCCAAACACCACACTATGATTGAAGTGAACGCTAATCTGTTTTTAATGACAATGTAATGGTGTAATTATTCTCTCCAAACAACAAAATATTAATTAACAAACATGCAGCAGGCTAATCCACCACCTATATATGCTGCGTACAAGTACTCAGTAGAAGGATGGGTCAGATCGAGGTTAGATTTCTAATGGGAATGCACAATGAGATACGCAGTTTATTATGCAAAACTGACTCCTGTAAACTTTAAGCCATGTTATAATGTTGTTACCTCATCAAAAACTTACCAGGAGTTGGGTTTTGTTTCATTCATATGTTTAAGTAACTCTTTATTATTAGTTTGTTACATCTCCAAAGCTCAAAATGCTCTGTTCCACCTTGTGATGTCATGAAGTCGTAGTTTTCAAGCTCTTTTTACCTTTAGTTTAGTAGGGATTAGGGATGTAATGATAATCCAGATTTCACGATATGCATCTCACGGTACGATATTTTATATACTACTTTTCCTATTAAAAATGCCTTGACGTTGGCTTTGCCGTAAACCAAAAGAGTTACGATTTTGGTGCTTGGTGTTATTAAGTGCTTAATAACAGTTAGGGTTATTGTGAAATTGGACTGAAACAGTGCAAAAAGAAAGATTATAGCCATAAAAATGAGTTTAACCCTAGAGCACTATCGATGGGCGATTTTCACTCGAGCAAAATAATTTACATGATTTTCAATATGTTGCATTTTTCTGAGTGTCGTGGGTCCCTGGGGAGCTTCACCATTGTTTTTGACATCTTTGAAAGTGTAGGTGTTTCCCTACCCCAAAGCCCACTTTTTCCTACAGGCTTTTGGTGATTTTCACCCGCCGATAGTGAAAGAGGAATGTAAGAATGTAATGAATTTAATGTAAGAGGATGTAAGGAAGAGGTAAGTAAGAGTGGTCCTGGAATGTGTATCTATCCTTATTTAGTGCAGTGGTTATGAATAAATATCACAAAGAGGTGATTTCAAAGGGAATTGTTATGGTGAAAACAATATTTTAGTCAACTGGTCATTTTTATCCACTGAAAAAATACAATTTTTTGTTATATTTTGTTGAACTGTTTGTGTGTCGAGGAGTCTGAGCTTCACCAGGGAAGTCTTACATGTCCCAGGAATGGGTGGACCAAACACCAAGTTTCAAATATCTTACATCATATATTATTATTATTATTATTATTATTATTATTATTATTATTATTATTAATAATAATAATAATAATAATAATAATAATAATTTTATTATTATTATTATTATTATTATTATTATTATTATTATTATTATTATTATTATTATCAATAATAATAATAATAATAATAATAATAATAATAATAATAATAATAGTATTATCTTTTTTTTCTTTTTTTTTTTAGGAATTTTTTTGTTCTCAAATTCCTAATTTTTCAGTAATTTTGGAGCATGTTTTCAGGGTCTTCCTATGTTTTTGTTTTCCATTTTGTTACACATACCACAGTTAAAAATAAAAGAAAACCACTCTAATTCATCATGTGTTGTCATATTTTGATCTATTTTTCATGACAAGTACTTTTTGTTGGGTATATTATATCAGGTAAAAATTACTCGGCAAAATTGATGGTGTTACTTTTTATAACAAAAGTGTTCTAGGGTTCAGCATAGAGACTTGAGATTCGATATTGTGATGGCCCTTGACATTATTCAGACACTTTTGATGAGTTATTGTTACATCCTTAGCTAGAATCATCCAAATGATTCTAGTGAAGGTGTATGAAGTTTAAAAACACAGTGGAGCACTTCCTATATTACCATATAACATCACAAGTTGGAGCGAGTGTTTTTAGAGAATAAGTCAACCTAAATATGCAAGGTGTGTGAGCCAAAATTGTTATGTGATGCTCCTGAAAACTTTCACCATTTGAGAAAACAAATTCATAAATCTGAAACTGAAAGCACAGAGCAGCGGGTGCGTACGGGGAAAGGGGAAAAGAGAAATTTCCAGAGCATGGCAGAGATTCCTCAAACATAAATCAACTAGAAACTATCTTAACATAAATCAAAGAGATATAGACAAAACTTGCCCCAGATGCCCTCCCGTAGACCACGCCCTCCCATCTTATTTAGGTTTGGCTTCTACAACGGTGAGTTATAGTGTCTGATTCCCTTGATAAATTGTACAAGGATTTTCGCCAAATGGAACGGCACTGAGGTAGACCGAGGCAGAGGAGACGAGGCGATGAAGAATGTAGAGACAGAAGGGCTGAAGGCGCTGTGGGTGCTGTTGTTTAACCATCTTTCACATGCCTTAGTGGATTTGTTGCGTCCTTGGGCAACACACTAGTAGTCTTTGATTTGGAGCCAGCCGCAGGGCATAGCATTAGACAATACCTTCTACTCATATGAACTGAAAAGTGAAACCCCCTGATCGCTCAGTTGGTCTGTTCAGTTCCACTTTCAGGCTGTCAATCATGGATTAGTTTACAGAGAAGGCTTTGATTTGTTTCTAACGCCCCCTGTTGGCAACGGTTGGAAGTGAACTAGAAGCAGAGCTACAGTGGTACCTCACCTTACGAAAGACCCTACATACGAAAAATCCAAGTTATGAAACGCCTTCACGTTAAATTTTGGTCTCTAGATACGAAAGAAAATTCAAGTTACGAAACGCGAAATAGTCAAAAATTCGAATAATACGCGCTCAGATGCACGCCCCGCTGTTATCCCCGCTCAAAGAGCACCTTTCTCAGCCTCTTAGCTCTAGCGCCGAACACGCAAGATTTTCAACAAAATGTATTAAATAGTGAAGAGTGGGGGGAGATACGACTCCGGAAGCAGCGCAGAGACGGCACTGCGCGAGGAGCATGGCACTGCGCGAGGAGCACGGCACCGCGCGACGAGCACGGCACCGCGCAACGTGCACGGCACCGCGCGAGGAGCACCCCTAGTCCTGGTCTGCACGACCGGCACCGGGGCTGCGAGCACGAGATAGAACCGTGGAGCCCGAGCCACAAACCAGCCGCACGAAACCAGCAAAGAGTGGCACGTGGTAGTTTAATTCTGGTTTAGTCCAGGTCTAGACCTGGTCCAGTCCTGGTCTAGACCTGGTCCAGTCCTGGTCTAGACCTGGTTTAGTTCTGGTCTAGACCTGGTTTAGTTCACGTTTAGTCCTGGTCTAGTCTCTTAGCCAATCAGGACGCAGAACCAATGTTACACTATAAAAAAAAATGTTACACTATAAAAAAACAACAACTTTGGAACGAATCAGGCCTTTTCCATTGAAATAGATACTCAACTTACGAAAAATTCACATTATGAAACCACTTCTGGAACGAATTAATTTCGTAAGGTGAGGTACCACTGTAATTCAATCAACAATAGCATTAGAATCAGCCTGTAAATATTGTGGACAATATTTATTACAATGTAATAATATAGTTTTTGTAGCTTTTTTTTTTCTATTTGAAGAGGACAGTGCACATTAAAGGAGAATTAACGTTTTTTTTTTTTGTTTTTTTTTTTTAACAATCTGAGCCTTATTTTGGTAATAAAACAAGTTGTTTTACTCACCCATAGCACTTTGGTGTCATATGGAGCACTTCCGGAGAAGTTTTAGATTAAGCATTATCCGTAACGTGAGTTCTCACTTTTCAAATCATAGATGTCTTAGTCTACACTTTTGTTTGAGTCAAAAGTGGCCTGTAATCCGAGATTTATCCATAATTTACAGCTTTGCGTTTCATGTTTGGGTCCCGAGAGCTGAGAGCGAAATAAGCTGTGACTCTGCACATGCGCATTGACGTCCTCATCTACTCGAATCTATGGCTAAATCTCGGATTACAGGCCACTTTTGACTCAAACGAAAGTGTAGACTAAGACATTGAGCTTCTATGATTTGAAAAGTGCTAAAGTTTGTGTTATTTGGAGACCGCAAACATGTGCCCCGAGAACTCACGTTAACGGATATCGCTAAACTAAAACATCTCTGGAAATGCTCCAAATGACACCAAAGTGCTATGGTTTAGTAAAACAACTTTTTATTACCGAAATAAGGCTCAGATTGTAAAAAAAAACGTTAATTCTCCTTTAACTCATTCACTGCCGGCCTGTTTTCAGAATTCTATCCCCCAGACTGCCGGAGGTTTCAGTGGATTTTCACTGTTTTTCCAAGACTCACAGAATACTGAGTTCTTTGACTATATAAACATGGCACACATCAAAATAAAGTGTAGACTCTCTTCTTTCACCTGGAAAAAAAATATGTTTTTAACCTTTTCGGTTCTCAAATAATTGATAGTAGAACATAGGGAAGTTTCAGCAAAAACACTGTTTTTTGAACACAAATTGGAGAAAACGAGCGTTTTGTGCAAAGAAGGATTTTGAGCAGATCAGTGACTTTAACATCAATACTTATCGATTTAGTGACACCTCAAACATCTAAAATAACAGAGAAAGATTTTTGATGACAAAGTACATTTTTTACAAATATAAGAAATATAACTATATACAAATAAGAAATACAACTATATACAAATGGACAACAATCTTTGAGAACAAAATTTGAGAACAAAATTTGAAAACAATGTGTGGGGTTTGTGTGCATGCATGTGTGCACGTGTGCATGTGTGTGCGTGTGCATGCGTGTGCGTGTGTGTGCGTGTGCATGTATTTCAAACCTCAGAGTAGTTTCTCTTTGTGTGATACACAGTGAAGCACTTTCCTGGGTGCAGGGGGACACGACATGCCTTGCACCAAAACTTTGTCTCACTCCGCCGGCCCCTATTTGTACAGACTCGGCACCTCCTAAATGGTCTCTCTTTTTTTCCAGTGGGCATCAGCTGTTTGAGTTCGTGTTTTGCCAGGTCACCATCTAGCCGGTTCTCTGGGTCTGTGCAGTTTGGTGCCCTTGGCCTATGTCCTTCCTCCCTCTCACATGTGGTCCAAGTTTTCACTACCTTTTCAATAAACTCTAAAGGGGTTTTGCACTGGTCTGGATTCACTGTTCTGTATAGGATATATGAATTAAATATTGGCAACTGGGTAGTAGCTAATGTGATCAAGTTTGTCAACCCTATTGATATAAGCGTTGTAGAACACTACACATTCAGGTTTCAACTGGGGGACCCTGTCTTTCTCTTTCCTCTGCCACACATCAACAGTCTGCATATTATCATGGTGGCAGGTGGTCACCATCTTCACCACCCTTTTGTCGTGCCAGGCTAACACCATGACCTTCTTGTTGTGCCTGACAATTTTTCCCCCTGCCCCCAGGTCACTCTTTTTTATGTCCCTGATTACATTTGGTTCCCCCCTGTTTTTCCTAAGCGTCCCACATACATTTGTTTTTTGTTTCAACAGGCTCTCACACAGAGACACAGAGTTATAAAAATTGTCCATGTATACAGTGTAGCCATGTCCGGTGAGACGGTCCAGGAGATCATAGACGATCTCTGGCAGAGTGCTGGCTTCCCCAACATAAGGCCGCATATTAAAACAATAGCCTGTGGCTGAATCACACAGAACATAAGATTTTATGCCATATTTCACTGGCTTTTGTGGGTTGTAAACTTTGAAGGCCAAGCGCCCCCGCCACTGCATCATTCCTTCATCTATGCAGATGTTTTGTCCAGGTTGGTACATGTCTTTAAATTTTGTGAGAATGTAGTCCAACACTGGGCGGATTTTATACAGTTTGTCCCCTGCATCTTGTGATGTATTGTCGTTAAAATGGAGAAACCTCCAAATAAGCTGAAACCGGTTTCTCTGCATTGTTTTTGAAAAGAAAGGTGTAGCTGTCACCTCATTCATTGACCAGTATTTGTCAAGTCTTGGTTTTTTAATTAAACCAGTTAAAAAAGTCAGGCCAAAGAACTTTTTCAGTTCATGTACTGACACTGGTTTCCAATCTGTTGCCCTGCTCCTCGGGAGCCTGTCAGGGTGAGTGACAAAGTACTGACATGCATACAGGTTTGTCTGCTCAGCGATGTGGTCCAGGAGCTCATCTGTGATGAAAAGCTGAAAGAAGTCCGCTGGCCGGTCCGACTTCAGCTCTGCAGCAGCGCTCCGGACTCCAGGGTTGGCGGTGAAAGGAAATGAATTTGGTTTCCAGCCCTTTTCTTTCCACTCCACAGATGCAGATGCACCACCTGTTAATGATAGAAATATACAACATTACCCAATTGTATTTGTATTAATTGTATTTTTATTTTGTATTACTGCAGTGTGATGTGGAGAATAGAGTTATACATTTTTTAAAAATACTTTTTTATACATATATACACACACACATATAAATATATATATATATGTTTTTTACCTTTCTTCTTCGCTTTGCGAGTAGGAGGGGGGGTTGGTCCTCTGCTGGTTGAAGGCTCTGTAAATAGAAAATTCCTTCACAATTACCACCCAGGAGCACCATGTTAGTTAGTTAGTTAGTTAGTTAGTTAGTTAGTTAGTTAGTTCTTCTTACCCATCTCATGCCTCTCTGGAGATGTGGATTTGCTGCTCCCAGCTGATCCCGACGGCAGCCACTCATCAGATGAATCGGGGTCTGGTTCACTGAAATCGTCATTGCTGTCGTCCTCCCTCCTCCCTGATATGCCCACGCCCGACTCGCCTCTCACCTCGGGCAGACACCCCTGCTCCGACACACGTGGGCCCGCACCACTCGCCTCGGGCAGACGAGACCGCTGCTCCGACCTACTTGGACCCGCATCGCTCGCCTCCTGCGTGTCTCTGCAGCCTGTTTCCGTGGTTTCCTGCGTCACAGCAACGCTCTGGAGGCACTGATCAATCGTCAGTTGCATCAATCGCTTTCTACCGTTCGCTCTCTTCGCCATCTTGACTCTCTCTCTCGCTACTACACATTTGCTGATCTCTTCCTGTCTTCCGCGTATCCGATCGGCACATGATCGCTACCTACAGGTTGGGATGTATGAATTACACCTTAAAAGTTGATCCAGGTCGTAATCTAGCGATCCTCGCTGAAAAAAGCAGTTGACGTCAATAGACGTCACGGCAGTCAACGTTTGGATTAGAAGGGACGTCAATAGACGTCAGCGACAGTGAATGAGTTAATGAACATTTTGTACATTTTCATGACATTGTGTAAATATGCCGAATTTAGCTAGACGCTACTTTCCATCCGTAGTCCTCCGACATTTAAAGACTACAACATGACAAACAATAACAAAAAGCGAGATAAAAGGAGAAATTTGTCTTTGACAGGAATTCGCAATGTTGCGATTTGCAACTTCAACGCAACTTCAGCCAATCCCCATGAATTCAGGGCGGTGTTGCAATTTTGACCAATCACCGCAACTTTCCCGCAATTTTTACCAATTTTGACCAATCATCGGTGACGTATTGAACTCACGTTGACCAACTTCCTTCTGCCTTCCTTCTGTACTTCCCGTGTGACAAAACGAAACTGCGGCCGTGTCCACAGTTCGGAGCGTGGTTTGAAGGGGGCTCAGACTGCAGTCAAGGCGGTGCACACTTGCTCAGCCCTGAGTGCACTCCGCGGACCGCATGGCCGTCTGCGAAATGCGAAAGGTCTCGCAACTATGAGAAGCAGCCGCCGTGTGCTCCCGTAGAAGAAGTAGCGCGTGGTGCATGCTGCGCGAAGCGTGCTTTTTCATGCGCTTGGTCCACGCCCCGATTTCCATGGAAACGACTGCGGTCTGCGAACGCGTGTTAACTGCGCATGGGACAAAAAAGAAATGACGCACATGCCCTTCAAACCACGCTCCGAACTGTGCACTCTGGGAATTGGGACACGGCTTCTAATGGCAAAGAAACATGTCTGCGGCGCCATTTGCCCACAAAAATAACAGCAAAAGACCGAGCGAAACAGTTCCCCTCCTAGTAGTAATTTATTTCCGATGTTGGTAAGGTTGTTTTAGGACCATATCTGTGATCTCTGTGTCTTTATATTATTCTTTGTCAGTAATAACTCAGTATTCAAAATATTACTCAATTTTAATTACAAAAAGGGAAAATCACAACTATTTATCGCAACTTTCACTTCCTCCCGCAACAAAATCGCAAAAAAAACCTTAAAAGCACCGCAACTTTCATCGCAACTTTTTGGAAAAGCTCACGCAAATTCAGGCATTTTAGCCCACAACAATCACAAAAAATGCCCGCGAAATCCTGGGGGGGTCTGATTTTAAGGCCAAAATGACAAGGCTCACAGCAGCAGTTACAGAGTGAGGGGTGACAGTATTCCAATGTAAAGTCAATTGGAGCCAGAGTCGATGGAGCCAGAAGCGCCCCCATGTTAACGTCCATGAGACAAAGACAGGCAAGTCCAAGTCCCAAGTCTTAGGGCCTGTTTACACGAGAAGGTTTATGGGTAAAAACGACAAAATATTTGATCAGAAGTGCCTTTAGATGGTGCCGCAAAATCTGAAACCGCCCTCCAAAGTGGAAAACTTGAATATGCTCCGCTGTAGCGTTTTCGTCTACACTGCACAAGACACAAAACTGTGGTCAAATCTGCTGATGTCGCGTACGTGTTTACGTCACATCGGTCCATATATCAGTGCACTTTTTTGGCAGGACTCCCTTCGTTGCTTTGTAGTCTAACGTGGTCTGAAGCAATAGTTCAACTTCTTTGTCTGACCTCACAAATTTTTTTTGCTACCGGTAGCCATGTTTTGTTTTGCTTTTCGCGGCGCAGATGTGAAGAAGGAATATTCTACACATGCGCACGGACATAGTGATAATGTATCACAGCACCACCTAGCCGCCTGGCATGCAATCGAATTCCACACACTTTTCCGTCACCGTATGCACACAGATTTCCTCCTGAAAACGCTCGTCTAAACGCGGAATAAAAAGTGAAGTAGCGACACCACTTTTGCGTCTTCTGTTCAGACCGTCATCATATAAACGTAGCCTTAGTCCATTTTATCAAGTCTCAAATCCTCAAAATAGTGACTCAAGTCTCACTCGGATCCAAGTCATGATTTGCAGGTCCCTACCTCTGGTACAACTTATTCTGAAACTGTTCCCTGATTTCATTTTAACAAGACTCTCTAAACTCCCAAACGTGTCACCTCCCTTTAACATTTAACATTTGACAGTACATTTCTGCCTTCACGGCCTGAGCTCAGGGGGGGGCGACCATGTTGGATTTGGTGTAAGATATTGTCAGACGGGGTTAGCGGAGATGCTATATTTGCATTTAGATTGGGGCCACGTGTGCGGGTGCGTGTTAATCTGCTTTAAGAGACTTACTCAGACACTTGAGTGAGCCAGGAACATGTTCTCAACAAAACCGAGAGAATACAGATGATCACTGCAACCAGAGATAATGGATTCTATTAAAAAACAAACAGGCGCTCCAATGCTATTAGCAATGTTAAGATAAAATATAGAAAACGGAGATGATTTGTGAAAAGGATTAGGGATGCACCAGCTTTTTCAGTTCCGATACCAAATTACGCTGTGTAACTTTTTGTTTGGGGGTCTATCACTTGCTTGTCGCTATGGAGATGTCATTGCTCTGCCTGGAATGTTCCACAGCATGACATTAAACAGCTCTACTTTACATTTATTCAATTACAGGTGGGTTTATAGCTCAAAAATACTTAGAAAAACAGGCATTCTGGCTGTGAGCGGGGTTGTCTCTCCACAGACCAGACCTGTAACTTGATCTGGTTTGGTCTCCATGAAGGTATAAGAATAAAGAAACACATATAAAACCATATAAAAACGTATTTAGTGTCAACATCAGCAGCTCCAACCTGAATGACATTGGAGGCACCCACGGCAACTTCCAAAAAAAAAGGTGGATAGAGATTTTATTTCTTTGCCCGAAATGTTCCACAGTATGGAATTAAATGTATCTGTTCAAGTACATACACGATCACATTCACACAGTGGAATCTCCATGTCTAAGCAGTTGGAGGACTCCACAAGAAAAGTTACTGATTGTATCTTTAAGAACTTCTACATGGCTGAGCATCACAGAGGTGCTGCCCCAGTGAACCCCACATACACCGGACGTTATGATAAATCAGAAGGTCCAAACTACTCCCACCCAGGGCCACATGTACAAACTTATTCACAATGGAGGCCGTAGAGCTGGTGACAGTGACACTTTCAGACAGACGTATTTTATATGAGTTTGACGGAGCCACAGCACCTTTAAAAGTCCCAGAACGCAAATTTTAGTCCCGGTTTAGTCCCAGTTTAGTCCCGATTTAGTACAGGTTCAGTCCAGGTTTAGTCCAGGTTTAGTCCAGGTTCAGTCCAGGTTCAGTCCAGGTTCAGTCCAGGTTTAGTCCAGGTTCAGTCCAGGTTCAGTCCAGGTTTAGTCTAGGTTTAGTCTAGGTTCAGTCCAGGTTTAGTCCAGGTTCAGTCCAGGTTTAGTCCAGGTTCAGTCCAGGTTCAGTCCAGGTTGAGTCCAGGTTCAGTCCAGATTTAGTTCAGGTTCAGTCCAGGTTTAGTCCAGTCCAGGTTCAGTCCAGGTTCAGTCCACATTTAGTCCAGGTTTAGTCCATATTTTGTCCAGGTTCAGTCCAGATTTAGTCCAGGTTTAGTCTAGGTTTAGTCCAGATTAGGTCCAGGTTCAGTCCAGGTTCAGTCCAGGTTCAGACCAGATTTAGTCCAGGTTTAGTCCATATTTTGTCCAGGTTCAGTCCAGATTTAGTCCAGGTTTAGTCCTAGTTTAGTCCAGATTAGGTCCAGGTTCAGTCCAGGTTCAGTGCAGGTTCAGTCCAGATTTAGTCCAGGTTTAGTCCAGGTTTAGTCCAGATTAGGTCCAGGTTCCGCCTAGGTTCAGTCCAGATTTAATCCAGGTTTAGTCCAGGTTTAGTCCAGATTAGGTCCAAATTAGGTCCAGGTTCAGCCCAGGTTCAGTCCAGATTTAATCCAGGTTTAGTCCAGGTTATTGAGGTTGCAGTGATCGATATTCTGTAATCTGAAGTACAAAGTTCTGCTCAGTGGCTCTATGATCAATTGGGCCAGTTCAGCAGGACCCCTGGGGGCCAAAAAATTGGTCAGAGGGCCGGATTTGACCCCTGGGCCATAGTTTGGACACCCCTTTGATAAACGACTAAATTAAAAATGGAAATAATTTGAGTTGCTATAGCCTTCTTATTTGCCCCTTTCACTTTTAGTTTCCTTCATAAACTCACCAAATCTCCACATAATCTCTTTTATAGTTAATATTTTGCTGTATAAAGCGCCTGTGCCCCTGTTCTCACACCGGCTGTAATTAAAATTCCCATGAGCCTTTGTAACGCTGCTTCGGCTTATTATGGATTGATTTTTTCCGCTTTCCTACTTTATCTTCCTCTTCTCTCTGTCTTTCCTTCACTCTAAATCTGTCTCTCTTCGTTCTTTCTCTACCTTCTTTTTTCTCTTTCCCTTTTCCCCCTCCTTGTTTCTGTCTACTTTCTCTCTCTTCTTCTTCTTCTTCTTCTTCTTCTCTTTCTCTCCATCCTCCCGTCTCTCTCTTCTCCATCTTTTCGTCATTGTCCCCCTTTTTCTCTCTCTCTCTCTCTCCCTCTTTCTCTCTCCTCTTTTTTAAGCTGACGCCCACTCTTTCCTTAACCCTCCCTCTTTCTTTCCCTTTTCTCCCTCCTACATTCCCTCTTTCTCCATCCCTCCCTCCTGTTTTAAGACGACTGCCACTCTTTTTCCTTTCTTTTCTCTGTCCCTCTTTCCTTATCACCTCTCCGTTGCCCCCTTTCTGTTTCTCTTCTTTCTCTCCACCGCTCCCTCTCCCTCCTTCTTCTCTGTTTTAAGATGACTCCCACTCTTTCATCTCTCATTGTCTCTTTCTGTACCTCACCCCTTTCTCTCTTTCTCTCTCCTCTTATGGAAGATAACATCTACTCTTTCCTTATCCCACTCTCCCTTTCATTTCTGTCTCTCCTCTGTTCCCTTTCTCCTCTGTTTTAAGATGACTGTCACTCTTTTTCCTCATTTCTCTGTCCCTTTTTCCTTATCACCTCTCCGTTGCCCCCTTTCTCTCTCTTTGTCTCCCTCCCTTTCTCCTCTTATTAAAGTTCACTCCCACTCTTTCCTTATCCCCCTTTCTCGTTCTCTTCTGTCTCTCCTCTGTTCCCTTTCTCCTCTCTGTTTTACGATAACTCCCACTCTTTCATCTCTCGCTATCTCTCCCTCTTCTCTTTCTCTACCTCACCCCCTTTCTCTCTCTTTCTCCTCTTATTAAAGCTGACTCTCACTTTTTCCTTATTCCCCTCTCTTTCTCTTGTCTCTCCTGTGTTCCCTTTCTCCTCTCTGTTTTAAGATGACTCCCACTCTTTCCTTATCTCTCTCTCTCCCTTTCTTCTACGCCTCTCCCTCTTTCTTTCCTCTCTCTAACCTCATTCACTTCTCCGTATCGTCCCATATAATCTGCTGACTGTATAGAACGGCTTCAGTCCCATTTTAACTCCACTGGAACACCGCACTACATTCAAACCCATACGCTCACTATTTGTACACTTTTTCGGAATTTTTAATTTCTTTTGGCTACAGTCCTGCTTATTCATGATGGATTATTACCTGAGCTTTGGAGATGTAGACAGACTAATAATAAATAGTTACTCAAATACAGTGGTACCTCACCTTACGAAATTAATTCGTTCCAGAAGTGGTTTCGTAACGTGAATTTTTCGTAAGTTGAGTAGCTATTTCAATGGAAAAGGCCTGATTCGTTCCAAGTTTTTTTTTATAGTGTAACTTTGTGTTCTGCCTCATGATTGGCTAAGAGACTGTAGAGCCAGGACTAAACGTGGAATAAACCAGGTCTAGACCAGAACTAAACAAGGTCTAGACCAGGTCTAAACCTGGACTGGACCTGGACTAAACCAGGACTAGACCAGGTCTAGACCTGGACTAAACTGGGACTAGACCAGGATTAAATCACCCCGTGTGGCTCTTCGCTGGTTTCGTGCGGCTTTTGCGTTCGTTTGTGTGTGTTCGGTTTGTGGCTCGGGCTGCGTGTTCGCTGCGGTTCTATCTCGTGCTCGCGGTGCTCCTGTCTCCGCGCTCCTTGCGTGTTCGGCGCTAGAGCTAAGAGGCTGAGAAAGGTGCTCTTTGAGCGGGCACGACCGCGGGGTTTTCCCCGGGCCTGGCTCTGGTTCTATGCGATTCAAGAGCCAGGGGGTCTGACACTGTGAGCTAAGAGGCCGAGAAAGGTGTTCTTTGAGCAGGGATAACAGCGGGGTGTGCATCTGAGTATCTAGAGATCAAAATTTAACGTGAAGGCGTTTCGTAACTTGGATTTTTCGTATGTAGGGTCTTTCGTAAGGTGAGGTACCACTGTATGTGAATAAAACATAACACAAACATCTTGGCCATAATGTCCAATATTTTTGTATCTGCGTTAGAATTCTTATTAAAAAATAGATTTGATTTAGAAAATGTTTACCTCTTAGCTGGGGACACAGGTCATGTTTATGGACTTTATAATCAAAATATGGTTCCATTAAAGGTGCACTGTGTAACTTTTCTGGTGGAGGGTCTGTCAAATGCTTTTTTCCATGGAGATATTTTTGCTTTGTCTAAGATGTTTAAAACCTAAAATGGTATTAAACCTTTCTATCTTCATGGAGACCAAACCAGGCCAACTTACAGGTCAGATCTGTAAAGAGGCGACCCCGCTTGCAGCCAGAATATCTGTTTTAAGTATTTTTAAGATAGGTAGAGCTTTTTAATGGCATATTGTGGAATAGTTCAGGCAGAACAATGACATATCCATAGAAACAAGAAGGTGACGGACCCCCAATTAAATTAAAATAGCTTTAGTTGACAATTTTAATTACACCACACGTCTTATATTTTCAAACTGATGTTTTGTTTTGCTTCACCTCTTTCATTTAACTTTTATATCTCTTTAAGTATAACCATAATTATCCCACAAATCATCAACTGTACAAAACCCACTTTGCATATCTCCCACTTTGTTGTGATGAAATCTCTGAGGGAGCCTGAATGGAAACTAATCTTGTGCAAATGTTTGACTGTACTCTATTATAATTATGTAAACAGGCAGAAACTCACCTCATTTGCATAGATAAAGCGATAAAAGTGTGTTAGCAAGCAGAGCGCTGATAGCATCGTATTATGTAACCGCTCGGATTAGCCTCAGCTGCAAGCCATGAATGAGGCTAGATTATAATGGTGTAAACACATGCCCACAATCATCAGGTCAACTCAAGATTCTGAATCAAAATCATGTTTACTAAGATTGTTGGATTAACATGATGAGGTAGGTAGGACAGACTAAGGCTACGTCACGTCTTCACTTTTTATTCCGCGTTTAGACGAGCGTTTTCAGGAGGAAATCTGCGTGCATACGGTGATGCAAAAGTGTGTGGAATTCGATTGGGTATGCATGCCAGGCGGCTAGGTGGTGCTAATTAATAATAATAATTCATAGCATTTATATAGCGCCTTTCATGACGCCCAAAGCGCTTTACAGTTCATTGTTCATTCACTCCACACTTGGTGGTGGTAAGCTACTTTTTGTAGCCACAGCTGCCCTGGGGCAGACTGACGTAAGCGAGGCTGCCAATCTGTGCCATCGGCCCCTCCGACCACCTCCAACACTCACGCACACACCACTTTCATACTAGGTGTGGGTGAAGTATCTTGCCTAAGGACACAACAACAGTTTTTGCAACTGGCGCCCCCCTGTGATGGCGCTGTGATACATTATCACTATGTCTGCGCACAAGCGTACAATCTTCCTTCTTCTCATCTGCACCGCGAAAAGTAAAACAAAACATGGCTACCAGTAGCAATAAAAAATGTGTGTGGTCAGACGAAGAAGTTCAACTATTGCTTCAGACCACGTTAGACTACAAAGCAACGAAGGCGCAACAAGGTGTGGACTGGGAGTCCTGCCAAACAAAGTACACATAAATATCAGCAGATTTGACCAGAGTTTTGCGTCTTGGGCAGTGTAGACGAAAACGCTACGGCGGCGTGCATTCAAGTTTTCCACTTTGGAGGACGGTTTCAGTTTTTTGCACTTTTAACACTTCCAGTGTTAAATATTTTGTCGTTTTTACCCGTAAGTGTTTTTGTGTAAACAGGCCTTCAGACGCTTTGCAGTTCATCCAAACAGCTTCTTCAGTTCTGGTCAAATTGCCGGTGGACACTGCCTTATATCTGCCTGAATCTGCCTTACAAAACTCAAAGCCACAAACAAAGCAATGTGCTCTGCTCCAGTCAGCGCTGCTGTGAGCGCTTCAATGGAGAAACAAAACAGCCACTTCACAAAAGGATGTACCAACACAGACGAGAGCGCCAGAGTGGACCTCAGTCTGCCGTACATCTCCACCTCAAAGCCACTAACCACCCCTTTGAAGATAGTGAGGTACAGATTGCATTCACAGCTCCACGGAGAAAGGTCCATGAGAAAAGTTACATAATGCACCTTTAAAGGCACTGTAGCCTACCTGATTTTTAAAGTTCAAAGTCAGCTTTATTGTCAAAAACCATATGTACAGGTTGCACACACAGGATTTGAAATTGCAGCGGCCCCTAGGCCCACAGTGAACATAAAACATCTGATAAACAAGACAATAAACACAATGACTAAAACATCACATATACCCGTAGCAAAAGTGCCGCCTTAAAATGCGCATTTCACAACTTTCAGAGGAATTGACGTCACGGTAATGACATCAACTAGCAGGCTAACAATACACCAGCATTGCTCCCTGGTTTGCTCAGGATAAAAAAACAACACTTTATTATTAGATGCAGATTTACTGATTGAACTTTATTATATGAAAAAAATTGGATACAGCCACATTATCAATAGAAGTTTATAGAAAGTGTAAAAATAAAGTTTGGTTGTGTTGGTGTTGATCTTGTTTCGACCAAATAAACTGTCAGCTTGTGTCCTTGGCAGCAGTCGAATGTGTTTTGAATGTTTCCCCCTTTGGACCTCTTCCATGTGTTTGTACAGAGAGTTAGCTAGCGCTGGATGTTAGCGCTCGGGGACTGTTATAAATAAACTGATTTTGTTCATCTGTGCTGATGGGCCCCCGGAGAGCTGTGTGTGGAGATGGAGGCGACCGACTGAAACAGCTTTTGCCATCTTTGTCATTTGTAAGTCTCATATACTGTCTTTAATAGTTTTTTTTTTGTTTTGTTTTTTTAAGGCATAATACAAGAAGTAAATGCCCCCCTAGTACTTAACCTCTTTTCATTCTCAGCCAATCGCAGCGTGCCATCTCAACCTCTCAACCAATCACTTCTCAAGTTATGAATTTGTTCTTTGTGGTCTTTTATTCTATTAAAGATCCCATGACATGGTACTTCTTGATGCTTTTATATGGCGCCTTAGTGGTTCCCTAATACTGTAAATGAATCCTTCTCCAAAATCAAGCCTCAGTGCATGAGAGAGCCTCTTGGAGACAGTCCTATTCAGAAATATGTCTCTGAAACGCTTTATTCTGGGCGTTGTTGCTTGAATGCAAATGAGGAGGACAGAGACAGGCCAGTGCAGCAGGTGGGGGTGTGGCCAAATACGCCACTGTTTTCTCGTTTAGCGGTACGGTCAGTAGTCGAGTTGTAAAATGAAACCAGGGGGGATGGTGAAATTTTTCACCAACGGGGGGGAGGCATTAAGCTAAGCCCTACCCCATCACTGACATCACTGTGGTGTTTCAGGGCAGGGCAGAATTAGAAGGTACTTTGTTAAAATGGAAATGCTTTTATAACAAAAAGTCCATATAATCATTCAATAATTCAATAATACACAGGATATATGTTATCACACACGTACACACACACACACACACACACACCTTAGTCCTGGTTTAGTCCTGGTTTAGTCTTGGTTTAGTCCTGGTTTAGTCCCGGTTTAGTCCTGTCTTAGTCCTGGTTTAGACCTGGTTTAGACCTGGTTTAGACCTGTTTTAGTCCTGGCTTAGTCTTGGTTTGGACCTGGTTTAGTTTTGGTTTAGTCCCGGTTTAGTCCTGGTTTAGTCCTGGTTTAGACCCGGTTTAGATCTGGTTTAGTCTTGGCTTAGTCCTGGTTTGGACCTGGTTTAGTCCTGGTTTAGTCTTGGTTTAGTCCTGGTTTAAACCTGGTTTAGTCTTGGTTTAGTCCTGGTTTAGATCTGGTTTAGTCTTGGTTTAGTCCTGGTTTAGACCTGGTTTAGTCTTGGTTTAGTCCTGGTTTAGTGCCGAAATAGATGCAGAAATAATCTGATAATATGACTCAACATAAGAATGCGGTTAGATCCATTCTAACAGTTTGCCGTGTTGTCTTTAATAATCCAGAGCTCCGGAGAAAAGGACATAATCCCGAACGTATCCCGTGTCCCGAGGCGAGAGTTCCTTCTTACGTAGCATTAACGTAGCAAGTTAAGGAATCTTCTTCTCTTAGAAATGCCGCGTAAATATCAGGCTCACAGCTGATCGGCGAACAGGCGCAAACACAACAGCGGCAATCGTCATGATTGGCGGGAGCGCGTATCAGTGCGTAATTATGCTGCAACATGATTGGAAGCTGGAGCGCACTGGCCATTTTGACTTAAAAACGGCGAAATTTGCCAAAAGTTTAGGGATTTTCATGCCTGATTGATAAAATGCCATAAGGGATGGAAGAAGGGATGCCCGTTTTAGAAGAGGGATGATTTTGACTATTTTTTCCCACAGGGGGGATGCCACTCAACTCGAGTACTGGGTACGCTGTCCTTACTTCCGCGTTTTAAGCACGAAGGAAGATAGGAGACGCGTCCCATGAAAAAAAGCACTCATACAAATTTCCACAGAAAATAAAATTAAACCACTGCTGTTTCAGAGGTTTGGAGGCTCGGATAAAGGACATCCGAGCCTGGAAACACTCTCACGTGTCTCCATGCAAAAAAAAAAATTAAGGACATCCGAGCCTGGAAACACTCTCACGTGTCTCCAGGCAAAAAAAAAACAAAAAAAAAAACGCATCTCATATCTCGTAGCTCGTTTGCGGTCCAAATTCTCTGGGCATGATTTCCAGAGACAGGGGGGTGGACATCCAGACGGGGGGTGGAAACCTTTCCCGAGTGTGACGTCAGAAAATTCCCTTGTCTAAAATCGCCCGTTTGGGCTGTCTTTTTTTCAAACGCGGAAAAGGACCACAATTACTCAGTTCACACATTTCGCAACTTTTAGCCATGGGGGGGGGGGGGGGGGGGGCTAAACAGGGTAGGGGAGCTCACATTAACGTTCAAAAACCTCAGAAAGTGAAAATTTCATGCCATGGGACCTTTAAAATATATAGACTTTTTTTATATTTCTCCTTTTTTTCAATACATTTTTTCACACAAATTGAAATGTCTTTAAATATACATTAACATGAATCATACAAAATAATAATAATAATTGTTGTTTTGTAACACAACCAAACAAATCCATAAGCACAATAGAGATCCATCTCAGAAACCACCAGTGAAAATGCAAGTGGCACGGGGGAACCTGTTGCTGATGTAGCAAGTAATAAGTGTAAGCAAAAACGAGAGAAGACCTGAAAATATGCAGATAATTATTAGTTTGGATTTATCTTCAAGGAGAGAGATGGCATTAAATTTCCAATGTGTGTCATTTGTTCGGATTGACTAGAAGAAATAGCCATACACACGTGGAGAAGATTTAATATTGCCTTTAGCAACCAACATGTATAAAAAAATGTATTGGAATGATATTGACATTTAATAAAATGAAAACCATAACGGTGTTGGACACAACCATAGCTCGCCGTACAGACGAGATGGCATCTGATGTGAGGGTGCAACTGATAGAAGCTGAGGGTGACAGATGCATTTACATTACAATTAGACAAGTGAACCGATGTGGCTAAGGACATCCAGCTCCTGGTGTTTGTGCGCTTTGTAGATGAAAAGGAAATGCAGGAGGAATTTTTGTTTTGTAAGTGCCTTCCTCAATGCACAACTAGTTCTGAAATCTTAGTGATCGATGTTTTTTTCAGAGAAAATGACATTTAATGGGCAAAATGTATTGTGCTGTGCAGCAGCTGGTGTGTGCAAGAGCCATGGCTGGTTTAAACAGTGGATTAATTGCGCTTTTAAGGGATGTGTCTCTGCAAGTAATTTGTACTATATGCTACACAGGGAGTCACTTGTTGCCAAAGATGAGTGCTGAATTGGCAGATGATGTGGATTTGGTGGTGAAAGTAGTTTAGTCAAGAAGAGCACTTTGCAAATGTGTCTCTTCTCTAATCTCTCTGCTGCTGAAGGAGAAAAACACACTGCACTCCTTTACCATTCTGAGCTTTCACATGGAAAAGTGTTGTCACATATGTTGGAATTACTGTACGCAATTCCCACACAGAGCTGTTTGGATCACCAAGCTTACCTATCTGACTGTTATTTTCAGTTCAGTGCAAGGTACACGCACGATTTTTGCACATTTGGATGCACTTGAGGGACAATTAGACAATACTTTTCTGAGGCTGACTCATAGTGCAAGACATGGATACTGCGTCCATTCACAGACAATGCAGCAGACAGCACATGCCTGACAGTGACAGAGGAGGATAAACTAATCAAACTGTCCACTGACAGTACGTTCAAACACAACAAACACATACGACACAAAACCACTCACCCAGTTCTGGATCTCTTACCAGAAAGACTTTCCACAATTGGCAGTAAAAGCTATGATGAGCCTTTTGCCCTTTGCAGCAGCCTATCTTTGTGAAAGTGTATTTTCTTCAATCACTTTTTTGAAGAACAAATACTGGTCAAGGCCGAGGCTGATATGACCCTCTGCCTGACAACCTCCATCTATCTAAGGATAGATAAGTCTTTGCTATTCATCAGGGTCAGAATCTCACTATTGTGGGAATGTGTGCTATCAACAGATGACTTGGCGATTCACTGTCCCTTCTTCATGTATTTTTAAACTTAAAACTTGATCTGTGTATTATTTGAATAGCTCTGTGTTGTCTGCAAGGTGTGTTTAAAAATGTCAGTGGCCACCCTGTACCTTGCACATGTGTAAAATAAAAACATGAATATATTAACCTGTGTATTACAATGTACAATAACAGAGTGGCTATGTTTATAATTTAATACAAAACACAATTGTATGCCATATTAACTGGCAATGTACGTGATCATTTCATTTCATTTTCATTTTATTTATTCATTTCGAGCAGGTCAACGCAAGGAAATAAATACAGGTAGTCAAATACATTTTTTTTTTTTTTGCTCGAAAAGGAGTGGGAAGAAGAAAGCGTATTAAATCCCACCCCTGTCTTCCAAAACATAACTTAAATTATTAATTAGCTTTCTTATCAAGAAAACACAGAATGTCATGATAAATACTTGAATCCTAGTTTGGAGCTGAGTTCCGTATTTGAAATTCCTAGTGTGCGTTTCCTGGTAACCAAAGAGGAAATCCGGAGCACCGAGAGCCATCCCAGTTTGATGTGTACGGGTTTTCAACGTTTTTCAGGCCAGGGATATGTAGTGTTTTTCCTTTTTACATGTTTTAAATAGTATTTTTGTAATTTATCTGCTGTGTAACACTTTGAGATTTTGTTGAAATGTAAAGTGCATTACAAATAAAATGTATATGTATTATTATTATTATTATTATTATTATTATTATTATTAAGGTTGTTGAAGGTGCTCGCCCTTTCCAATCTAACATTTAGTGACGATGGTAGCTGTCAATCAAACCATTTTTCAATAGAAAGTGCACTGGAGCCAGACTCATTGGAGCCAATTTGTGTCCATGCTCACTTCCTATTTGGAACGTGGCAGCAAGTAGGCTAGCTATGTCCATCTATACCAGGGGTCGGCAACCTTTACCACTTAAAGAGCCATTTGGACCCGTTTCACACAGTAAAGAAAACACTGGGAGCCACTTTTGAAATTTAAAATGAAATAACACTGCATATAACGGCTTTTATTTTCTTTGTGCCATAGAATTACATTTTGAAAATGAATGAATTAAAATAAAATACATTTTAATTAAATACAGTGGTCCCTTGCTATATCGTGGTTCACTTTTCGTGGCCTCGCTGTTTTGCAGATTTTTATTCAATTTTTTTTTATAGTGTATCAACACTACAATAAGTGTCGTACCAGTATTCTTATTAGAGCTGACGAAGCCTCTCGGATGAGCGGCGAAACGTTTTCAACCAAACAAACTTTGTCCAGTTGACAAATTGAACTTCTCCTGTTATCAGTGTATCAACACGCATTTCTGCGTCCTGATTGGCTAAGGGACTGTAGACCTTTGCTGATTCGTCAGTCATTCTCCTCCGTGTCTCCTGTACAGAATGTGTTCAGTTTGCCAGATTTATATAAATGTTCGATCGCAGTGTGACTCTGAAGTGCTGTATGTTTGCAAGTTTTCTCCTCGACAAAACCCGCCACAGCGAAGCGGTCATAAGAACTGTGACATACACACGAAATACACTTTGGTTTTGTTCTATAAGTGTTTAAACAAGAGAGAAATGTGAGAAAACGTTAATTCCAGTCTGAGAAAAGTGTAGAATGTGTGTGGTGAGAGAATAATTGTAAAATATAAAGCTGACGACTTTGCAGATTTCGCTTGTTGTGGGTTATTTTTAGAACGTAACCCCTGTGATAAACGACGGACCACTGTACAGAGGGATCAAAGAGCCACATGTGGCTCCGGAGCAGCGGGTTACCGACCCCTGATCTATACAATCTATGGACTGAACCAAAACAGAGGCAATACTCATTTCAGTTCTAAAGCTACACTAAACAAGAGCTAAACGCCGTCTAACGCTGTCATTTCCCTCCAAAATTATTGATTGCATTTTCAAAGTATCAGCTGTCTTTCTTCAACTTCATAAGCCTTTTTCTATCTGTCATTGTCTTATGTGGCTCCTGGCAATCACGAGCCCAAAATGATCAATATTACATCATTTTACCCGTCAATCCGCTACGCTAACTCCTACTTTGTTTGACTGGCTTTAATTGGAGTTTGGGTAGCACCGTGTTTTCATAATGAATCTTGGCTTCCGCATAATTTCTTGGAGGAGTGACGTGACATTTTGCTGTGTGTGATTGATGGAGGCTGTCTGCATTTCCTGGTTTAGTCTGTGCAAGGTTGTCTGCTTCAGAATGAGCTAAACATCATGCTAATGCTTATGATGTTAATGGGGGAATAACAGGCTCTGTGCGCAATCAGGGAGTGCACTCGTTTATCTGCGTATTAGCATAAAGATGTGTGCGAAATGTCAAAGTTATTTAAATGAATCATGCATAGTTGCAGGCAAGTTTATTAGTGTCTTGCTGAATGACATAAAAATAATGTTGGGTCCGAGGATCAAGCTGCCAACATTTTGGTCAAGTTGTGTTCACAGTCTATAGTACTTTATTAAGGATTTTTTAAATAGTATTTTAGATCACTGTGTTGCCCTCTCCTGGTGGGTCGAGAGTCCTTGCCTCAGGTGGAGGAGTTCAAGTATGTCGGGGTCTTGTTCACAAGTGAGGGGAGGATGGAGCGTGAGATTGACAGGCGGATCAGTGCAGCATTGGCAGTGATGTGGTACCGGACCGTTGTGGTGAAGAGGGAGCTGAGCCGAAAAGCAAAGCTCTCAATTTACCGTCAGTCTACGTTCCTCCCCTCACCTATGGTCATGAGCTCTGGGTAATCAAGCAATCAATCAAGCTTTATTTCTACAGCACCTTCCAACAACCAAAGTGCTGTACAATATTAAAAACAAAATAAAAAAACAATATATATATTACAAATAGGTCAATAAAACACCTTACACCATTAAAGGTCCCATGACATGGACTTCTTCAAAATCAAGACTCAGTGCATGAGAAAGACACATGTACAGAGTCAGAGTCAGAAAATATCTCTCTGAACAACTCATTCTTGGCGTTGTTGCTTGAATGCAAATGAGAAGAGGACAGAGATAGGTTAGAGGAGCGGGTGGGGGGGGGCTGGTTCCTTGTTTTAGCGGTGCGCTGTGCGCTGGCCCCACTTCCGCGTTTTAAGCGCGGAGGAAGAAAGGAGAGGCATTTCAATGAAAAAAACAAATTTTCACAGAAAATAAAATTAAACCACTGCTGTTTCAGAGGTCCAGAGGCTCAGATAAAGGACTTCCGAGCCTAGAAACACTCTCACGTGCCTCCAGGCAAATAAAAAAACGCATTTCGCATTTCATAGCTCATTCGCGGGTAGACATCCAGACGGGGGGTGGAGCTGCATTTTTCGATGTGACGTCACATAGTTGCCTTGTTCAGAATCGCCCGTTTGAGCTGTGTCTTTTTCTAACGCAGAAAAAGACCGCAAATGCTCAGTTTACACATTTCGCAACTTTTAGCCATGGGGGGGCCCTAAACAGGGTAGGGGAGCTCACATTAACGTTCAAAAACCTCAGAAAGTGAAAATTTCATGCCATGGGACCTTTAAAATAAAGAAGGTGTCACAGGGCCACTAAGTGTTAAAAGCCATTCTAAATAAGTACAGTAGGTTATAAGTCTGCTTTGAACAGAGGCAGGTCAGTGATGGAGCGTAACTCAATGGGCAAAGAGTTCCAGAGTTTTGGACCGGCCACTGCAAAAGAACGATCACCCCACTATTTTCCCCAGAACCGCGGGATCTCCAGCAGATGTTGCCCAGCAGATCGTAGAGCTCTGCTGGGTTGGTGAGGGGTCAAAATTTCACACAGGTAGGAAGGTGCAAGACGATTGACTGCATTAAAAACAAACATCAAAATTTTAAAATGAATTCTGAACTGGACAGGGAGCCAGTGCAAGGAATACAGGACAGGGGTGATGTGGTTTTGTGGCCAAAGGACAAGATCGCGGATACAAGCAGCCGAAATGAGGTTCCTCTGCAGAGTGGCTGGGCAGAGATAGGGTGAGGAGCTCAGTCACACAGGAGGAGCTCGGAGTAGAGACGCTACTCCTCCACGTCAAGAGGAGCAGCTGAGGTGGCTCGGGTGTCTGTTCCGGATGCCTCCTCGACACCTCCGTCCTGAGGTGTTCCGGGCATGTCCCACCGAGAGGAGGCCCCGGGGAAGACCCAGGACGCTCTGGAGAGACTATGTCTCCCGACTGGCCTGGGAACGCCTTGGGGTCCCCCCGGAGGAGCTGGAGGAAGTGTCCGGGGTGAAGGAAGTCTGGGAGTCCCTGCTTAGACTGTTGCCCCCGCGACCCGGCCCTGGATAAGCGGAAGAAAATGGATGGATGGAATGGAATAGATCACTGTGTATAATCAAGGAACACATACATTTAAGTGAAATAAGTGAAACAAAAGAGAATTAGTGTCAAAATTATTTCAATGAATGACGACCCGGCCTCGGATAAATCAGAGGAAAATGATGGATGGACATATTGTTACATATACAGCACCTTACCAATAAAAACATGTCCATTCACTCCTATTTCAATTTAATTCATTGTATTTTATGTAATATTGGAAAATAGAAAATCTTTGAGTTCAAAACTGACTCTCTGCTGCTGGCTCCTCTTCATAGTACTAAGGATTCAATTTTTATTTACTGTGTTCCAGACTCTGAATTTTTCACAGAACCACAAGGACATGCAGAACTGTGGGTGGACATAGGGGGTAGGTTAAAATGACATTTTCTTATTCCTTAAAGATGCTTGTGTAAGTTTTTGCTTTAGGGTCCGTGAAATACTTTTCTCCATGGAGATGTTATTGCTACAGTATGTCTGGCAAGTCTCACAGTATGGCATAGTCTAAACCAGACCAAATTACAGGTCAGATCTGTGGAGAGACAACAGTTAGAATGCCTGCTTTTCTAGGTACTTTTGAGCGATAGAAACATCTGTAATTGAATAAATGTAAGGTAGATCTGTTTAATGTCATACTGCTTATTCCAGTCAGAGCAATGACATATCCAGGACCCCCAACTGAAATGTTTCATAGTGCACCTTTAAGCCTCAGACAATGCACGGTACAGAATTAGCAAATTCATTATCAGCATTTATTTGATGGCTAATATGTCACCATGCTTAACGTGTGGTCCAAAAGAAAGCACAACTTGTTAACAGATACTAAAAGAATGAGTAGAGCTTCATATTTTTTCATTTTTCTATTTTGATATTCTACAATTGTCTTTGCACCTTTTCTGTAAACAAAAAAATGTAAAAAAATAAATAAATAAATTAATTAATTAATAAATAATAATTAATAAATAAAAATAAATTTGAATTTCAGTATATGAGATCCAGCCATGTCCTTGCTCAGCTGTTTATATCGTGCAGCTGGAGTTTAATGGGAAATAAACAAGGCAGATGGATCGGAATAGACTGGACTCACACATGGGGCCAGTTTCCTGGGATTCTGCTGCTTGGATCTGGCAACCCTTTGTCTGCCCACCTGAGACCATGAGGGCACATCTGTGGAGGGCACTGGAGAGGGCCACAGTGATTTACCCACTAACCCACAGGGAGCTTTACTGAGTCTAATATACTAACCCAGAATACAACAGAAACAACTGCATTAGAAAAACATAATATAATCTATGAAAATGTTTTTTGTTTCATCTCAACACTTTACTTAACTTACTGTTATTGCTTTGCCTGGAATGCTCCACAGTATGGCATTTAAACGTGCATGATGTAATTTAACGGTTTGTCAGACGTTTTTCTCCATGGACATGTTATTACTTTGTCTGAATGTTTCACAGTATGGTATTTAGGGCCTGTTTACACGAGAACGAAACGACAAAATATTTTATCGGAAGTAGGGATGCAAATTATCGATTAATTAATTAATTGATAGTTGATTGACCTTATCGATCGATTAACGATTAACTGATAAGCGGCGTTTTTCACCTGAATTTTAGTGTTTCAATAGGGTCTTTAAGAATATAAGCTATAGTATACATAACACTGAGTCATAAATATATCATAGTATTATTATATTGTATATTCCTCAATTAATGATTCCTTAGTAAAAAGCAGACAAATGTATTGATGCTGAATAACAAATTACAGTAATCCCTCGCTTTATCGCGGTTTGGGAATTTTTTTTAATTTTTTTTTATAGTGTAATATTTTTTTATAGTGTAACATTGTGTTCTGCGTCCTGATTGGCTAAGAGACTAGACCAGGACTAAACGTGGACTAAACCAGGTCTAGACCAGGTCTAAACCAGGTCTAGACCTGGACTGGGCCTGGACTAAACCAGGACTGAACCAGGTCTAGACCTGGACTAAACCAGGATTAAACCACCACGTGCCGCTGCTGGTTTCATGTGGCTGATTTGTGGCTCGGGCTGAGACTACGCATTCCGGGCGCCGCGGCGCGTACACCAGGCAGTGCCGTTGGCGCCTGCGGCCGACTGTTAGTTGAGATTGGTGCGCGTGGTGTGCGGTTGCCTTCTTTCGTGACCACGCGTTGCGCGTGTCCACGATTAGCAATTAATTACAATTAGTGCATTTTGTTCGACCAACGTCTTGATCGACAATTAATCGTAAGTCGATTAATTGTTGACATCCCTAATCGGAAGTGCCTTTCCTTTAGACGGTGACAGCGTTTTGGGGGCTTAAAAATGCAAAAAACTGGAACCGCCCTCTAAAGTGGAAAACTTGAATACGCGCCGCTGTAGCGTTTTCGTCTACACTGCCCAAGACGCAAAACTCTGGTCAAATCTGCTGACGTCGTGTACACGTTTATGTGTCCATATGTCAGTGTACTTTGTTTGGCAGGACTCCCAGTCCACACCTTGTTGCGCCTTTGTTGCTTTGTAGTCTAACGTGGTCTGAAGCAATAATTAAACTTCTTTGTCTGACCACATGATTTTTTTTTTTTTGCTACCGGTAGGCATGTTTTGTTTTGCTTTTCGCAGCGCAGAGAGAAGAATGAGAAGAAGGAAGATTCTACGCACGCGCACGGACATAGTCACTGCGGTCACATGGTAGGATCGGATTGGATTTCTCCAAATCCGATTCCGTTACTCGGCGGGTGGTCTGTCCTTAGATCCCAGTGTACATGAAACTCGTGTAGTCGGATAATGGGCAGCGACCTGGCCGGCTCCGCTACGCTATGTGGCGCTGTAGTCCAACTACTTCTGGGTGATGGCTACTCAATAAAAATACAAACTATGTGGCGGTATACAAAGATGGCGCTCGAGGAGTTTGATGGAGCAGCATTGGTGTACATGTTGTGCGTTCTTTCTTCGCAGCCATGATTTCGTCTGACTTTTCCAGCAACAATCCCTACTTATGACAGCGTCGGCGCCTTCTGCCACTTCCGGGTGAAATCCCTGTCAAAATTCCCACGCATGTGCAGTACGCCAATCCGATCCAATATCATGCACAAGGCGGGACCAAACGGATTACTATCGGCCTAAGCCAGGGGTTCCAATCGGTTTGGGGAAACCAATCCCTATACGATCCTTAACCTGTGCACAATACGCTCAATACGATCCCAGTCCGTTTGCAGTCGGATTACACTTGTCCATGTGCATGCAGTGAGTGATAATGTATCAAAGCACCACCTAGCCGCCTGGCATGCATACCCAATCGAATTCCACACACTTTTGTGTGACCGTATGCACGCAGATTTTCTCCCGCAAACACTTGTCTAAATGTGGAATAAAAAGTGAAGACGCGACGCCACTTTTGCGTCTTCTGTTCAGACCATCATCATATAAATGTAGCCTAAACCTTTAGATCTTCATGGAGACCAAACCAGGCCAAGTTACAGGTCAAATCTGTGGAAAGGCGACCCCTCACACCTGCAAACAGTCAGAATGCCTGTTTTTCTAGGTATTTTTGCACTATAAAACCACATGTAATTAAATAAATGTGAGGTAGAGCTGTTTCAAATCCTGTGTGTGCAACTTGTACATATTTTTTTTTGATGCGTGAAGTTGATAATAAAGCTGACTTTGAACTTTAATGTCATACTGTGGAACATTCCAGTCAAAGCAATGATATCTCCATAGAAACAAGCAGGTGACAGATCCCCATCCAACCTGGTTTATAGTGATAATCTACAACGTCTGTGGGTCATTACGTTATAATGTGGACATTTTCAATCACAATATTCACCCAAAATGACTTAATAAAAGAAATAAACTGCAGACTTCCAAGTTAGAAAACTGCAGTTTCCATTGCCCCCTCTGATGGATAGCTGCACACACTAGCAAGAAGCAGATTTTTTTTCATTTATACCAAAATGACTATGCGACACTGCCGAATCCTGCACCGTTTAATAAAATAAAATTGGAGAAAAAAGTAAGAACAGGGCAGAAAAAACAGGTAGATTGGAGCAATGACTCCAAGTTACTGGAGTATGAAAAAAAATGATGTTTTTCAAAGTAGCTCCATAAAAATAATCTGAGTAGAGTAAATCAAATCCAAGTTTAATATATTCTGGGACATTCCAAGCATCTTCATGGAGATAAGCTGATAGCTGTTGGTTGGCCTCTGTGAGACAAAGTCGTGACCATCTGGAATGTTTCATAGTATGAGAATAAACTTTTTTATCTTCATGGAGAACAAACCAGGCCAAGTCACAGGTCAGATAGACAGATCACAGTCAGTATACCTGTTTTTCTAAGCATTTTTGAGTTACAAAACCACCTGTAATTCAATAAATATGAGGTAGATCTGTTTAAATTCATACTGTAGAACATTCCAGGCAGAGCAATGACATTTCAATAGAAACAAGCAGGTGATGGACCCCGAACAAAAAAGTTACTGTAAGCTGTATGTAAGCTGGGACACATGATTTTCAAACTCTGAAAAATGAAGCATATATTTAAATCTATAGTCCCCAGCTTTCATTAATCACTAGTACAGTGGTACCTCACCTTACGAAATTAATTCGTTCCAGAAGTGGTTTCGTAACGTGAATTTTTCGTAAGTTGAGTAGCTATTTCAATGGAAAAGGCCTGATCCGTTCCAAGGTTTTTTTTTTTTATAGTGTAACATTTTTTTTTATAGTGTAACATTGTGTTCTGCATCCTGATTGGCTAAGAGACTGTAGAGCCAGGACTAAACGTGGAATAAACCAAGTCTAGACCAGAACTAAACCAGGTCTAAACCAGGTCTAAACCTGGACTGGACCTGGACTAAACCAGGACTGGACCAGGTCTAGACCTGGACTAAACCGGGACTAGACCAGGATTAAATCACCCCGTGTGGCTCTTCGCTGGTTTCGTGCGGCTTTTGCGTTGGTTTGTGCGTGTTCGGTTTGTGGCTCGGGCTTCGTGTTCGTCGCGGTTCTATCTCGTGCTCGCGGTGCTCCTGTCTCCGCGCTCCTTGCGTGTTCGGCGCTAGAGCTAAGAGGCCGAGAAAGGTGCTCTTTGAGCGGGGATAACAGCGGGGCGTGCATCTGAGCGCGCATTATTCAAATTTTTGAGATTTCGCGTTTCGTAACTTGAATCTTCTTTTGTATCTACAGACCAAAATTTAACGTGAAGGCATTTCGTAACTTGGATTTTTCGCATGTAGGGTCTTTCGTGAGGTACCACTGTATTCACATACAAGTAACATTATGTCACAAATACAGCTTTAAAACAGCTTTTATAGACAGAAAAGTGAAGCAGGGTGGACCACCTTTGGACAGCCAGCTCTTATCCCTGTTGTGTATTGCTCAAAGTTCAAAATTCAAAGTCAGCTTTATTGTCAAAAAACATATGTACAGGTAGGGCTGGGCGATATGGAGAAAAAAACTTATCTCGATATGTTTTTGCTATATCTCGATATACGATATATATCTCGATATCTATGCAGGGGGAAAAAAAACAAACAAACGCGCCAAATTCAGCAAGGTTTTTTTTTTTATTGAAGTGCAAACAGGCAGCCAAGTGCCTAAAGGTAGACAGGTACTAGTAACAAAGTGCTTGTGCACCATTTTTAACATTACCAAACCAAGGAAGTAGTATATTGCCTTATTTTAATTGTAAACATAAAACCTGAGGGTAGACAGTTCTTATGAAGTACTTCTTTAACATTTAAGATAAAAGACAAAAAAGTCCCTCATTTCGTAGCCAAGTGAAAAAGCACATATTAAATTAATTGTTTTTAAATATAGATTAATAGAGCCTCAATCCATGAATTCTCGTGTGTTTTGTGACTGTAGTACATTTTATATTTGTGTGTGTATTTGCTTTAACTTAGCACATTATTCTGCATCTTTTTTTTTTCTAGAAATACTATATTAATTTATTGCAACCATTAAAACGCAAGTGTGCTTTAGAATCAACGCCACATACCCGACCCACCCAAATATTTCACTCACTGGAAACACCCATCCACACACAGAGAGAGAGAGAGATTAAAACTCGCCAAATGCAGTCTTGCTCTGTACCGCACTGACAAGAAAGTGGCGACTAGGGACTAGGGTCAAGCGTTTTTAGCATTCGTATGAAGCTCGGTCGCTCAACAACCGCTATGGGCGTCATGTCTTTTGCGATATGGAAGGCAATGGACTCCGTAATGCTGACCCATCTTGCACTTGTTTTTCCATATGGTAGACACCGGGGTAAAGATGTTTGGAGCGTTGTTTGTTGTGTCTTAGAAGAAGTGGTGGTGGGTTTGCCCTCGATGATTTTGATGGCACCAGTTTCTTGCATTCTCTGCAAAATGCCTCTTTCTGCTCCTCATCGGACGTTTTAAATCCGAAACACCGCCATATAATGGAGCCGTTTGTTCTTTTCTTTGGTATGAATTCTCTCGTGCTTCTGTGGGCGCCGCCATGTTAAGTTAATAAGTTAATAAGTTATCAACAAACACACGCGGTGTGCGCACGGGGAGGGGAGGGGAGGGAGAGGGAGAGGGGAGGGGGAAACACGAGACGCAGTGAAACACAAACGCAAGAAGGAGGCGGGGCGGACAGCGCCACAACACAGTTAAGGAAAATAAGTTGGGGGTTGGCGGTTCGAATCCCGCTCTTGACGGGTGGACCGCGTGTGATTCCAGCTCCACAGATGAGCGCTGCCATTGTGTCCTTGGGCAAGACACTTAACCCCCAGTGTCTGCAGCTACTGGTAGCCCCCATGGCAGAAGAAACATCAAGGCCCGTTGTGACGTGAGCCACCTGTGGGAGGATTCTCCAGCTGAGGTCCTGACCAAGCTGAGGCGAGAAGATCATGGAGATGGTCCCCGGGCGCAGTAATGTGCAGCCCACTGCTCCTGATGACAGGATGGGTTAAATGCAGAGGACAAATTTCTCCCAAGGGAGACAATAAAGGCTAATCTTAAAATCTTAAGCTCTGGGTCAAAATTGTCAAAGTGTTTACAACTAGGTATAACTTACCCAGCGCGTACAAAAAAGTGATTTCGCCCTCAGACCCAGATAGAAATCATCAATTTTCAAATATACGGAACGACACGTGGATCGGATTTCGCTCGCTCCTCCTCGCTTTCTCCCGCTCTGCCGCCAGACACCCCCACTCCTCATCTCCGTTTGGTACCTGCCAGAAGACAACATCCATTGTGCAGAAAACATTTATATGCTCCAGTGTTCATTCGAATAATACACAAATAAATGTTTATGTGTTGTACGATATAGAAATATGATTAAGTATAAGCATGCACCTAAAAAAAAAACAGATGAAGCAATAACATGTCCATGGAGAAAAGCGTTTGACGGACCCTCCAGCAGAAAAGTTACAGAACTCTTCTTGTGATATAGACCTAGAGTGGTATCTTTTCGCTCTTTAAACTCGGTCGCATAATGAATTCTGTGAACTCAGCACATTGAAAAAAACAAAAAACAGACATGATTCAGATTGATCTTAAACCTATTTCATCTTCCCCCATATCCAGATGGACATATCCACTTTCTGTTGACTCCACTGAAGACCAAAAAAGTCTAAAATAAAAATTGCAACATCCCCTATTTCCATTTGAACAGGAAATTGCTTGGGACGATCGGAGAAATGATTCTTACGGCGGGTCCCATGGGTGCTCGGTGTAATAGGGACACTGGCCGGGCGAAGGACCACTCAAAAACATGGTGAGATTGAAAAGACTGCAGAGTTCTGTCATCTCATCCATCATGTGTTTTTCACTTTGCAGATTTCAGTCAGCTCTAGGGGGCTAAAAAGATTTATATTATGGCATTTCTGGTCCATAGAGTGTTGGTATTATTTAATTTCTCATTGTTTTTTCATTTTTTTTGTTCAATTGAAACGTTGCAGCTGGTGTTGGCAGCATTCCCTGGGGGTGTGACGCTAACTGGAAACACTGCTCTGTTAGAAGTTCTCAATTTAGAGTTAATCTGAGCTTTATTTGAATACAATCTGACCAGAAAGAACTGACGTACAGTGGTACCTCACCTTACGAATGACCCAACAAACGAAAATTTCAAGTTACGAAACGCCTTCACGTCAAATTTTGGTCTCTAGATACGAATGAAATTTCAAGTTACGAAACGCGAAATCTCCAATCTAATCCAACTTTATTTATAAAGCACTTTAAAAACAACAAATCTCAAAAATTCAATTAATCCGCGCTCAGATGCACGCCCCGAAACGTAAATACACTTTATTAACACACACGGGGTTAGGTTCCAGAGGTGGCCCGCGGTGGGAGAGGTCCACGAGGTAGGACAATTTTGTATTTGGCAATTGTTCTACATGTTTTAGGGCTGTAAATGCCTCACCACACACATTCTACGCTTTTTTCTCGCATTTCTCTCTCATTTAAACACTCGAACTTTCATAGATTTTCAATGGAATGTGTTGGGGGGGACACGGCTCAATATAGCGCCGCTGAACGTGCGATGGGAGCGGAGACACAACAACACAGTATGGTAAAACTCACCTGTCTCACGACGGTCTAAACCCCGCTCACGTTCCCTTAGTGAATTGGTGAATTCTGCTTCACAATGATAGGAAGAGCCGACATCGAAGGATCAAAACGTCCATACGGCGCAAGGCCGCGCTACACCGGGGCTGCGGGATGGAGCCGCGGCGCCACGTGCCTCCTCCGGGCTCGGCCCGCCCGCGCGGCTCACAGCTCACAGTGTGAGCCGCGCTCTGGAAGTCAGATAGAACCAGAGCCCACCCTGAGCGAGACCCCGCGGTCTTGCCCGCCGATAGAGCGGCCTGTTAGCTCACAGTGTCAGCCCCCCCGGCTCTGGAGGTCAGATAGAAGCAGAGCTCACCCCGCTCTGCTCTTATTCCCGCTGAAAGAGCGTCTTTCTCGGCCTCTTAAAGGAGCGCAGACACGAGCAACACGCTCATCCAACGGCACTGCCATGTTATAATAATAACAGGTCCAATCCAGGTTTAGTTCTGGCCAGACCTGGTTTATTCCACGTTCTTTTAGTCCTGGTCTAGTCTCTTAGCCCGTCAGGAACACAACGTTACACTATAAAAAAAATGTTACACTATGAAAAACAACAACCTTGGAACAGATCAGGCTTTTTCCATTGAAATAGCTACTCAACTTACGAATTTTTCACGTTACGAAACCACTTCTGGAACGAATTAATTTCGTAAGGTGAGGTACCACTGTATTTAGAACTACAACAGGTGAGCTGATGTGTGCTGTTCAATACGTTTCTCTCAAGACACTCCAAACCAAACTCCTAAACCAGGGGTGTCAAATTCATTTTGGTCCGGAAGCCGTATCCAACCTACTTTGATCCCAAAGGGGCCGGATCAGAAAACTCATGGCAAATATACGCCAAAAATAGCAATAAGTCCAAATATTTGTGAAGAAAAACACAAATCTATTATCGAAGTCTTTTTTATTTGATGAACTCTTTCTTTTACAAAATTATAATATTATGAACAACCTGAAACTTTTAAGAAAAATGCAATTTCATCACAACATTACAGGTTTCCCATTTACCTCCATCAACAAATAGGAATTAGTCAATTTTTCTTGGAAAATCCTGCACTCTCATTTTTGACATTTTGCTGATGAGGGTGTCAGGGTCAACAGTCAAAACGATGGTCCTCTAAGAGCGTTTGCCAAGAGGCGAGTCTTCATTTGTGCTGCTCTGGTGGGAGGGGCCACACACAGAGGCGCTGGCGACGCTGCTGTGCTAAACCGCAGAAAAGAGGCACAAAAAATTACCAATATTTTAAAGAAAATTTTTATATAATTAAAATATTTTAATCGAAAATCAGCCGAGGACCAGATTAAAGGCCTTGGAGGGCCGGGCCTGGTCCCCGGGCCGCATGTTTGACACCTCTATCCTAAACAGAACCATGAACGCTCATATTGATCACAGGCTAATGAAATTATGTTGTTTAAATCCATTTTGTATTATTTGTTTTTTGAGTTTTCAGACAGATCAATAAAAATGTGTACATTGTATGTACCATGGTAACTGCTGATCATTACACCAATAGAGAGGCACGCAGAACACCCCCAGCTGGATGTCACCGCAAAGTATTGATTGATTCGTATTTATACACATACAGTAAATATACATGTTACAGTATATACATTGTAAACAACAGAAAAGCCCATTTCTTGAAAAGGAACGGGAAGAAGAAAAACTTATGAACCCACTCGCATTCGTTACATATCAATATGTTTTTGCTCCAGTCTTAATTCGCCAGCTCCATGTGTTGTGTGTGTTGTGTGTTGTGATGTTTTCCAATTTTATTCTACGATAACAAGATTAAAAACTCATAAATTAGAGATTTTTAGTCAGACTTGTATTTTTGTATCAGACCTCGACAGTTTTGGACTCTGCTGCATCTCTAATTTTAAACTGATGTTGGCGCTGTCTACCAACTTGGAGCGGTAAAATGACTTCTTTACAAAGGGTCGCCTATCCACAGATCTGACCTGTAACTTGACCTGGTACGTCACATGTTTCTCTTCACGAGCATGTTCAAGTTTAACGCCCAGCTGTTTCACGTCTCATTCACGTCACTTACATCTCCTTGGGTAGCAGTTAGCTGACACCTCCACTAAAAAAAAAGTTCCACAGTTGAGCTTTAAACCGGCGCTCCGCCTCGTCCCTGTCATAAGCGTCACGCACATTGATATTCAGCGCTGGTGCTGTAGTGCTGGAGTGTTGACGTTAGCTGTGAGCAGTGGCCCTGCAGCAGTGATGGAGGCGCTGGAGCTGTCTGCGCTGAGGGCCTCTCGGGGTAATGAGCCATACCTCCCCCTCTCCTCCTCCTCTCTTCACCTCCCCTCCTCCCTCCTTCTCCGGTCTGTGCCCATTCTACGCCGGGGAGGTGTGTGTTTGCAGGTAGTGTGGGGACTAAAATCTGTACACACACCATCGTATCATTATGGGGACGACGAAACTCAAGTCCCGATGATGTAATCCTTTAGAGTTAGATGTTATAGGTGCTCTGCTTCGTTTTTACTCTCTGCCCCCACTCTTGACACTCTCGTAAACATCACTGGTGAGCGGTCAAATCCACTGACCCACAGGTTGGCGGTGGGATTCCAGCTCCGCAAATGAATGTGTGACGGAGTAGTCCTGTCAAAGCCCACGCTAACCTAAGTATATCCAAACAGCCCGCGCTAGCCACTGACTGTACCTGGTTTCATTCATTTTGCGTTTTTCCACTCCCGCTCCTCCCCTCTCCGCTCTGTTCTCTGCTATATTTACCGTCCGTTCACCACCACAGTCTTCTTGGTGCACACAAGTCCACTCTTAAATCATCCATGTCCACACTTTTGTTTTCCAACAAACTTCAAACCGGAATCCATCTCCCGTTGGCGAGTCCTACTGTCAAACCGAGAGCCTCGTTCACTTCATATTTCTTCCGTCATTGGCGTCTGATGACACACTGATGTCATCACAAAATATGAGTAAATTATCAATATTATTTTTATTGGTTCTGCTACAGGCACAGAAACATGGCCATGTGATCAAACGTATTTCAAGGTATTTTTCTATATTTTTGTTATTATTGTTAATTGGGTTTTAGTGGGGAAAATCTTTTGTGTTAATTGGCTTGGGGAAGGAGCCTTGGTGGATAAAAGAGCTGCTCTCCCTCCCTAAGTCAAGGCCTGTTAACACTAGAATGCTTACGGGTAAAAACGACAAAATATTTGATCGGAAGTGCCTTTTGTTTAGACGGTGACGGCGTTTTGGGGGCTTAAAAATGCAAAAAACTGAAACCGCCCTCCAAAGTGGAAAACTTGAATACGCTCCGCCGTAGCGTTTTCGTCTACACTGCCCAAGACGCAAAACTCAATCAATCAATCAAATCTGCTGACGTTGCGTACGCGTTTACGTCACATCGGTCCATATATCAGTGTTCTTTGTTTGGCAGGACTCCCAGTCCACACCTTGTTGCGCCTTCGTTGCCTTGTCGTCTAACGTGGTCTGAAGCAATATTTGAACTTCTTCGTCTGACCACACACATTTTTTTTACTACCGGTAGCCATGTTTTGTTTTGCTTTTCATGGTGCAGATGAGAAGAAGGAAGATTCTACGCATGCGCACGGACATAGTGATAATGTATCACAGCGTCACTTAGCCGCCTAGCATGCATACCCAATCCAATTCCACACACTTTTGCGTCACCGTATGCACGCAGATTTCCTCCCGAAAACGCTCGTCTAAACACGGAATAAAAAGTGAAGACGCGACTTTTGCATCTTCTGTTCAGACCATCGTCATATAAATGTAGCCTCAATCTGGACCAGGATTTGTACAGGGAAGGTAACAACCTATCTGATGATTTATGAAGCAGATTTCTGCGGATGTGTGTACATATTGTAAATATCTTTTTGTTTCACTGTCTTGTATATAGCAGTCTTCAAACTTTTTTTTTGGGGGGGGGACTTCATTAATTAAACAATCAAAAACATACTTCTGACTACGCCACCGTAATTACACAGGAATATACCGCGCCGTCACACAATGCTTAACCCACCTCGCCCCCAGGGTCTGTGTGCACTGGTGTATGAATGGGTGAGTGGTTCCTTGATGTAAAGAGGTTTGAGTGCCTTAAAAGTGGAAAGGCGCAATATAAAAATGTTATTATTTGCCATTTACTAGAACTAGTTCAATTTTAAACAGTTTGCGGTGGTCTGAAGTTAATTATTCGCCAAGGTGAGTTGATAAGGCCTTTTCACAACTTTGAGAGACCTAACCAGAGTTTACTGTCAAGGTAAAGCAAACAACTAGCATGCTAATAATGTGCTTCCTAATTATTGGACAGTAAGCGCTTAGAATTAGAATTAGATGCAGACAGTACACAGCGGACTTATTTGAGCTGCTTATACAATACGTCTGTACTGGGGCTAAAGATATTTTGCTCAAAACGGCCACATGGAAAAAATCTGAAAAGTTCCATCGTATACACTTTTAATCAAAAACAACAGAACTAGATTTTTTCTTATTATTTATTTATTTTGTGACTGTAGATAGGCTTACCTGTTTAATAGACCCCTTTACTGTTAGTAAACAAACGTGACGTCACTGGCATGTGCGCGCATGCCCGACTCAGAAAAAAACATGGTGGACCATAGCGGAGTATCTGAACTATAGGGAGAGCTACATTCAAGAGCTCACGTTGAGCAACGGGGTTCGACTACCAGATCCTTATGCAATCACGGAGTGGCAGTACGACCGCAGAAAGTGGCCAGATTTACAGTGGACAGATATCCACTGTTATTTAGTGGAGAAGCCCAGCGTGTATACAAGAGAGAAAGTGCGCTCATACAAATCCATGGAGGCCTACCAGTTTGCCCTGTGTGGTCATGGAGGTAAAATACCACGATATCGATGGAGTTTTGCGTGTTGGCATCTGATGTTCTCCCCAGTCAAAGACAAGGCCACAAGACGACCACGTACAATGCTTGGGCTATCATCAACAAGCACGAGGATTACGTTCTGACCGCCAACTGCACTTGCGTTGCGGGGTAAGTAACATACTACGACTTAATTCACGAGTCACAGATGTGATCTCAGTCATGTCAAATGCCATTTATGATGGTCATGCGAAAACTTATGCATTTTAACAAAGTTATTCGTGTTCGTTTACATGTGTCTGTCGTAGAGGTTACCCGGTTAATATGTCTGTGAGCTTTGCGTGTCCTGTGCTTGCTAGTTAATCAGCATAATTAAACACCATTGAACACCTGGGCAAATTACCCTAAACAAGCAGCAGGTGTTCACTTGTGTGTATGTCACTTGAATGATATGAACTAACATTTATTCCATCTGTTTCTCTTTATTTGAGTTCTTCTCTTCTATATCTTCGCTGGGGGTTTTATGGCAGCGGTGGCTTTGTTTTGAGTTGGAACTGCGCGCGCATTCAGTGATGACGTAGCTTTGAAACTGGTCTATAATAGAGCTCAACTATGGCTGCATATTGTTAAAAAAATAAAAAATAAATAAAACACTTAAAAAAATAAAATAATATACCATAAAAATTTCAACATAAAATAAACCCAATTTTTTTCTTTTGTTTGTTGCGAGACTAAAAGCACTAGATAGAAATACTAAATCAAATACTTTTATAATACCTTCTTACCTAAATAACTACTACTTGACTATTAAAGGTGTAGCATGTAACTTTTCTGGTGGAGGGTCCCCTTTTCTCCATGGAGATGTTATTGTTTTGTCTGGAATGTGTCACCGTATGGCAGGCCCGGCGCCAGACATAAAATAATAGGGGGGCGATGAATTTATCAGAGGGGGCGGGGTCGCGTCGCACACACACGTACACACACATCCCACAACAAAGTTCGCTCCTCGCTCGCGTGTGTAATGGGTCAGGCGCGCTCGTGTATTTAGACTACACCTTTGTAAGAGACTTGCTAAGAGTAAGAGTAAGAGTAAAAGTGATGAGAGTTTTTTTAAAATTATTATTATTTGAACGTAGACCCTCGTGATCTCCTGCATACCACAAAACCAAGCCAACAAGTGATCTGAGCAACGCCAAGAGACAGTACATTAACGCCACATAGCACTCCACCACACATATATTTATAACAACACATAACTTTTCACTCACTATAAAGTCCACACCTTAACATAAAATACTGTGTAGGAACTAGAAGCTAGCCTACCTCAGAAAAGTTGAAGCCTTCGGTTGGATGCTCCGCTGAAGAAGTCTGTAAGGCTGTGTCGGGTGGTGCTGGTGAACAAGGTCTCGGATCCTCTGGAGGAATCTTACTAGGTTTAATCCACATTCGTATATCCATCATTTAATCCACTTCCACTACAATGAAGCCTAGCAACCATATCCCGCGCAAGTTGTGCGGTGCGCGGCGCAACCCTCAGCCTATCAAATCGCTTTGAACAATTGCCGTATCCGTTTGTTTTAAAAATAATTAATTTGATCTATGTTTTAACTCATTTATATTGCTGAATAGCATGGGCTAGTATTTTTGCAGTATTTATTTTAATTTCCTTTTTCTTTTACAACTCTCACCTGAGGGGGCGGGACTGATGATGTAAGGGGGCGTCGCCCCCAAACGCCCCCTCGTGGCGCCGGCTGTGCCGTATGGTATTAAACCTTTCTATCATCACGGAGACCAAACCAGACCAAGTTACAGGTCAGATCTGTGGAGAGGCGACCCCACTCACAGTCAGAATGCCTGTTTTTCTGGGTATTTTTGATCTACAAACCTGTAATTGAATAAATTTAAGGTAGAACGGTTTAATGTCATACTCATTCCAGGCAGAGCAGTGACATATCCACAGAGACAAGCAGGTGACGGACCCCCAACCAAAAGGTTACACAGTGTACCTTCAAAGGTAACATCTCTGCATTCAACCCAAATTCCGAAGGCTTCTTTATAAAATATATGGCATGTTTCAGTCTTCAGTGTCTTCATGCTGGTATTTAATCCTGTTTGAAACGCTGCTGCTTTGAAAAAGCTCCAGTGACATGTTTTCATCGGATTCATCTGGAGACTGTTGGCACTGTACTGCAAAAAACATGAAGTATGTGTCTATATGGTGGGAAAAAAATAAATAAAATAAACCGGATTTGCTTGTTTCCCTTCCCAGTGGAAATTAGGCCATCACAGCGTGTTTCCAAGGAGATAAATTAGCTTGACGTATTTGCTTAAAGTGCATGTGGCAGGTTAGAATACTCATTTCATTGAAACAGGTCACATAATTATAGTCAGAGATGGGTTATTTTATTTCTATGGGGTATTAAAGGGCCCATATGTTATAAAGTTGTTTCCTGGTCAAAAACATACCTGGAGTTGTGTTTTGCTTCATTTACATGATTGACACACAAACCCTGCATACAGCTCTGGAAAAAAATAAGACACCGCTGCATTTTTTTCTGAAATCTGCATCTCCACATGTATTACAGCCATTCCATTCCAGCGTCTGTTGAATTCCAACACAAACACAAAGCTGAGCTACTTCAGTTCTTGCACCAGGAGTGGAATAAAGTCACCCAAGAACAATGTGAAAGACTTGTGGAGAGCATGCCAAGACGCATGAAAGCTGTGATTAAAAATAAGGGTTATTGCACCAAATATTGATTTGTGAACTCTTCTTAAGTGTAAACATTAGTATTATGTTGTTTTAAAATGAATTTGATCTTGTTTCTTTGCATTGTTTGAGCTCTGAAAACATGTATCTTTTTTGTTATTTTGACCATTTGTCATTTTCTGCAAATAAATGCTCTAAATGATAATATTTTTATTTGGAATTTGGGGGAAATGTTGTCAGTAGTTTATAGACTCAAACAAAAATGTTCCTTTTGCCCAAACACATTCTTATAAGTCGTAAAATCAGAAAAACTGATAATTTTGCAATGGTCTCTTATTTTTTTCCAGAGCTGTAGACCAGTGTTTCCCAAGTACCCCTGGGGGTACGCGAGCACACTGCAGGGGGTACTCGGCACTGTCGCTTCCAAGCGCAGGGGGAGATTTTTTTTGAATTTTTTAATGCTAATCTGAGTAAATTTGAGTTAAAGAAAAGAGAGAACATGCCTAAGAATTATATTTTCTAATTAAGGAGATGAAATAAAATGATTTTCATTTAATAATGTGTTGTGCCAAAGTTCTACTTTTGGAGAATTATCAACACGTATGAGTGAGGGGGTACTCGAGGTATGACACAAAGACTCAGGGGGTACACAAGACAAAAAAGGTTGGGAAACACTGCTGTAGACTATTGCAAATAAATGGCATGAACAATTTATTTTGTTAATGCACAATGGAAATTTTTTGGTTGAGGGTCTGTCACCTGCTTGTTTCAATGGATATATCATTGTTCTGCCTGGAATGTTCCACAGTATGACATTAAACAGCTCTACCTTCAATTTATTCAATTACAGGTGGTTTTACAGCTCAAACACGTAGAAAAACAGGCATTCTGACTGTGAGCGGGGTCGCATCTACACAGATCTGACCTGTAACTTGGTCTGGTTTGGTCTCCATGAAGACAGAAAGGTTTAATGCCATACTGTGAAACATTCCAGACGAAGCAATAGCATCTCCATGGAGAAAAGCGCCAGAAAAGTTACACAATGCACCTTTAAGTGCATTAGACTGGAGCACCAGCAGGGGGCAGCACTGTCATGAGGTGTGATGGATGGAAAAGAGTGATGGACAGAAGATAGGGGAGAAGGAGGGAGGGATTGAGGTAAGGGGGATGGAAGGAAAGAGGAAATGCATGAGGGGAATGATGCAAATAAAGGAGGGAGAACGAGGGATTAAGCATGGAGGGAGAGGAGGGAGAGGTTGGAGTATTAGTGAAGATGAATTTGCACCTGCAGGGGGCAGCACTGTCATAGGTGATGTATCTGATTATGACGGAGGGCAGGGGATAGAGTAAATGAGGGGTGAGAAAAGAGCAGAGGATTTAAAAACGAGGCGTGAAAAAAACGGTGAAGGCTGGAGGGAAGGAGGGTAAGAAGGAGAGAGAGAAGGATTCAAGGAAGCAAGCAGGAAAATCAAAATACATGAATGAATGAAGCAAGGAAGGATGGAGGAAGATGGAAGGAAAGGAGAGAGGGATGAAGGAATTAGGTTTGGAACAAAGGAAGAACAGAAGGAAGTCAGGGAGGGAGGAAGGATGAGAGAGAGGGAGGGAAAGAGGTAAGAATAGAAGACAGGAACAAAGGAACAATGGAAGAAGGAAGGGAAGGAAAGGTGGAAAGGTGGAAAGGCTGGAAAGAAAGAACTTGGTGGACAGAAGAAAGGGATAGGATGGAAAGACAGAATAATGGAAGGAGGTTGGAAGGAAAAAAGTTAGGACAGAAGAAGGAAATGCAACAAAGAAGGAAGGGAGGAAGGGTAGGAACAAAGGAAGAACAGAAGGAAGTCAGGGAGGAAGGAAGGATGGGAGAGAGGTAGCGAAAGGTAAGAATAGAAGATAGGAACAAAGGAATGATGGAAGAAGGGAGGGAAGGAAAGGTGGAAAGGAGGAGAGGCTCGAAAGAAGGACACTAAAAAGAGGAATGGTGCAAGGAAGGAAGGAAGGAACTTGGTAGACAGAAAAAGGAAGCGATAGGATGGAAAGACAGAAGAATGGAAGGAGGTAGGAGGGAAAATGAGTAGAACAGAAGAAGGAAATGCAACAAAAAGAAAAAAACATGGATGGAAGGAAGGAAGGAAGGAAATAAGGTTGCAGAAGGAAGGATAGAAGGGAGGAAAGGGGAAATGCATGAGGTGAATGTTGCAGAGAGGGAGGAGAGAAGGAAAGGGAAGGATTAAAGGAAGGGAGGAGGAAGATTATAGCGTATGGTGCAGAGAGAAGGAAGAAAAGATGGAATAAAGGAAGTGCACAAGGTTAATTAGGCAAGGAAGGATGGAGGAAGTGAAGGCTGAAACTCTCCCCTTTAGTCCTCCAACCACCTTTATAGTCCCTGTAAACTTTTTTTCTTTCAGGTTAAAAAACTACTACTACGTTCACACTGCAGGGCTTAATCCTTAATTCCGATTTTTTTGTGAAATCTGATTTTTTGGGGAGGTCGTTCACATTTCCAATTAAATGCGACTTGTATGTGATCTCCAGTGTGAACTTTAAACCCCCCAAAAGTGTCCCGCATGCGCCTTGGAGGACACAACAAGGTCACGTGCAGTGAGCGTGTTCAGTGTTTACAGAAGTCGCCTAAAGTTGCTGCGTACCGGAGCCAAAACATGTACAGCTTATTTGTTTTAAGGAGGAGAAGGAGAAGGTTTTTGGCCACGGCGTTTTGCGGGGCAGTGGCAGCAGCGTTCGTAGAAATGAAAGTGTTGGTGCGGAGTCGCAGCCAAGAGTGGTGGGATTGCTCTGTGCTTCGCCGCTTCACTGAAACGGAGTTCATGTACTATTTTCGCATGACGAGAAGAACGTTTGCGTACGTTTGTGAGCGTCTACTTGTACCACTTTTGCTGGAGGAAACACTCCCAGGTTGGATGAACGCGACCTGGACGTTCAGACTGAAGTCACACGTCAAAACATCGGATATGTATCGGTTTTAGGACCACATATCCAAGGCTATGTTCACACTGCAGCCTGAAGTGACCCAAATCCGATTTTTTCGCCCCTATGCGACTTTAAAGGGATATGCCACCCCCAGGTCAAATTTGGGCATCTCCCCACAGTCCAGAGACTAAAATAAGAGCACGCTACCAGGGGAATCCCAGTTACGCACCGGGAAGGGAGTTCCCCTGTTGCACAACGTGGTGCGTGATACGGCTGTATTCTTCCGCACTGGAAAATAGTTCCCACCCAAAATGACCAAGGCAAGCTCTCCGTGTTGATTTGCACATTTATTTGCACTCGATATGAATGCGCACTACACACAAAGTAATTGGGAAACGCATCGAGAAAATTAATTCCTTTTGGCCGAAATCTTTCTCTGGCGACGTTAGACTCCAGTCTAAGGCGGAGGAGCACCAGATACCGCGGCGGTCAATGGCGACAGACTCGGACAATGGCTGGGTGAGCAGGAAAACGCTTTCCACCACTTGTCCATGCCCAAATTTGACCTGGGGGTGGCATATCCCTTTAAAAATAATCTCACTCCAAAAGCCCATATTTGCCATGTCTGACAGACCCATCCTCTTGGTAGATCCCGACACAACATCAACCTCAAAAGTAGATCTCAGTTACCCCTGGTGTATCTATCCTTATTTAGTGCAGTGGTTATGAATAAATATCACAAAGTGGTGATTTCAAAGGGAATTCTTATGGTGAAAAGAATATTTTAGTCATCTGCTCATTTTTATCCACTGAAAAAATATAATTTTTTGTTCCTCTCTCCTGCAACTGTTCGTGTGTCGAGGAGTCTGTGCTTCACCAGGGAAGTCTCACATGTCCCAGGAATGGGTGGACCAAAGACCAAGTTTCCACTATCAATTTTTTTTATTTTTTTTAGGAATTTTTTGTTCTCAAATTCCTAATTTTTCAGTAATTTTGGAGCGTTTTTAGGGTCTTCCTGTTTTTTTTTTCATTTTGTTACACATGCCACAGTTGAAAATAAAAGAAAACCACTCTAATTTATCATGTATTGTCATATTTTGATCTATTTTTCTCCACAAGTACTTTTTTTTTAGGTTTATTATATTAGGTAAAAATAACCCAGCAAAGGTGATGATGTTACTTTTTATAGCGAAAGTGTTCTCGGGTTAATATTGCTTTTTTTGTATTACCAAATGAAGTTATAAGTACACTACTCACAAGTACACTATGCTTTCAGTTAGCTCTGTCACGATAATTACTATAGTCACTTATTGTTCGGTATATGAAAGTTAGAACAGTATTTTGGGGGGTCAGCATTTATTGTTGTGTGTATTTTATTGCATTTCTGTCAGACCTGCTTCAGACCTATGCCCCCGTACGTTCACTCAGGTCAGCAGATCATTCTTTTTCTTTGCTTGTGGTTGCAAAATCCAAGAGAAAACGCCTTCTCCGTCTGGGTCCAAAACTGTGGAATGTGCCATCCTTGCACCTTAGACAGGCTGAGGCACTTTTGTTTTTTAAATCAGTTACCTCTTCACTTTTCACCGCGTTTATCTGTGATTAATGTTGACTTTTAGCGTCTGGTGTGTTTATGTGTTTTATGTTTTTTTTTTTAAATAATCTGTGTCTGTTTTAGTACCTTTTATGTTGTGTGCTTTGCTCCACTGTGCTGTTTTTAAAGAATCAGAACCAGAATCTGTCATTTCTGTATAAAAAATACGCAGAAATGAAACCCAGGTTATCATCAGCATAAAAAACAAAACAAAAACAGTAAATAGTTTAAAATATTGTTTTAAGTGCACTAGAAAATAAAGTTGTGTTGAACTGGAATGCACTAGGACATTTCTGGTTATTTTTGGGCTATGTGATATGATTTGAGCTGTAGAAGGTTGAATTAATAAATTCTATGACTCATTACAGATGCAAACTAAGAACTAAAGTTTATGATTCTGCTTTTTATTTATGGCAGCTCATGATTTTTTAACAATATTCTAGATTTAGAATAGTTTCTGTGGTTTAAATCTGCTCTTTATTGTGTCAGTAGCTTGCATTAATTTCAGTTTTATGATTTATCGTCTATATTTTATTCATCAGTGGACTGAACTTCAAAATTTGTTATCGTGACAGGCCAGTTTGACTCTGTAACAGCATAAAAAGCTTTGCATCAAGCTGCATTACAATGAGTTTTGAACAAAGTGGCCACTAGGGTGTGCTGTAGCCTAAGTAATAAGTTCTTCAGTTTCACATTAATATTTCTGCCATGTTTTCACTTAGTGTCACAGTCAATACTTGATTCAATGAAAAAAGGACAAACAGAAAGAATATTTATTCCTGTTCATGTGATTCAATTTAAAAAGCACATGAAGCTGCATTGTGTAACATTCTGGTGGAGGGTCTGCCATCTGTTTGTTTCCATGTAGATAGTTTTACATTAAATGTCCCCACATGGCATTAAAGTTTTAGATTTGTTAGGAGGTGTCCCACTCCCAGTTTTGCAAGGTACAGTATTTTGTAAGCAATTTATCCATCCATCCATTTTCTTCTGCTTATCCGCGGCTGGGTCACAGGGAAAAGTGTAAGCAGGGACTCCCAGACTTTCCTCACTCCAGACACTTCCTCCAGGTCCTCCGGGGGGACCCCAAGGCATTCCCAGGCCAGCCGGGAGTAGGTATGGGAATTGATAAGATTTTTACGATTCCGATTCCATTATCGATACTGCTTCGATTCGATTCTTTATCGATTCTCTTATCGATTCTAATTTGGAGAAAAAAGGAGAACAAACTGTTTGATTAGCACCAAGATTAGCACTAGTCCTGGTCTAGTCCTGGTCTAGTCCTGGTCTAGTCCTGGTCAAGTCCAGGTTTAGTCCTGGTTTAGTCCTGGTCTAGTCCTGGTCTAGTCCTGGTTTAGTCCTGGTCTAGTCCTGGTTTAGTCCTGGTCTAGTTCTGATCTAGTCCTTGCCTGGTTTACACCTGACCATATCACAAGTGAGATATGGTCTGGGAGCACCTACTGAATATCTCGTAGCGGAGGTGTGGTTTACGATCGCCAACGGCCGTTTATTGGGCGTTACGAATGTCTATCATTTGGCGTATACGTAGCCCATAGACAATCATGTCAGTTGTCAGTTCAAACTACAAATTTCCGTTTGTCACGTAGTACGCATCACCGTCTTTCCACCCCTCCCCGCTCTCTGATTGGCTCCCAGAATCGGGAGAGCTCGCTTGCCATAGTCGCCAGGCTGTCTTTCAGATCGGAACGAACGAAAGCAGCCTGGGATTTCCCAGGTAAGTCTAGTCCTGGTCTAGTCCTGGTTTAGTCCTAGTTTAGTCCTGGTCTAGTCCTGGTCTAGTCCTGGCTTAGTCCCAGTCTAGTCCAGGTTTAGTCCTGGTCTAGTCCAGGTTTGGTCCTGGTTTAGTCCTGGTCTAGTCCAGGTTTAGTCCTGGTCTAGTCCTGGTCTAGTCCTGGTCTAGTCCTGGTCTAGTCCAGGTTTAGTCCTGGTCTAGTCCAAGTTTAGTCCTGGTTTAGTCCTGGTCTTGTCCTGGTTTAGTCCTGGTCTAGTCCAGGTTTAGTCCTGGTCTAGTCCAAGTTTAGTCCTGGTTTAGTCCTGGTCTAGTCCTGGTTTAGTCCTGGTCTAGTCCTGGTTTAGTCCTGGTCTAGTCCAGGTTTAGTCCAGGTCTAGTCCTGTTCTAATCCTGGTCTAGTCCTGGTCTAGTCCTGGTTTAGTCCTGCTTTAGTCCCGGTTTAGTCCTGGTTTAGTCCCGGTTTAGTCCTGGTTTAGTCCAGGTTTAGTGCTCAGTCTAATATTGACACAAGCCGCTGTTTTCACCTAATATCTCCATTTGATGCAGAAATAATGATAATAATGTGACTCACTCCGTGTCGCTCTGTTGTCAGATAATTCGCATGTCTCCACGTGTATTCGCGCATTCGCTTATATCCCCGGACTTTCTGCTGCTAAGTATCCGACCGCACTTTATACACGATCTCCGGAGAAACGGACCTGTCCTGAACCTGTCCCGAAGGTCTCCCGAACGTGTCATGTGTCCAAGTGGAAGTTAAAAGTCAATTTTCGCAACCGTTCTTCTCGTCATGCGAAAACAGTATATAAACTCTGTATCAGTGAAGCGGCGAAGCACAGAGCAATCCCACCACTTTTGTGCGTAATTCGTGCTGGCTGGAAACGATAAGCGAATCGGTAGATAAACTGCTAATCAATTCCGTGGAATTGAAACACACGGAACCGGTTCTCAACAGGAACCGGTTCTCGATTCCCATCCCTAGCCGGGAGACATAGTCCCTCCAGTGTGTCCTGGGTCTTCCTCCTCCCGGTGGGACATGCTTGGAACACCTCCCAAGAGAGGCGTCCAGGAGGCATCCGGAACAGATGCCCGAACCACCTCAGCTGCTCCTCTCGACGTGGAGGAGCAGCGGCTCTACTCCGAGCTCCTCCCGTGTGACTGAGCTCCTCACCCTATCTCTAAGGGAGCGCCCAGCCACTCAGGAACGTAAATTGACCAGTAAATCAAGACCTTTTGTGCAATTTAATTACATGTAATAGAATAATGCAAAATATATTTAATGCCATATTGTGGAATTTTCCTGGCAAATTTGCAACTAATGGAAACAAGCAAGTGGCAGACCCATTAACAAAAAGGTTATGAAGTGCGCTTTTTACCTTGGAGATCATTTTAAAATGAATTACTAAAATGCCAACGCACAATCTTGTCTCCATGGAGATAGCTGAAAAGTTCCACACTATCATTAAACATCTGTCTGGCATTTATTCAATTACAGGTGATTTTAAAGCTCAAAAACAACTTGGAAAACATACATTCTTACTGTGAGTGGGCTCGCCTCTTTACAAATCTAACCTATAACTTAACATTGTTGGTGTCACCCGCTTGTCTCCATGGGGATTGATCCGTTTAATGCCATATCGTGGAACATTCCATCACACCCCATGGAGACACAGCGACAGCGAGTTCTCTGAGAAACCAGGAAGCATTAAATTGTGATTGTGAAACCTCCGAAAATGGATCTAAAACGTATTCTTGCATCAATCTGGGTCCAATATAAGGCAGAGAAATAGCAAAGTTCTATTCATAACTTAACCAAATCAAAATGCAAAAGCTGATGTGATCCATATTATGCAGTCTGGTGGAGGAGAAACTGTCTTCACACATAGCTGTAATAGACTGTCTGTATGCGCATGGCCACACATTAGAAACTGCAAATATGAACTCAATTATCTGATATAGACTGTTATACTCAGGAGTTAAAGGGCAAATATTCGGTTAAACTGACTTTTTTTTAACATTTACTTGGAACGATAAGGTTATTTTCTCATTAAAAACATACCTGGAGTTGTGTTTTGTTTCAATTATGTTTAGAATACTGCATACTTAAGCTATATCCCTCTCCATCCATAAGTCAACTGTTTCCAAGCCATGAAGCTCCCCCGTGTTTTTGAAGTCCACATGTTCACCATCTCACCATGTAACCAACCAACTGAAATGGTTAAAGTGGGACTAAACAGCTGCTATATAACTGTGTATTTGGTGTTTTAGTAGCAATATCTACTGTCCTTATTCATCTTGTGTCAATTCTAGTGCAGACTACATTTATTTGTAGCTTTCTGGTAAAAAAATAAATTAAAAAAAAAAAAAAAAAGGTGATTAAAATAATGAATCTAATTAATTATAGGATTTGTATTTAATTAATCTAATTAATCGCATTTTAAGTGTGTGTGAGAGAGAGAGATTGAGGGAGAGAGAGAGAGAGAGAGAAGGAGAGCGAGAGCGAGAGGGGAGAGATTGAGGGAGAGAGAGGGGGAGAGAGAGAGAGAGAGAGAGAGAGAGAGAGAGAGAGAGAGAGCGGGGGGAGAGATTGAGAGGGAGAGAGAGAGAGAGAGAGAGGGGGGAGAGATTGAGAGAGGGAGAGAGGGAGAGATTAAGATTAAGATTAAGCTTAGGCTTTTAGCCTTTATTGGTCTCACACAATGACACACAGTGACACACGGGAGAAATTTGACTTCTGCATTTGACCCATCCTTTTTCAGGAGCAGTGAGCAGCCATCTTTTTCGGCGCCCGGGGGGCAGTACCGTGAAGGGTCTTGCCCAAGGACCCACACTGGTTAGCTCATTGCCCGGGGGGGTTTGAACCTACAACCTCCAGGGGGAAAGTCCATGACTTACCAGTTGAGCTAACCAGCCGGTTCCAGAGAGAGAGAGAGGGAGAGAGCTTGAGGAAGCTTGAGCTTGAGGAAGAGAAAAAGAGAAGGAGAGAGACAGAGAGAGGGAAAGGGAGAGAGAGAGAGAAGGAGAGAGAGCAAGAGAGAGAGAGAGAGAGAAGGAGAGAGAGCGAGAGATTGTGAGTGAGTGAGTGAGGGATCGAGCGAGCGAACGAAACCACTTTGCGATTGATTTCGTCAGTTTTCAAGTGGTCGCTTTGCTTATTCGTTTCCCAAATTCTGCGAGCGTGGTTTGGTTGTTTGGTGGTTTGGTGAACTGTGCACTATCACCGGTAATGTTGGAACTTGTCTGGATGTATTTCGCGTTCAAATGATCCGTCAGGCTGGAGCAGCTTCGGTGATCGTAAAATTCTTTTTGACAAAAGCTACAAATCACGGCGTTCTTGTTGATCTTCATTCTTTTCTTAAATAAACTTGCCGTTCAAAGGCCCTGGCAGCGATTTGCTCGCCGCACGCCAAATCTAAAATGCACATGCATTAAATTGCCACTCATAATTAATTGCATTAATTTTTATAACGCGTTAATTTGCAATGATCAAAAGAGAAGTTCAATTTGTCAACTGGACAAAGTTTGTTTGGTTGAAAACGTTTCGCCGCTCATCCGAGAGGCTTCGTCAGCTCTGGATTTGCAATGTAATTAATCTAATTAATGCGTTAAACTGACAGCCCTAACAAAAATCTGTCCAAAACTGAGTGTATGCTACTGCAATTCCAAGTTCTACGTGACATCACACATGATTACAGCCATGTGTTTCTGGCTGAATGGGCGGAGTTTGAAGACCAATCACACTGCTCCTTAAACCTCCTGACCCCGCCCCTTCTCCTCACTCATCCTCCCCTTTAGTCGTCCAGGCACTGCCCAGTTTAGCAGCTCTGTTTAATATGTGGTTATGGGTGGAGTTTAGGTGTTTATAGCAAAGGAGAATTTCAGTTCAGGACAAAAGTTTTTCATCGAAGATGTTTTGTCAATTATCCAAGCTGCTTCTTTGGATTACAATTTGGATTTTCTTGTGAAATCTGATTTTTTTGCGAGATCGTTCACATTTCCAGTTAAATGCGACTTGTATGTGATCTCCAGTGTGAACTTTAAACGCCCCAAAAGTGTCCCGCATGCATCTTGGAGGACACGGCGATGTCACACGCAGCGAGTGTGCTCAGTGTTTACGGAAGTCGCCTAAACATGGATGCTAGTTGCTGTTGTACTGGAGCCAGAACATGTACATCTTATTTGTTTTAAGGAGGAGATTGGGAAGGACAAGATTTTTGGCCATGAGGTTTTGTGGGGCAGTGGCAGCAACATCCGCAGAAAGGAATGCGTTGGTGCTGAGAGTGGTGGGATTGCTATGTGCTTTGCTGCATCACTGACATGGACTTCATACACAATTTTCATATGACGCGAAGAACGTTTGTGTACATTTGTGAGCACCTACTTGTACCACTCTCGCTTGTTGATGAAGTGTAGGCCGGATGAGTGTGACCTGGTCGTCCAGACTGAAGTCGCATGTCAAAAGATCAGATATGTATCGGTTTTAGGACCACATATCCAAGTGGCCTGGGTCGCATTTGAAAAAATCGGATCTGTGTCGTTCAGACTGTCATTAGAAGATCAGATTCAGGTTGCACAGGGGCAAAAAAATCAGATTTGGGTCACTTCAGCCTGCAGTTGGACATAGACTAACATACCTACTTGTTTACAATTCCCGTTAGCGAGGTCTATTGAACTGCATTAAGTGGGGACTGTGACTGGTGTTTATATCAACTGTTTGTAAACCATGAAAAACTGTATATATTGTTTTTATTGGGTTTATCTACTGTTCCTTGTCCCTTTTTGGCATTTTTTTGTGCAAACTAGGTAAATTTGAGTCCTCCTGCGTTATTTTCCCTTTTAGTCCTCCAGTTCCCCCCTCATTCCCTTTAATCCTCCAGAACCCTTCACCTCACTTTCCCCTTTAAAGCTCTCCAGGCCCCTGCTTTACTTCCTGTAAATTTCAGTAAATTTTTCTACGTTTTTTCCACAAACTGCCACTTAACTGATGTAAAACTATGACAAATACTTACTATATGCACTTAAAACTGTAGAAATTACGTCATACAACAAACACACACACACACACACACACACACACACACACACACACACACACACACACACACACACACACACACACACACACACACACACACACACACCCTCTGCTCTGGAGCTCTCCTGTCCTCACTGTACAGAAGTATTATGGACTCTGCTGGAGACTCATACACTGAAATAGACCGTTTCAGCGGCGCACACTGCAGCATCAGCACTCTCCCACCCTCCAAATCCACTTATTTCTCTCCCCCATTTCTGCTACGAATTAAAAGTGAAGTTTAGCACCACCGCAGCAAAACTGGTGGCAGGAGAAAACACCGGGGGGGGGGGCGCAACACTTGTTGGTCAGGGTATTCCAGGACAGCTGTGGCTACAATAATGCTGGGGGGGATTCTGCATGCTGCATGTGTATCTATGGCGTTTGGGCTTTAAAAATTCTTGAAAAAATAAACCTTCACTTTTCTGATTTTCTGCTACATATTCATCAATAATAGGTAATAAACTATCAAATGCTTGATTAGCTCATCTTACGGGTCAATGGTACAATTTTTATAACATGATTTATTTGGTTTATTTATTTATTTCCTCTAATCACAGTAACAGGGTTGCAGGTAACAGGGTTGCAAATCCACACTAATGTTCACTTTATCTCAGGAGTAGAAGCTGTTTAGTTGTTACTGCTAATCAAGAGGAAAAACTTATTTATGCAAATAAGTAAAGGAAAAAATAATAATAATATGCATAACAGGGTTGCATGAGGTAGAGTGAGACATTCAATCAAGGTTAACTATGTTATAAAAATATGAAAAATAGAAGAGAAAACTAACCCATTCTTTTGGAAAACTGTTTGATGATGTCAAGTCCAGGGGATCATGTGGTTCTGCTTTCTTCTTCTTCTACCAGACTTAAAATGTTCTGGTAACAGGGTTGCGTGCATGTTGTGGGACACATGTTCCATGAATAATAATTATTTGAAATATTATGTCTATTAAAACAAATGTCCCGACAGTTACAAGAGATGGAAATGAAGCAAATTATACAAAAAAAAAAAAAGACTTTTAACTGATTTATTTGAGATTAGAGGGGTGGGACAAGAGGAAAATGGCATTTTGGGGGGTACTCCAGACTTATTTGGTATGTTTAAAACTATTTTCAAGCATTCTTTTCTCTTTTTTCTTCTCTCGTTTTTTAGGTTTGGTCGCAGGACAAGTAAATTCACTTGTATTTTGTATGTGGATTATTTAATATTTGATGGGTGGGATTTTTCCAATTCTGGAATGACCCAGTTACCATGGTGAATGTTCAGCAGTTACCATGGTGACACAACGAAAACTGAAAATTGTTGCTGAACGCTAGCTAGCTTGTGGCTGTAATGTCATTTGAGAACGTTTTGACAAGCCCAAAGCATATTAAGGCATTATTAAGGAATTATTAATGGGCGGCAGTGGTCAGAGGTTTGATTCCTGACAAGTTCTGTTGCTGTGTCCTTAGGCAAGACACTTTTCCTTGTATGAAAGTGGAGTTCCGTTATTGGCTGTAGAAGTGGCTAGGGATAACCTGGCAAAGGCACTTTGCACGATCGTTCCGATGTAAAAGACAGCCTGGCTAAGCGAGGGCTCCTAATTTGGGGGAGCCAATCAGAGAGCGGGGAGGGGTGGAAAGACGGTGACGCGTACTACACGACAAACATAAGCTTGTAGTTTTAACTGACAACTGACATGATTGGCTATGGGCTACGTATACGCCAAATGATAGACATTTGTAACGCTCGATAAACGGATGTTGGCAATCAGCGCTCTCAAGTCTTTTTTGTTAAGCAATTCAAAACTGTAGCCACTGTTCACAGCGCTTCTGTGCCCAGAAAATCGGTTAGTTATGCAGGCACCGCGCCGTTTTCAGTGAAAAAAACACCCCCCCTCACACGCACCACCCCGCTCCCCCAATATAAATCTCACTCCTACCAAACTTCAAAACTTGAGATATTTTGTAATGATATGTAATGATGCGTGAAAAGTCCCTCAGTCGTCCAGGTAGAATCCATGATAAAAGGAGAAGTTCAATTTGTCAACTGGACAAAGTTTGTTTGGTTGAAAACGTTTCGCCGCTCATCCGAGAGGCTTCGTCAGCTCTTGGTTCTTGTGCTGGTTAGACACTGCTTATAGCTAGCTGCCGGGAGGCGCGTCCTACACTGAAAAAGGTCTGAAAACGATCCCCACTAATCTGTCTCTTTGTTTTTCAAATTACTCTGGCAACTAGTTTCGCCTCCCTATTCAACGTCTAACGACCCTCTCCACCCCTCTGCCCTGTATCGTCTGCCCTAATGTTTCTTTGTCTGTTTTGACTTGGTTTAAGAATCGAATTATAAATGGGAGACAAGTTATGTCTAACTCCCCCATTTCTGTTTAACGACGGATTCTCTTTTTTGACAAAAATAGCCTCTTTCACTCCCCTCTCAAACCAATTATTTTCCCTGGCTAAGATCTGAACTTCACTGTCCTCAAACGAATGGCACGTGGCTTCTAGGTGAAGATGTACGGCAGATGACGGTCCACTCTGGCACGCCCGTCTGTGTTGGTACATCCTCTTGTGAAGTGGCTGTTTGATTTCCCCAATATAGCGCTCACTGCAGTCTTCACTACACTGAATGGAGTAGACCACATTGCTTTGTTTGTGGCTCGGCTATTTTTGTCAAAAAAGAGAATCCGTCGTTAAACAGAAATGGGGGAGTTAGACATAACTTGTCTCCCATTTATAATTCGATTCTTAAACCAAGTCAAAACAGACAAAGAAACATTAGGGCAGACGATACAGGGCAGAGGGGTGGAGAGGGTCGTTAGACGTTGAATAGGGAGGCGAAACTAGTTGCCAGAGTAATTTGAAAAACAAAGAGACAGATTAGTGGGGATCGTTTTCAGAGCTTTTTCAGTGTAGGGAGCGCCTCCCGGCAGCTAGCTATAAGCAGTGTCTAACCAGCACAAGAACCAGAGCTGACGAAACCTCTCGGATGAGCGGCGAAACGTTTTCAACCAAACAAACTTTGTCCAGTTGACAAATTGAACTTCTCCTTTTATCATGATATGTAATGATATTGTTTTACATCAAAATCACATCTGTTTATACAATAGATTTAGGCAATATTTAACTTACACTTTATCCATCAAGAAATAAACAAGAAATATCTTAAGACATCAGGTGCACACAATTTCGAGGCATCTCTCTTATTTGGAAAAAAAAAAAAAAAAAGATGTTAAAACTCTAGACATATTAAAATGAATGGTATGTGAATGTGCAGACAGACTTTCAGATAGAACTATTGCTTGTAGACACACTGTATCTTCTGACTACCATTTTTGCCTTATTTTGCATAAATTTCCTATTTTGACCCAATACTATACCTTGGAAACTATAGCCAATCAGCACTTCTGACTTACTTTTTCTTTATTAGTGACCTAAACCAAGAAAAATGTCACTACTTTTCCGGAAGCATTCTGCTTGTAGACCTGTTATTGATAAATGGTGAAAACAGCACCATTTTGCATCCTCTTCTGTTCCCTGCCTTGTCAGTCAAATCTCCACCTGGGATGCCTGCAAGCCGCTTCCTCACTTTAATTAGCTTAGCCTCAGGAAATACACCAAAAAGCTCCGGCAAGGACGGGCAACCGCACCACAGCGCCGTACGACTCCTCCATTGTTACTTGTGAAGACTTTGAAACGTGCAGATTAGATAGACAATAGTGGGAGAGTGTTTGGGTGGACGCAGAGGAGAAGAAGACAAGACTTAAGGACAATAAAGAAAAAGTGTCCTAAAAAAGGCATTGTTAGATGAAACAGGGCCACAAAGGAAACAAAAACTGACTTGTAATTTGCATTTAAAGTGGTGACAAATTAGAGATGGTGGAAGATTTTACAAACACTTTTACAGTAAGTTATGTCGTTTGAACATCCACAGTTTATTCACAGTGTTTTATTTGGAGGTATATTAATGACCACACACTGGGAATATAAAGTTAAAGCCATACTTGGGAACATTTTCCATGGAGGTAGATACTGTACGTTATATGCCAAACTGCAGAAGATTATCGCCAAAAGAACATTATTTCAAGCACAATGAATTTAAAGGTGCACTATGTAACTTTTTGATTTGGGGGTCTGCACCTTGTTTCTATGGAGATGCCTGGAATGTTCCACAGTATGACATTAAATGGCTCTACCTCATATTTATTCAACTACAGGTGGTTTTATAGCTGAAAAATACCTAGAAAAACGGCCATTCTGACTGTGAGCGTGGTCGCCTCTCCACAGATCTGACCTGTAACTTGGTCTGGTTTGGTCTCCATGAAGATTAAAAGGTTTAATGCCATTCTGTAAAACATTCCAGACAAAGCAATAACGTCTCCATGAAGAAAATCTGTCCATTTTCTTCCACTTATCCGGGGCCAGGTCGCGGGGGCAACAGTCTAAGCAGGGACTCCCAGTCTTCCTTCACCCCAGACAATTCCTCCAGTTCCTCCGGGAGACCCCAAGCCGTTCCCAGGCCAGCCGGGAGACATAATCCCTCCAGCGTGTCCTGGGTCTTCCCCGGGAGACCCGAGGGAGGCGTCCAGGAGGCATCCGGAACAGATGCCCATAGGTGAGGGGAGGAGCGTAGATCGACGGTAAATCGAGAGCTTTGTCTTTTGGCTCAGCTCCCTCTTCACCACAACGGTCTGGTACAGCGATCGCATCACTGCCGACGCTGCACCGATCCACCTGTCAATCTCACGCTCCATCCTCCCCTCACTCGTGAACAAGACTCTGAGATACTTGAACTCCTCCACTTGAGGCAGGGACTCTCCACCCACCCGGAAAGGGCAAGACAGCTTTTTCCGGTCGAAATTACTATGTATGTGTTTTTATTTAATTTAATTAATTTTTGTTCATTTAGTTAAGGCATAACATAATGTTTCTGTAAACAGTTGTGATTTGCAATTTACTGAAACCCTGACGACACCCCTTTGAACACATGATACTGGTTCTGCTTGATTTTCTCATGGCTCCAAATGAGTGGAAACCTTCTGTATTGCAAAAAAAAGTCCCTTCAGTCCAAGCACCCAGCTCTTATTTCTTATTTTGTCAATAACAGACATCACAGCAGATCTCCCACACTGTTAAAGAGCCCATATTACGTTATTTTCGGAGTTCTTCTCTCAAACGGATTTCTAATTTCATTTGGTAATACAAGAAGTGCTCCGCTTGTGTTTTTAGGCTGCGTCCCTTTACTCTGTCTTACCCCCTTCTCCTACCCCTTTATCTACGTCTTTGTCTTGCCCCTCGATACCGAGGTGAGAGGGCTCGGGGTACGAATGTTCCCGAAGAAATGGGACACCACTCGATTACCGTTTGAGTCGTCATCCCTCGCCTCAACCTGAGCTGCTACGTCTACAGAGGCGACAACAACTGACCCCAAAAAACATAAACAAATGTCAAGGATTATCGGCAGTGGCGTTCCTAGAGTGATTTATGCCCTGGGCGAAAGCCACTCTTGCCCCCTTCCCCTCCTCCGACCAAACCCTAACATCCGCCCCACCACCCAAAAACAAACAAGACCGTTGTCCATACAAACTCAATTCACAACAACTACTTTCAAAAACAAATGTACAGTTTTAATGAGTACTGCAATAAAAAATATAAACAATAATTACAAAAAAAGTTTTTGAACATAAAAAAGACCAAAGGCGCAATTATTTCACGAAGGGCAAACATGCATCAACAATCACATCAGGGGAGTTTAACTAATACATCATCATCATCATCATCAAGTCAAACTTGAAGACTAGTCGATAGCATACCTTTTTCTTTTGCTCGCTTCTCCTCCTCTTCTTTCTGTTTCTTTCGAAATTGGGCACCTGATGGCTTCAATCTTTTTCGGTCCATCAACGCGACTGTTTTGTCATACTGTACACCGTGACCTCCTCAAGACACTGACCGAAATCCGAATGATTACCCCCCCTGGCCCCTCCCCCTTAAACAAACTTGCAGCGTTGCCTAGCGCGAGAGGTCAGAGTCAAAGTGTCATACCTGAACCATTTCGCGCTACTCTGTCTTCACGTAACTGTCTTCACTGTCTTCTGTCATCACGAGCCAGCACCAGCCCCCCACCCCCCGCACAAGGATCCGCGCGGATCCTTGCTCCGCGCCTCCGCCCGCCCGCGCCTCTCCGCGCTCCGCACCGTCTTTTTTTTTCGCGCCTCCGGGGCCCCCCCCCCCCCACGATGGCGCTATGGGCAATTGCCCAGGTGGCCCCCGTCAAAGAACGCCCCTGATTATCGGGTACCTCAGAATCAAAAAAACTAGCTTGTTTATACATGAAAGTTCAATGAAAATGATAAACAGACATCACTACAATTAAAACCGCAACAACAGTTCACTAAAAGTAACGTAGAACATAAGCGTCATAATTGTAAACCTGCTAAACTGTTAATCGATAATTACAACTGCTGAAAATACATTTATGAGACTCCTTGGCTGGTCAATGTGACGCTGCCATCCTGATCCCAAAGCCTGCCTGAGTTTGTAGGCGTACCCCTTCGTTTCAAGTCTGGTCGAGAGCTTACTTCGTTTCAAGGGGTATGTAGCCCGAGGTCGTGGCCCGAGCCCTTGATCAAAATTAGAATCGGGACACCCCTTACCCTCACATGAACGCACAAAACCAAGGGGTAGGGATAAGCTGAAGGGGTAAGACAGAGAAATGGGACACAGCCCAAAACTCCATACACCTTCACTAGAATCATTTGGATAATTTCAGACCTGGAATTGCCAATGACTACTGAACTAAACGTAAAACATGATCCAAGGTCTCAAATCTTGGACCATTTTCCATCAGTAAACCTTCGTGTTGGTTAAAATGCACTGACAGAGTATTTGACAGGATATCCTCACATCACAGGAACACGTCTAGATTTTGGACAAAGTTTGAATCTGAAAATAAGAGCCTTGTGATCGTGTATTCAGTTTGCTGTCAGTACACAGCTGCGACACCATTAGGACCAGATGCTTCAAAACTCACACCACACCACACCACAGATACTATAAACACAACCCTGACTGACCTATTTACGATTTTTCAACTCACTTAAAGGTCCTACATGATGCAAAATTGACTCTTGTGAGATTTTGAAGTGTCATCAAAATCATACCCAGCGTTGTTTGACATTTGAGTAATCCTTTATTAGTCTGTCTACATCTCCAAAGCTCAAAGTGATGTCAGTGTGGTAGTATTCAAATTAACAGCTACATTTTACCTTTTGTTAAGGGCCTGTTTACACGAGAACGCTTACGGGTAAAAACGACAAAATATTTTATTGGAAGTGCCTTTCGTTTAGACGGTGATGGCGTTTTGGGGGCTTAAAAACGCAAAAAAAAATGAAACCGCCCTCCAAAGTGGAAAATTAGAATACGCTCCGCCGTAGCATTTTCGTCTACACTGCCCAAGACGCAAAACTCTGGTCAAACCTGCTGACGTCACGTATGCGTTTACGTCACATCGGTCCATATATCAGTGTACTTTGTTTGGCAGGACTCCCAGTCCACACCTTGTTGCGCCTTCGTTGCTTTGTAGTCTAACGTGGTCTGAAGCAATAATTGAACTTCTTCGTCTGACCACACAGATTTTTTTTTTTGCTTCTGGTAGCCATGTTTTAAAGATTCAAAGATTCAAAACTCTTATTGTCATATGCACAGTAAAGAAACATGTTTCACTGTACAATGAAATTCTTACTTTGCTGCCCAGTCTGGATTCCAAGAGCATGCAAAAATTAAAATAGATAAATAAGATGAAGAGAAGCATGTAAAAAATATATACTCAAATAAAACAATCTTTACAGAATATACACTTTGCAAAATATAGGCTAGGTGCTATGTACATATTTACAGATAATGTGCAACATTAGTTTTATGCGCAATTTTTGTTTTGCTTTTCGCGGAAGATTCTACGCATGCACGAGGACATAGTGATAATGTATCAGAGCACCACTTAGCCGCCTGGCATGCATACCCGATCGAATTCCACACACTTTTGCGTCACCGTATGCATGCGGATTTCTTCCCGAAAACGCGGAATAAAAAGTGAAGGTGTGACGCCACTTTTGCGTCTTCTGTTCAGACCGTCATCATATAAACGTAGCCTAAGTAGAGATGGGCAATTCTAGGTATGAAATTATCTCATTATCTAATTCTAGTAAAGGTGTATGGAGTTTAAAAACACAATGAGGCACTTCCTGTATTTCCACATGACATCATAAGAACTTCTATATGCAGGTTTGTGTGTTAAACCTGTGCGAATGAAACAAAACACAACTCCAGGTCTGTTTGTGCTGAGGAAACATAATACAGATCAGAAAATAACAAAATATGGGCCCTTTAAAATGAAACTTTTACTCTGACTTGGCTTGAGGACGAACTGGCAAAGAGGTGACAGTTTATTGTGCAGGGAGAGTTGTAGATTTGGGGCATCTGCTGAGTTTTTGAGAGAAAAAATGGCTCCTCCAGGACCGAAGGAGGCGTGTTATTCCACCGCCTGGTAAACAACTCAATAAAAGTGTACAGCGGAGGAGAGCAGAGCAGGTTTGTGTGAAGAACTACCTCAAGGTTACATTTTACTATCGCTACTGCTGTTTCTACTACTACTACTACTACTACTACTACTACTACTACTACTACTACTACTACTACTACTACTACTACTGCTGGTACTGCTACTACTGCTGCTGCTACTACTGCTACTATTACTACTACTACTACTACTACTACTACTGGGGGAGAGCGGATTTGTATTAACAACCTGCCTCAAGATACTACTACTAGTAGTAGTAGTAGTAGTAGTAGTCGTAATCATAATCATAGTAGTAGTAGTAGTAGTAGCAGTAGTCGTAGCTTTAATCGTAGTAGTTGTCGTCGTCGTCGTCGTAGTAGTAGCAGCAGTAGTAGTAGTAGTCGTCATCGTAGTAATAGTAGCAGTAGTAGCAGTAGCAGTAGCAGTAGTACAGTGAACCCTCGCTCTATCGCAGTTCACTTTTCGCGGCCTTGCTGTTTCGGGGATTTTAAAAAAAATTTTTTTTTTTTTTTTCAATTTTTTTTATAGTGTAACATTTTTTTTACAGTGTAACATTGTGTCCTGCGTCCTGATTGGCTAAGAGACTAGACCAGGACTAAACGTGGACTAAACCAGGTCTAGACAAGAACTAAACCAGGTCTAGACCAGGTCTAAACCTGGACTGGCCCTGGACTAAACCGGGACTAGACCAGAACTAAACCGGGACTAGACCAGGTCTAAAACGCTCTTTGCTGATTTCGTGCGGCTGTTTTGTGGCTCGGGCTGAGAGCACGTGGTCCAGGCACGGCGGTTCTATCTCGTGCTCGCAGCGTCGCGCCAGTCACGTTTCTCTGTCACGGATTTGTCCACGATGAGGGGTGCACGTGTGGAGCTTCTCCAAGGGGTTGGTGCGTGTTGGGGACGTGGCAGTGCTCCTCGCATGTCAAGCGGGGCTTCCGGGGCCGTGTCTCCCCCCACGCGTCGCTATTAATACATTTTGTTGAAAATCTACAAAAGTTTGAGTGTTTAAACAAGAGAAAAATGTGAGAAAATGTGTGTGTGTGTATGTGTGATGTTAAAACATGTAGAATAATTGTAAAACCGGGACTAGACCGGAACTAGACCAGGACTAAACCAGGACTAAACCAGAACTAAACCAGGACTAGTCCAGGTCTAAACCGGGATTAAATCTTTGCCTTGTTTCGTGACGATGCAAGTGTCCGAGCGCACCCCCCCCCCTTCCCCCACCCACCCGCTTCTATTAATACATTTTGATGAAAATCTACGAACGTTTGACTGTTTAAACAAGAGAGAAATGTGAGAAAATGTTAATACCAGTCTGAGAAAAGTGTATAATGTGTGTGGTGAGGCGTTTACAGCCTTAAAACATGTAGAATAATTGTAAAATATAAAGTTGTCCTACTTCGCAGATTTCACTTATTGCAGGCTATTTCTGGAACCTAACCCCCTCGATAAACGAGGGATTACTGTAGTAGTAGTAGTAGTAGTAGTAGCAGTAGTAGTAGTAGTATTAGCAGTAGTAGTAGCAGTAGCAGGAGCAGCAGCAGCAGTAGTAGTAGTAGTAGTATTAGCAGTAGTAGTAGCAGTAGCAGTAGAAGTAGTAGTAGCAGCAGCAGTAGTAGTAGCAGTAGTAGTAGTAGTATTAGCAGTAGTAGTAGCAGTAGCAGTAGTAGTATAAGTAGTAGTAGCAGCGGCAGTAGTAGTAGCAGTAGTAGTAGTTTTAGAAGTAGTAGTAGCAGTAGCAGTAGTAGTATAAGTAGTAGTAGCAGCGGCAGTAGTAGTAGTAGTAGTAGTAATTAAAAGTTTTTTTTAATAATAAATCTTTAAAATAATATGACTTCAATAATACAAAAATACAGTTTTAGTAAAACCTCAACCTTGTGAACATTTTGAGATCCACATTTTAAACACAGCAGCAGAACCATTCACCTCCTCAGCCTCTCCCTCTCCTCCTCTTCACTTCTCCCATCCCTCTCTCCACACTTTCCCCTGATGACATCACCGGGTCCGTCCTTCTCGCTCTGGGCACAGGTTTGCAGTGTGTGGTTTGTGGTTGGGTTATTTTGAGCGTTTTTGAAGAGGATAATTCATATATTTACACTTCAGCACCTCCTCTTTAATGAGTCATTTGATCATTAAACTTCCACCTCCACACAGTGACATCACAGTGTACACGACGGAGACAGAGACTTTCATTTTAGACTCACATTTCAATTGAAGTTTATGTAATCCCTGTTATTCTCTAGTTCATCGACCTCTTGCATAATATAGCTGAGATATTTGTATTATATTATGATATTTATATATTTTCACTTGTACATACACATTTGACACCTGTCTCTTGGTATTTTTATTACTCATTTAGAATTTATTATTACCGTTTATATTTATTGTGCTCTTTGTTACTGTTTTATATTGTGATGTGTGAGCTACTGTGTCCACATCATTTCCCCTGTGGATCAATGAAGTTAAATATTTTAATCTAAGGTTCTGTATTTATTGCAGTATTGTAGGGTAAGGGTATTGGAACAAAAATGCCAATCACACCAGAGGAGCTTGGAGTAGAGATGCTGCTCCTCGGCTGAGGGGGCTCCCTGAGGACGGACATATGCATATGCATACATACATAGTACTTATAGATACATACATACATACATACACATACATACATACATACATACATACATATAGAAGAAGAAAGAAGAAATGACTTTATTGATCTCACACTGGAGAAATTCTTCTCTGCATTTTAACCCATCCTATATATATATATATATATATATATATATATATATATATATATATATATATATATATATATATATACACACACACACACACTCAACAAAAATATAAACGCAACACTTTTGTTTTTGCTCCCATTTTTCCTGAGATGGACCCAAAGACCCAAAATTCACTCCAGATACACAACACTACCATTTCTCTCAAACATTGTTCACAAATCTGTCCAATTGTGTGACAGCGAGCACCTCTGCCCCGCCGAGACAATCCACCCCACCTCACAGGTGCGCCACATCAAGATGCCGATCCGACATCATGACCAGTGCACAGGTGTGCCCCAGACTGCCCACAATAAAAGGCCACCCCGAAATGTGCATTTTTTTTTTTTTTTTTTTTTGCTTTATTGGGGGTCTGGGGACTCAGAACCAGTCAGTATCTGGTGTGACCACCATTTGCCTCATGCAGTGCAACACATCTTCTTCGCATAGAGTTTATCAGATTGTCAATTGTGGCCTGTGGAATGTTGGTCCACTCCTCTTCAAAGGCTGTTATGGACGAAGAACACAGGTGCATTTTATTGATGGCATTTTGAATGCACAGAGATACCGTGATGAGATCCTGAGGCCCATTGTTGTGCCATACATCCATGAACATCACCTCATGTTTCAGCAAGATAATGCACGGCCCCATGTTGCAAGGATCTGTACACAATTCTTGGAAGCTGAAAATGTCCCAGTTCTTGCATGGCCAGCATACTCACCGGACATGTCACCCATTGAGCATGTTTGGGATGTGCTTGACCGGCGTATACGACAGCGTGTACCAGCTCCCACTAATATCCAGCAACTTCACACAGCCATTGAAGAGGAGTGGACCAACATTCCACAGGCCACAATTGACAATCTGATAAACTCTATGCGAAGAAGATGTGTTGCGCTGCATGAGGCAAATGGTGGTCACACCAGATACTGACTGGTTCTGAGTCCCCCGACCCCCAATAAAGCAAAAAAAAAAAATGCACATTTTGGGGTGGCCTTTTATTGTGGGCAGTCTGGGGCGCACCTGTGCACTGGTCATGATGTCGGATCGGCATCTTGATGTGGCACACCTGTGAGGTGGGGTGGATTGTCTCGGCGGGGCAGAGGTGCTCGCTGTCACACATTTGGACAGATTTGTGAACAATGTTTGAGAGAAATGGTAATGTTGTGTATCTGGAGTGAATTTTGGATCTTTGGGTCCATCTTAGGAAAAATGGGAGCAAAAACAAAAGTGTTGCGTTTATATTTTTGTTGAGTATATATATATATATATATATATATATATATATATATATATATATATATATATATATATATATTAGGAGCAGTGGGCAGCACACTTCTGCGCCCGGGGACCATCTCCATGATCTTCTTGCTTCGGTTTGGTCAGGACCTAAGCTGGAGGTACCTATGGTGCATGTTTTGGGTATACATACATACACATACCACATACATACATACAGTACACTGTAAATTCTCACTGAAGGCATCAACATAATGAATAAACAAATGGAATGTATTAAACAAAAAAATAAACTACAAAAAAATCTAAATTAGATTAAAAAAAAAAAAAAAAAGCCATTCTTTGCTTTGAACTGTGCTTTTGCATTTTTGACATTTATTGACCCTGATATCGTCCACCCCTGAAGTGAAAACCATTTCAGGAGACTTCAGTAAGAAGCTCACTGAGAGAAAGCTGTGTGTTTGCAGCGTGTGTTTGTGTTTGTGATCTGAATATTAAACATATATATCATACTATATATCTTCATCCACTAAAAGGTGGAAAATATTGGCTGGTAGTGTACATACTACACACGCACACACACACACACACACACACATACAAATATTTTAGAATCCAAAGAAGCTGTCCACATATAAAAGACTTCTGTTATTGCAATATCACACACACACATTGTTACGTGCCAGTGGCACAGTAACTAAAAAAGATGTTAAAAAACGGGTGTGGAACAAAAATAGGAGCGTCCAAAGTCCAAAAACAAACAATATTTATTTTACAAAAAGATATTGAAAAATGTGTTCAGGCCAACTAAGGTCACTGCAGTGGTGGACCTACTGGCCACTGATCTGGTGGCGGCTCCGGGCTTTTATCCCCTAGCTGATGACCGGCTGGACAGGTGGGCGGATCTGAGCGGGTGGAGGCAAGATGAAATAGAAAAACTACGACATACTCTGTAACACACACACATATACAAATATTTTAAAATCCAAAGAAGCTGTCCACATACAGAAGACTTCTGTTATAGCAATATCACAACAATGTTTTTTCTACAGTCTTTTATTTTATTTTTTTTTATGTCTGTGAGTGTGACAGCAGTGCATTTTCAGCACAGCATCTCATCAGGAATATATGAATATATATATTAGGGTTATAACTTTTTTTTTAAACTTTTTTTTTTTTTCCCAAAATCAAAGTCCTGCATCATGATTAGATTAACTTTTTGGTATAATTGAAGAAACCAAACTCCATTTTCAACACTCTTTTAAAAAAAGTCCCCCCGAAACAAAAAAGTATCAAATACACATTACAGCCAATGATATGAAATGTGAAACCGTGCTAAGTTATCACAAGGGCCCAAGGGCCATTACAAGTCAATTTGACTGAAAATGGATCAATGATAAGTTGTACTGCCATCGTAATATTCTGGAGTTTCAGTTTCTTTTCTTGCTTTCACTTTATAAACCATGTAAATTTGGGGAAGTCTGTCTCGTTTAGTAGTGATATATTGTAGCCTAAAGCTTTCCCAGAATCCTGAAGTTTCAGTTTCACTTTCATTGATTTGAACCCCGGTTTCCCCGGGGGAAAGTCAGCTCAACTTACCAGTTGAGCTAACCAGCCGGTTGTAGGCTGATATGTTGTAGGCCTAAAGCCATCCCAGAATTCTGGGACAATAATCATTTTTTGACTTTTAGTGGCCTATTTTATATGAGCTTTACCCTGATTATTTGTTTTGTTCCTGTGTTATTATCATCATTTTGAGCTTTGTGGATATAGGAAGACTAATAATAAAAGGTTACGCAAACATGTGTGAATGAATAAAAACACAACTCCAGGTGTGTTTTTGATTAGGAAACATGTCTTAAAGCTCACAACTGTCAATTTTGTGTAACATAGGACCTTTAAGTTGAACAAAACCACACAGATTTTCAGTGTATTACATTTGAAAACCCTTTTTTTAAAAAGATGACAGCATATAATTCACTTTTGCTGCAATCTCTCAAATAAAACTGTGATAAAACCAGAGCGCCCTACTTTCCCTTGTCTTCTCCCTCTGCATTTTTTGACTGCTGTTCTACCTTTGAACATTTTTTATTTCTCAGATAAATCTTGACTTTTCCCAGATGTACTTTGATGGGGAGGTCTGTAGGAGGCACAATGAAATATTTTTTTTATGAAGCGTGTAATTTTAATGGAAGATCTGTAGTTTGGATTGACAGCTAAGGTGAATTACAACAGGGTATGCTAGTACAAAATAATGGGCCGATTTGTCAAACATGGCTTTTGGGACGAGGAGGAGATGAGGGGAATTGGAAAGTAGTGAGTGAAATTAAAATGATATAAGTTGTCTAGAAATGTTATAAAGTTTTAATCACTGGTGCAGTTTCTCTTAAAGGTCCCATGGCATGAAATTTTCACTTTCTGAGGTTTTTGAACGTTAATGTGAGCTCCGCTACCCTGTTTAGCCCCCCCCCCCCCCATGATTAAAAGTTGTGAAATGTCTAAACTGAGCATTTGCGATCCTTTTCTGCATTACAAAAAATCGGAGCTCAAACGGGCGAGTTTAAACAAGGCACCTTATTGACGTCAGATCGAAAAAAGAAATGCAAATGCAGTTCCACCCCCGTCTGTCTGTACTCAGCGTCTCTGTAAATCACGCCCAGAGAGTTTGGACTGCGAATGCGCTAGGCAATGCGAAATGCGTTTTTTTATTTGCCTGGAGGCACGTCCGAGTGTTTCTAGGCTCGGAAGTCCTTTATCTGAGCCTCTGGACCTTTGAACAGCAGTGGTTTAATTTTATTTGATGTGGAAATGTGTTTATTTTTCAATGGAACACTTCAAATCTCTCCCCCCGTGCAAAAACAAGGAAATGGATCAGCTGAGGGCTCAGAGCGAGAGCGGAGAGTTTGGCCATGCCCCCACCCTCTACTATTGGCCAGCGCTTTTCTCCTCATTTGCATTCAAGCAACAACGCCCATTATGGAGTGTTCCAGAGAGAGAAAAATTACTCTTTCTCATCTTATCTCTGTTTCTCATGCACTGAGTGTTGATTTTGAAGGATTCATTTACAGTATTAGGGAACCATTAAGGAGCCATATAAAAGCATCAAGAAGTACCATGTCATGGGATCTTTAAAGGAGTACAATCATAAACTGTATATATAAAAGGACATAGCCAGCCTGCTGACCTTAAAACAGACCTATTCTGCAAAATCCACTTTTAACCATGTAATTCACTACGTGCACATGGACGAGTGTAATCCGATTGCAAACGGATTGGGATCGTATCGAATTCATGTGCACAGGCTAAAGATCGTATAGGGATTGGTTTCCCGAATCCGACTGGAACCCAGGCTTAGGCCGATAGTAATCCGCTTGGTGCTGCCTTGTGCACGATATCGGATCAGAGTGGCGCATTGCGCATGCGCGGGAATTTTCGCCAGGGATTTCACCCGGAAGTGGCAAGAGGCGCCGACGCCGTCATAAGTAGCGATTGTTGCCGGAAAAGTCAGACGAAATCATGGCTGCGAAGAAAGAATGCACAACACGTACACCAATGCTGCTCCGTCAAACTCCTCGAGCGCCGTCTTTGTATACCGCCACATAGTTTGTTGTGTTTTTATTGAGTAGCCATCACCCGGAAGTAGTTGGACTACAGCGCCACATAGCGTAGCGGAGCCGGCCAGGTCGCTGACCGTTATCTGATTACACGAGTTTCATGTGCACTGGGATCTAAAGACAGACCACCCGCTGAGTAACGGGATCGGATTGGATTTCTCCAATCCGATCCTACCATGTGACCACAGTGATTGTTTTCCCTTCTCATTTACCCTCTTGAAATTGTAATTGGAGATTCATGCATGTTTGAGCAGTCTTTAATAACTTATTTTCAAGATCGAACCCCATTTTTACCACCACCAGTACACACCCAGTGCTCTATACGTACATTGTTCTCCAGTTTTATTTTCTTAATCCTGATAAGTGCAGGATTTGTCAGTGTTGCGTAGTAATTTTAGTACAAATGAAAAAAAGAATAAATAAAAATACTCACTATAGTGTGATCTGCAGCTATCCATTGGAGTTTTTGATAATGTTTATGGAGATGTCAGCTCCCATTGGGCATTAGGCCAGTTTTCCAACATGTCTGCTGATTATGGACTTAAAACTATGCAGATTTTCTAACTGTGACTTAGGCCGCATTCCATTACTCTGTCTTACCCCTTCCCCTTTATCTACGTCTTTGTCTTGCCCCTCGATACTGAGGTGAGAGGGCTCAGGGTACGAATGTTCCCCTAAAAAATGGGACACCACTCGATTACCGTTTGCGCCATCATCCCTCGCCTCTACCTGAGCTGCTACGTCTATAGAGGCGACAACAATTGACGCAAACAAACGTAAACAAATGTCAAGGATTATCGGGTACCTCAGCTCGACAAAAAAACTAGCTTGTTTATACATGAAAGTTCGATGAAAACGATAACGTCGGCTAAACAGACATCACTACAATTAAAACTGCAATAACAGTTCACTAAAAGTAACGTAGAACATAAGCGTCATAATTGTAAACCTGCTAAACTGTTAATCGATAATTACAACTGCTGAAAATACATTTATGAGACTCTTTGGTTGGTCGATGTGACGCTGCCATCCTGATCCCAAAACCTGCCTGAGCTTGTAGGCTGGGTTGTGGCTCTAGCCCTTGATCAACATTAGAATCGGGACACGATCGGGTAAGACGAAGGGGTAAGACAGAGAAATGGGACGCAGCCTAAGAGTTACACTTAGGCAAACTTTGTTAATCCACAAGGGAAATTATTTGGACACAGTAGCTCAATTATAATATAGTAACAAAGAATACAAATATAAATTATAATAATAAAGTCTAAAAATAAGTAGCAAACTTAGCATAAATATATAATGATTATGTAAATATATGTACAAGTAAAAATAAAAATATAGAAATTAGTGCCGTCAGGCGATTAAAAAATAATCTAATTAATTACAGAATTTGTAATTAATTAATCTAATTAATCGCATGTTAATCTCGGGAAAGAGAGAGAGAGATTGAGCGAGAGAGATTGAGAGAGAGGGAGAGAGCGAACCCACTTTGTGATTGACTTTGTCAGTTTTCAAGTGTTCGCTTTGCTAATTCGTTTCCCAAATTCAGCGAGCGTGGTTTGGTGGTTTGGTGAAGTGCGCTCACGCTCGCTCTATCACCGGTAACAATGGAACTTGTCCGGACGTGTTTATCGTTCAAATGATCCATCAGGCTGGAGCAGCTTCGGTGATCGGAAAATTCTTTTTGGCGAAAGCTCCAAATCACCACGTTCTTGTTGATCGTCCCGTCTTCCTTCTTTTTATAAATAAACTTGCTGTTCAAAGGCTTGGGCAGCGATTTGCTCGCCGCACGCCAAATTTAAAATGCACACATTGAATTGCCACTCATAATTAATCATGTTAATTTTTATAACGCATTAATTTGCAGTGTAATCAATCAATCTAATTAATGCGTTAAAGTGACAGCCCCAATAGAAATACAAATATTTCTCAACTATAGTAGTATACAAGGGGTTAAGGATCAGTTTGTCAACCTGTCCAATTTTACTGATGCTTCTTCCCCAGCAAACCACAGCGAAGTCCAGGGCACTGGCCACCACAGACTGGTAGAAGATCTCCAGTAACTTGCTGCACACATTGAAAGGTCTAACCTCTCAGGAAGTAGATGCAACAGTTCTGGGAAAATTCAAACTTTTTCCCAGAAGCTCAGAAGCAAAGAATATTTTACCGAGAATTACTGAAACAAATGCAAATGAAGCTAAACAGAATGTGAGGCGTGCTTTTGACAGTTACGGGGACAATGTTATGAGAAAGTTAGACGCTCAAAAAAGTCAATTTTGCACAATTTGTCTCCTATGAGGGGTTGAGACATTCCAGTAGGCCTTAATATCTCTCAATCCTGTTTTACAATTCATATCATGCTCATATTCTCAGCCAATTCCATCTGCACAGTTTATGGTTTTCAGTCCAATCACACGTAATGAAATCTGGTCTTTTGTTATTACAGTAAAATCAATAAACTGGATGTCAGCAATAATATTGTTTGGAAGGTTGCCACAGTGAAATTGATCTATAAAGAGGAGAATCATAACAGTTTTACAACAAACACATCACAATCAAATACAAATAACACCAGAGTAAGATTGCGTTCAGCTCGTTGTCATTGCATCATCCACCAGCTTTGAAAGTACAATTTGATTTTTCAGCTGTGTCAAATGATTTCAATTTGAACTACAAAACATGGACAAATCTGCAGATGCATTAACAAATCCCCCCTTCACTTTGCTACAGCTCTGGAAAAAAATAAGAGACCACTGCATTTTTTTTTCTGAAATCAGCATCTCTACATGTATTCCAGCCATTCCATTCCAGCGTCTGTTGAATTCCAACACAAACACAAAGCTGAGCTATTTCAGTTATTTTTTAAAATTTTATTTAACCTTTATTTAACCAGGAAAAGTCCCATTGAGATTCAAAGATCTCTTTTTCAAGGGAGTCCTGGCCAAGAGGCCCACACAACACAACCCACAAGACAACAATTAAATATAAAATCAACACAGATAAAATGTTAGCGACACAGTTAGAAACATTGGCATATCATCGATTGCAATTCCAGGTCCTTCAAAAGAGTATTAAAAACGCCATAGGCACGAGTGTTTGAAGTTTTAAAACTCTCTGCAAAGAATTCCAGTCTGCTGGAGCACGATACTGAAAACAGAGTTTTCCTGTCTTTGTTCTCACAGTACGAACCAACAACGTGTAAACATCCTGAGAACGTAAATTCTGGGTTCCATCAGGCCTCCGCTGAAGATACACACTGAGGTATGGAGGAAGCAGCCCAACAAGTCCCTTATAAATAAGTTTGTACCAGTGTGAGCCGCCGGGTCGCTAAAGCAGGCCATCAAACTCGAGAGTAGAGTTCACAATGATGGGTCCGTGCACTACAGTTTGTTTTGTTGGTTTTGTTTGCATTAAGACAGAGTTTCAATTCGGAGAAGCTTTGGCAAACAATATTAAATGCATTTTGCACCAGGAGTAGAATAAAGTCACCCAAGAACAATGTGAAAGACTTGTGGAGAGCATGCCAAGACGCATGAAAGCTGTGATTAAAAATAAGGGTTATTGCACCAAATATTGATTTCTGAACTCTTCTTAAGTGTAAAGATAAGATAAGACTTTATTGATCTCACACAGGAGAAATTTACTTGCCACAGTAGCTCCAGGACAGTATGGACAAGAAAGAAAAGTGCATGCAGGCAATGATGGAATAAAGTAAGTAATAATAAAAATAGTAATAAGTAATAAGTAATAATAATAATAATAATAATAATAATAATAATAATAATAATAATAATAATAATAATAATAATAATAATAATAATACAAACATCAACAGGGAGAGCATGGAAAAGAGGATATTGCATGTGTGAGTTTCGTAAAATGGGTCCGAAGGAGGTCTGAAGGAAGGCATTGATCGAGGTTGAGGTTATTCAGCATTTTAATGTAAAAATACAAACGAAATGGTGACATCAGACATCAGCTGTCCGTGTTGTATATGAAGTCCGTGGTGTAGATGGTGAAGAGGAAGGGTGAGTAAACATTAGTATGTTGTTTTAAAGTGAATTTGATCTTGTTTCTTTGCATTGTTTGAGGTCTGAAAACATGTATCTTTTTTGTTATTGTGACCATTTCTCATTTTCTGCAAATAAATGCTCTAAACGATCATATTTTTATTTGGAATTTGGGGGAAATGTCAGTAGTTTATAGACTCAAACAAAAATGATCCTTTTGCCCAAACACAAACCTATAAGTAGTAAAATCAGAAAAACTGATAATTTTGCAGTGGTCACTTATTTTTTTCCAGAACTGTAGCTTCTTGTACCTGTACTTGTACTCCTTGTTAATTCATGGTTGGCTTTGACTTTGCACAAACCGAGACATTGGAGACAGTTGAACACTATCTCTTCTCTGCACTCAGCTCTGTTTAGCTTCCCTGGCACACTTCCAACGTAACCTAAAAACAATAGATGGGAAAACATATTTACATCTAATTGTCAGAGGAAGAAGTTAAAGAAAGTTCCATACTGTGCCTTTAAAGGGCCCATATTAGAATGCTGTTTCCTCATCACAAACATAGAGTTGTGTTTTGTTTCATTCACACATGTTTAACACGCAAGAATTCTTCTTTCAAACAGAAAACACTCTGTTCCATACTTGTGACATCAGCAACAGGTAACCTACAGGAGAATAGCTTAGCTATGTTTTACCTAAATTGACCCCACACCTTCATTAGAATCATTTGGATGATTTTAGCCCTGGAATTTCCAATCTCTACTGAACTAAAGGTATACAGTAGATGTTCACTTCATGACATCACAAGGTGGAACTGAACACCGTGAGCATCGAGATGGAGGCAGGCTAATAATAAAGGATTACTCAAACATGTGTGAATGAAACAAAACACAACTCCAGGTATGGTTTTTGACGAATTAACAACATTATAACATGGTTTAACGGTCACAAGACTCAACTTTAATATAGGACCTTAAACTTTTAAATACAACTACTTCACAGGACTAAACCAGGTGTAAACTAGGACTAAACCAGGTCTAAACCAGGTCTAAACAAGGCCAAGATCAAAACAGCACATACAGCTCTGGAAAAAAAATAAGAGACCACTGCAAAATGATCAGTTTTTCTGATTTTACTACTTTATAGGTATGTGTTTGAGTCTATTTATTTATTTATTTATTTGATAGGGACAATGCACATTAATGAACATAAGTATAAAACAAATGTAAATATGCCGAATTTTAGCTACAAAGCTCGTTTTCATCCGTAGTCCCTCGGCAGGCAAATACATAAAAATACAACATACAAAACAAGCAGCACAAACAAAAGTCTAGTGGTCACATGACTGGTTGGTTTTCAGCCATAGTCTGAGTTGTGTTTTTAAAGTGATCAGTGTAGGGCTCTCCTGTATGTGCAGAGGAAGACTGTTCCAGATGTTAGTGGCCCTCACAGTGAGAGGGTTCTGACCAAAGGCGGTTCTTCTGTGGGGGACCTCACAGTCTCCTCTGGAGGAGGCCCTGGTTCAAGGACCACTTGATGTTTTAGGTTTGAAAAAGACAGACATGGGGGGTGGGGTTAGTCCATGTAGCGCTTTGTAAATGAAGCATACATACTTAAATTTTCAGAGGTGGGACAAAGTCATTGCTGGGCAAGTCCCAAGTAAGTCTAAGTCTTTTGCACCCAAGTCCGAGTGAAGTCCCGAGTCAAGAGTATCCAAGTGCCGAGTCAAGTCCGAAGTCAAAGCTCACAAGTCTCAAGTCGAGTCCAAAGTCCTAGTATTTTAGTTTCGAGTCATTTCGAGTCCCCTTTACAAAGAAATACAATTTCTACAAATCATATAATGTCTGCAAGATCTGTAGTACGAGTGCGGTCCTTATCAACATACTTTTAGAGTTTTTTTTTTTTTCATTGGACGTAGCAAGTCGTCACAAGTCAAAAGGCCTAAGTCCAAGTGAAGTCACGAGTTATTAGGGACCGAGCCCGAAGGGGGACGAAGGTCCCTATTGTTGTTGCTTTGTTTCCGTATTATTATTATTATTATTATTATTATTATTATTCTTGTTCATACACGCTGGGGCAATTTTGAGCATGTTCCCATGCTTCAAAACAAACGAAACTTTGCACGGGCATCACAAAGTGCTGCCAGTACGACCACACAAAGTCTCGTCCCTGGGGGACCTGGGGGTCCCTGGGAGACCCCCCACTGGGGGACCCCCAGTGGGGGGTCTCCTAGACCGTACCTCAGATGGGCATAAATTTTGGTAAGCATAATCTTAAGACGTTGGAGATGTTAAATTGCGAAGGATTTTCAAATAGGCGGTAATATGACGATACGGCGGATCGATAAAGTTAGGTATGGAATTTGAAACACTTCTCCTACACCGTACCTCAGATAGGCTTAAATTTTGGTGAACATAATCTTAAGACGTTGGAGATGTTAAATTGCGAAGGATTTTCAAATAGGCGGTAATATGACAATACGGCGGATCGATAAAGTTAGGTATTTATTGAATGGGAGTGATGAGTTATGAATGGGAGGTATTTGTTGCTAGGCAACGCCCTGATCAAAGGTCTTTGATCTTTGTACCTTTGATCTGATATAGCTGCAAGCAGCAATGTGGGGACAAGCATCGAAGGTTCATGTAGGCCTCAGCATGTAGGCCACATGCAGGGTCTGACAGGGTCTAACAGAGTCTGACAGGGTCTGACAGGGTCTGACAGGGTCTGACAGGGTCTGTTCTGACAGGGTATCTACAATGTCATGGCCACGCCCAACAGGAAGTGAGATAATTGTGCCAGGCACACGAAATTTGGTATGGGTGTGCGTCTCAGTAAGACGAACAAACGCAGGTGCGAGGTCCCGACCAACGCCGCTTGCGGCTTTAATTGATCTTGAAGTCCAAGTCGAGTTGCAAGTGTTTGTACATTTTGTCGAGTCGAGTCTAAAGTTATCAAATTCGTGACTCGAGTCTGACTCGACTCGAAGTCACATAACTCGAGTCCACACCTCTGCTTAAAATGTATAAAATTTTCAAAATTTAAAAGATTGTACTTACTTAAAATATTACATACATGAAATGAATTAGGTTTTTGGTCAAAAACTTTAAGAGATTTTTTCAACAGTGATTAAATTATGTTGAAATTGGTAACAGTGGTGAGAGACCAATAAAAATATTATCGTTTAGAGCAGGGGTGTCAAACTCATTTTGGTCCGGGGGCCGTATCCAACCTACTTTGATCCCAAAGGGGCCGGATCAGAAAACTCATGTTATATATACCCCAAAAATAGCAATAAGTCCAAATATTTGTGCAGAGAAATGCAAATCTGTTACAGAAGTCTTTTTTATTTGATGAACTCTTTCTTTTACAAAATAACCTGAAACTTTAAGAAAAATGCAATTTCAACACAAGCATGTGCTCAACACAGTCAAAATGATGGTCCAGGGAGGGGCCACGCGCAGAGGTGCTGGAGACGCTGCTATGCTAAGCTGTACAGAAAAGAGGCGCAGAAAATTACCAATATCTAAATAGGAAATTTAAATATAATTTAAATATTTTCATAGGAAATAAGCCGAGGGCCAGATTAAATGTCTTGGAGGGCCGGATCTTGCATGCATGTTTGACACTCCTGGTTTAGAGCATTTCTTTGCAGAAAATGACAAATGGTCAAAATAACAAAAAAGATACATGTTTTCAGACCTCAAATAATGCAAAGAAACAAGATCAAATTCATTTTAAAACAACATAATACTAATGTTTACGCTTAAAGATCCCATGACATGGTACTTCTTGATGCTTTTATATGGCTCCTTAATGGTTTCCTAATACTGTAAATGAATCCTTCTTCAAAATCAAGCCTCAGTGCATGAGAAAGAGAGATAAGATGAGAAAGAGTCATAAATACCTCTGGAACACTCCATTCTGGGCGTTGTTGCTTGAATGCAAATGAGGAGGACAGAGACAGGCCAGAGCAGCGGGTGGGGGCGTGGCCAAACTCTCCACTCTTTCCTCTCTAGCAGTGCGCTGTGCGCTGGCCCCACTTCCGTGTGTGTAAGCGCGAAGGAAGAAAGGAGAGCCGTTTCAATGAAAAAAACACATTTTCACAGAAAATAAAATTAAACCACTGCTGTTTCAGAGGTCCAGAGGCTCAGATAAAGGACATCCGAGCCTAGAAACACTCGCACGTGCCTCCAGGCAAATAAAAAAACGCATTTCGCATTGCGTAGAAATCGCCCGTTTGAGCAGAAAAGGATCGCAAATGCTCAGTTTACACATTTCGCAACTTTTAGTCATGGGGGGGGGGGGGGCTAAACAGGGTTGGGGAGCTCACATTAATGTTCAAAAACCTCAGAAAGTGAAAATTTCATACCATGGGACCTTTAAGAAGAGTTCAGAAATCAATATTTGGTGCAATAACCCTTATTTTTAATCACAGCGTTCATGCGTCTTGGCATGCTCTCCACAAGTCTTTCACATTGTTCTTGGGTGACTTTATTCCACTCCTGGTGCAACAACTGAAGTAGCTCAGCTTTGTGTTTGTGTTGAAATTCAACAGACTCTGGAATGGAATGGCTGTAATACATGTAGAGATGCTGATTTCAGAAAAAAATGCAGTGGTCTCTTATTTTTTTTCCAAAGCTGTGTCTTGCTATCCTCTCTCTTGTGTGTCTGTTGTCTTGAATCATTTTAGCCTTTAGCCTGAGACTGTGGTATCAGCTTTCACTCTTTTCATGGACGTCTAATTAACTGCATGCTGCGTCCTGTGCATGCCTATTACACACACACAAACACACAAAAACACACACAAACTACCTCTTGTTGAGCTGCTAATAAAGAAAGTCCTTTGTGGCGATGTCAAAGAGAACAGGGCTTGTTCCAACATGGCCACCGGGACTTTGAGACTGAAGAAGTGATAAGAGATGAAAGTGGGTCGTATTGTGTTAGCGGATGGTTTATAAGCTGGTTTAAAAGGGTCGTATTATGTAAAATCAATATGTTTCCTCGTCATTATGTTACTCAAAGTGGTATTTCAAATGATTCATGCGTATTTTATAATCCTGAGAAGTCACATTTGAGGATTGAGTGCGATTGTCACACAGGTGGGTTCTCTACTACTTTACAAAGATGCCAGTCTTCGGGTTAATCTCCCGAGGGTGAGATAGTTGTGACTGACAGGTGGATTAGCCAATCAGGGACAAGATGGTCCATCCTTATCAAAACTAATATCAGGTAAAGATAAAATAATAATAAAAAAATAGGATAAATAATAATAAATAGGTGAAAAAAGAACAAAGTGAGGGACAGGAGGACACTGGACAAACCGCTCTCCATCATGGACACTCCTGCTCACCCACTGCACCAGACCATAGAGGGACAGATAATACTCAAAGATCAAAAAGATCAAAGTCAGCTTTATTGTCAATTCTGCCATATGTGTTCAACATATACAGTGAATCGAAATTTCGTTTCTCTCTGGCCAGGTAGTGCAAAAAAGATGTGTACAAACTACAATATAAAGACAAAACACAACAAAAACTATCAAAGAGAAAAATCTAAAACTAAAATCTAAGATGAAAGATCTAAAATCTTAAAGCAGTGCAACATAATAAATAAATAAATACCTATTTACAGATGTCCAAAAATGTGCAGTGTGCATCAAAAGTGTGTAATGGAAGATACAGCAGTGAAATGGTAACGTGCAATAGAATGTGCATTGAAGTTAAGATAAAAATAAATGTGCAACAGTAGTAATTCTAGTGCAATAAAAGTAGGGGTGGGTATTGGCAAAGAAGTCACGATTCAATTCGAATCACGATTCATATGCCACGATGCGATACTATCACGATGCATCACGATACTTGAATTATTGCCATGCATTGCAATATATTCGATATACTTCAGTGAAAATGTACCAAAAAAAAGAGGATAACTTAAATATCAGTGGCTGTGTATCTGGGTAGTGTCTTCAATTGATACATAACTCTGAGCAACTCAATTCATAACTGAATTTATTGAATAACAAAAACAAATAAACCAAACCAATAACAAAATAAGTGCATAGGATTTTTTCTAAAACAAAAAATGATGTTCAAACATTTGCCATTTTGGAGGTAGCTACCATCATAACAAACAATACCCTTTCACAAAGAAAAAAGCGCATAGGATTTATAAAAAAAATAAACTAATAATTTATTTATTAATATTAAATATTAAATTATTAAATATTAAATTATTAATTAATAATAATCGAATTTTGGCATCAAGAATCAATGCAGGATATTGTCAAAGTTAGTATCGCGATGCATTGTCATGACGATTATTTTGCACACCCCTAAATAACAGTAGTAAACATGTGTGCAAATGTGCAACAGTGCAACAGTCGTCCTTAGCAGCAGTTTTTTAAAGTGTCTAGAGTGATATGTCTTTTTATGGAATACAGGTTATGCCAATATGGGGGGGGGGGTAAGGTGAGAGTTCATCCTCCTGACAGTCTGGTGGATGAAGCTGTTTGACAGTCTGGTGGAGTGGGCCCGGAGACTCCGGTACCTTCTCCCCGAGGGCAGGAGGCTGAAGAGGCTGTGTGAGGGGTGGCTCGGGTCACCCACAATGCTGGACGCTCTGTGGGTGAGCCGCAGGGCATACTGTACAACTGTACAGTTGAGTTGTTGTACAGTTGTACAACTGTACAACAACTCACCCTTATGTAAGAGATAATACTCCCTACAACTGTACAACAACTCAATAAGATAAGATAAGATAAGATAAGCCTTTATTGATCTCACACAGGAGAAATTTACTCGCCACAGTAGCTCCAGGACAATTGGACAAGAGGGAAAAAGTGCATGCAGGCAGGAATGGGATAAAGTAAGTAATAAATAGTGCAAATAGTAAAACATAATAATAATAATAATGGAAAATAGTAATAATGATAATAGTAACAACAAGCATCAACATGAAAAGGAGGATATTGCACGTCTGGCCTATATGTTAGAATTATACAGTCTAATGGCGGTGGGGATGAAGGATCTGCGGTAGCGCTCCTTCTTGCACTGGGGGTGCCTCAGTCGGCTGCTAAAGGAGCTGCTCAGCTCCTCTACAGTCCGGTGCAGAGGGTGAGAGGTGTCGTCCTTAATGGACATGAATTTGGCCAGTACCCTCCTCTCAGCCACCTCCTCTACACGGTCCAGAGGACAGCCCAGGACAGAGCTGGCCCTCCTGACCAGCTTATTCAGTCTTTTTCTGTCCCGTTCTGTGCTGCTTGGGGCCCAGCAGACGACAGCGTAGAGGAGAGCAGAGGCCACCACAGAGTCATAAAAAGTCTTGAGCAGAGGCCTGAATCTCATGTAACGGATAACCTTATATCCTGTCAATCATCACATCATTGTTGCACTGCCTTTCTTGTCTCTTATATGTAGCTGTGATTTTATATTTTATTACTTATTTTTCTATTTTATTTTGACTTGTACATTTATTTTTATAATTGTGACCTGCCATGAGAAAAGCTGGCACATGTCGGGATTGTTTTAAATTTAATTTAATTTAATAAACGCAGTTAATTATGAGCGGCAATTCAATGCGTGCACATTTTAAATTTGGCGTGTGGGGCCTTTGAACGGCAAGTTTATTTCTAAAAATGTGACGGAGCAGGTCCGTCCCTAAGAGCGTTGTCCCCGGGGAGAGCACGTGAAGACGCCCGCGCCCGTTTCCGTATCTGCTGCTCCGCCCGCTGAACCCTTTTCATTACCAACCATAAACTAATTCCCCATAACCTCTCCAGCATGTTCTGCCGCGACTAAGGGTGCACACTTAGAAGCACCAGTTTTGCCCATCCAAATCGCGCTAAACCCGATCATTTACTCACGGACACATCCGCACCGGGAGTTTAAATCCTCCAGTTTCGCGGGTTTCGGGGGTCATGTGAGCCATGAGTAATTTGCACGGGCAATTATTTCGGGCAATTATTTTTATTCTCTATATATTTGAGAAATACCTACAAAATGTATTAAAATGCAATTAATTAGATTAATTAATTACAAATCCTGTAATGAGTTGGATAATTTTTTTAAATCGCCATATTATTTCTGATTCAAAGGGAGATATTTAGCTGTCTTATTTAACACCTGTCTCTTGCTATCTTTTTGCTACATATTTAGAGTGTATTATTACCATTTATTTTTTACTCTTTGTTATTATATTATATTGTGACGTGTGAGCTACTGTGACCAAATAATTTTGGATCAATAAAGTTTGTCTAAGTCTAGTCCCTGCTCCTGCCAGTCCATGATGCTATTGTGTCCAGGGGCAAGGCACTTTACTTGCCCCTGTGTCTCTTTATTTGTACCCTTCTGCACAACACTCAGAAGGGGCAACAAACCGATGGGGGACTTGTAGTGTCAAAAGGGAAATTGAAAGTTATTACAATGTTTTCAACAAATTTTACATTTTCAAAACAATAAAAGGTAACATGATGATCTAAATATATTAATTTTACTCCACTCATAAAGTATAAAAAGACATCAACAGTGTGATAACAATAATACAAAAAAAACTGAATGAAAAGGAGCAGAAAGAAGAGTAATCTTATGTTATCTGCCCCCTTCCCTTTTCCAGACATTAACACCGATAGTGACGATAAAACATTTCATCAATACATTCCATTTCAATCACAATTATTAATCAAATGTAAACAGAAAGCTTCATTTTTATGCACAACAACTTAGCTTTCTTTTTCATACCTACACATTACACTGGAGTTTATGTATTTTTAAATGGCATTATTGTAATTGATTCTTTGATTTCTTTGTCAAGACGATTCCATAAATGAACTCGTTTCGCAGCGACACTTCGCTCCATAACCTCGGTTCTGAATCTGGATTTTTTAAAACATGTCGGTTCCTTTTAAATTGTGTCTTGTCCTTATCTCAAACAGTTAATACCCCATAGAAGTAAAATATCTCCCTCTTTAAGTATTTCGAAGGATTCCACAGACATACTTGACTCTATGAAAGTAAAAAGCATTGGTTAATAACACCTATACCCTTGAGCAGACTTGGGCACAAAGAGCTAGTGTGGCTGCAGGTTTTCTTTCCAACCAAGCAGCAGCACACCAGACTTGACTCATACAGGCTACGTTTATACAGCGACGATCAAAACAGAAGATGCAAAAGTGGCGTCTCGTTCTCAGCAGGAAATATTTGTTTATACAAAGACGCAAAAGTGGGCGAATTCGATTGAATATGCATGCCAGGCCACTAATATAATGTCAGAGCTACCTTTTTCAGGACACCGACAGGGGCTCTCATTACGGTTGTTTCGCCCTCGATGTAGGGTCGGAGCTCTTCGCTTAATGCAACAAGAGCTTGTTTAGTCATTCTGAAGTTTTCCACCCAAGCACTGTCATCAACTAATCCATTCTCAAAATTGTCCCACCACTGACTGGTTCTGTCCGGTCTTGTCCAAACTCGCCTCTGTCGCCTGCGACGTATTGTTATTGTTTTTACCGGCTTGGCGCATCAGGTGTATGTGACGTGAACATGTTTTGCGCTTCTTGCCGTTTAGACGGAGACACGACCCGCGCCGTCTTCAGAACTCCACACTCTGGAAGGAGGCTTCAGATTTTTGCGGTTTCAGAGCCCGACGGCACCGCCGACGTGTAAATGAAAGACACTTCCGATAGAATATTTTGTCGTTTTCAGTCGCAATCGTCCTCGTCTAAACGGCCCCTTAATCAACTGATCTCAGTCTTCAGACAGTTGAAGGTGTGCTCTTGGTTGGTTGGAACAAAAACCTGCAGCCACACCGGCCCTTTGTGGAACAGTTTGCCAGAGGTCTGCCCTTGAGTATTATTATTAAAGGTCCCATGGCATGAAATTTTCACTTTCTGAGGTTTTTGAACGTTAATGTGAGCTCCCCTACCCTGTTTAGGCCCCCCCCATGGTTAAAAGTTGCGAATTGTCTAAACTGAGCATTTGCGATCCTTTTCTGCGTTACAAAAAATCGGAGCTCAAACGGGCGAGTTTGAACAAGGCACCTTATTGACGTCAGATCGAAAAAAGAAATGCAAATGCAGTTCCACCCCCGTCTGTCTGTACTCAGCGTCTCTGTAAATCACGCCCAGAGAGTTTGGACTGCGAATGCGCTAGGCAATGCGAAATGCGTTTTTTTATTTGCCTGGAGGCACGTCAGAGTGTTTCTAGGCTCGGAAGTCCTTTATCTGAGCCTCTGGACCTTTGAACAGCAGTGGTTTAATTTTATTTTATGTGGAAATGTGTTTATTTTTCAATGGAACACTTCAACTCTCTCCCCTCGTGCAAAAACAAGGAAATAGAGCAGAGAGCGGAGCGTTTAGCCACGCCCCCACCTTCTACTATTGGCCAGCTTTTTTCTCCTCATTTGCATTCAAGCAACAACGCCCATTATAGAGTGTTCTGAGTGAGAAAAATTACTCTTTCTCATCTTATCTCTGTTTCTCATGCACTGAGTGTTGATTTTGAAGAAGGATTCATTTACAGTATTAGGGAACCATTAAGGAGCCATATAAAAGCATCAAGAAGTACCATGTCATGGGATCTTTAAATGAAAATGAATGATACACATACAAAATCGTATTACTGTACCTCCTCTCTGTTTGCTTTCTACCTGCAGAGCTCATACCTGTACCTCTCTCGCTCTCCTCTGGTCACGTTCCGACTCGCCCCAAGCGTCTCCCTTGGGTGCTCCGTCAGCAGCACCCACAGACGCCCAAACACAGACTGGAACACACGCTCTGGTCAGGGGAGATTAGACCGACCACATGAACTGCCCCAGACACAGTTTGTACTGAGGGCACTACAAAATACAAACTACAAAAAACTACAAAATACAAAGTCATCTCTAATTAACAATAGAAGCTCTGCAGCACAGTATAAGAGAAGGTAGAGGAGTTTTTTTTTTATATTTATGGACTGAAATAATACAGAAATTCAAATAAATACGTGAATAAAGGTAGGATTTTTTTATGGTAAATGTGTCAAAATTTTCTGGTGAAGGGTCAGTCAAATGCTTTGGAGATGTTATTGTTTTGTCTAGAATGTTTCACAGTATGGCATTAAACCTTTCTATCTTCGTGGAGACCAAACCAGACCAAGTTACAGGTCAGGTCTGTGGAGAGGCGACCCCGCTCACAGTCAGAATGCCTGTTTTTCTAGGTATTTTTGAGCTTTAAAACCACCTGTAATTGAATGAATCACTGCGTGCACATGGACGAGTGTAATCCGATTGCAAACGGATTGGGATCGTATCAAATTCATTCATTGGTTTCCCGAATCTGATTGGAACCCCTGGCTTAGGCCGATAGTAATCCGCTTGGTGGTGCCGGATCGGAAATTTTTGCCAGGGATTTCACCCAGAAGTGGCAGGAGGCGCCGACGCCGTCATAAGACTTAGACTTAGACAAACTTTATTGATCCACAAGGGAAATTGCTTTGTAGCGAAGTAGCGATTGTTCCCGGAAAAGTCAGACGAAATCATGGCTGCGAAGAACGAATGCACAACACGTACACCAATGCTGCTCCGTCAAAATCCTCGAGCGCCGTCTTTGTATACTGCCACATAGTTTGTTGTGTTTTTATTGAGTAGCCATCACCCGGAAGTAGTTGGACTACAGCGCCACATGGCGTAGCGGAGCCGGCCAGGTCTCTGACCATTATCCGATTACACGAGTTTCATGTGCACTGGGATCTTAGGACAGACCACCCGCCGAGTAACGGGATCGGATTTGGAGAAATCCAATCCGATCCCACCATGTGCAGTAGTAGTGCAGTAGTGCAGCAGTAAATGTAAGAACTGTTTAATGTCATACTGTGGAACATTCCAGGCAGAGCAATGACATATCCATAGAAACAAGCAGGTGACGGACCCCCAGCCAAAAAATTTCACAGTGCACCTTCAAGACAATAAATACATGTTTAATAAAGTCTGTGGAAGGAACAATAAACAATAATATCATTCATAGGGATAAAAAGTCACTGGAGGCAGCACACACTCTTTTTTGAGCAGAAAACTGCAGTTTGCACTAAAATAGCCTAAAAACAAACAAAACCTCCAGACGTGAAGATTTTTGAGTCCAGTTTTTATTTATTTATGTATTATTATTATTATTATTGTTATTATTATTATTATTATTATTATTATTATTATTATTATTATTATTATTATTATTTCAAAAACATAGAAACTGAAAGTAGATTTACATTCTGTCTTGCTCAATAACACAGGAAGTTTATATAACAACAACAACTACTACTACTGCTACTACTACTACTGCTACTACTACTACTGCTACTACTACTACTGCTACTACTACTACTGCTACTACTACTACTGCTACTACTACTACTGCTACTACTACTACTGCTACTACTACTACTACTGCTACTACTACTACTGCTACTACTACTACTGCTACTACTACTACTGCTACTACTACTACTGCTGCTACTTCACTCCTACTTTCTACAATGTCATCATTTGAGGTGCATTTCCTCCTGACACATTTGGATCAATACTTAATCCTCTCAGATTAAAGCATAATAAAGCTTTGTTTTGGTTTTCATGTTTTCTATAATCTCCTGTCAAACATCCAATTTGGTCTGGAGTTTTCAATCAAGAAGTAAATGAATGTTCTTGAGCCTGTTCAAAATCCTGTAGTGTGTTGAAACACACTACAGGATTTTGAGTCTTAAATGAGTTTTTAAAGTGGAACAAACAGAGCAGAGCACAAACACAAAGAGCACAGGGAATTCAAACTCCACAGTCAGGTCACACCTCCGCAAAGTTGTGTAGAAGCAAATCAAGGCCTAAACCTGACTGGAAATGTCTGTGGTTTTGTCTTAACATTTTCCGGCTTGTTCCGCTGTTGTGACGATTCTATTTTCTTTTGTTTTATCTGAGGCCTCCCCATTGAGGCATCCAGGATCAGATTCCTGAGCCGCCTTAGGCTACATTCACACTGCAGCCTGAAGTGACCCAAATCTGATTTTTTTTTGCCTCTATGCGACCTGTATCTGATCTTCTAATGACAGTCTGAACGACACAGATCCGATTTTTTCAAATGGGACCCAGGCCACTTGGATATGTGGTCCTAAAGCCGATACATATCCGATCTTTTGACATGCGACTTCAGTCTGAACGGCCAGGTCGCATTCATCCGACCTGGGCGTGTTTCCTCCAGCGAGAGTGGTACAAGTCGGCGTTCACAAATGTACACAAATGTTCTTCTCGTCATGCGACAATAGTATATGAACTCTGTATCAGTGAAGTGGTGAAGCACATAGTAATCCCATGACTCATGATTATGACTCCGCACCAACACGTTCATTTCTACGGACGTTGCTGGTTTGATAAACTGGTTTGATGTAGAAATCAGTTCAGAATGCTACAAATATCAGTGTTTATTACTCGACTCATCTCTGAGCTTGGTCCGCTGAAAATTACAATAACAAAACCACTCCTAAACAAAACAAAATATTTTAATGTCAAGTGATTTCCCCGTCTGTACCTCCTGTAGGTCTGAGACTCTGGACCTCTAACTCCAGGTTTATTTCCATAGTTTCACACATCTAAACCTTCAGCCCCATGAGTCCGTGTCAGTCTGATTAAAGAAGAGCTGAGCCTCAGAGCCCACAGCAGAGAGAGAGAAACAGAGAGAGAGAAACACAGAGAAACAGAGAGAGAGAAACAGAGAGAGAAACAGAGAGAGAGAGTGAGAGAGAGAGAGTCAGAGAGAGAGAAACACACAGAGAGAAAGAGAAACAGAGAGAAATAGGGAGAGAGAAAGAGAGAGAGAGAGACAGAGAGAGAGAGAGAGAGAGAGAGAAACAGAGAGAGAGAAAGAGAGAGGAGGAGAGAGGAGAAGAGAGAGAGAAACAGAGAGAGAGAGAAACAGAGAGAGAGAGAAACAGAGAGAGAGACAGAAAGAGAGAAAGAAACAGAGAGAGCGAGAGAGACAGACAGAGACAGAGAGAGAGAGAGACAGAGAGAGAGAGAGAGAGACAGAGAGAGAGAGAGAGAAACAGAGAGAGAGAGAAACAGGGAGAGAGAAAGAGAAACAGAGAGAAACAGGGAGAGAGAAAGAGGAAGAGGAGGAGGAGAGAGAGAGAGAAACAGGGAGAGAGAAAGAGAGAGAGAGAGAAACAGAGAGAGAGAAAGAGAGGGAGGAGGAGGAGAAACAGAGAGAGAGAGACAGAGAAAGATAGAGAGAGACACAGAGAGAGAGAGAAACAGAGAGAGAGAAAGAAAGAGAGAGAGAGAAACAGAGAGAGAGAGAGAGAAACACAGAGAGAAACAGAGAGAGAGAAAGAGAGAGAGAGAGAAACAGAGAGAGAGAAGAGAGAAAGAAAGAGAGAGAGACAGACAGAGAGAGACAGAGAGAGAGAGACAGAGAGAGAGAGAGAGAAACAGAGAGAGAGAGAGACAGAGAAACAGAGAGAGAGAGACAGAGAAAGACAGAGAGAGACACAGAGAGAGAGACAGAGAGAGAGAGGGAAACAGAGAGAGAGAGAGAGAGAAACAGAGAGAGAGAAACAGCGAGAGACAGACAGAGAGAGAGAGAGACAGAAAAAGAGAGACATACACAGAGAGAGAGAAACAGAGAGAGAAAAAGAGAGCGAGACCTGGAGGAGAGAGAATCAGATCAGACTTGCTCCTGCTCCTGTGTTTGTGTCTGAGCAGCATCAGTATGGACGGGCACACTTCACAGATTAAAGAGACGGATCAGTCAGATGAGGGACAGAGAGGAGGAGAAGGAGAGAGAAAGAGAGAAAGACCTGGAGGTGCAAGGAGGAAAGCGATAAGAGGCTGGAGGTGGGACAGAGAGAGGGTGGAGAGAGAGAGAGAGATGGAGGAGGGAAAGAGAAGAAGGAGAGAGAGAGAGATAAAGCAGACAAAGAGAGAACTAGCAGAGGGAGAGATGGGCGAGGCAGGGAGAGGAAGGAAGAGCGATTGAGGAAGGAGGAGAGATGGAGCAGAAAGAAAGATAACTGGAGGGAGAGGTGAGGGAAAGAGGTGGAAGTTGAAAGAAGAAAAGATGGAGCAGAGAGAGGGAGGAGGAGAGGTAAATTGGGAGGAGTAGGAGATGTATTTGGTTTAGAAAAGTGCTCTACAAATAAAATGATCATTATTATGGCCTAGGGAGAGTGGGAGTGAGGGAGGGAGCCAGAGAGCTGAAGGAGGAGAGAGATAGAAATGTTATCCATCACGGTAAAAGACAAGAAGGTCAAACTACAGTGTGTAAATCAAATCTAAAGGGGGTTTCTTTCATTTGAAGAGAATGTCACGTGAAAAAAACACACAATATAAAACATGTCTGTGAGCTGAAATAAATGGAAAATAGTTAAATGAACAGATCCTTGGTTACTATATAAATAAAAATACATAAATAAAATACACTCAACTGTATTACAACAATCAAGTTCAACAAGTTAACTGAAGCCAGTTCCATGTATCAGTTAAAAGTTTATTATATAACTTTCCTAGTATGCTGTTTCCACCTGTCTCCACTGACCTAAATGTTACATAGTATAGAATCAAAATTGGAGTTAATAAGTTCATAAAAAAATAAATACCAGGAAGTTATTAACCTGGGAAATCCCAGGCTGTCTTTCGTTTGTTCCGATCTGAAAGGCAGCCTGGCGACTATGGCAAGTGAGCTCTCCTGATTCTGGGAGCCAATCAGAGAGCGGGGAGGGGTGGAAAGACGGTGACGCGTACTACGTGACAAACAGAAGCTTGTAGTTTGAACTGACGACTGACATGATTGGCTATGGGCTACGTATACGCCACATGATAGACATTCGTAACGCCCAATAAACGGCCGTTGGCGATCGTAAACCACACCTCCGCTATGAGATATTTCAAAGTGGCTTCCAGACCACATCTCACTTGTGATATGGTCTGGTGTAAACCAGGCAAGGAAGTCATGAGTTTTTGAAGTTGACTCTGAACCTGCCCTCCTCATCCATTTCCCCGGAGAAGCTGTGTACACATCCTTTACAATGAAGTTTACACCCAGATAAATAATTCTGATACAGTGTGAACTCCATCCATCCATTTTCTTTTGCTTATCTGGGGGCAACAGTCTAAGCTTCCTTCACCACGGACACTTCCTCCAGCTCCTCCGGGATGACCCCAAGGTGTTCCCAGGCCAGCCGGGAGACATAGTCCCTCCAGCGTGTCCTGGGTCTTCCCCGGGGCCTCCTCCATTTTGGGACATGCCCGGAACACCTCCCGAAGAAGGTGATCCAGGAGGCATCCGGAACAGATGCCTCCTCTCGACGTGGAGGAGCAGCGGCTCTACTCCGAGCTCCTCCCGTGTGACTGAGCTCTTCACTCTATCTCTAAGGGAGCGCCCAGCCACTCTGCGGAGGCAATATCGCTTTTCAATACTCTCCTTGTTACTGTTTTATTATTATTACTTATTATTACTTATTCTATTATGACTTATTTTTATGCCATTCTTGCCTGCATGCACTTTTCTTTCTTGTTCAACTAACTAATTTTGGCCGCTTGTATCTGCGATCTTGTCCTTTCGGTCATTACCCAGAGCTCATGACCATAGGTGAGGGTCAGAAGATTGACGTAGATTGACGGTAAAATCAAGAGCTTTACCTTTTGGCTCAGCTCTCTCTTCACCACAACGGTCCGGTACAGCGACCGCATCATTGCCGACGCCGCACCGATCCACCTGTCAACAGTGTGAACTGAATTAGTGAAATAAAGACTTGTTTTTCCTTATACTGGATGAACACACAGCTTCCCCAGGGCAGGTTCAAATGCAAACTTGTAATTATGAGATCGCTAAATAGCTCAAACATCCATGGTTGACATCTAAAACCTCTTCAGGCATGTTTTTTTTGAGAGAACAAAGTTATAATATAGTCGACATCCTTTGATTTTGGATAATACCCCTCTTTACTGCTACTGCATTCCAGGAAAAGCAATAACATCTCCATAAAGACAAGCACTCTTAAAGTTACACAGTGAGCCTTTAACCTAAACCTCTAACCTTAACCTATAAACTACCCCATAACTATACATCAAACCTAACTAGGCTTCACTGTAAAATCATGCCGGAAAGTCTTCATATTGGTCGCCAAGTGTAAGTTGAAGTATCAGGATTAAAGGGGAGCCTCTGATGAAGTTGTAAAATGGACCATTAACCTGAAACTGGAACCTTAAAGTCAGCAGTCAAAGTTTATGAGGCAAAATGTGCTTCAAAGACTGTTCCGAATGAGCACCAAGGTCAGAAATGTGTGTGTTACTGAGGAAGGGCATCTGGCTCGAAGGTGCACTGTGTAACTTTTTGGTTGGGAGTCTGTCGCCGGCTTGTTTCTATGGATACGTCACTTCTTTACCTGGAATATTCCACAGTATGACAATAAGCATTCAAAAACATTTCAATTACAGGTTGTTTTATAGCTCAGAAATACGTGGAAAAACAAACATTCTGACTGTGAGCAGGGTCGCTTCTCCACAGATCTGACCTGTAACTTGGTCTGGTTTGGTCTCCATGAAGACAGAAAGGTTTAATGCCATACTGTGAAACGTTCAATAACGTATCCATGGAGAAAAGCAATAAGAGATAAAAACAGTCAAATAAAGCTTTGTTTATATCAGGGGTCGGCAACCTTTACCACTCAAAGAGCCATTTGCACCTGTTTCACGCAGTAAAGAAAACACTGGGAGCCACAAAACCCTTTTGAAATTTAAAATGAAATAACACTACATATAACGGCTTTTTTTTTTTTTTACCTTTGTGCGTGAAAAGTCCCTCAGTCGTCCAGGTAGAATCCATGATAACAGGAGAAGTTCAATTTGTCTACTGGACCAAGTTTGTTTGGTTGAAAACGTTTCGCCGCTCATCCGAGAGGGTTCGTCAGCTCTAATAAGAATACTGGTAAGACACTTGCTTATATCTTGCTGTAGGGAGGAGCTACCTAGCTAACTACTTTCCGGAACTATCTCATTGGTTTCGGTCTTTTGTTTCTCTGGCGTCTAGCTTAACGATCCCTATTCATCCCTACACGCCTGCTTTTTCACACCTCTGGCCCTGACCTGGCTAACCCCCGAAACAATAGGGTTAGCCAGGTCAGGGCCAGAGGTGTGAAAAAGCAGGCGTGTAGGGATGAATAGGGATCGTTAAGCTAGACGCCAGAGAAACAAAAGACCGAAACCAATGAGATAGTTCCGGAAAGTAGTTAGCTAGGTAGCTCCTCCCTACAGCAAGATATAAGCAAGTGTCTTACCAGTATTCTTATTAGAGCTGACGAAGCCTCTCGGATGAGCGGCGAAACGTTTTCAACCAAACAAACTTGGTCCAGTTGACAAATTGAACTTCTCCTGTTATCTTTTACCTTTGTGCCATAGAATTACATTTTGAATATGAACGAACTAAAATAAAATACATTTTAATTAAATACAGTGGTCCCTCGCTGTTTCGCTGATTTTTTTTATAGTGTATCAACACGTATTGTGTTCTGCATCCTGATTGGCTAAAGGAATGTAGACCTTTGTCTTTGTCAGTCATTCTCCTCCGTGTCTCCTGTACAGAATGCGGTCAGTTTGCCAAATTTATTTAAATGTTCGATCACGAGCAGTGTGACTCTGAAGACTGAGCGGTCTGGCATTTGAGCACATGCCAGAAGGGCCGAGGCCGTGCTCTATTACAGATTTGACCACGTGTCCGCGCGCACACTTCTTGCGGCAGTGTTTCCGCATAACGAACTGAGTCCAGGCGGCGGAACCAGTCCTGAGAGCGCACGGATGCGTTCTCACTACAGTTCTGTGTTTGGTGCAGAGCTGTAGAACCTCTCCCTCCTTTCCACAGACTACGGGGCCGCTTCTAGGTGTAAATTGCCAGGGCCGATGATCCCAGTCTGTCACTGCTCTGAAGTGCTGTATGTTTGCAAGTTTTCTCCCCAACAAAACCCGCAACAGCGCAGCGGCGCCACGCGCCTCGGTCAGAGGAACTGTGAAATACACACATATTTATACACGCAATATAAAACTGACTACTTCACGGATTTTGCCTATCATGGGTTATTTCTACAACGTAACCCCCATGATAAACGAGGGACCACTGTACTGAGCCGCGGGTTGCCGACCCCTGGTTTATATGATGACGGTCTGAACAGAAGACGCAAAAGTGGCGTTGTGTCTTCACTTTTTATTCCGCATTTAGATGAGCATTTTCGGGAGGAAATTTGCATGCATACGGTGACGCTGCCCTGGGGCAGACTGACGGAAGCAAGGCTGCCAATCTACACCATCTCCGACCACCTCCAACACTCACACACCCTCCACTTTCATACTAGGCAATATGGGTGAAGTGTCTTGCCTAACGACACAATGACGCCCCCCTGTGGCACCTGGAATTCCCACTGGTCTCCCATCCAAGTACTAACCAGGCCCTGCCTTGCTTAGCTTCTGAGACGGGACGGATGGGATCAGGTTTGACAAGCAGGTATGGCCACAGCAGGTATGGCCATATCTTCTCATCTGCTCCGCAAAAAGCAAAACAAAACATGGCTACCGGAAAAAAAAAAAAAAATGAAGAAGTTCAACTATTGCTTCAGACCACGTTAGACTAGGAAGCAACGAAGGAGCAACAAGGTGTGGACTGGGAGTCCTGCCAAACAAAGTACACTGATATATGGACCGACGTGACATAAAAACACGTACGCGACGTCAGCAGATTTGATCAGAGTTTTTTGTCTTGGGCAATGTAGATGAAAACGCTACAGCGGTGCGTATTCAATTTTTCCACTTTGGAGGGCGGTTTCAGTTTTTTGCGTTTTTAAGCCCCCAAAACGCCGTCACTGTCTAAACAAAAGGCACTTCTGATAAAATATTTAGTCATTTTTAACAGGCCCACTACATGTTGCTGAAAAATGTATTGTGCCAAAAATTGCACTCGAGAATACCGTTTCTCAAGCAGAAATAAACATTACATTTTTTTTTTCATTCATCTCTCTCATCAAAAACATGCCTGAAGACGTTTTAAATGTCATCCATGCATGTTTGAATAATTTAGCAATCTCTCCTGGGCTCTTTTCGAACCCTCTTTATGGTTAGCTGTAAGATTCTGCTCAATGCTTCGCCCACAAGCCGACGCCACCCGCGCTCCAATTCTCCATCTATCTATATACTATCTATATACAAAGGCTGTGTCCCACCATAGTGGGGTAGCCTAGACAGGGCATACATTTTTGTTCCTTTCCCTCCTTCCTTCCTTTCCCCAAACCCTCCTTCCGTGACTTTTTTTTTTTTTTTCCCTCGTTTGTACCAGCATCCTTTCCTCATCACCATCACCACTCTCTTCCCACACTGGCGTCCACCCACCCCCCATCCATGCACTGGACAACCGAGAAGGCAGCCAGCGAACCCGAGCGGAAAAACCCCCAGGACCCGCCCCAGGCGGCACAAAGGGATGACCGGCCAGACCCAGAGCGTAAACCGGACCACCGCCAGCACCCAGGAATCCTCCAGAGGACCACACAGGGACAGCACCTAGAGAGGGACGAGCACCCAAGCACACCTCCCGTCCATCACCATCACCGCTGTCGCCCCACTTTAAAATCCACTTCTCCCCCTCTCCGAACATTTCTTCATATCCTATGTTGCCCTATATTGTGTATAATGTGTATGCTATTTATATTGTGTCTAAATGCATTAAAAGAAGGAGGACATTGTCCTGCAAACCTAAGTGTAGGTGTTCAGCCCTCACTAAGAAATGATGCATTAAAAGAAGGAGGACATTGTCCTGCAGCCTAGGTGTAGGTATTCAGCTTGCCCTGACTAAGAAATGATGCATTAAAACAATCCAAAACATTGGGAGATTCTCCATAAATATACAAAAACATGATACAAAACAGTACACGACTACTTCACTCTGCGCTCTGAAGGGGGAGGGACTTAGCTTTTTTTTAAATGTATTAGTCTATGCACAAATTCTAATATTTAGCAATATTTGACAATGAAGGTACACAAACTTCAAACTTAAACTCACTTGCTCACAGTAGACTATACTTTCTTTTTACTACAAAAATAACACCGCAGTACTATCTACTCTAAAGGCACAATGGGTGAAATGTCTTGCCCAAGGACACAACAAGCAGCATTATAAACAGGGTATAATAAGAATGGAGTCTGTGCATGAAGACGAGAGAGACGGTGAGGTTGTTTATATTTTTTATTGCATATTTTTGTGTGTAAAGTTGTCAAAAGTTTTCACATTCTGAGTGGAGTCTTGGTTCATTACGCCGATGTGTTGAAGTTAGAAATGTTGGAATTCATTTTTTTATTTTCAATATGTGACTCACACACTCAGGATTTCGTGGGCATTTTTTGTGATTGTTGCGGGCTAAAATGCCTGAATTGGCGTCAGCTTTTCCAAAAAGTTGTGATGAAAGTTGCGGCGCTTTTAAGGTTTTTGTTGCGATTTTGTTGCGGGAGGAAGTGAAAGTTGCGATAAATAGTTGTGATTTTCCCTTTTTGTAATTAAAATTGAGTAATATTTTGAATACTGAGTTATTACTGACAAAGAATAATACAAAGACATAGAGATCACAGATATGGTCCTAAAACAACCTCACCAACATCGAAAATAAATTACTACTAGGAGGGGAACTGTTTCGCTCGGTCTTTTGCTGTCATTTTTGTGGGCAAATGGCGCCGCAGACATGTTTCTTTGCCATTAGAAGCCGTGTCCCAATTCCCAGAGTGCACAGTTCGGAGCGTGGTTTGAAGGGCATGTGCGTCATTTCTTTTTTGTCGCATGCGCAGTTAACACGCATTCGCAAACCGCAGTCGTTTCCATGGAAATCGGGGCGTGGACCAAGGGCGTGAAAAAGCACGCTTCGCACACTCATATATCCCAGCATACACCGTGCGCTACTTCTTCTACGGGAGAAAATGGAGTTGGCGGCTGCTTCCCGTAGTTGCGAGACCTGACGCATTTCGCAGACGGCCATGCGGTCCGCGGAGTGCACTCAGGGCTGAGCAAGTGTGCACCGCCTTGACTGCAGTCTGAGCCCCCTTCAAACCACGCTCCGAACTGGGGACACGGCCGCAATTTCGTTTCATCACACGGAAGTAAGGCAGAAGGAAGTTGGTCGACGTTCAATACGTCGCCGATGATTGGTCAAAATTGGTAAAAATTGCGGGAAAGTTGCAGTGATTGGTCAAAATTGGTAAAAATTGCGGGAAAGTTGCAGTGATTGGTCAAAATTGCAACAGTGATTGGTCAAAATTGCAACACCCCCCTGAATTCACGGGGATTGGCTGAAGTTGTGTTGAAGTTGCAAATCGCAACATGGCAAATTCCTGGAGGGTCTGATATTTGATTCCTGGAGACTTTTTCCAACATGTGGCTTGTTTAAGAAGGATCGGTTTGGAGCAGATGTGGTCCACAGCTGTCTCCACTGTCTAAAGTGAACCGTACCTGTACTGAGGGTTAGGGTTCGGTTTGAGCATTCTGAAGTGGACTCTGGAGGGTCCTGGCTCTCAGAGGGGGCCACTGTGGTACTGCTTTAGCTCAGGCGTGGATACACATGAACCAAGACTGGACAAGACACAAAGCTGACTCAAGACAACAAAAATCTAGATCTAAACATAAAATAATAATCTCGCAGTGCCAGTGGAAAAGAGGTTTATGTAACTTTTCTGGTCATTGCCCGGGTCCATGCAGTGTTATAGTTTTGTCTAGAATGTTCCACAGTAATGGACACACAGTACCTGCGTTTATGGAGAAAAGCAGGTGGGTCTACGAGGTCAAGTTAGAATAGAATAGAATAGAATAGAAGTCTTTATTGTCACAATACAAAGTATAGTGAGATGTTGTTGCATAATAGACACAGTATATAGAAGTAGAATAAAATAGATAAATTGATAAAAATTAGTTTTTTATTTTTTTATTTTTTAACAGTATATAATATAACAGTATATACAATATACACAAGTAGAGCTATCAAACAATATGAAGAACTCTGTAAGGAATAACCTCTGTAGGGAAATAAATATCAGATGGATGTTTAATGCCATACTGTGGAACATTCCAGGAAAACAATACACTTTTTAACATATAATTTGATTTGTAACATGGTTTCCATGTCCATCCATCTATCCATTTTCTTCCGCTTATCCGGGGCTGGGTCGCAGTCTAAGCAGGACTCCCAGACTTCCTTCACCCCGGACACTTCCTCCAGCTCCTCCGGGGGGACCCCAAGGCGTTCCCAGGCCAGCCGGGAGACATAGTCCCTCGAGTGTGTCCTGGGTCTTCCCGTGGCCTCATCCCAGTGGGACATGCCCGGAACACCTTCCGAGGGAGGTGTCCAGGAGGCGTCCAGAACAGATGCCCGAGCTACCTCAGCTGCTCCTCTCGACGTAGAGGAGCAGCAGCTCTACTCCGAGCCCCTCCCGTGTGACTGAGCTCCTCACCCTATCTCTAAGAGAGCGCCCAGCCACTCTGCGAAGGAAACTCATTTTGGCCGCTTGTATCCGCGATCTCGTCCTTTCGGTCATTACCCAGAGCTCATGACCATAGGTGAGGGGAGGAACGTAGATCGACGGTAAATTGAGAGCTTTGCCTTTTGGCTCAGCTCCATCTTCACCACATCACTGCCGACGCTGCAACAATCCGCCTGTCAATCTCACGCTCCATCCTCCACTTGAGGCACGGAAGGTTCAGTAAATCATTTATATTAAACTTGCTCCACCACCTGCTTCATGGAGGTGTTTTTGCATTGTGGCATTCAACTTATCCTGCATTTTGTCTGTTAAATTTTATTGCCAAAAATACCGTTCTTGTCGTTATCTGGGTCGCCTCTCCATAGACTGTGCTCATAACTTGACCAGGTGGCATCATTTACTTGTCTCCATGCAGATAAATACGTTTAATGCCATACTGTGGAGCATTCCAGGAAAAAATACATTAACATATAATTTGATACTATGGTTCGGTAAATCAGTTATCCTAAAATGGGTCCGTCACCTGGTAGTCTGAGATGTTCCACAGTATAGCATTAAACTTATCTCACATTTGTCTTCATTTTATTGCCAAAAAAGACAATTCTTACCGTTATCTGAGTCTCCTCTCCATAGATCTTACTTCTATCTTGACCAGGTGGTGTGCAGATAAATATTGTGGAATATTCCTGGCAAAGCAATAACATTTCCATGGAGACTGGCAGGTAGCAGACCCAAAATGTTATCGAAGTGTGAAACGGGTGAGAGCGGGGAGCGACATTCGGCACGTTGTAGTTTTGAGGTGTATTGTGGGGCTCATTTGTCACACATATCACAGACGAACAGGGCGAAGTCTCCCGGCGAGGAACCCACGGAGAGGGAGGGAAAGAGGAGAGAGGGAGGGAAAGAGGAGAGAGGGAGGGAAAGAGGAGAGAGGGAGGGAGGAGAGAGAGGGAGGGAAAGAGGAGAGAGGGAGGGAAAGAGGAGAGAGGGAGGGAAAGAGGAGAGAGGGAGGGAAAGAGGAGAGAGGGAGGGAAAGAGAAGAGAGGGAGGGAGGAGAGAGAGGGAGGGAAAGAGGAGAGAGGGAGGGAAAGAGAAGAGAGGGAGGGAAAGAGGAGAGAGGGAGGGAGGAGAGAGAGAGAGGGAGGAGAGAGAGGGAGGGAGGAGAGAGAGGGAGGGAGGAGAGAGAGGGAGGGAGGAGAGAGAGGGAGGGAAAGAGGAGAGAGGGAGGGAGGAGAGAGAGAGAGGGAGGGAAAGAGAAGAGAGGGAGGGAAAGAGAAGAGAGGGAGGGAAAGAGGAGAGAGGGAGGGAAAGAGAAGAGAGGGAGGAAAAGAGAGGGAGGGAGGAGAGAGGGAGGGAGGGAGAGAGAGAGGGAGGGAAAGAGGAGAGAGGGAGGGAAAGAGAAGAGAGGGAGGGAAAGAGGAGAGAGGGAGGGAAAGAGGAGAGAGGGAGGGAAGAGAGGGAGGGAGGGAAAGAGAGGGAGGGAAAGAGGAGAGAGGGAGGGAAAGATAAGAGAGGGAGGAAAAGAGGAGAGAGGGAGGGAAAGAGGAGAGAGGGAGGGAAAGAGGAGAGAGGGAGGGAAGAGAGGGAGGGAGGGAAAGAGAGGGAGGGAAAGAGGAGAGAGGGAGGGAAAGAGAAGAGAGGGAGGAAAAGAGGAGAGAGGGAGGGAAAGAGGAGAGAGGAAGAGAGAAGCGAGGGAGGGAGGAGAGAGAGGGGACAAAGGAGAGGGGAAGAAAGAAGAAAGAGAGAGGGAAAGAGAAGAGAGGGAGGGAAAGAGAAGGAGAGGGAGGAAAAGAGAAGAGAGGGAGGGAAAGAGGAGAAAGCGAGAGAGAAACAAGGCATAAAAACAGAATAACGGAGAGAGGGAGGGAAAGAGAGGGAGGGAAAGAGGAGAGAGGGAAAGAGAAGAGAGGGAGGGAAGAGAGGGAGGGAGGGAAAGAGGAGAAAGCGAGAGAGAAACAAGGCATGAAAACAGAATAACAGAGAGAGGGGGTGAGAAAAGGGAGACATAAAAAAAGGAGAGGGGAGAAATTGATGGGAATGGAGAAAGAGAAGAGAAACATAAAAGAACAAACAAATAGAAGAGAGGGAGAGTAAGAGAGGAGTGAGAGAGGGGATGATGCAGAGAGAATAGAGAGGAGAAATAGATGGGATAAGAGAGACAGATAGAGAGAGAGGAACGAGAAGATGGAGATAAAAAAAGAGCAAAGTAATAGAGGAGAGAGAAAGAGAAGGGAGAAAGTCAGAGAGAGCAGAGGGGAGAAATAGAAAGAAAAGGGGAGAAAGCGAGAGAGAAAGGAGGCATAAAAACACAATAAAATAAGGGAGAGAGAGGAGAGAGAAGGGAGACATAAAAAGAAGAGAGAGGAAGAGTGAGAGGGGAGAAATAGATGGGAAAAGGGAGAGAGAGAGAGAGAGAGGAACGAGAGAAGGGAGATAAAAAATAGAGGGGAGAGAGAGAGGGGAGAGAGGAGTGAGAGAAGCAAAAGGTAAAAAGAACAAGGCGAAAGAGGAGAGAGGGAGAGTAAGAGAGGAGTGAGAGAGAGAGGAGGTGATGGGAGAGAGGAGAGCGAACGGAGTGAGAGAAGGGAGAAGATCAGAGAGAATAGAGAGGGGAAAATAAGAGGGGAAGGAAGGAGAGACAAAAGAGAGACACAAGAAGAGGGGAGATAGACAGAGAGAGAAAAGGGAGAGATAAAAAGAGAGAGAGATGACATAAAAATGTGGACAGGAGAGGGTTAAATTTGGGGGTGTGAACGCTGGAGCTGCTGCTGTGCTCTCGGATCCACTGCAAACTGAACGGCAACGGAGAGAGAAACCACCGACTCAGATTCTCCAAACCCAAGAAATTTAAACAACAAATTTCAATCTGGAATATTTCTACACAAGAACAAAACACGTGAAGATCTGCAGAAGTTTTTATTGAAAGGAAATTTGAACGATCTAGCTGAGAAGTTGTTGGATTTTCTTGAAGCAAAACCTGAAGGTAGGAACACAAGAAAAGAGCAAAGATGGAAGAAGTTTAAATTTTCAACATGGATTATTGGAATTGTGGGAATCTTCCTGGTTGAAAACTGCAATTCCTTAAAGATTTCTTTAGGAGATCTTTGTAAGAACTTCTAGAAAACATGGAGAGTTGAAAATTGGAGGATAAAAACAAACTAGCATCGCAAAACTACATTTTGTGATAAGAATTCAGTCCATAAAGAAATTGTGAAAATTACAAATTAGAAGATGTCCGATAGATCATGAAGAAAGGGGATTTTGGATTATAAAAATACAAAGTGGACATTTTTAAGAGAAAATTTGAATACAGGACTTCCACAGACTAAAGAATATTTAACAACAACGTGGAAATTTTAAAGTTTCACAGCAGATTTTTTTAGCAAACCAAGGATATACTGAAGAGTCCAAAACAAAATCTGAGTTTGCGACGGTGAAATAGAAAACGGGAATATTGAGAAATTTCCAGTTTTCAAATTCTATGCAAGAACATTTCCTATTGCTACGATTACAATTGTGCAACCAAAACAAATTTGAGTGGACAATTTCAAATCAAAGCGTTGAAAATTAGGAAAGGAAGTGGATACATAAATTGAAAAACTGAATATTTTGAAATTCAGAATTTATCCAGGATTATTTGCATGGATTCAAATTGTACAAGCAATTTTGATGTGGACATTTTCAAGAACATTGGATTGACAAAGTGAACTGTAGAATTTCTTTTAATTATATATTTTTTATTTTTGTTGTTGAATACTGGGCAAAGTCAAGACCTCATTGCTAAGAAGGAACGTTATATGACCAAAATATAATTTCTGAGGAATAAAGTTCTCAAACCAAAATGTAATACAGAACCCCAAAGCGTTACCTCCTTCCATTTATTGCAAGATTTCATTTTTGAATTTCATCCAAGGAAATTTCCAATTACAAGGACTGAAATTCTTACAGAGAACCAAAATCGAAGTGGACAATTTCCAAAACCTGGAATATTGGACGTGAAATTTGGCCGTGCATTTCGGATATAAAATTGTGACTTGTTCCGAACGTCAGCATGGACAAAGTGGATCGAGTGATGAAACTGGTGAAGAGGATGTCTCCGAGAAAGAGGAGGAGAGTGGGAGGCCGGGGCGAAGTGGAGAGCCCGGATACACTGTGCGATGAGCTGTGTCGTTTCAGTCTCTGCATCAAAGGTGAGAGAGAAAATCACTTTGTAAATATGTGGAAATAGCTGGAGTATCGTCCCTGTATTCAACTGTAAATAATTATACTGATTTTTGTGATCTAAATATGGGAATTTTGCATTTTCATGGCAACAAAGGTGATTTTCTAGCAATATACTGTGACCGTAGACCAACGTTTTTCAACCTTCAGGTCGCAACCCCACGTGGGGTCGCCTGGAATTCAAATGGGGTCGCCTGAAATGTCCGGAGCAGTGCAGTCACAATAACTAGTGATGGGCGAATGAGACGGAGCTCCGGAGCACGTCTCGTTCTTTCTGAAACCGTCTCGCAGCAGCCGCTCACATAGCCAAAGTGTCGAAGTGTCGGCCCCTCCCCCCGCTGCTTCGCTCTGCGTGTCAGTCGCTTCAGTGTATCGAAGCGTTTCATTGGCTCAGCGAATGTTCCGCTCTGTGATTGGTTCAGAGCGCTTCAGAGTGGTTTGACAAGCGCTAAACTGCTACAGTATAAAAGATGCACCAATATTTCTTCTTAAAAATGTTGTGTAGTGAGGAGTATTGTGTGACGTTAGTGGTGATTTTGGTGACTTCTGGCATTTGTTTCATTTTCGATGGCATCTGCAAGTGGAAAAAAGTGATCCATTCCCATCCAAATCATGGGTTGTGTGTTGGTTTGCAACGGTTAAATTTGTCCACTAGAGGTCAGTGTTTCTCCGAGGCCTCAGACACGTCGAACCATTTGACACAATATTGCGACTGAGGCTGAGACTGAAACATGATCCAAAAAAAAATAAAGTCTATGGGGTCGCCAGAAATGTGTGATGTCAAAATGGGGTCACAGGCCAACAAAGATTGGGAACCACTGCCATAGACTGTATAAAGAAGTGGACTAAGTGAGACATAGTGTTCAGAATGAAGCTCACAAGGCTAGCGGTTATAGGGGTGAATTTGGAGCCAGGTTCATATTAGGAATAGGAATTTATTTATGGACAAAAGAGTGAAATAAAAACAACAGGATCATGTAGAGCGGGTTAATTTTACGACCAAGACAAGGCTGCAGCAGTTACATAGAGATAAAACCAAAGCTTCCTATTTGGAACGTTAACTATGTCCAATTATATAGACGGGGTGAGAGGAAGGCTCACTCTGCAACCAAGACTCCGAAATATCAGACACTCAAATGATCAGACAGGTTTGATATCAGTCACAGCTCGTCTTTGGTCCTAAGAGGGTTCTAAATTTGATCTTTGTTCCAGTCTCACTCTGAAACCTACCATCCATGATTTTTAGCTACAAGTCAAGATTTTCCCCATGAAAAGTTCACTTTATTGTCCGATTTTCCCCATAAAAACTTCACTGTATTGTCCGAATCAGTACTGAGAAGTAACCAAATACATGTACTGATGTATATGTGACTGAGCACCCGGAAAGAGTCCGCAACTCGGCATTAGTGAAACGCAGATAATCGAGTTTTTTGTTTCGTTTTTTTTTTTTTTTCCAAAATTTGTGATTTTCATTTTTTTGCAGAATGTGCTAGTTGAGATCATGAAGAAGCCTCCATGTTTCAGATAACAGCATTGGCTGCTTAAAAAGCATACATTTTCTCTGTGAAATTGGCTTGTTTTTCGGAAAGAATCGAGGCGTGTCTAAATTACCATCCTACCGCTGCGGACCAATCACGTGACTTTAGTGCTCTTTTGTTTTCTTTTTCCGCCTATCAGCTGTGAGCAGCTCATGAATATGTAGCTGCATTTTGACAGATGCATTTGCATCCGTAACTTAAAAAATCCGTAACTTTGACTGTAAATGCTACATAAGGAAGGAGTCTCTCCTCGGGACATGGGAGACGTTTCTCCGAAGCTCATGTACAGAATGCGATCAGATACTTTACTGGCGAAAGAGCGTGGATATGCGAATAATCGGACAACAACACGCAAGTAAGTGCACCTGATGATGTTTGCAGGAAAACATTTACTTCATAGACTTTAGGACATGTTTAAATACTAATTCAGCTTTCATGTGGTGATCATATTTCAGTATGTGCGCTGTGCGGGACCCCGCTGTGCGGCTGCTTATTGCAGCCTAGCCTATTTCTGCTAGGAATAAACCGGGACTAAACCAGGACTAAAGCAGGACTAAACCAGGACTAAAGCAGGACTAAAGCAGGACTCAAGCAGGACTAAAACAGGACTAAAGCAGTGAAATATGTCTTCAGAATATTAACTTTGCGGACCTGTATTCCGGCACAGTTTCTCTTGTATTTGGTGGTTTTCAGTTTTCAATTTTCATATTCAGTTTACAGGTACAGTTTCCTCAAATCAAAGGAATACACAGAGGTACTTGATATCACAATTTCGGCTTCAAATTGCTCATAACTTGTGAAAAAACTGAAACCAAGCTCTTGTGGTGAGTGCAGGTGTGAATTTCCTTCTCTAGATCGTGATGGGGAATGAATAACAAACATACAGCTGGTTTTAATTATATGTTGTGTCCTTATAATTTAAACACAACTCGACGTTAAAGTATTCTGAGTATTCAGAATACAGTACTCTGATTGGCCCGTGTATCAGAATACGTTACAAAATACAGTTTAATGCAGGTATTCACTATCCTGTAACCAAATACATTTTCACAGTATTCTTCCCATCACAGGTCCCCGGAGGGAAGTTAGTCCTGTATATTTGACCCATTCTTCAGTATCACTGGAGCAAACTTTCAGTGAACATCTCCAAACTCGCTCTGGTCTTGGTCAGGACTGCTTTAGCTGGAGGATTTTGCCTGTTGTACATGTTTTAGGTTGATGGGGGATACATTGGTCCCTCGTTTATCGTGGTGGTTACGTTCTAAAAATAACCCGCAATAGGCGAAATCCACGAAGTCGTCAGCTTTATATTTTACAATTATTCTACATCTTTTAAGGCTGTAAACGCCTCACCACACACATTATACACTTTTCTCAGACTGGAATGAACATTTTCTCACATTTCTCTCTTGTTTAAACTCAGATTTTTAACAAAAGAAATTATTAATAGTGACGCGTGTATTTCACAGTTCCTCAGCCTCTTCGTCCTGGCGCCCTGCTGTTGCGTCTTTTTCCGAGTGAAAAACATGGTTATGGGGAGTTGTTGACGCTCTTTTTTTCTTTTGGTGGAGAAGATTCTTATAAACAGACATGCCACCTTCGATTATTTGAGAACGTTTTGTCGACATTGTGGGTTTTGTCGGGGAGAAAACTTGCAAACATACAGCACTTCAGGGTCACACTGTGATCGATCATTTATATAAATTTGGCTGAACACATTCTGTACTGTACAGGAGACACGACACGGAGGAGAATGATGGACGAATCTGCAAAGGTCTACAGCCCCTTAACCAATCAGGATGCAGAACACAGTACACGTTGATCTTCTTCTCCTTTTGGCTTGTCCCTTTTTCAGGGGTTGCCACAGCGAATCAACTTTTTCCATCTCGCCCTGTTTTCTGTATCTTCTACTCTGGCTCCAACTACCACCATGTCCTCCCTCACTGCATCCATAAATCTCCTCTTTGGTCTTCCTCTTTGTCTCCTACCTGGTAGCTCCATCTCTAACATTCTTCTACCAATATATCCACTGTCCCTCCTCTGAACATGTCCAAACCATCTCAATCTGGCTTCTCTAGCTTTTTCTCCAAACATTCCTGTCTGTGTTGTCCCTCTGATGACCTCATTCCTGATCCTGTCCATCCTTGTCACTCCTAAAGAGAATCTGAGCATCTTTAACTCTGCTATCTCCAGCTCTGCCTCCTGTCTTCTGCCTATTGCAAGTGTTTCTAATCCATACATCATGGCTGGTCTCACAACTGTCCTGTAAACCTTTCCCTTCACCCTAGCTGGCACTCTTCTCTCGCAGATCACTCCTGACACTTTTCTCCAGCTGTTCCATCCTGCCTTCACTCTATTCTTCACCTCTCTTCCACAGTCTCCACTGCTCTGAACAGATGATCCTAAGTATCTAAAATCCTCCACCTTCACCACCTCTGCTCCTTGTAACTTCACTGTTCCACTGTTCTCCCTATCATTTACACACATGTACTCTGTCTTGCTACGACTGACCTTCATCCCTCTTCTCTCTAATGCGAACCTCCACCTCTCTAGATTTTCTTCTAGTTGCTGCCTACTCTCACTGCAGATCACAATGTCATCTGCAAACATCATAGTCCATGGCGACTCCTGTCTGACCTCATCTGTTAATCTGTCCATCACCAAAGCAAACAAGAAGGGGCTCAGAGCCGATCCTTGATGTAGTCCCACCTCCACCTTGAAGTCTTCTGTCCTTCCAACAGCACACCTCACTACTGTTGTACTATTTTCATACATGTCCTGCACCAACCTAACATACTTCTCTGCCACTCCTGACTTCCTCATACAAAACCACAATTCCTCCCTTGGTACCCTGTCATAGGCCTTTTCTAAATCTACAAAAACACAATGTAGCTCCTTCTGACCTTCTCTGTACTTCTCCATCAGAATCCTCAAGGCAAATATTGCGTCTGTGGTGCTCTTTCTGGGCATGAAACCACACTGTTGTTCACTAATCTCAACTTCCTTCCTCAACCTCGCCTCAACTACTCTTTCCCAAATCTTCATTGTATGACTCATCAACTTGATCCCTCTGTAACTGCTACAGCTCTGCACATCACCCTTCTTATAAATTGGCACCAGAACACTTTTCCTCCACTCATCTGGCATCTTATCACTCGTTAAAATTTCATTAAACAACCTAGTCAGGAAATTTACTGCCACTTCTCCTAAGCACTTCCATACCTCCACTGGTATGTCATCAGGACCTACTGCCTTTCCACTCTTCATCCTCATTAGGGCCTTTCTAACTTCATCCTTTCTGATTTGATCTACCTTTTTCCTGATAGTGTCTGGCTCCTCATTTCTATGCTCCCTTTCATTTTCCTCATTTAACAACTCCTCAAAGTATTCCTTCCATCTACTCAACACACTTTCCTCACTGGTGACTACTTCATAGACTTAAGGACATGTTTAAATACATGTACAGTCCCACTCTACGTAATACAGTCCCTTTAATAAGTATAGTTAGAAATACTTCTGAACCGTTATATACTCTTTACTTCATTTACTTGTATATATTTACGTATTTGTTGGATAACATTGTGTACATTATATTTTAAAATGACAGTAAGGGCATTTCGCAGGTAGGCACAGAGTTGCTGACTGGGCGTTTTTGTAATAATGCATAGAACACAGTACACGTTGATACACTATAAAAAAAAAATTGAATAAAAAAATCGATGAAACAATGAGACCGCGAAAGGTGAACCACGTTATAGCGAGGGACCAGTGTACCTAAGAGCTCAGAACCTTCTTGTGATTGGGAATTGCTAGCCATTCAGCCCAAGTGTTCATGTGGGCACCAGCTCCATCGACTCCATCCGGCTCCATCGACTTCCTACTGACTTTGCATTGGAAAATTGTCACTCTTCTCTGTAACTGCTGCTGTGAGCTTCGTTTGGTCTTAAATTGTTTGTATTAACCCACTCTACGTGATCCTGGGTTTTTAGTTTGCTATTTTGTCCTTTAAAAAATTCCTATTCTTAGTATGGCCCTCCAAAATTGCCAAAATAACCACTGATATTGTCATCGTCACACTCCCTTAGTCTACTCTTTAAACAGTTTATCTATTACTAGACGTGCTAAAGAGTTTGAGGCAATTAACACATCTGAGCATAGAAAATCATACTTAATGTAGGTGTAGGTGTTTTCCAACAAAGTAAAGGTGTGCGGTGACATTGGCACAGTCGGCAAGGTCCTACCAGTGTAGTTTAAATGCTAAAGGCTACAATTACACAAACCTCTTCGAAGAGAATGAAAGCAAAATGAGGCACTGATGTTTTTTATCCGGGCTCTTTTGTCGTTCAGTGGGCTTGTCATTGTCCAAAACCATCTGGATTTTTCCATAATGTGAGATATTTCCGACTTCTTAAAGGGCCCATATTACTCTGTTTTATGATCCGTGTTCTAATGTTGTTTCCTCATTAAAAACATACCTGGAGTTGTGTTTAGGCTGCGTTCTTCTCTCAGATGAAATACAAAAAAGTTCTCCTCAAAAACAGACCTGGAGTGGTGTTTTATTTACTTCACACTCTCAAAATGCTCTGTTCCACCTTGCGATGTCATGATGCGGTAGTTTTCACGTTAACAACTACCTTTTACCTTTTGTTTAACAGAGATTGGCACTTCCAGGCTTGAAATGATCAAAATTATTCTAATAAAGGTGTAGGGAGTTAAAAAATACAGTGGAGCACTTCCTGTATTACCTCATGACATCACAAGGTGGAAGAAATTGTAGCTTAAATATGCAGGTTTGTGTGTTAAACATGTGTGAATGAAACAAAACACAACTCCGGGTCTGTTTGTGATGAGGAAACAACATTAGAACAGATCAGAAAATAGCGTAATACAGTCCCTGTAATATTATAAATACTTCTGAACCGTTATATACTCTTTACTTCATTTACTTGTATATATTTACGTATTTGTTGGATAACATTGTGTACATTATATTTTAAAATGACAGTAAGGGCATTTTGCAGGTAGGCACAGAGTTGCTGACTGGGCGTTTTTGTAATAATGCAAAAGACCATTACCATAACACAAACTATACAAGATCCATGGGACTTTTACTTTGCCTATTCAGCAAAGATGCAAAGATGTTTAATATCATAAATTACACTTGTATTATAAATGCACAAATTGTATCAGGGTGACAAATGGATGCAGAGGCTAATGCATTTCTACAGTACAGGGACTATTTTTTAAAGATATTTCCAAAGACAAAATGCTTTTTGTACAGTCCAAAAATACTAAATTTGGTCAAATTTGTGCGCTGTACCTTATTTTTACTGTCTTAAAGGGATAGTGTTTTTTTTTTTTAAATGTTAATCTGTATGGGTTTCCTTCTAAAAGAAAGAAGAAAGAAGTGTTTTTCACAACTTTCAGAGGCCTGATCAGAGTTTTCACGGTAAAGCTAACAACAACTAGCATGCTTATGCGTGTGATTTCTACCTGTATGCACTTATGAATATGCACGCACTTTTTAATATTGGATAATGTATAGAATTGTTTTGAGATTGTTTATTTTAGAATTGCTTATATTTTAAGATTTTATCCTGCACTAGCCTGTTAAGATTGTACCTTGTATTTGATATGTGATTTCTTTTTATTATATTGTATTGTATTTTTATTGTATTTATAATTGCACTTTATCGTATTTTTGTATTGTATTTTATGATGTGAGGACTGCAGATGGAAATTAGCTTTGAGCTAAATCTGGTGCAGACATCTTTTTAATGAAACTGCACACTGTCCTTAATAAACTAAACTAAACTAAACTAACACACACTTCCTGGTTTCTTTTGTGACGTCCATCTTTTGTTCACATATCACAGTTTTTTTTTTAATCAGACAAATACATGAGATTCTTTTATCGGTCACTGGTCTTGGTGGTGTGGGCTGTGTATCAATCCTCTTTCCTTGCTTCCTTCTCCTTGACTCCTCACCTCGATCGTCCATTTTTCAGCTGTCAATCAACTGTGTCATGTTACGCCGTGTCCCAAAGAAAACCACAGAAGGACGGAGTAAACCTGTCGGAGGCTTCAGGAGGCAGACATCAGATAAAAGAATCAAACTTTATTGGTCTCAGTGATAGTTTATATCCTCTCTCCTCGTTGTGTTTCCTCTGTGGGCGGGACTTCCTCACATTTCCTGTAGAATTGAGGAAGAGGAATCAAGGAGAAGGAAGCGAGGAAAGAGAAATGGGAAGAGGCCCTGTTGTTACTTCCTGTAGGCGTGGTCAGCTGTTTGTAGTCATGTCTCAATTCGCAGTGTGCACAGCTCGGAGTATGGTTTTAAGGGCACTCCACGGACCGCATGGGCGTCGGCGAAATGGGACAGTTCCCGCAACTACCAGATGCAACCGCCGACTCCATTTTCTCCCGTAGAAGAAGTAGCGCGCGGTGCATGCTGGGATATATGACTGCGCAAAGTGTGCTTGGATGCACCGTTGGTCCACACCCCGATTTCCATGGAAACTGCGGTTTTCAGGGTGCATTTTAACTGTGCATGGGACAAAAATGAAAGGGGACAGCAGTTGTCGCGCCGGAAGTGACGTATGCGCCGTTAAAACAACACTGCAAACAAATGGTTGTTACTTCCTGTAGGCGTGGTCAACTGTTGTTACTTCCTGTAGGTGTGGTCGGCTTGATTTATTTTATTTTATTTTACTTTTATTAAACAAAAACAGTCATACAGAACAGTGATATAAAAAAAAAACAAGGTTATAGCGAAGGTCACTCAGCCTGCCCACTTCCTGGTTCTCTGACCATAAAACACATTATATTTAGATGCAGAAGTACACAGCAGACTCATATTGACATCAAGAGCTGCTTTTACAATATATCTGTTCTGAGGACAAACTAATTTTGTAAAAAGTAAATATATGGGTAATTCTCCAACTACAGTCAAATTTGGTCATGATTTTTTTTTATATTTTTCAGAAAATCTAACATATTTTTAGAAATATTTGTGTAGAATGTGTAGAAACATTAACTGATAGTGGTTGGAATGAAATGACATACATTTTAAATATATAATAATAAACAATAACAATAGTCTAGTGATGGAAATGACTGTTGTGGAAATGACAATGTTTAGCATTTCTTTTAAAATCTCATGACATATTAGCATGCTAATCTCTGTTTTAGAGTTAGCATAAAATATACTCAAAATACACAATATAAAATGGTATTTTTCTCATTATTTGTACATTCAAAGGAAATATGAGGTGTTAATGAAGACCAGTAAACCTACTCTTGGTTTTGCAAAACTTGACCTTGATTTTGTTCCCTTCCTTCCATGGAGCTAACGCTGCTATGCTAACATGAGCTCCTGTCACATCACAACTGATGTGGTTCAAGTCAACAAAGGTTTAAAAAAAAAAGTTAAACCCACCACCCACTATTTTGTGGTGGGTGGTGGAAATGACAGTGATCCCTAGGGACAGGTGTTCTTTTTATGAAAAATAAATAAAACACTAATATATCTTTCAAGCACATGATATTTTTCATTAAAATAAGGAATTTCTGTGCCATTTGTCAATGAAGTTACTCTTGAATCAAATTTAATTTCAGTTTTATGAGGGACTGAGAGTCCAAAACCTGGACAAGGGACAAAGGACATATAGCAAAAACACTCAATATAAAACCATATTTTATATAATAAAAATAGTAATTTATCTATCATACATTTTTTGTAAGTTTGTCTTTGTGTCTAGTAAGTGCAGCATGAATTTTATTTTATTTTTATTTACTTTTATTTAACCAGGATAAAAAACTCACTGAGATTAAAAATCTCTTTTACAAAAGTGTCCTGGCCAAGAGGCAGCATCAGCACAGAGACAAAACAATAACACAAAATGTTCACATATTCACACATAAAAGCATCATAAAACGAGTCTTATGTGAAACATTTACAAATTGATAATTTTGTTTCAAGTTCAGTTAAAAGTGACTTAAAAGAGTTCAATGACACCAGATCTTTCAGTTTAAAATCCCTCTGGAGTTCATTCCAGGAATGAGCTGCAGCAAAACTAAAAGCCTTTTTTTCCAAAAAAATGACAATATGTTTTTGTTTTTCTTATTTCTGCCTGGGACACAAATTCTTTCTCATATAAAGTAAATAAATAAATAAAGCTGGTCCCAACTTCTGTCTGCTGCTTGATCTTGAATATATATATATATATACACTCAACAAAAATATAAACGCAACATTTTTGTTTTTGCTCCCATTTTTCCCGAGATGGACCCAAAGATCCAAAATTCACTCCAGATACACAACACTACCATTTCTCTCAAACATTGTTCACAAATCTGTCTAAATGTGTGACAGCGAGCACCTCTGCCCCGCCGAGACAATCCACCCCACCTCACAGGTGCGCCACATCAAGATGCCGATCCGACATCATGACCAGTACCCAGACTGCCCACAATAAAAGGCCACCCCGAAATGTGCATTTTTTTTTTTGCTTTTTTGGGGGTCTGGGGACTCAGAACCAGTCAGTATCTGGTGTGACCACCATTTGCCTCATGCAGTGCAACACATCTTCTTCACATAGAGTTTATCAGATTGTCAATTGTGGCCTGTGGAATGTTGGTCCACTCCTCTTCAAAGGCTGTTATGGACGAAGAACACGGGTGCATTTTATTGATGGCATTTTGAATGCACAGAGATACTGTGATGAGATCCTGAGGCCCATTGTTGTGCCATACATCCATGAACATCACCTCATGTTTCAGCAAGATAATGCACGGCCCCATGTTGCAAGGATCTGTACACAATTCTTGGAAGCTGAGAATGTCCCAGTTCTTGCATGGCCAGCATACTCACCGGACATGTCACCCATTGAGCATGTTTGGGATGTGCTTGACCGGCGTATACGACAGCGTGTACCAGCTCCCACTAATATCCAGCAACTTCGCACAGCCATTGAAGAGGAGTGGACCAACATTCCACAGGCCACAATCGACAATCTGATAAACTCTATGCGAAGAAGATGTGTTGCACTGCATGAGGCAAATGGTGGTCACACCAGATACTGACTGGTTCTGAGTCCCCAGACCCCCAATAAAGCAAAAAAAAAGCACATTTCGGGGTGGCCTTTTATTGTGGGCAGTCTGGGGCGCACCTGTGCACTGGTCATGATGTCAGATCGGCATCTTGATGTGCCGCACCTGTGAGGTGGGGAGGATTGTCTCGGCGGGGCAGAGGTGCTCGCTGTCACACATTTGGACAGATTTGTGAACAATGTTTGAGAGAAATGGTAGTGTTGTGTATCTGGAGTGAATTTTGGATCTTTGGGTCCATCTCAGGAAAAATGGGAGCAAAAACAACAGTGTTGCCTTTATATTTTTGTTGAGTATATATATAGTCTATTTTCTAATCAAATATACATGATCATGCATATAGGTATTTCAAAGCAACTCAAGTTTGAAAAAATACTATTAAAATTAGTACTATTTTTACAACCTCATAAATTCACTTTGATCACAACAGCAGAAGCGTACATTCATAGTTCAGCGCTCGTGCTCTCTGTCCCCCTCTAGAGTCTATGATCAAACAGTATTTCTAATCATTATAGAAAATGTAATTATAACGATCATCTAGACTTCAAACAACTTGAGAAAGTGTATACTGAACTCAAGAGGTCACTGAGAAAACAAACAACTTCAATTTCCCTAGAATTACGAATATACTTTTTTCATTTCAGCTCATTACCATGCGTTTTGGGCTTTGATTTCATCTCAACAGGAGCTGGCCCCAGAGTCACCTCAGATCTGTTTAATTATACATGTTTTGACCCAATTGCATCGCGTAATCAGACATATTGGGGTTTGCCATTGCTTGAAGGTGTACTTTCTGAAGGTGTGTTGTGAAGGTCTGTCACTTTCTTATTTCTATGGATTTGTCATTGCTCTGCTTTGAATGTTCCACAGTATGACATTAAACAGCTCTACCTTACATTTATTCAATTACAAGTGCTTTTATTCCTCAGAATAACCTAGCCTACCTACTTACCTACCCTAACCTAGAAAAACAGGCATTCTGACTGAGTGCAGTTCCCTCTCCACAGATCTGACCTGCAACTTGGCCTGGTTTGGTCTCCATGAAGATTGAAAGGTTTAATGCCATACCACAAAACATTCCAGACAAAGCAATAACAAGTATCTGACGAGCTCTCCACCAGAAAAGTGCATCTTTAATGCATCTTTAATTTTATGGCAAAAGAAGAAATTCAATTTGTCAACTGGACAAATTTTTATTTGGTTGAATAAGTTTCGCAGCTCATCCAAGTTGCTTCTTCAGTTCTGGTCAGACGCTGGTGGACACTGCCTATATCTGCCTGAAGGGAGGAGCTAACTACAATGAAATTACTATGAAACTACTACACCTACTTGTTTTCAGTTTCTGTTCAGTTAGGTGAGCCTATTCATTATGCAGTGGGTGTGGAGTGTGGGGTCTTGTTAGCAGAACCATTCAGGACCATAATGGGTGTTTTCACACTTCTGGACCTGACCTGCTGCCCTATTGTTTTCTTTGTTTTGATTTAGGTTTGAGGATAGAGTTATAGATGGGAGACAAATGATGTGTGAGACCTCCATTTCTGTTCAAGGAAGGATTCTCTTTCTTGACAAAAATAACCTCTTTAATTCCCCTCTCAAACCAGTTCTTTTCTCTGGCCAACATCTGTACCTCACTGTCCTCAAAGGAGTGGCCCCGTGGCTTTTAGGTGGAGATGTACGGCAGATGAAAGTCCACTCTATGGAGGTCTCAGACATCATTTGTCTTCTGTCTATAACTCTATCCTCAAACCTAAAACAATAGAGCAGCAGGTCAGGTCCAGAGAGGTGAAAGCACCCATTATGGCCCTGAGTGGTTCTGATAACCAGACCCCACACTCCCACTGCAGATCTAATAGGCTTTCCTAACTAACAGAAACTGAAAACAAATAGGTGTGATAGTTTCAAAGTAATTTCATTGTAGTTAGCTCCTAACTTCAGGCAGATCTCAGCAGTGTCCACCAGCGTCTGACCAGAACTGAAGAAGCGGCTTGGATGAGCTGCAAAACTTATTCAACCAAATAAAATTTTGTCCAGTTGACAAATTGAATTTCCCCTTTTGCCATGGATTCTACCTGGACGACTGAAGCATTCTACACACATCTTTAACTTTAAACATTTTTAACAGAAAATTCAAAAATATCTGCAGTGGTAATTTGTGTCATTCAAAAATGTAAAGCCATATTAAGAATAGGAATTTATTTACAGACAAAACTGCAACATGGAGAGCGGGTTTATACGAACATTTTGTAACCAAAATGAAGAGCCTCACAGCAGCGGTTACAGACAGAGGGGACACAATATTTCAGTGTAAAGTGAACTGCCCCCATGTTCATGTCCTATTTGGAACACGGAGGCTAGTGGGTTAGCTCTGTCCATTTATATATACAGTCTATGTTTTTGACTGATACTACAAGGAAGAAGTACAGAGTAGTGGTACAAGAAATTGAGTTCTGGAATATATTATCAAATTCATATCCATGGTTGACACAAGATACTATATTCCACTATTAAAAGCTCCAAATAAAGCCTCTAGTGACATTTTGTATATGTTATGTTGCTATATTCTAGTGCAGGCTACTCTGTCCCTTGACGTTTGGAAGTGTACAGCTGTGTTTGATAAAGTACTACTTTACAGGGCTGGACTGGGACAAAAAAAACGGCCCTGGCATTTTTGGCTTACACCAGCCCCTCGTAATTAGCGGAGCACAACTGACTAATTTATGTTTGTGTTCCCCGAAGCAAAGTATTTTACTATTGTTACGTCTTGGCCGAGGGGAAATCAGAGCGCAACATTTAAAGGAAAAACTCCCAAAAACCACCTGCAAACTCACAGTAACTACACATTCATTGGTTTATTTAAAATGCATCTTGCACACACACACATACACACACAACACTTTCTACATGATTCACGTAGGTCAGTGTTTCCCAACCAGAGGTACAAGTACCCCTAGGGGTACGCGAGCACACTGCAGGGGGTACTCGGCAGTGTCGCTTCCAGGCGCAGGGGGAGATTTTTTGGAATTTTTTTATTCTAATTTGAGTAAATTTAAGTTAAAGAAAATAGAGAAAATGCCTGAGAATTAAATTTTCTAATTAAGGAGATTAAATAAAATTATTTTCATTTAATAATCTGTTGTGTCACGTTCTACTTTTGGAGAATTATCAACACGTATGAGTGAGGGGGTACTCGAGGTATGACAAAAAGGCTCAGGGGGTACACAAGGCAAAAAAGGTTGGGAAACACTGAGGTAAGTCACCTGTTTTGGCTTCAAAACAGTGAATTTCACTGAACGGTGAGCGATTTTCATGCTTAAAAGTCATGGTATTATCCTAACATTACTACCTGCTGTGCCTGTGCGACACTTCCCTGGTCACTCTGTCCCTCGGGTTCCCTCGGGTTCCCTCGGGTTCCCTCGGGTTCCCTCGGGTTCCCTCGGGTTCCCTCGGGTTCCCTGTCCACAGTCTCTGGCTGCTCCTCTCCCTGTCCACCTTCAACCTGCAGAGGACGTGGAGGCTCCAGCCCCTCCAGAGAATATGTCTGTTATTTTAGAACATTTTGCAGCATCTATAGCGAGATTTTTTAATCTTTTAAACCGCAACTTCTCCACACCTCCTTTCTGCCGCTTCTCCATGTTTCCACACTCGACGCTGAAACTGTCGGGGATCAGTGCAGAGAAAGGGGTGGGACCGCTCTCGTAAGCTTCTATATCCTGATTGGTTTATTCGACTGTCTATATTGAAGATGGAACAATGGGCCAAAAAAACAAAACAGCAGCATCGGCCCCTAGGACTGTCGGCCCACCGGGAAAATGCCCAGTATGCCCAATTACCAGTCCAGGCCTGCTACTTTATATCAAAATCATAATGTTATTCACTTTAGTAGTTTTATTTATGTTTTCATTATCTTAGAACACAAAAGTGCACTTCTTGTATTTCTTCTACTTCTTGTACGTGTCTGGAGTGTATGATGAAGTATTTGGGACTTCACATTTCTGTTAATGAGAGCAGAGCAGTGGTGCAGTAGAGACTTCTCCAGGACAGATGAAGTATGGCGAATTTACTCTGATGTACACAGAGTTACACAGAGACACACTGAGAGGGGCATTTATCTGATCCCAGGACAGACTCTGCACCTGCTCCACACGCACCACCATTCATCTTCATTACACTAACATACATTTAACTGGGGAAATGTGCCTGGAAAAATGTACGTTGTGGTTTAAACTATTTTAGGTCTGTTTTATTGCTTTTGGTGTGTTGTGACACTTTATTACACCACAATACACATCTAATTGAAATATAGTCGATGTTAAAGGTCTTATATTAAGCAAAATGGACTCTTGTGAGGTTTAAGTCAAGTTAGAATGATGTTATCTCCTCAAAATTCATACCTGGAGTTGAGTTTTGTTTCATTCACACATGTCTGAGTAATCGTTTATTATTAGTTTGCCTGATCTGTTCCACCTTGTGATGTCATATAGAGGTCATTTTCAAGTTAACAGCTACATTTTACCGTTTGTTCAGCAGAGATTGGCAATTTAAATTATTCTAGTGAAAGTTTAAGGAGTTTAAAAATGCAGTTGGGCGCATGCTGTATTACCACATGACATCACAAGGTGGAACAAGGTGTTTTCTGAACTGGATTTGTGTGTTAAACATGTGCGAAGGAAACAAAACACAACTCCAGGTATGTTTGTGATGAGGAAACAACATTATAACACACACCTCTGGAAAAAAATAAGAGACCACTGCATGTTTTTCTGAAATCTGCATCTCTACATGTATTACAGCCATTCCATTCCAGCGTCTGTTGAATTCCAACACAAACACAAAGCTGAGCTACTTCAGTTCTTGCACCAGGAGTGGAATAAAGTCACCCAAGAACAATGTGAAAGACTTGTGGAGAGCATGCCACGACGCATGAAAGCTGTGATTAAAAATAAGGGTTATTGCACCAATTACAGTGGTACCTCACCTTACGAAAGACCCAACAAACGTAAATTTCAAGTTAGAAAATGCCTTCATGTTAATTTTGGTCTCTAGATACGAAAGAAAATTCAAGTTACGAAACGCGAAATCTCAAAACTTCAAATAATGCGCACTCAGCCACACACATTATACGCTTTTCTCAGACTGGATTTAAACTTTTCTCACATTTGTCTCTCGTTTAAACACTCAAACTTTCATAGATTTTCAACAAAATGTATTAATAGTGAAGTGGGGAGAAGGGGGAGGGCGGTGTGTGTGCGCGCGGACACGTGTGATAGCGCAGCATGACCCGGCGCGGGGCTGCGAGCACGAGACCCGTGCTCAAACCCTGCCAGGTCTAAACCAGGTCTAAACCAGGTCTGAACCAGGTCTAAACCAGGTCTAAACCAGGATTAGACCACCGCGGCTCTTGCATGCGTTCGTTCATGAGCTCAGACTGCGTGCGGCCCCGAGGCACATCCCCTCCTCGCTGCTCGCCTCAGCCGTGACTCGAAACTAAACCAGGAAATAGACCCGCACGCGACGCTTTAATCCACCTGGTTTAGTCCTGGTCCAGTCCTGGTTTAGTCCAGGTCTAGACCTGGTCCAGTCCAGGTTTAGACCTTGGTCCAGACCTGGTATAGTCCACGTTTAGTCTACTGTAGTTTGGTCTACAGTCTCTACGCAGGACACAGTGTTACACTATAAAAAATGTTACACTATATAAAAAAAAAAACTTGGAACGAATCAGGCTTTTTCCATTGAAATAGCTACTCGACTTACAAAAAAATCACGTTACGAAATCCATTCTGGAACAAATTAATTTCGTAAGGTGAGGTCCCACTGTATTGATTTGTGAACTCTTCTTCAGTGTAAACATTAGTATTATGTTGTTTTAAAATGAATTTGATCTTGTTTCTTTGCATTGTTTGAGCTCTGAAAACATGTATCTTTTTTGTTATTTTGACCATTTGTCATTTTCTGCAAATAAATGCTCTAAACCAGGGGTGTCAAACATGCGGCCCGCTGATTTTCTATTAAAATATTTAAATTTTCTATTAAAATATTGGTAATTTTCTGCACCGCTTTTCAGGCACAAATGAAGGACCATCGTTTTGACTGTTGACCGTGACACCCTCATCAGCAAAATGTCAAAAATGAGAAAAGTGGACGCCGAGTGCAGGATTTTCCAAGAAAAATTGACTAATTCCTATTTGTTCACGAAGGTGAATGGGAAACCTGTACGCTTTGTGTGTTTGCAACAAGTGGCGGTGCTCAAGGAAAATAATCTTAAACGCCACTACGAGACATGGCATTTCGAAAAATACAATAACTTGAACGGAGAATTGAGAAGACAGAAGATAAACGAATTATTGCTGGGACTAAAGAAACAGCAGTCTGTAATAGATTTGCATTTCTCTGGACAAATATTTGGACTTATTGATATTTTTGGGGTATATTTGCCATGAGTTTTCTGATCCGGCCCCTTTGGGATCAAAGTAGGCTGGATATGGCCCCCGAACCAAAATGAGTTTGACACCCCTGCTCTAAACGATAATATTTTTATTTGGAATATGGGGGAAATGTTGTTTATAGACTCAAACAAAAAAGTTCCTTTTGCCCAAACACATACCTATGTACCTAAGTAGTAAAATCAGAAAATAAGATAATTTTGCTGTGTTCTCTTATTTTTTCCAGAGTTGTATTGTATATCAGAAAACCTCTATTGTCTGGGGTATTTGGACCTATCTCGCAATTTTATCCGTTTAAAACCCACTGAATCTGCTCTGGTGTTTTAAATCAGGACTACAACAGGTACCAAACCAGGACTAGACCAGGATTAAAACAGGTACTAAACCAGAACTAGATCAGGACTGGACAAGTACTAAACCAGGACAAACCCAGGGCTAAACCAGGACTAAACCAGGACTAGATCAGGATTAGACCAGGACTGGACCAGGACTGGACCAGGCCGAAACCAGGAACTAGGAACTACACTAAGAACGAAGATTATCTAGACAATCTAAATCAGGACTAAACAAGAACTAAACCAGTCTGAGAACCAGACTAGATCAAGACTGAACCAGGACTAGAACAGGACTTTCTTTTCAAAAAAGATGTCGCTGTCCGTTAACTGTTCTCTGATTAGATCAGGACTGGACAAGGACTAAACCAGGACAAACCCAGGGCTAAACCAGAACTCAACCAGGACTAGACCAGGACTAGACCAGGACGAAACCAGGAACTACACTAAGAAGAAAAATTATCTTGACCATCTACACCGGGACTAAACAAGGACTAACTCAGGCCGAGAACCAGACTAGTTTAACTTAATATGAGCCCTTTAAAAACACTTAGCCACCTAATTATTCACCACAGTTTATAGTTTATAAGAGCTTTTCACAACTTTCCAGAGGCATACTAGCGTGCACTCCCTGGTTATGTAAGTTTATTGTATTTTTCTTTGTGTTTGCGCTCAGTTTCACAGACGTATTACAGAGAGAACCAATCAGAGAGCAGCCCTGACCTCCCCTCACTCTGCACACAAATCAATCACATCAAAACAGTCAAAGCCGACGAGACACGATACATACAAAATGTCTCATGTATACTATTTTTACACAAAATGTCCCCCTCTGTGTCTGTGTCTCTCTCTTTTTTCTGTTTCTCTCCCTCCCTCCCTCTGTCTCCTCTCTCTTTTCTTCTGTGACACTGTCTGTTGTTGACACATCTCCCTGCACATCTTTCATATCTGTGTCTTTGTATTTTTGCCTCGGGGAAATTTCATTTTCCTTCATTTTCCTTTTACAAAAGACTCTTTTTTTCTCTCTCCCTCTCTCTCTCTAACTTTTTTCTCTCTCTTAGACTCTTTGCCTCTATCTCTCTCTTGCTTTCTCCTTCTCTTAGTCTTTCTCTCTCTTAGCCTCTCTATCCATCTATCTTAAATTCTCTCTCTCTGAGTTTCTCTCTCTCTCTTTTTTCTCTATCGTCCTTTCTCTGTCTCCCTCTCTCTAACTTTTTCTATCTCTTAATCTCTTTCTCTCCCCCTTCTGTCTGTTTCTCTCTCTACTTTCCCTCTTTGCCTCTCTCTTTCTTGCTTCCTCCCTCTCTTAGTTTCTCTCTCTCCCTCCCTCCCTCCCTCCCTCTATCTGTCTCTCTCAAATACTCTCTCTACATTCCCCCTCACTCCCCTTTTTTACCATCCCCTTTCTCCTTCTCCCTCTCTCTCTCTCAAATTTTCTCCCTCTCTTAGTCTCTCTCTTTCTCTCTCTCTTGCTTTCTCCCTCTCTTAGTCTTTCTCTCTTAGCCTCTCTATTTTTTCTACCATCCCCCCTTTCTCTATCTCCCTCTCTCTCTAACTTTCTCCCTCTCTTTGTCTCTTGCTCTGCTCCCTGCTGTCTGTTTCTCTCTCTTCCCCTCTTTGCCTCTATCTCTCTCTCTCTTGCTTTCTCCTTCTCTTAGTCTTTCTCTCTCTCTCTCTTAGCCTCTCTATCTGTCTCTCTCAAATTCTCTCTTTGCACCCCCTGTGCTCTCCTTTTTTCTCTACCATACCCTCCTTTCTTTGTCTCCATCTCTCTCAAATTTTCTCCCTCTCTCCTCTCTCTCTCTCACTCACTGCATCCCCCCCTCTGCCTCCCCCTCTCTTTGGCTTTCTCTCTCTCTCTCCATCTCTCTCATCTCTCCCTTTTTTCTCCACCCCTCTCTCTCCCCCTTCTCTCTTAGTCTCTCTCCCCTCTCCTGTCTCCCTTTCTCTCAAATTATCTACCTCTCTTAGTTTCTCTCTCTCTCCAGCCCTTTCTCCTCTCTCTTTCTGTCTTTCTCACTGCATCCCCCCTCTGCCTTCCCCTTTTTCCTCTGGCTTTCTCTCTCTCTCTCTCTCTCTCTCCATCTTTTTTTTCTCCACCCCTCTCTCCTCCCCTCTCTCTCTTAGTCTCTCTGTCTCTCTCTCCCCTCTCCTGCCTCCTTCAATCTCTCCTCTCTCTCTGTATCCCTCTCTCACTCCCTCTTTATCTCTCTCTACCTTTCTCTCTCTCTTCATTTCACTCTCTGCATCCCTCCTTAGTCCCTTTTTTCTCCACCTCTCTCTCCTCCCCCCTCTCTCTCCCCCATTCTGTCTCCTTCAATCTCTCCTCTCTCTCCCCCTCTCTCTCTGTCACTCCCCCTCTTTCTTTCATATCTGTCTCTTTGTATTTTTATATTTGTGCCACAGGGAACATTTGCTTTGTCTCATTTCTCTTTTACACAAAAACAGCTTCACTCGTTATTATTTCGATTCATCCTCCAGGGGGCGTATGTGCTTTCAACAGTACACGTTTAAGATCGAAAAAGCCTCTATTGTCTGGGGTATTTGGACCTATCTCGCAATTTTATCCGTTTAAAACCCACTGAATCTGCTCTGGTGTTTTAAACCAGGACTACAACAGGTACCAAACCAGGACTAGACCAGGATTAAAACAGGTACTAAACCAGAACTAGATCAGGACTGGACAAGTACTAAACCAGGACAAACCCAGGGCTAAACCAGGACTAAACCAGGACTAGACCAGGATTAGACCAGGACTGGACCAGGACGAAACCAGGAACTAGGAACTACACTAAGAACGAAGATTATCTAGACAATCTAAACCAGGACTAAACAAGAACTAAACCAGTCTGAGAACCAGACTAGATCAAGACTGAACCAGGACTAGAACAGGACTTAACAGAAGTAAACAAGGACTAAAACAGGATTAGATCAGGACTGGACAAGGACTAAACCAGGACAAACCCAGGGCTAAACCAGAACTCAACCAGGACTAGACCAGGACTAGACCAGGACTGGACCAGGACGAAACCAGGAACTACACTAAGAACAAAAATTATCTTGACCATCTACACCGGGACTAAACAAGGACTAACTCAGGCCGAGAACCAGACTAGATCAGAACTGAACCAGGACTAGAACAGGACTAAACAGAACTAAACAAGGACTAAAACAGGACTAGATCAGGACTCAACCAGGACTAAACCAGGACTTGATCAGGACTAGACCAGGACTGGACCAGGACGAAATCAGGAACTACACTAAGAACAAAAATTATCTTGACCATCTACACCGGGACTAAACAAGGACTAACTCAGGCCGAGAACCAGACTAGATCAGGCCTGAACCAGGACTAAACATCACTAGATCAGGACTAAACCAGGACTAAAACAGGTCTAGATCAGGACTGGACAAGTACTAAACCAGGACAAACCCAGGGCTAAACCAGGACTAGCCCAGGACTGGACCAGGATGAAACCAGGAACTACACTAAGAACGAAGTTTATCTAGACCAGGGGTCGGCAACCTTTACCACTCAAAGAGCCATTTGGACCCGTTTCACACAGTAAAGAAAACACTGGGAGCCACAAAACCCTTTTGAAATTTAAAATGAAATAACACTGCATATAACGGCTTTTTTTTAACCTTTGCGCCATAGAATTACATTTTGAAAATGAACGATCTAAAATAAAATATATTTTAATTAAATACAGTGGTCCCTCGCTGTTTCGCTGATTTTTTATAGTGTATCAACGCGCATTGTGTTCTGCATCCTGATTGGCTAAGGGACTGTAGACCTTTGTCTTTGTCCGTCATTCTCCTCCGTGTCTGCTGTACAGAATGCGGTCAGTTTGCCAAATTTATTCAAATGTTTGATCACGAGCAGTGTGACTCTGAAGCAGTGAGGACTGAGCGTTCTGGCATTTGGGCACATGCCAGAGGGGCCGAGGCCGTGCGTCTCACCTGGGGCCGGTCGCGCCGGTCATGCTCTGTCACGGATTTGACCACGATGAGCAGGTGCACATGTCCGCGTGCACACTTCTTCGGGTGGTCAATGCGCATTGGGAAGTAGCGGCAGTGTTTCCGCAGAACGAACTGGTGGAACCTGAAGTCCAGGCGGTGGAACCAGTCCTGAGAGCGCACGGACGCGTTCTCACTACAACAAAACCTGCAACAGCGCAGCAGCGCCTCGGTCAGAGGAACTGTGAATTACACTCATATTTATACACGCAATATAAAGCTAACTACTTCACGGATTTAGCCTATCACGGGTTATTTTTACAATGTAACCCCCATGATAAATGAGGAACCGATGTACTGAGCCGCATCAGAGGGATCAAAGAGCCGCATGCGGGCCGCGGGTTGCCGACCCCTGATCTAGACCATCTAAACCAGGACTAACAAAGACTAAACCAGGCCGAGAACCAGACTAGATCAGGACTGAACCAGGACTAAACATCACTAGATCAGGACTAAACCAGAACTAGACCAGGACTAGAACAGGACGAAACAGAACTGAACAAGGACTAAAACAGAACTAGATCAGGACTATTCTAATGCTCCAGTTGCTGAGTGGATTTGACGGAGCAGAGAGGAGGATGCTGCTCTGTCAGAAACACAGAGGTCTGATGGACAGTGACTCTGAAGAAGACAGATAGTGAATGATAAAATCCAGTCTTACAGATGTAGAAGGTGCACAGGTTTCAAATTGAAACTGTCAAAACATGTGATATTAAATCTTTTCTGATGTGAAAATCCAATCTGGACTCAGAACTTGTCTTTTGTGTCAGCTTTTCTCCATCACAGTGTCACTTTGTTTTATCACAATACACCGTGGTGGACTACCCACAAAAAATATTGGTGCTTGTTTTCTTTATTCTTCTGGGTCAAAATGTTCTCAGGACACCTCAAAATGATCAGTTATTTAAATCATGGCTATTGGACAACCATATCTGTCCACACAACTGAACTTAAACAGCACCTTTTGCAAAAGAGCCGGGGACTGCAGTCATATTTGTATATACAGCTCTGGAAAAAAATAAGAGACCACTGCAAAATTATCAGTTGATTATCAGCTGATTTTACTACTTATAGGTATGTTTTTGGGCAAAAGAAACATTTTTGTTTGAGTCTATAAACTACTGACAACATTTCCATCCAAAATATTATAGTTTAGAGCATTTATGCAGAAAATGACAAATGGTTAAAGGTCCCATGACATGGTACTTCTTGATGCTTTTATATGGCTCCTTAATGGTTCCCTAATACTGTAAATGAATCCTTCTTCAAAATCAAACTAAACAGGGTAGGGGAGCTCACATTAACGTTCAAAAACCTCAGAAAGTGAAAATTTCATGCCATGGGACCTTTAAAATAACAATGTTTTCAGACCTCAAACAATGTAAAGAAACAAGATCACATTCATTTTAAAATACATAATACTAATGTTTACACTTAAAGGGACAGTGTGTAAGATTTTTACCTGTTAATTACTGAAATTGAAGATACCCATTCAAAAATACATTGTTTTCCAAGCCTTTTCACTTCCATCATGAAATCAAAGTATTCTTTTGGACTTAGATATAGTCACATAAAAGGGGGATCTTCCCCATATAGAGGCAGCCATTTTGAATACGAGAGCCGCAGAAGGACATTTGGGCTCATCCTTCGCCTCGGCTCCTGCTAACAGCTGCACAGCCGCGCTGCATATGGGAGCAGAGGAGCGAAGGAGAGAAGGGGAAGGGGAGGGGGGAAGGGGGGAGCCTCGTGTAAAGAAGCATGCTGCTGTATCACATGTCGTAATGGATATAACACGTATTTTGGACTAAATTGTTTTACTGGATTTTATTCGCTGGATCCACTACCAAGATGGCGCCAGAGAGGCTGGCTGCCTGTTACAGAGCTCCGACCCTACCTTACCTTTTTTTCCTCTTTTTACCTGTAAATGTGACTCTGTGGTGGCCTCTGCTCTCCTCTACGCTGTCGTCTGCTGGGCCCCGAGGAGCACAGAACGGGACAGAAAAAGACTCAACAAGCTGGTCAAGAGGGCCAGCTCTGTCCTGGGCTGTCCTCTGGACTCTGTAGAGGAGGTGGCTGAGAGGAGGGTACTGGCCAAATTCACGTCCATCATGGACGACACCTCTCACCCTCTGCACCGGACTGTGGAGGAGCTGAGCAGCTCCTTCAGCAGCCGACTGAGGCACCCCCAGTGCAAGAAGGAGCGCTACCGCAGATCCTTCATCCCCACCGCCATCAGACTGTATAATTCTACTGTATAGTCCTACCGTGCAATATCGTTTTCCCAATGTGCAATATTGTTTGTTTTTTTTTCAATACTCCTATCGTGCAATATAGTTTTTCCAATTTTTTTCAATACTCTCCCGGTCACTGTTTTTTTATTATTATCACTACTATTATTATTATTTGATTTATTACTTATTTTTGGGGCCAGGCAGCGGTAGCTGCAAGGCACCTATAGTGTTTCTATTGATTCCTATTATTGGGGCCAGGCAGCGGTAGCTGCAAGGCACCTATAGTGTTTCTATTGATTCCTATTATTATTATTATTACGCATTATTCTTCCGCCTCTGGGAGTCTATGGCAACCCCTAGAACCGTCTGGTAAAAAGTTGTGAAATTTGGCATGCACATTCCAGCCAGTCTCCTCATTACCCACAGCAATTTATAGGCCCCCACCCCCAACCCTCTAGCGCCACCAGCAGCTCAAAGTTGCAGGAATTTTCAGGTACATTTCTGTGTGTAACTTTTGAACCGTATGTCCAATTTTCAAAAACTTGGTATCCCTGGACTCCTTGGGCCAAGCCGAATCCAACGCACCCTATGACGTCATTTTCCGTCAGGGTAGATTTTCCGCCATTTTGAATTTTATGAAAAACACTCAAAATGCTTCTCCTCCCTCAATTTTGGACCAATTTTGCTCAAATTTGGTACATAGCATCTTTGGACTGAGCCTCATCAGGGACGTACCCGGTTTTTTGATATCTCTTATCGTTTTGACGTGACAGCCAATCAAACGTGTCCGAAAAGTCGCCAAACAGGAAATGAGCTCATATCTCGGGAACCGTTTATAGGATTATTTTCAAACTTTTCACAGATGTTCGTGTCCTTCCCAGGATTCCCCACAAAAAATTACAGGTCCCCACCTCAAACCCTCTAGCGCCACCAACAGGTCAAAATTTTAGGGACATTTCTGCTTGTAACTTTTGAACCGTAAGTCCGATTTTCAAAAAATTGGTATCCCTGGGATCCTTGGGCGAAGACTGATTCAACGCATCCTATGACGTCATGTCTGCCGGAATAGAATGTCCGCCATCTTGGATTTTGTGAAAATCAATAAAATTCTTCTGTTTCTACAACTTAACTTGTAATTTCCACAACAAATGGTGTGCACCCACATTCTAGACAGTCTCATGATGCCCTTCAGCAAATTTTACGTCCCCACCCCCAACCCTCTAGCGCCACCAGCAGGGCAAAGTTGCAGGTACATTTCGGCTTGTAAGTATTGAACCGTACGTCCGATTTTCTAAAACTTGGCCTCCCTGGACTCCTTGGGGCAAGACGAATCCAACGCATTCTGTGACGTCATTTTCGGCGGGTAAGATTTTCCGCCATTTTGAATTTTATGAAAAACATTCAAAATGCTTCTCCTCCCTCAATTTTGGAGCAATTTTGCTCAAATTTGGGACATAGTATCTTTGGACTGAGCCTCATCAGAGACGTACCCGTTTTTTTGATATCTCTTATCGTTTTGTCATGACAGCCAATCAAACGTGTCCGAAAAGTCGCCAAATAGGAAGTGAGCTCATATCTCGGGAACCGTTTATAGGATTATTTTCAAACTTTTCACAGATGTTCGTGTCCTTGCCAGGATTCCCTACAAACAATTACAGGTCCCCACCTCAAACCCTCTAGCGCCACCAACAGGTCAAAATTTGAGGGACATTTCTGCTTGTAACTTTTGAACCGTAAGTCCGATTTTCAAAAATTTGGTATCCCTACAATCCTTGGGTCTAGTCAAATCAAATGCACCCCACGACGTCATGTTCGCCGGAATAGAATGTCCGCCATTTTGGATTTTGTGGAAATCAATAAAATGCTTCTCCTCACTCAATTTTGGACCAATTTTGCTCTAATTTGGTACATAGCATCTTTGGACTGAGCCTCATCAGAGACTTACCCGGCGTTTTGATATCCTTTATCGTTTTGTCGTGACATCCAATCAAACGCGTCCTAAAAGTCGCCAAACAGGAAGTGAGCTCATATGTCAGGATCCCTTCATAGGATTATTTTCAAACTTTTCACACGTATTCTAGTCTGTCCCAGGATTCCACACAAATAAATGACAGGGCCTCAGCTCAAATCCTGTAGCGCCACCAACGGGTCAAAATTTGAGGGACATTTCTGCTTGTAACTTTTAAACGGTAAGTCCGATTTTCAGAAACTTGGTATCCCTGGGATCTTCGGGCGAAGACCGATCCAACGCATCTCATCGAATTAGGCCGGGTCGCTGCTTGGCCCCACATTGCTGCTTGCAGCTATATTTAAACATTATTCTTCCGCCAATGGAAGTCTATGGCAACCCCTAGAACCGTCTGGTAAAAAGTTGTGAAATTTGGCATGCACATTCCAGCCAGTCTCCTCATTACCCACAGCAATTTATAGGCCCCCACCCCCAACCCTCTAGCGCCACCAGCAGCTCAAAGTTGCAGGAATTTTCAGGTACATTTCTGCGTGTAACTTTTGAACCGTATGTCCAATTTTCAAAAACTTGGTATCCCTGGACTCCTTGGGCCAAGCCGAATCCAACGCACCCTGTGACGTCATTTTCCGTCAGGGTAGATTTTCCGCCATTTTGAATTTTATGAAAAACACTCAAAATGCTTCTCCTCCCTCAATTTTGGACCAATTTTGCTCAAATTTGGTCCATAGCATCTTTGGACTGAGCCTCATCAGGGACGTACCCGGTTTTTTGATATCTCTTATCGTTTTGACGTGACAGCCAATTAAACGTGTCTGAAAAGTCGCCAAACAGGAAGTGAGCTCATATCTCGGGAACCGTTTATAGGATTATTTTCAAACTTTTCACAGATGTCCGTGTCCTTCCCAGGATTCCCCACAAACAATTACAGGTCCCCATCTCAAACCCTCTAGCGCCACCAACAGGTCAAAATTTTAGGGACATTTCTGCTTGTAACTTTTGAAACGTAAGTCCGATTTTCAAAAAATTGGTATCCCTGGGATCCTTGGGCGAAGACTGATCCACCTCATTCTATGACGCCATGTCTGCAGGAATAGAATGTCCGCCATCTTGGATTTTGTGAAAATCAATAAAATTCTTCTGTTTCTACAACTTAACTTGTAATTTCCACAACAAATGGTGTGCACCCACATTCCAGACCGTCTCATGATGCCCTTCAACAAGTTTTACGTCCCCACCCCCAACCCTCTAGCGCCACCAGCAGGTCAAAGTTGCAGGTACATTTCGGCTTGTAAGTTTTGAACCGTACGTCCGATTTTCTAAAACTTGGTCTCCCTGGACTCCTTGGGGCAAGACGAATCCAACGCATTCTGTGACGTCATTTTCCGCGGGTAAGATTTTCCGCCATTTTGAATTTTATGAAAAATATTCAAAATGCTTCTCCTCCCTCAATTTTGGAGCAATTTTGCTCAAATTTGGTCCATAGCACCTTTGGACTGAGCCTCATCAGAAACTTACCCGGTTTTTTGATATCTCTTATCGTTTTGTCGTGACAGCCAATCAAACGCGTCCGAAAAGTCGCCAAACAGGAAGTGAGCTCATATCTCGGGAACCCTTCATACGATTATTTTCAAACTTTTCACATGTATTCTAGTCTGTCCCAGGATTCCCCACAAAAAATTACAGGGCCCCAGCTCAAACCCTCTAGCGCCACCAACAGGTCAAAATTTGAGGGACATTTCTGCTTGTAACTTTTGAACCGTAAGTCAGATTTTCAAAAACTTGGTATCGCTGGGATCCCTGGGCCAAGTCGAATCAAATGCACACCATGACGTCATGTCAGCCGGAATAGAATGTCCGCCATTTTGAATTTTATGAAAAACACTCAAAATGCTTCTCCTCACTCAATTTTGGACCAATTTTGCTCTAATTTGGTACAGAGCATCTTTGGACTGAGCCTCATCACAAACTTGCCTGGAGTTTTGATATCTCTTATCGTTTTGTCGTGAGAGCCAATCAAACGCGTCCTAAAAGTCGCCAAACAGGAAGTGAGCTCATATCTCGGGATCCCTTCATACGATTATTTTCAAACTTTTCAGACTTATTCTAGTCTGTCCCAGGATTCCACACAAAAAATGACAGGGCCTCAGCTCAAATCCTCTAGCGCCACCAATGGGTCAAAATTTGAGGGACTTTTCTGCTTGTAACTTTTAAAGCGTAAGTCAGATTTTCAGAAACTTGGTATCCCTGGGATCCTCGGGCAAAGACTGATCCAACGCATCTCATCGAATTAGGCTGGGTCGCTGCTTGGCCCCACATTGCTGCTTGCAGCTATATTTTTAAATTATTATTATCACCTATCTTTATGCCTTTTTTTTTGCCTGCATGCACTTGTCTTCTTGTTCAAACTGTCCCTACCTGGAGCTACTGTGACAAGTAAATTTCTCCTGTGTGAGATCAATAAAGTCTTATCTTATCTTATCTTATCTTATCCTTATGGACAGATTGAGACCAAGTTTATAATGAAATACAGAGTTTGACCTGTGCAGAGCCTTCAAAGGTAAGCTAAGTAAGCTAAGTTTTGTGCTTTTCTGTATAAAAGCCCCATGTGCTCGGGGAGTGATTGTTTTGCAGGGAAATTAATTGCATAGTCAAAAAGAGGAGACTGTAAGGTTTCATTTGATGTGTAGATTGTCATGAATCATGATCGGGATTGTGTGTTTTCATGCGAAAAGAAAAAAAAAAAGTGAACGGGGGACCGCGTTTTATGTATACAGCGGCGCGCGGTTCGTGCGCGGGCACGCGAGATGTCGGCGCTACGGCGCGCCCGGGTGACCCTCGAGGTCTGCCATAGCCAAAAGAGGAAGTGGAATAGCTACTAACCACCTATGCGCCACGAATCCTACACACTGTCCCTTTAAGACAGACATCCCAAGTCTCCCGGAAGTTCCAGGAGTCTCCCGGAAAATTATAGTGGCTCCCTGATGCCCGCGTGTCCGACAAAATATCCCGGATTTTAGACAACGTGGGTTTTTGTTTTGTTTTGTTTTTGTTTTGGACTGTGTAGAGTGCACACGCAAGATAATAACTCTTGTATCATGAACGGACTACTTCAAACGGAATGAGAGAGAGAGAGAGAGAGAGAGAGAGAGAGAGAGAGAGAGAGAGAGAATTTGAGCTTGTAGAACCTGTGTGCGTGTGTGTGTGCGTGTGTGCACGTGTGTGTGTTTAAGCGAGCGATGGCCAGAGAACGCGCTGATTGGTTACACTCAGCAAAACTAGCCAATCAGCTTTCAGTGTGGGCAGGCTTCAATTTACTTTCTCAGAAATTATCATTTTGTGCAGCGAGATGGCAAAATCAAAAAACGAAAATATAAAACTCATTTTACGGCAGAATATACTAAAGAATATACTAATATATATCCCTGTCTGATTAGGGTGAAAAATGATGACACTGTGGTGAGGTGCACTGTGGTGAGGTGCACTGTGGTGAGGTGCACTGTGTGTAAAATAGGCTGGTGACAGGTGTTTTATGCAAACATGGACATATATTTGAAATGTTTAAACAAATAACATATTTAATTTTAATTTTAGATTTAATTTTATTATTTAATAATTTAATGTTTAATTTAGTTAAAAGTTTATGTTTATGTTTAATCAACCCAAAAACATGCACCATAGGTAAATCCTCCAGCTAAGGTCCTGACCAAGCCAAAGCAAGAAGATCATGGAGATGGTCCCCGGGCGCAGTAATGTGCTGCTCACTGCTCCTAATAACAGGATGGGTTAAATGCAGAAATGGAATTTCCACACTGTGGGACTAATAAAGGCATAGCTTTCTTTTAAAGTTTAATGTTTAAAAACTTAAAAACTTAAATTAATAAAAAGTTGTTAAAATAAGTGGCCTTCTCTATTGTGTGTGTGTGTGGGGGGGGGTTGATGACATCTCCCTGAAATGAGTTTTTGGAACTTGGGATGTCTACTTAAGAAGTTCAGAAATCAATATTTGGTGCAATAACCCTTATTTTTAATCACAGATCAGAGGAACCGTTGACTCGCTAAGATAGTCAGAAGTACTAATAGCAGCAATAATAGTACATGGTAAAAGTGTTGCAAAAGTGCAGGGGGAGAAGTAAACAATATAATAAAAATATGTAATAAAATGTAATAAAAATACAAGTACAATGTGCAAAGGTGCAGGTAGGATTAAATAAGGTGTAAGTAGAGTATTTCACAGATTGCACATAATATGGTGTAGTATTACACAGATTATTGCACAGGTAACAGTAGGTTACAGTGAGGTAGTGACATATTTTTATTTTTTAATCACAGCTTTCATGCGTCTTGGCATGCTCTCCACAAGTCTTTCACATTGTTCTTGGGTGACTTTCTTCCACTCCTGGTGCAAGAACTGAAGAAGCTCAGCTTTGTGTTTGTGTTGGAATTCAACAGACGCTGGAATGGAATGGCTGTAATACATGTAGAGATGCTGATTTCAGGAAAAAATGCAGTGGTCTCTTATTTTTTCCCAGTGCTGTAGGCCTATACCTGACCTGTTTATTTTAATACTAATGTCTTATGAGTTATGAGTATGTGTTTTAACTAAGGATGGACATTAGCTTTGGCTACAGTGCATATTTACAAGTACATGTTTGTCTTTTGCATTATCTTGTCTTTTAATATGCATTGCCTGTTAATAAATAAATACAAATTGAATAACTGGCAATAGCTCAAGTGTTCCAGGGAACATTAATTGAAATTCAAGTCTTGTATTTCCTACACGAATGGAATGTGTAACTAGCAGAGAACCATGGTTACATAATGTACCATATAACACCTCTGCTGAAAACATAGTGATGAAAACATGTTTTTAAAAAGTGATTCAGCCTTCACTGAAGCCTTCATAAAAATACAGTTCAGGATGGTGAATTGCAGCAGAATTGTACAGTGATTATCATTATGAAATGCCAGTGCTTTGTGAGTTCGCTGTCATTTGGTCTCTGTCCGTGGTCCTGAAAATAGTGTTGCGTTTGTGCTGATAGGTTTTGTTATCATTTCAACATAATTTAGTCCTGAATATTGCTGTATTCCTGTCCTGATTTAGTGCTGGTATAGTCCTATTTTAGGCTGCGTCCCATTTCTCTGTCTTACCCCTTCGTCTTACCCCTACCCCTTGGTTTTGTGCGTTCATGTGAGGGCAAGGGGTGTCCCCATTCTAATTTTGATCAAGGGCTCGGGCCATGACTGAGGGCTACATACCCCTTGAAACGAAGTAAGCTCTCAAACAGACTTGAAACGAAGGGGTACGCCTACAAGCTCAGGCAGGTTTTGGGATCAGGATGGCAGCGTCACATCGACCAGCCAAGGAGTCTCATAAATGTATTTTCAGCAGTTGTAATTATCGATTAACAGTTTAGCAGGTTTACAATTATGACGCTTATGTTCTACGTTACTTTTAGTGAACTGTTGTTGCGGATTTAATTGTAGTGATGTCTTTTTACTCGACATTATCATTTTCATTGAACTTTCACGTATAAACAAGCAAGTTTTTTTGTCGCGCTGAGGTACCCGATAATCCTTGACATTTGTTTACGTTTGTAAGTCAATTGTTGTCGCCTCTGTAGACGTAGCAGCTCAGGTAAAGGCAAGGGATGATGATGCAAACGGTAATCGAGTGGTGTCCCATTTCTTAGGGGAACATTCGTACCCTAAGCCCTCTCAGCTCGTTATCGAGGGGCAAGACAAAGAAGGGGTAGGGTAAGGGCAAGGGGTAAGACAGAGTAATGGGACCCAGCCTTATTCCTGGCCAATTCCTGGTCTAATGTTACTGAATCCTGGTTTAATCCTGTTGGTGGTCCTGGTTTGAGCATGGTTTAGTCCTGGTCTAGTTCCAGTTTAGGTTTAAAAACTGGTTTAATCTGTTTAGCCCTTTTATAGTCTGGCTCTTGTTGTGCAGCACTGTGTTATTCCTGGCTCCACTTGGGCCCTCTCCTGTTCTGTGCTTTGGTCCGATTAACGTCTAATGAGAGATACAGTACATCACATGGACATCCTCACATGAGGCTGTAAAACTCACCGCACAGGCACAGATGCTTTGAAACACACAGGCTGCAGCTGATGCTAAAACACATTTGTGAAAGGTGTAATTATGTTTCTCAATCAACAGAATGTCTCTTGCTTTGAATGAGAATAATGAATTGTGTTGGTTGGCTATGCTTTGGTCCAAAACAAATCCATGCATTGGTCCGAATCCATGTATTACATTAGCATATGCCGCAAATGGGTCTGTTTTTATACTTGGTGAGTTATTGTTAATTAAAAAACTGTACATGATGGAAAAATAGTTTATAATGACGTGAAATAGACTTGATACTCAATACAGATTCCAATACAGTGGTCCCTCGTTTATCGCGGTGGTTACGTTCTAAAAATAACCCGCAATAGGCGAAATCCGCGAAGTAGTGAGCTTTATATTTTACAATTATTCTACATGTTTTAAGGCTGTAAGCGCCTCACCACACACATTCTACACTTTTCTCACACTGGCATTAACATTTTCTCACATTTCTCTCTTGTTTAAACACTCAAACTTTCGTAGATTTTCAACAAAAAAGCACAGTATTACTTGCCTGGAAGAATCCATGACTCATCGCTGTACCAGCGGATGAGTCTGGTAACGCTTGATCCAGAATGCGCTGCTGTTGCGCTTAGACAGACAGCTAAGTGAACAAATCAGAGATTGTGCCATCTTGATTCAAAACTGAGGAGGAACTTCCGCTGCCTAAGAGTGACTTTGCGGGCAAAGGCGGGTGCACTGACGTCACCATCGTTGAACGAATCAGAATCGCGGAGTCCGTTTTTAACCGGAGGAGCGAGAGTGGAGCGAGGGTGTCCAAATGGTATCGCGCTGTATAGGAAATACAGAGAGATATCATTTGGCTGGCCAGGTAACAGTATTATAGAATTAAACCAAAGATCAAAACCTGTTTTCAGGCCCTAAACATATCGCGTGTCTGCGGTTCCTCTGACCGAGGAACCGCTCCGTTTCGTCGACATTGTGGGTTTTGTCGGGGAGAAAATTTGCAAACATACAGCACTTCAGAGTCACACTGCGATCGAACATTTCTATAAATTTGGCTGAACACATTCTGTACTGTACAGAAGACAGGAGAATGACGGACAAATCGGCAAAGGTCTACGGTCCCTTAGCCAATCAGGGCGCAGAACACAATGCACATTGATACAGTATAAAAAAATTAGAATAAAAAATCTGCAAAACAATGAGGCCACAAAAAGTGAACCGTGTTATAGCGAGGGACCACTGTATTATGATGATTATCATAGCGATTAGCTCGCCGCACGCCAAATTTAAAATGTGCTCACATTGAATTGCCACTCATAATTAATTGCGTTAGTTTTTATAATGCATTTGTTTGTAGTGTAATTCATTAATCTAATTAACGCGTTAAAATGACAGCCCAAATAAAAATACCTGTAATTCACTTAATATAGGATAGATACGTTTTATGGCATACTATGGAACATTTCAGCCAAAGCTATTACATCTCCATGGAGACAGTCAGGTGGTGGACCCTCTACCTGAAAAGTTGCATTGTTTTTTTTATTTATACGAACCTACAAAGACAATGTCAGAACAAAAACGCCCTCTATTGAACACTTTTATTCAAAATCAATACGATCATAAAGCTGGACACGTGTGAGAGAATGGGGAAATTGCTGTTGTTATAACACATGTAACCTTTGACCTCTCTCGTGATTGGCTCCATATATTTCACTCTTACATCATGAGGGCGATTGGTCCTGGTCCCATTTCGGACCGAGCGGACTGTGACCGAGTTAAGTGTGAAACAAAAGATAAAGAGAGGAAATATTACCTCAGTGATACAAGAAAAATAACTGCATTTTTCATGTAAGTTGGACAATGTTTTTCAGCCTTTTCATTGAAAAAATCACGAGGCACAACACCAACCAAAAATGTTAAAAAATTATACTCTGTAGCCGCCTAATACAATGTAGTCATTCTTATCAAAGTGTCTTGAACAGGAATCAAATAAAAACTATTTTATCATCTTTTAAATCTTCACTCAAATAAAAAGTGCACTTAAAGGGATAGTTTGTGTTTTTTGATGTGAATCTGTACGGCGTCCCCTTCAGCAGTGTCGTGCATTAACACTGACTTGCCCCTGACAGTGTCCTCTGAGCCGAGTTTCTGCCCCGGTTCTGGAGCTGACGAAAGTAGGTCCGGCAAGTTAGCCAGGACATTTCAAAACAATATTTGTCCAAAAAGTGATATATTTGCGTCACAAAACAGTTGTCCACGAAAAAGTCAGAAGTCATAATCGCTTGGTGCTATTTTCTGTTGATTCGTATCACTATTAGCCTGTTCACTTGTAAACATCGCCACTTACAAGTGAACAGACTAATAATAATAACAGGTGCGCAGTGATACGACTCGAGAGAAAATAGCACCAAGGGAAAAAGGATCATTTTTGTTTGAGTCTATAAACTACTGACAACATTTCCTCCAAATTCCAAATAAAAGTATTATCGCAGGGGTGTTCAACCTTTTTTTTTCACCGAGATCTACTTTTGAGGTTGATGGTGTGCCGAGATCTACCTGCATTCTAGTCCATTTTAGAATGACCTGTTAGCCATGGCAAATATCAGCTTTTGGAGTGAGATTATTTTTAAAGTCGCATAGGGGCGAAAAAATCGGATTTGGGTCACTTCAGGCTGCAGTGTGAACATAGCCTTAGATATGTGGTCCTAAAACCGATACATATCCGATCTTTTGACATGCGACTTCAGTCTGAACGGTCAGGTCGCGTTCATCCGACCTGGGCGTGTTTCCTCCAGCGAGAGTGTTACAAGTAGGTGCTCACAAATGTACACAAACGTTCTTCCCGTCATGTGAAAATAGTATATGAACTCCGTGTCAGTGAAGCGGCGAAGCACAGAGCAAGCCACCACTCTTGGCTGCGACTCCGGACCAACACGTTCATTTCTGCAGACGTTGCTGCCGCACAAAACGCTGTGGCCAAAAAGCTTGTCCTTCACCTTGTCTGTCTCCTCCTTAAAACAAATAAGCTGTACATGTTTTGGCTCCAGTACGACAGCAACTTTAGGCGACTTCCGCAAACACTGAGCACGCTCGCTGCACATGACGTTGTTTCCTCCAAGGCGCATGCGGGACACTTTTGGGGTGTTTAAAGTTCACATTGGAGATCACATACAAGTCGCATTTAATTGGAAATGTGAACGACTTTGCAAAAAAATCGCATTTCACAAAAAAAATCGGAATTGAGCATTAAACCCTGCAGTCTGAATGTAGCCATATGCGATCAACTGGTTGGGCATCCCTGGTTTAGTGCATTTATTTGCAGAAAATGACAAATGGTCAAAATAAAAAAGATACATGTTTTCAGACCTCAAACAATGCAAAGAAACAAGATCAAATTCATTTTAAAACAACATAATACTAATGTTTACACTTAAGAAGAGTTCAGAAATCAATATTTGGTGCAATAACCCTTATTTTTAATCACATTTTTTGGCATGTTCTCCACAAGTCTTTCACATTGTTCTTGGGTGACTTTATTCCACTCCTGGTGCAAGAACTGAAGTAGCTCAGCTTTGTGTTTGTGTTGGAATTCAACAGACGCTGGAATGGAATGGCTGTAATACATGTAGAGATGCTGATTTAAGAACAAAATCCACTGGTCTCCTATTTTTTTTTCTAGGGCTGTAGTTGGGGAGATTGTTGGCACAAACTAGCATCTATTTCCTCAAAACTGATGCATAATTATGATTTTTTTTTTTCTTATAATTTTTACCACCAGCAGATGAAGTAACTGAAGTGAGGCAATTCTTTTCATGTCACGGGCTGTTTACTGGAGAAAGTTCTGCCTCCAGCATCAACACAGATCTCCAAATGATGTATTTGACACGTGGAAAAATTATAGAAACATAGTTTTTAAATGTTCTGATTTTTTACTGTTTAAAATAATGAAATGCTATAGGCCATACCCTCCATCAGAAAAGGTCTTTAAGTTTAATTTTTCAAGTTAACAGCTACATGCCTTTTACTTTTTGTTCAGGAGAGATTGACAGATCCAATGATTCTACCAAAGTGTTTGGAGTTTAAAGGAACAGTGTGTAAGATTTGTACCCATTAATTACCGAAATTGAAGATACCCATTCAAAAATACATTGTTTTCACTTCTATCATGAAATCAAAGTATTCTTTTGGACTTAGATATAGTCACATAAAAGGGGGATCTTCCCCATATAGAGGCAGCCATTTTGATTACGAGAGCCGCAGAAGGACATTTGGGCTCCGCCTTTGCCTTCGGCAAGGCTCGTGGTTTTGGGTAAACAACGACAAGCATGTTGCCGGATCACACGTCGTAATGGATCTAACACGTGTTTTGGACTAAATTGTTTTACTGGATTTTATTCGCTGGATCCTTACGGACAGATTGAGACCAAGTTTATGGTGAAATACAGAGTTTGACCTGTGCAGAGCCTTCAAAGGTAAGCTAAGTAACAAACCTTGTTTTGTGCTTTTCCGTATAAAAGCCCCATGTGCTCGGGGAGTGATTGTTGTGCAGGGAAATGAATTGCATAGTCAAAAAGAGGAGACTGTAAGGTTTCATTTGATGTGCAGATTGTCATGGTACACGATCGGGAATGTGTGCTCTAATGCGAAAAGAAAAAAAAAAAACAGTGAACGGGACCGCGTTTTATTTATATCGTAGTTGTCGGCGAGAGCTCGCACAGCGCCGGGTGCGCGCTGGTACGCGAGCTGTCCGCGTTACGGCGCCCCCGGGTGACCCTCGAGGTCTGCCGTAGCCAAAAGAGGAAGTGCATGGTACCTACACCACCTATACGCCACGAATCCTACACACTGTACCTTTAAAAACACAGTGGTATTATATTATAGTGTATTGTACACTGTATTACCACATGGCATCACAAGATGGAAAAGAGTGTTTTCAGTTTGAGAGAAGAACTCAGCCTAAATACGTACAGTTTGTGTGTTAAATGTGTGAATGAAACAAAACACAACTCCAGGTCTGTTTGTGATGAGGAAACAACATTATAACAGATCAGAAAAGCATAATATGGGCCCATGTTTGTTTTGACTCAAATCAGGGACATACAGCTCCTTACCAACTCATCTATATTAAATTGTATTACAGTGTGTGGTTCTGGCTGAACAGGTAAACAAATACTCTTTACCTCTTACAATCTATTGCGACTAAAGGAAGCTTCTCTTTCTCCCATCCAAACTCGGGCCTTATATCTGCTGTATTGTTGTGAGCGTCTCCTCGGTGGTGCTCCAGTGCACTCGCTCCAGACAGACTCATACATCATGCTCTGTGATTGGATCAGGGCTGAAACAGGAGCCCTCTGCTGGTATCAGATGTAACGCTGTGTCTGGAAAGATCTTGGAGAGATTTGTTAGGTCTTTGGGGAGTGTGGGTGAGAAGAAAGGGTGGGTGGGTGAACAGGACATGGGTATACATTTACAGATGATTTCACTTTTATTTTTTCATGCCCTGTTTTTCACTCAAGATGTGATCATTTTCATTTGTATTTATGATCTATGGTCTATTTATGACCTATCTATGGTCACAAAATAGCGTTTTGGAAACAAATGATGGCTGGAGTGTTGTTTTAGTTAGTCGTGTTTTCGCTCCTTATTTATAGTCCAAGTTTAGGCTCTATTTAGATCTGTTTTAGTCCAGGTTTAGATCTCATTCAATCCTGGTTTATGCATGTTTTAGTTCTGTTCAAGTCCTGTTTTAGTCAAAGTTGGGAGAAAAACACAGATAATGTATCTTATCTTATCTAAGTGCTTACCTTCTGCATGTTTTTTTAACAAACAAAATAGTCTTGACGCTAAAAGGCTGTAGCACATCAGTCAGCGTCACCATGTTTGTTTTGGTTCATGTGGGTGTTTCGTCTTTGGCTTCCACGCAAACCTCAATCCTGTGACGTGACTGGTCCATCACCTTATTAACGGTACAGCGGGCGCACGCCAAGATGAATTCTCATGAACTCACAAATGTCATGAGAATCCATCTTGCTCTTCAAGGTTAGCTTCACCTTTGGCTCCTAAACCACAATGCTGCTCTGGGATTGGTCTGAACCACTGGTTAACTCGGTGAACACAACAGTGGGAGCTGGGCCAGGAGTTTGTGAACTCACAGATATCACAAATTCATCTTCCTGGCCAGATTAACAGGTCTGGTCTAATCCTAAAGCCCATTTTGGGGGGCTCTGGGAGAATAAGTGAGTGGGTCAAGTGTGTTTTAAATGTATGTATCATGTCATACTTTTATACATTTATGTTTTATGTCACACTTTTAACTAAAGGCATCACTATCAGTCACTGAAAAGACTTGAAGCTGGAGTTAGTTTGACTTTAAGAGCTCCTCACAGACCCATATGTTGTTATTTGGTGGAGTCTTTTGCAGATGTAACCTGTGATTGATGGGCATCTGGTGCTCTCTATCCCCCCCACCTGGTGAACACAATGCATTCACCCCTCTATTAGCACTTATGTCTGGCTCCCCCTGGTGGCCACAGTGCATTTCCCCCCCTCTATTATCACTTATGTCTGGCTCCCCCTGGTGGCCACAGTGCATTCCCCCCCCTCTACTATCACTTATGTCTGGCTCCCCCTGGTGGCTGCAGCGCACTCTCCTCTATCATTACTTATGTCTGGCTCTCCGAATGCATGAGCCGACCCCTCAGAGGCAGAGAGGAGACGAGAGGGAGGAGAATTTGTCTAAACGCACCCCAATACTGACAACTGCAGCCTTACATCACCTTAAAGGAGACATTTTATACTGTCATAGCATATAAACATACTTATTTATTTAACTGGCAGCTGTGGGGGTAAAATATGGACTGGATGGACTTTAGTGCTATGGAGATATATGTTTAAGGTCATACAGGGATGAATTTCAAGCAAAGCTTTAACATCTCCGTGGAAACAAAGAGGAGGCGGCCCTCTTGTGCACCTATAAAGTTGGTCTTTAAACGTGACCTTGAGTACCTTTGCTTTGGTGAAAGGTGTTTTAGAACTGAATACTAATGCCTCTTTTTAGAAAACACACATTATTTTTGCTTTAATTTGTTTGTCTGCTTTGGTTTAGTGTTAACATAGCATCTTCATGGTATTCTAAAATAAACATTCAGTTGTATTGGAATGGAATTTATACACATTAAACCTAAAAACCTCTACCTCTGACACAACAATCTGTGGAGAAATGAAACTGAGTGATGTTGTTAGGATTACTGTGACTCTGCCCTGGAGTCTGACAGTTGTGAAAAGCACTTAAACTCATCATAGTGAATAAATATATACCAAAATGTACATGTTTTTATTTTAATTTACCTTATTTTAATGCATGTCGTTAGTTTTCATTGTTTCATAGTTATTATTCATTGCGTTATGTTACGCTGAAGCAATTAATTATTGTCCTGAATGCAAAAGGTAAATGAGGAATGAGGACCAATGCAAACAGTTTAAATCAGGGGTGTCAAACATGCGGCCCGGGGGCCAGATACGGCCCTCCAAGACCTTTAATCTTTTCTATTAAAAATATTTTTATTATATTTTAATTTTCTATTAAAATATTAGTAATTTTCCACGCCGCTTTTCAGTTTAGCATAGCAGTGTCTCCAGTGCCTCTGTGCATGGCCCCTCCCACCAGAGCAGCACAAATGAAGACGCTCTTAAAGGACCATTGTTTTGACTGTTGACCGTGACACCCACATCAGAAAATGTCAAAAATGAGAAAAGTGGACGCCGAGTGCAGGATTTTCCAAGAAAAATAGACTAATTCCTATTTGTTCACGGAGGTGAATGGGAAACCTGTACGCTCGGTGTGTTTGCAACAAGTGGCGGTGCTCAAGGAATATAATCTTAAACGCCACTACAAGACATGGCATTTCGAACAATACAATAACTTGAACAGAGAATTGAGAAGACAGAAGATAAACGAATTATTGCTGGGACTAAAGAAACAGCAGTCTGTAATAGATTTGCATTTCTCTGGACAAATATTTAGACTTATTGCTATTTTTGGGGTATACAGTGATACCTCACCTTACGAAATTAATTCGTTCCAGAAGTGGTTTCGTAACGTGAATATAGTGTTATAGTGTTATAGTGTAACACTGTGTCCTGCGTAGAGACTGTAGACCCAGGACTAAACGCGGACTATACCAGTCTAGACCAAGGTCTAAACCTGGACTGGAGCAGCGAGGAGGGGACGGGATGTGCCTCGGGACCGCACGCAGTCTGAGCGCATGAACGAACGCATGCAAGAGCCGCGGTGGTCTAATCCTGGTTTAGACCTGGTTTAGACCTGGTTCAGACTTGGTTTAGACCTGGTTTAGACCTGGCACGGTTTGACCACGGGTCTCGTGCTCGCAGCCCCGCGCCGGGTCATGCTGCGCTATCACACACGTGTCCGCGCGCACACACACCGCCCTCCCTCTTCCCCCACACTTCACTATTAATACATTTTGTTGAAAATCTATGAAAGTTTGAGTGTTTAAACGAGAGACAAATGTGACAAAAGTTTAAATCCAGTCTGAGAAAAGTGTATAATGTGTGTGGCTGAGCGCGCATTATTTGAATTTTTGAGATTTCGCGTTTCGTAACTTGAATTTTCTTTCGTATCTAGAGACCAAAATTTAACGTGAAGGCGTTTCGTAACTTGAAATTTTTGTTTGTTGGGTCTTTCGTAAGGTGAGGTACCACTGTATTTGCCATGAGTTTTCTGATCCGGCCCCTTTAGGATCAAAGTAGGTTGGATACGGCTCCCGGACCAAAATGTGTTTGACACCGCTGGTTTAAATGAACTAGTTCTGTTTTTCACTCACAATAACACTCACTACATTTATACAGAGAGCTCAGAGTGCAAATAACCAAATTCATATTTTCATTGCCCCCAAACCTGTCAAGGCCAGAGCACACCAAAGCCTCAACCCCACGTGTCAACACAAACTGAACGTGCATCATGGTTCTTAAAAAGGCTTTAACACAAATTTTGCGTGTTTTAAGTAGAGTTTTATCTGCAGATTACTTAAAATAAAATGATAGACACAGTGTGAGGCTACGAGAGGAGACAAAAGGTGGAGCTTTGAGCAGGTTATGTGCGTTTAGAGCAGACCTGGGCAAACTGTTCCACAAAAGGCCAGTGTGGCTGCAGGTTTTTGTTCCAACCAACAAAGAGCACACCTTCAACTGTCTGAAGACTGAGATCAGTTGATTAAATGAGTCAAGTCTGGTGTGCTGCTGCTTGGCTGGAAAGAAAACCTGCAGCCACACCGGCCCTTTGTGGAACAGTTTACACAGGTCTGGTTTAGAGACACAAGAGTTTCCTGCTCAGAGAGAACGGTCTGTTTAATCCCTCAATCGTCCAGATGTCTGTACTCACTGATGAAGAGCGAAAAGTCAATGCTTCGCCTAATCTGCTCCTGCGTAAATCTGAGCTGTTACATGTGGCAGGTATCAGAGTATGTATCAGCTTCTCCACATGTGTCAATCACTGCGCGCACATGGACGAGTGTAATCCGAATGCAAACGGACTGGGATTGTATCGAATTCATGTGCACAGGCTAAGGATCGTATAGGGATTGGTTTCCGGAATCCGATTGGAACCCCTGGCTTAGACCGATAGTAACTCGGATTGGCGTACTGCGCATGTGCGGAAATTTTCTCCAGGGATTTCACCCGGAAGTGGCAGGAGGCGCCGACACCGTCATAAGTAGCGATTGTTGCCGGAAAAGTCAGACGAAATCATGGCTGCGAAGAAAGAATGCACAACACGTACACCAATGCTGCTCCGTCAAACTCCTCGAGTGCCGTCTTTGTATACCGCCACATAGTTTGTTGTGTTTTTATTGAGTAGCCATCATCCGGAAGTAGTTGGACTACAGCTCCACACAGCGTAGCGGAGCCGGCCAGGTCGCTGACCATTATCCGATTACACGAGCTTCATGTGCACTGGGATCTAAGGACAAACCACCCGCCGAATAACGGGATCGGATTTGGAGAAATCCAAAGTGATTGGGATCTTCGAGGCTCTAACTTTTTAGTTAGGAGTCCATCGCCTGCTTGTTTCTACGGATATATCATTGCTCTGTTTAAAATGTTCCACAGTATGACATTAAACATCTCTACCTTATATATATTCAAAATACAGGTGGTTTTATAGCTCAAAAATACCTAGAAAAACAGGCTTTCTGACTGTGAGCGGGGTTACCTTTCAACAGATCTGACTTGTAATGTGGTCTCCATGAAGATAGAAAGGTTTAATGCCATACTGTGAAAGATTCCAGACAGAGTAATAACATCTCCACCACAAAAGTTACAAAATGCACCTTTAAATTGGACTTATCCTTTAAGACTTTTCTCCTCTAAAGATCTGAGGACAATTTTGGAGGAGACAGATGAGAGAACAAAATGCTTGGTCGATAGAAAGGTGTAGCCCAGAGTTCATTCTTCTAATTGTGATGAAGAGATGCACTTAAGGTTCTGACAGAGCTTTCATTTTCAAATCGATTCAGCAAAAAGAATAGTGCAGTCGCCCGCTAATACAAAGGTTGCTGGTTCAGCCCCCTCCACCTCTGTGACGGATGAGTGAAGGAAGAGTAATTTAAAGTGTGTTCAGAAGTTCACCGTGTTACTTTTTGGTTTAGGGTCTGTCACCTGCTTGTTTCTATGGAGATGCCATTGCTCTGCCTGGAATGTTCCACAGTATGATATTCAACAGCGCTACCTTACATTTACTCAATTACAGGACATTTTATAGCTTAAAAATACCTAAAAAAAACTGTCTTATGTAAGTGGGGTTGTTTCTCCACAGATCTGACCTTGGTCTGGTTTGGTCTCCATGAAGATAGAAATAACACCATACTGTGAAACATTCCAGACAAAGCAATAATGTCTCCATAGAGAAAAACACTTGACGGACCCTCAACCAGAACAATGCACCTTTAAATCAACGAGCATTACAAATATGAGGAGAGAGCTGAGCTAATGTGTAGTGAATGAGTGAAGATATTCAAGGTGTCAAATGCTCAAAGTTCAAAGTCAGCTTTATTGTCAAAAACCATATATACAGGTTGCACACACAGGATTTGAAATTGCAGCGCCCCCTAGGCCCACAGTGAACATAAAACATCTGATAAACAAGACAATAAACACCATGACTGAAATATCACATATACCCGTAGCAAAAGTACAGTAAAAAAGTAAAATGCTGTCAGCTTGTTAAAAAAGCACTAATGAAACGATGTGTCTGCAGCAGACTTCTTTGAAATACAGCAAACCTTTTAGAACTTATTTAATGAATTGTAAAACTTTGATAGAATGACTAATGTTCATTAACCAAAGACAATTTACACTCTGTAGCACAATAAGGTTTAAAGAATACATATTATACATTTTTGTTCCCTTAAACCTGTTTTAAACTTAAAACATTTGGTCACCTTGAGATAATTATTTCAACTTTTTCTAATTCAAAATTATGTCTACATTTATAAAATGGACTTTATAAACCACACCTTCGTTTCAATGAGGGATTTAGGCACTGGAGCTCCCTCTACTGTCGCTAATGGGAATGAACTTTTAGAAAGTAAACAGATGACGTCCTTAGGCTATGCTAATAGAGCTACAGTATAGCCGTGTCTCAATTCTCAGAGTGCACAGTTCGGAGTGTGGTTTTAAGGGGGCTCAGACTGCAGTCAAGACTGTGCATACTTGCTCAGTCCTGAGTGCAGTCCGCGGACCGCATGGGCGTCAGCGAAATGCGACAGGTCTTGCAACTACCAGATGCAGCCGCCGACTCCATTTCCTCCAGGGCTCTCAAGTTTTGAGCGGGGTCATGCGTGAGACTGCGTAATTTCCGAGGAGTGGGGGGGGGGGGTACGAGTGAACAATTTTTCCCGAGGAGCGGCTGAAAACGCGCGGTGCCTGCATTATCTAACCGATTTTCTGGGCACAGAAGCGCTGTGCGTGAGAAATACCATGTGTGGCGTGTGAGAATTGCGTGTGTCACACTCTCAATGCGGGAGACTTGAGAGCCCTGATTTCCTCCCATAGAAGAAGTTGTGCGCGGTGCATGCTGGGATATATGAGTGCGCGAAGTGTGCTTTTTCATGCAGTTGGTCCACGCCCCGATTTCCATGGAAACAACTGTGGTCTTCAGACTGTGTGTTAACTGTACATGGGACAAAAAAGAAATGGGACCACAGTCTCGCGCCAGATGTGACGTACATGCCCTTAAAACCACGCTGTGCACTCTGGGAATTGAGACACGGCTTATGTGTGAACATAGAATCCGGTGATTTATGGACTTCAAAAAACTGTACAGGAAGTTGAAGGAAGACGTCTGGACTAAACATATTAGACAAAATGCAAGCTGAGCATTTTTGAGTCTGCGAAGAAGGCGACTGATTATTGGATTAAAGAAACAATTTATTATGGTTACTTGCAAGGAAAAAAGAAAGGAGAAAATATCACAGAGGACTGAAATGAATGAAGCACAAGACTCTGTGGTTCTGCCTTGAGACATGTCGGAGGGCGTGGGGAATCTGATTCTGAGTCTGATTCAATCTGTATAAATATCAATTTGGATTTGCCAGGTTATATAATTCAGAACAACGCAAGATTACTAACAAAGTAGCTTTTCCTATTCCACCCCATAGTGCGCCACTCAGAGACCAAGATCTGTCAAAGTCACCAAAACCGAGCAGTGTGACCTTTACTGTGTTTAAAATGCTGCTGCAGCCTTCAGACATTTCAAGACACTGTCCACACTTCCTCTGTGCACAAACAACTCAAGGTTAGACCACCATAATACGGAGAAATAATATGGAGTTTTAGAGCAGTTGTGTTCACGTGACATCCAAAGTTGCAAAATATTTATAGGTTCAAATTGAGCTTCAAGTTATAGTGGTGGAATTTGCATTTTAAATGTCAAAATTCACCTGGTTGTTAATATATCTGTAATAGGTCTGGCAGGTATCAATCCTAAAAAAGTTACATTCACAGGAGAGAAATTAACCTTTCCTGAATAACTTTATGATCTTGAGCTGTATCAGAACAAGTACAAGAGCACATTATTTATTGACCTTTATTTAACTAGGAAATATCCCATTGAGATTAAGAACCTCTTTTTCAAGGGAGTCCTGGCCAAGAGTCAGCAGCAAACACAAAACACAGTTACATATTTACACAGATAAGACATAAAAGTTTAAAAACATTATAAAAAACAAGTGCAAATTGTGGAATTGGTCTCAAAAGCTCTTAATTTGGATTTAAAAGTGTTCAAGAAAATGAAATCAGTTTCCAGTCTTTCTGTAGCATATTCCATGCAAAAGGTGCAGAGTAAACAAATGCCTTTTTACCCAGTTCTGTACGAGCATAAGGAACAGAAAACAACAAATAGTCTTGTGAACGAAGAGAATATGATTCAGCATTTCTCAGAACAATTAGAGTGCAAATGTACGAAGGCAGGAGTCCCAATATTGCCTCATAAATGAAAGTGTACCAGTGACTAGTCCTCCGAGTGGCCAGAGCAGGACATCCCACTCGAAAGTATAAGTCACAGTGGTGAGTGGACATCTTACAGTTTGTAATGAACCTCAAAGAAGCACGATAAACAGTATCAATCATTCGAAGACATTGAGCAGCAGCATTCACGTACAAAAGATCTCCATAATCTAACACAGATAAAAATGTTGCATTGACAAGACGGTTTTTTACATTAAAGATCCCATGACATGGTACTTCTTGATGCTTTTATATGGTGCCTTAATGGTTCCCAAATACTGTAAATGAATCCTTCTTCAAAATCAACACTTAGTGCATGAGAAAGACCTCTGTACAGAGTCAGAGTCAAAAAATAACTCTCTGAACGACTCATTCTGGGCCTTGTTGCTTAAATGCAAATGAGAAGGACACAGATTGGTTAGAGGAGCGGGTGGGGGGGGGGACCAAATGCGCTGCTGGTTCCTTGTTTTAGCGGTGCGCTGTGCCTGGCCCCACTTCCGCGTGTGTAAGCGCGAAGGAGGAAAGGAGAGCCTTTTCAATGAAAAAAAACACATTTTCACAGAAAATAAAATTAAACCACTGCTGTTTCAGAGGTCCAGAGGGTTGGGTAAAGGACTTCCGAGTCTAGAAACACTCGCACGTGCCTCCAGGCAAATAAAAAAACGCATTTCGCATTGCGTAGCTCCTCCGCAGTCCAAATTCTCTGGGTGTGATTTCCAGAGACAGGAGGTGGAGATCCAGACGGTGGTGGAACTGAATTTGCATTTCTTTTTTCGATCTGACGTCAATAAGGTGCCTTGTCCAGAATCGCCCATTTGAGCTGTGTTTTTTTCAAACGCAGAAAAGGATCGCAAATGCTCAGTTAAGACATTTCGCAACTTTTAGCCATTGGGGGGCCCTAAACAGGGTAGGGGAGCTCACATTAACGTTCAAAAACCTCAGAAAGTGAAAATTTCATGCCATGGGACCTTTAAAAGAAAAACACAGTTCATTTCGAAAATAAAATCCCAATTTTAGCCTCAGCTTCTTCACAAGATTATCTATATGTGGCTTGAAAGTGAGTTTGTCATTAAGACACCGAGGTATTTGTACATGTGAACCACCCCTATTTCACTGCCCTCAAGAGTGGACACTGTTAGAATCATTAGAGGCAACTTTTTACAATTAGAAAACAACATAAGCTTTGTCTTATCAGCATTGAGAACAAGTTTCGACGAGTATACGCTCATGGACCACTATAAAACCTACCTGGACAACTGAGAGATTACACAAATATATGACTTTTTGGAGCTTTCTACTATGTTATAAAATTGTTCCCTCATCATAAACATGCCTGAAGAGGCTTTAGATGTCATCCATACATATTTGAGTAATTTAGTGCTCGTTCTCGTGCTATTCGAACCTTCCCTGCAGTTAGCTGTAAGATTCCACGTAAGAGTACATCATCCATGCTCCCACACGACAATTCTCCATAAATATACAAAATCATAACACAAAACAACACACACAACTTCACAAACCTGATGCGATGCGCAGAGGTTTCATTAGGGGGGTGTACGCTGATCGTGTTGTGATAACGTTGGGAAGGGGGAGTGACTTAGCACAGAGAGCAAAGGGAGAGGAGACCCAGAGCATCAAAAACGAAAGTAATAATAAAGGATTACTCAAACATGTGTGAATGAAACGAAATGCAACTCCTGGTGTGTTTTTGACAAGGAAAAAGCATTGTAACATGGTTTAAAGTTCACAAGAGTCAATTCTGTTTAATATAACACCTTTAATGCTCAAAGTTGTATTTAAGCTACGTTTATATGATGACGGTCTGAACAGAAAACGCAAAAATGGCATCGCGTCTTCACTTTTTATTCCGTGTTAGACGAGCGTTTTCGGGAGGAAATCTGTGTGCATATGGTGACGCAAAAGTTGTGTGGAATTCGATTGGGCATGCATGCCAGGTAGTGCTGTGATACATTATCACTATGTCCACACACACAAAAGCAAAACAAAACATGGCTACCGGTAGCAAAAAAAAAAGTGTGTGGTCATACGAAGAAGTTCAACTATTGCTTCAGACCACGTTAGACGACAAAGCAACGAAGGCGCAACCAGGTGTGGACTGGGACAGTGTTGGGAAAGTTCATTTTCTACATGAACTAGTTCAAAATTCAGTTCACACATTTCAAAATGAACTAGTTCGTTCATAGTTCATATTTGTTTATAGTTAGTAGTCGTTCATAGTTCCAAAAAATGAACTAGTTCATAGTTCTTTTTTTTCCAATACATTGCTGCGAGCTATTATTTTTCAATATCATTGCCAAAGCCCATATAGAACCACAGACCACAATTATTATATCAGTTTTAACAATCAAATCATGTGTTGGATTCCATCTTCATATCCAATTTCACATCCTTATCCAACCAGGGTCTCCTACAATATACTGCAGCACGAGATTGTCCAGCTGTGGCTGAGAGATGACAACGGAGCAGCTACTGTATTCAATCAATGGGATTTGGTTAGAGGATCTGTCTTGACTGTCTTTTGACTTCGTACGTGCTTTCATAAACCTCGAAAGGCTAGCCGGGTGCTTCAGTTCAATGTATCGTTTTAAGTTTGCTGTTGATGTGACTGAAGTGCAGATTTTCTTCTTGAAATCCGGTAGGCAAAGTTTGCACATAAATGTGAGGTTATTCCCTTCCTCACCGACCTTGTCATAGAGCTCTTTTAAATGTTCATATGACGAATCCTTGCTGCTCCTGCTACAGTCGTCCATGCTGCCTTTTTTGTTCTGTCTTGCTTCGATGCGACGCTGGTGTTGTTGCCAAATTAAATGTTTTCCCGCGGGTTTTCGCCTGGAACACTACAGAAATCTGAGACCCTATTGAACAAAGTTAAATAAATAGCGCGTGTCGATCACAGACACCTGAATGAACTTGTTCACAGTTCGTTCATCAGGCAGTAATACAGTGCGTTCAGTTCACGTTCGCCCAAAATATGACCCCGTTCATGAACTATTGTTCAGTGAACGCGTTCAGGTACAACACTAGACTGGGAGTCCTGCCAAACAAAGTACACTGATGAACCGATGTGACGTAAACGCGTATGCGTCAGCAGATTTGACCAGAAAAAATGAAAACGCTACGGCGGAGCGTATTCAAGTTTTCCACTTTGGAGGGCGGTTTCAGTTTTTTGCATTTTTAAGCCCCCAAAAGGCCATCACCGTCTAAACGAAAGGCACTTCCGATAAAATATTTTGTTGTTTGTACCCGTAAGCGTTCTCGTGTAAACAGGCCCTTAGATGCCAGTGCTCAAAAAAAATCCCCTGTACATGTTTTCGGTGAATATAGCATTTTCCAAACAATAAAAGGTAACATGGTGATCTAAATATGTTATGTGTGAGCAGTGTAATACCGCCTCTTTAACAAATAGACTTGTCAAAACCACATACTAGTATATTGTACAAATGAGTGTCGTGTTATATTATTTCTGCAGTATTCCCAGCTGCAGTGAGCTTGTCTCTTGTGTTTTGCTCTGGCTCTGCTCCACTGCGGCTGCAAATGACTTGTACGCAACATCATTATGAGAAAACGAAAAATACACAGCTGTACGCTAGCAACATAATAAGGCTAAAGAAGTATCACAAAATACAAGTAAATTAGGCATTGAATTCACACAGAAAGGAGTATTTTAACCACAAAGCGTCCTTTTTTTAAGAGAAGCTGGCCTGCGTGTTCAAAGTAGGAGGCACACCTACAACTTCAAGTGTCTTTACCCAACAAAATGTATGAAAAGATGACTAATTAATTACAAAACAAACTGTTCAAACAACTAAACAGAGAATAAGCAACTGAAAGTAACTCAATAGAACAATCATACGCACACAACTACACAGAAGTCGCTCTTAATTTGTTTTATGACAAAATCAGGTCAGTCTCCCTTAAAAAACAAAATAAAAAAATAAAATAAAAAATAACTGTTTAAAATTCTAAGTCTGCCTGATGGATTAAACCTGACCACTTTTATACTCTCTCCAGCAGAAGGACTTCCCCCTGGTGAGTGCAATTCTTTACACAGATTCTAACCTAGAATATCAAATCTAGGTGCTTAATTTACAAAGTTGAAGTCAATTTAGTGTTTAAAATAAGTGTTTATTTTTATTTTATTTCGTTTATTTATGAGACAGTGACAGTGCACAAATTACTTTAACCTAAACAGGAGAGATGCTTTGTGCAGGTTGTAGCACCAGAGCTAATTTCCACCTGTCGTCCCTGGAGCATTTATTTTAGGTTTAACAGTGAAATACAGAAACCAAAATACACAAACAGCTTAAACCAGAGCCGTTTTCCAATCCAGCGACTGCACGCTTGTGAGCGTCCTTGGAGGGGGATGTGCGTCATATCCGGCGCGACAACCGCTGTTCCATTCGTTTTTTGTCCCCTGCACAGTTAAGACGTGGTCTGAACAGCGCAGTCGTTTCCATGGAAATCGGGGCGTGGACCAAGCGTGCAAACATGCACGCTTCACACACTTAAAAGCCCCAGCATGCACAGCGCAGGAGGATATATGACTACAAAGACCGACTCGCCAGCGACATCCACATGTGACAGTTGCGACATCACTATAAAATAGTGAGGGGGGGGGGCATTTCGGATATCGCGCACAGGGCTCCAAGGAGCGCTCAGGGAGTTAGTGTGTTTGCTCAGACACATTAAAAATTAGGGGGAACATTGGACATGTCCCAATTCCAAGTATTACTAGTCGCAATAGAATAATATTTTTTTTCTTTAGGGCTGAGCTTGAGCTGAGGTGGGACTTGTTCCATTTCCCAGACGGCCATGCGAGAAACGTAGTGCACTAAGGACCGAGCGAGTGTGCGCCGTCTCGACTGCAGACCGAGACCACACTCACAAGCGTGCAGTCGCTGGATTGGAAAACGGCTCAGGTCTCCCCTGCACATTTTCACACATGGTCCGGCCCATGACCTTCTCCAAAGGTCATAAAATGGCCGACATTGGCCACACCCCCTCTTTTGTGTGGACCGTGTGGAGATTCAGGTGAGTGTTTAACTGAGAAGTACAGCTCTGGAAAAAAATAAAGAGACCAGTGCATTTTTTTTTTCCCTGAAATCAGCATCTCTACATGTATTACAGCCATTCCATTCCAGCGTCTGTTGAATTCCAACACAAACACAAAGCTGAGCTACTTCAGTTCTTGCACCAGGAGTGGAAACAATGTGAAAGACTTGTGGAGAGTTGTGATTAAAAATAAGGGTTATTGCACCAAATATTGATTTGTGAACTCTTCTTAAGTGTAAACATTAGTATTATGTTGTTTTAAAATGAATTTGATCTTGTGTCTTTGCATTGTTTGAGGTCTGAAAACATGGATCTTTTTTGTTATTTTGACCATTTGTCATTTTCTGCAAATAAATACTCTAAACGATAATATTTTTATTTGGAATTTGGGGGAAATGTTGTCAGTAGTTTATAGACTCAAACAAAAATGTTCCTTTTGCCCAAACACAAACCTATAAGTAGTAAAATCAGAAAAACTGATAATTTCGCAGTGGTCTCTTATTTTTTTCCAGCGCCGTATAACTGAAATGTGTAGGTTTAATCAAATACAATGCCTTTTAAGTAAATTGTGTATGTGTGATATTTAACGTAAAGATGAGTTTAATGGGACTCACACACGTTCTGTTTTGTGTCTTGTGGGAAGAGTCCAGATTTATGAAAAGTTTCAGAAAATGTCCCTTGAAAAAAACAAAACTAATGGTATGCAAATAGTATAAACTTATTTTTGTAATCTTGTTTAAATGGTGGTTTCGGCACTAATTCAAGCATTTTCTATGTATTTACTCAGACCACACTCCCCTAGGCCGCGTTCCTTACATAATAGAAGCATAAATCGTTGTTTCTGTGGGTTAGGTGAATGCAGGGCAGTGCATTGTGGGATTGGAGCAGCAGTGGGTGCTGTTGCTCCGTGTTGCATCAGAGTCTGTCCCAAACATAAAGAGGAAAATACATTTAAACAGAGACAAAGCACTAGCAAACTGCTCTTTATAAAGGACAACACAACTGGAATATTAAGTGGGATTGTGGCATACAGTTTAATGTTAGTTTTCAATTATGAAATTTAGCTAATTTTATTTATATTTTATACATTTTATCATCTTTTCTCATTAAAACATACCTGGGGCTTTTGTTTTATTCATGTTTAACACACAAATTCTGCATATTTAGTTTTTTTTCCCCCTCAAATGTCATGTGATAATACAAGAAATGTTCCTCTGTTTTTAAACTCCATTCACCTTCACTAGAATCATCTGGATAATTTCATCCCTGCAATTGCCAATCTCTACCGAACTAAGGTTAAACGTAGGTGTTGTCGATTTTTTTGTAGCGTATTTGCTTTTGTGCCTATTTGTCTCACTCACTAAGCAGTTTTTGAAACTTTTTTTTAATTTTTTGAGCTCACTTTTTAACACATCATGGATTAGTTTGGTTTATGTGGTTTATTTGACAGGGACAATGTACAGGAGCATTAATCACAAAATATGAAAAGATGCTTTGTACCAGACTTTAGCTCTCGGGGCTAATTTCCATCTGCAGTCCCTGAAACAAAAACATTACAAACAATGAACATAAAGCATAAAAACAGTGAAATTCATAATATTTACAATGGCGGTGATACATTTCATCAATTAGTAAAAAAAAAAACTCTTTTTCCCGATCCTTGTTCCCCTTTTAAATGAAAATGCAGATTATGTTATGATAATCCTATCGTGCAATATCGTTTTTTCAATGCTCTCCCTGTCACTGTTTTTATTATTATTATTACTACTATTATTATTCGATTTATTACTTATTTTTTATTATTATTATTACCTATCTTTATGTCATTCTTGCCTGCATGCACTTGTCGTCTTGTTCAAACTGTCCCTACCTGGAGCTACTGTGACAAGTAAATTTCTCCTGTGTGAGATCAATAAAGTCTTATCTTATCTTATCTTAATGATGTTTTCCATTTTGGTATTGCACATTGGCCACTGACCATTGACCTGGTTGTTCTGACCATCTGATCAGATGTTAAATAGATAAACTTTTTCAATGGTGGTGGTGCCACATTATTGATAATCTTGAATAATAACGTTAGATTGGCCAGTTTAATTGTATTATCAAATTTGAGCATTTTATGTTTAGTTAATATCTGACAGTGATGGCATTTCCGTGGTTTCCAATCTTGAATCTTAAAGGGACAGTGTGTAAGATTTTTACCCGTTAATTACCGAAATTGAAGATACCCATTCAAAAATACATTGTTTTTCAAGCCTTTTCACTTCCATCATGAAATCAAAGTATTCTTTTGGACTTGGATATAGTCACATAGGGATCTTCTCCATATAGAGGCAGCCATTTTGAATACGAGAGCCGCAGAAGGACATTTGGGCTCCGCCTTCGGCAAGGCTCGTGGTAGCACCGGAGGCAAAGCAGGCGGAGCGCTCGGCGCGCTCCGCAAGAGAGGAGGAGAGAGGGAGAGAGGTGCGGGTGGGGTGGGGGGAGGCTCGTGGTTTTGGGTAAACGACAAGCATGCTGCTGTATCACACGTCGTAATGGATCTAACACGTGTTTTAGACTAAATTGCTTTACTGGATTTTATTCGCTGGATCCTTACGGACCTATTGATACCAAGCTTGTGGTGGAATACAGAGTTTGACCTGTGCAAGGCCTTCAAAGGTAAGCAAAGTAACAAACCTCGTTTTGTGCTTTTCCGTATAAAAGCCCCATGTGCTCGGGGAGTGATTGTTGTGCCGGGAAATGAATTGCAAAAAGAGGAGACTGTAAGGTTTCATTTGATGGTTAGATTATCATGGTACACGATCGGGAATGTGTGCTCTCATGCGAAAAGAAAAAAAAAACTGACCGGGAGACCGCGTTTTATTAATACCGTTGTTGTAGGCCGGGTGCGCGGCGGGTGACCCTCGAGGTTTGCTGTAGCTAAAACAGGAAGTGCCATAGCTACTATCCACCTATGCGCCACGAATCCTACACACTGGACCTTTAAGTGCTTATAAAGCAATTCTAAAGGTTTTGTTATGGTTTGGTTGGCTTGTGACCAGCATGAAACACCAAAAACTAAATGAGGTAGTATCATTGCATTGCTCCTTGTTTTGTCAGGGAATTTCATATGGATCTAAAAGTAGACAGATTATATATTATTTTATGGCAAACCTTTTTAATGTGTTTTTTAAAACTTAGTCTATTATCTAAAATGATGCCAAGGTATCTGTATTCATCAACATTTTTAATAGTTTCGCCATTTACTGTGATTAAGGGATATGTTCTTTTATTTGTTTTGTGGAGAAAAACCAACATTCAGTGTTAGACAAGAGTCCTTCAAACATGTTGCAGTTTTTTTTCCATGGCCATTGATAGTTTGGCTGCCACGTGTTCATGATCCTTCCCGTCCGTGTAAATGACGGCGTCGTCCGCATACATCTGTACACCAAGCACCAACTTCGGATTTTAACGAACTTCAACCTGTACTTCTGTTTACACTATATTAACAATGTTTACACACCGTTTTTACTACTGACAGTTGCACATAAAACCAATATTGCACATTATCTGTAAATATGTACATAGCACCAGCCTATATATTCATAGTGTATATTCAGTAAAGATTGTTTCTATTTGATTATATTTTTTACATGCTTCTCTTTATCTTATTTATCTATTGTAACTTTTTAGATGCTCTTGGCATCTAGAGTGGGCAGCAAAGTCAGAATTTCATTGTACAGGGAAACGTGTTTCTTTACTGTGCGTATGACAATACAAGCTTTGAATCTGCACTTTTTAGGACACAAGTAAGAGACTGCTGGATTTTGTGAATTGAGCTGTTTGTTTTTCCCGTATCCATGGAGACTGTGCCAGTGGCTAACGAAGGAGCTAACTATAGACATTCGATGCTTTGGGTATTTTACACCATATGTGGCAGCAAATATGACAGACCTTCCAGAGGAAAAACATTAACTGAATGAACACAAGAGACTGTTGGATTGTTTGAAATGAACAGTTATTCTCGTATAATCTTAATCAGGAAAATGGGTGAATGAAACAAAACACAACAGAGTATGTTTTTGGCGAGGAAACATAACCTAAATCAGAAAATGATATAATACGGGCCCTTTACAGATCAGGCTGTTTACTGTTTACATTTATGTACCATGACTTCTGAGCTAGTTTAGCCAGTCCACACAAACAGCCCATTCATCTCCTGTTCAATTTTAGATAATTTTGTACTTGAATATCTCCACATTCTTTTGTGTTGGTCAATTTGATTTGTCTGAAAAAAAAAAAAATCTATTTTTTCCATGCGCTTGTTGTGTTTTAAAAATTATGCAAATGTGTCCTGGCTAACAACTTTACTTATTTTATTCATTAACAGGTGATTTTATAGCTCAAAAATACCAAGAAAAACAGGCATTCCGGTTGAGTGGGGTCGCCTCTCCACAGATCTGACCTGTACCTTGGTCTGGTTTGGTCTCCATGAAGATAAAGGTTTAATACCGTACTGTGAATCATCAGTAAAATTTGATCTTTGATTTGAACATGTTTGCGTAATTTTTTGGAGCACTTGGGCCACGTTTATGAAATTTAAAATCTAAATCTTACAAAGAAAAATAAAAGCGAAGAAGGTAGGCAGTTGTGGGGACAAAAATGAAATGGGTGATTCAAATTCACTTTTTCCTCCATCAAAAGTCTAGACACACAATTTGTAAAAGTGCTCCGACGAGAACCCTATCAAGATTTTAGAAAATCTTGTACCAAACTCAAGTATAAAGTGGTCAAAAGTGCAATATGAAACTTTCTATTGGAGCAGCATGCTATCTGTTTGTCTCCATGGAGATGTGATTGCTTTACCAAGATTATTCATCCATCCATCCATCCATCTTCCACTTTCTCCGTAAAAATATTCCACATTGTTTTTTTAATCTTCTCCCTCTCCTCCTTATTCCCTCTGCTTGTTTCTTTTCTCTGTCCCTTTCTCTTCCCCCTCTTTATCTCTCTCCCTCCTTTTCTACCCTCTTCGTCCCTCTTTTTCTCGTTTCTCTTGCCCTCCTTTCATTCTACTTCTCTCTCCCTTTCTCTTCTTCTCTCTCCCTCATCTTTTTTCTTTATATATACATCTGTCCCTCTATACCACTAGCTCCTTTCGTACTTTTACTCTCTTCACCTCCCATTTACTTTCCTTCTATGTCATTCGCTCCATTCCCTCCTTTCATTCTGTCTCTCTCCCTCTTCCTCCTGTCCTTCTTTTTCTCCGTCTCCCTCCCTCTCTCCTTCAATTAAAGGTGTTTGTATTGCTAAAAAATACCTTGAAAAGCATGCATTATCAGCTTTCCGCAGATCTGGTGGCACCTTCATGGAGATAGATGAGTTTAATGTTGTACTATGGAACATTCCGGGCAAGGGAATAACATATCCATGGAAACAAAAGGTCAGACTGCACAAAGATGGACTAAGCTATGGTTGGCTTTGTCCATTTATATACACAGCTCTGGAAAAAAATAAGAGACCACTGCGTTTTTTTTCTGAAATCAGCATCTCTACATGTATTACAGCCATTCCATTCCAGCGTCTGTTGAATTCCAACACAAATACAAAGCTGAGCTACTTCAGTTCTTGCACCAGGAGTGGAATAAAGTCACCCAAGAACAATGTGAAAGACTTGTGGAGAGCATGCCAAGATGCATGAAAGCTGTGACTAAAAATAAGGGTTATTGCACCAAATATTGATTTCTGAACTCTTCTTAAGTGTAAACATTAGTATTATGTTGTTTTGAGGTCTGAAAACATGGATCTTTTTTGTTATTTTGACCATTTGTCAACTTTCTGCAAATAAATGCTCTAAATGATAATATTTTTATTTGGAATTTGGGGGAAATGTTGTCAGTAGTTTATAGACTCAAACAAAAATGTTCCTTTTGCCCAAACACATACCTATAAGTAGTAAAATCAGAAAAACTGATCATTTTGCAGTAATCTCTTATTTTTTTTCCAGATCTGTACAGTCTATTAGAAAAGTTACATAGTGCAGCTTTAAAGAAACATAATACTTCTACAATATTCAGTGGCCGTGTCTCAATTCTCAGTGTGCACGCTTCGGAGTGTGGTTATAAGGGCATGTACGTCACTTCTGACGCGACAACTGCTGTCCCATTTCGTTTCTGTCCCATGCACACTTAAAATGCACCCTGAAAATCGCAGGCGTTTCCATGGAAATCAGGGCATGAACCAACTGGGCATCCATGCACACTTTGCGCAGTCATATATCCCAGCATGCATCTCGCGCTACTTCTATGGGAGAAAAGTCGACGGCTGCATCTAATAATAATAATAATTTATAGCATTTATATAGCGCCTTTCATGACACCCAAAGCACTTTACAGTTCATTGTTCATTCACTCCACACTTGGTGGTGGCAAGCTACTTTCTGTAGCCACAGCTGCCCTGGGGCAGACTGATGGAAGCGAGGCTGCCAATCTGCGCCATCGGCCCCTCTGACCACCACAAACACTCACACACACACTCCACTTTCATACTGGTAGTTGTGGGACCTGTCCCATTTCGCCGACGCCCATGCGGTCCGTGGAGTGCACTCCGGACTGTGCAAGTATACAACGTCCGGAGTGCCCTTAAAACCACACTCCGAACTGTGCACACTGCAAATTGAGACACGACTAAAGTGTCTTGCCTCCAAGCCAAGAGGTTGTCGGTTGAATTCCACTTTGATGTTCCCTCAGTTAATGGGCCCTTATTCTCTCTTTTTTTCACTTTTTCTCTCTCATCCTCTCTTCCTGCCTGCTTCTCTCTCTTTCCCTTCCATCTCTCCTTCCCTTCTCTCTCTTCCTCTTCCTCTCTTCTCTCTCTGGTTCCCTTCCTCCTTCCCTTCTCTCTCTATAAAGGGCCCAAACACATGTCCAGGACTGAAATCATCCAAACGATTCAAGTGAAGGTGCACGGAGTTTAAAAACACAGTGGAGCACTTCCTCTTTGACCACATGACATCGCAAAGTGGAACAGTGTTTTCCATTTGAGAGAACTCAGCCTAAATGTGCAGGGTTTGTGTGAATGAAACAAAACAACACCAGGTATGTGTTGGATGAGGAAACAACATAACAAAACAAATCCACAATATCTTTTCAAACCATTTCCCACTTTTTCCCAACCAAAAACTACACAAATCTGAACCAAAATAAACAAACAATTCAAGAGCAGCTTTTTGTCAACGTTTTATTGTTTACCCGGCTTGCTCTCCAAATCTTTTGCATTATTTACCATATCTGTAGTGATTTTTTTTTTGCATGGCGTTGGATGATGAATGGAAATGTCCTGGAGGTGAATATAGGACCGGAGATGATGGAGTATTTAGGCTTTGTACATAAAGACTATAATAAATAACGTGCGCTAATCAGGGGACAATATGGACCCCAACCTGGCAACATCTCATCGCTCCTCCCCAGCTACCTTGTTTGCACTTTTATGATGCAGTTTTGGGGCAGATAAATAGATGTATTTTTGAAGCTGGACTGGAGCTGGGCGGTATGACCAAAAACTGATATCACGGTATTTTTCAAAATTATATCGGTGTCATGGTATTTGATGGTATTTTTTTTATGTACCAAGTGTTAAGATGTCTTTGGCGAAGTGGACAGTAACAGCGTTGGTGATATCGTTCCCCCGTTTGCTTTTCTTATCGTAGGCCGTCCCCATCGCAAATGCGTCTTTGAGTGACGTCTGAGTGGCGTTTTGTGTCGCGGCGCCGACTTGGACGTTCCCTGCAGACGTGGAAGAGGATGCAGATCTTAGTTTCGTGCGTTCTTCATATTCCAGGATGTATTTGTGACGGAGGTGGTGAAGGAGATCGCTCGTGTCGCCTCCTGCGGCTACAACTTTAGTCCGACGACATTTACAGAATACGGTTGTTTAAAGCCGAAGTTCTTCCACACGACTGACACGGCTCCTCTTTTCGGTATAAGTTCCTCTGTGTCTGTAACATTTTCTCCGTCCATGTTGTTCACCGCTCAACACACACTGTAGCTCTGTCCCAATTCAAGGGTTATTGATCCGTGTGCGTGGTGAGTGTTGTTAGCATTAGCATTGTGGTCCGTGGAGGTTAGTTTGAGGGCTGCAGCCTTCGGAGCGGCCGAAAAAGCAGCGGGAGGCTTCAGCCGACGAATTGGGACACGGCTTGTTTGTACGCACACACTCACCGGTATTGGGGTATATGAAAAATGTACATCATTAAAACAAAACAAAACAAAAAACGGTATTTGGTATGAACCGTACACCGCCCAGCCCTCAGGTGGACTGTGTAGCTTTTCTAGTACAGAATGTGGCGTCTGCTGGTTTCCGTGGTGATGTTATTGGCTTCGTTTGAAATGTTAAACTTTCTCTCACCCCTTCTCTCCTTATTTCTTTACCCCATCTCCATTTATTGCCTTCTCTCTCTCGATTTATCCCCCCTCTCTTCCTTCATTCTCTTGCCCTCTCTCTCCCTTTTTCCTCAGCTCTTTCGCTCCCTCTCCTTTTCTTTCATTCTCTCATCCCTCCTTTACTTCTCACTTTCTCATTCTCTACTTATCTACTATCTCTCTGTCCCTCACTGCCCTGCTCCCCCTCTCCTTCTCTCTCTCGCCCTCTCTCCATCTTCTTCCCTTGCTGCCATCCACTGTCTCTCCTTCCCTTTTCCTTCTCTTCCCATGCATCTCTCTTCCCCTTCTATCGCTTTCCTTTTCTCTTCTCTCCCTCTCTCCTTCCCTTCTCTTCCCCCTTCTCTCTCCTTCTTCCTCTCTTCTCTCCCTCTCCCTTTGCATCCCTCTCTCCCTTCCCTTCCATCTCTCTCTCCCGTCTCACTCTCGCCCCTCTTTCCTTTTCTCTTCTCTCCCTCTTTCCCTCTCCACTTCTCCTTCCCTTCTCCTTCCCCCTCCTCTCTCCTTCTCTACCCATCCATCTCTCTGTTTCCCCTTCCATCTCTTTCCTTTTTCTCTTCTCTCCCTCTCTTCTTCCCTTCTCTCCTTCTCTCTTCTCTCTCTCTCCCTCTGCATCTCTCTTCTGTCTCTCACTCTCGCCGCTCTTTCCTTTTCTCTCTTCTCTTCTCTCCCTCTTTCCCTCTCCACTTCTCCTTCCCCCTCCTCTCTCCTTCTCCTTCTCTCCCCATGCATCTCTTTTTCCCCTTCCATCTCTTTCCCTTTTCTCTTCTCTCTCTCTCTCTTCTTCCCTTCTCTCTCTCCTTCTCCCTCTCTTCTCCTTCTCTCCCCATGCATCTCTTTCCCCCTTCCATCTCTTTCCTTTTTCTCTTCTCTCCCTCTCTTCTTCCCTTCTCTCTCTCCTTCTCCCTCTCTTCTCTCTCTCTCCCATCTCTTACTCCCACCCTTCTTTCCTTTTCTCTTTTCTTTTCTTCTCGTCTCTTCTCTTCTCTCCCTCTTTCCCTCTCCACTTCTCCTTCCCCCTCCTCTCTCCTTCTCCTTCTCTCCCCATGCATCTCTTTCCCCCTTCCATCCCTTTCCTTTTTCTTTTCTCTCTCTCTCTCTCTCTCTCTCCCATCTCTCACTCCCACCCTTCTTTCCTTTCCTTTTCTCTTTTCTTTTCTTCTCTTCTATTCTGTCCCTCTTTCCCTCTCCATTTCTCCTTCCCTTCTCCTTCCCCCCTCCTCTCTCCTTCTCCTTCTCTCCCCATGCATCTCTCTCTCTCTCTCTTCCCCCTTCCATCTCTTTCCTTTTTCTCTTCTCTCCCTCTCTTCTTCCCTTCTCTCTCTCCTTGTGTGGGCAGATGTTGTGTTCTGCCCTCTGCTCTCTCTCTCATTCAGTGGTGGGTGGATTTGTATAAACTCGGGAGATGTTCAGACGAGTGCACTCTGAGTTTGTGTGCTCGCTTGTGGCGATTACTAAACAATATTTAAACCAGCTAAAAGAAAGTACTCAACACTTATTGAACACCTCATTATCGGTGCGTTCTGTGCGAGTCTTGAGTCTTGAGGTACTTTCACACACACCACGTGGCCGAGCTCTAGATGATTCTGCGCTAACTTAGCTGCTACAGTCCAAGTTTATCAATGACACTCTGAGCTGTGATCTGAAGCTGATCCGTCATGTTTACGTGCAACCCATGCTAACTGGAAAATGTTTGACAGAAACAAAGGCCAAATAAAAGAACAAAACAACTTACAGTTTAGACCAGACATGGGCAAACTACGGCCCGGGGGCCATATGCGGCCCTTTAAGCTTTTTAATCCGGCCCGCCGAACTTGAAGAAATTATATTAATAAATCTTTTTAATGTTTTAATTTCCCTGCAATTCTGGTATTTTCCAATAGAAGCAATACATACATTGACCTTTGTTGAGGTGCGGCGTTTTGCTCCACGTTTGTGCTTTACTCTTTGACCCCTCAGCCCTCCTGTAAAGATGAGCGGAGCTAAGAAAAGAAAAGTGGACAGAGAATGTCGAGTGTTTAATAAGGAGTGGACAAGTAAATACTTTTTCACCGAATACTTATCAGCTGCTGTATGCGTGATATGCCAAGAGACTGTAGCGGTTTTTAAAGAATATAATATCAGCAGCCGTCACTTTGCCACAAAACATGCTAACTATGCTAGCAAGCAGTCAACGAAAGAACGAAAGAACCTGAAGGAGAACAGACCTTTCAGTGCTTTAAAATAGTAACTGTTAGAAATAAAAAAAATGCTATATTTTATTAATTAAATTTTATGTGTTTTAAGAGACATTTCAATAAATAGCTAAATATCGTGGAACTTGAAAGATGTTGTAATGCTTTGTTAATTTTTAATTGAAATAAATCACATGTTTTCTACATATCCCATGTTATTTTTAGTGTTTTTACCAAACACTAAATCCACCTGCTCCTGGTCCGGCCCTTCTGTCAAATTTTGGAACCCTTTGTGGCCCACGAGTCAAAAAGTTTGCCCACCCCTGGTATAGACCCACTATGGAAGAAAACATCAATTTATATCCACCATAGAGTCATTTCATCCAGTGCGTCCGCTGCGTTATGAGAACGTTCACTGTTTTTCATTTATTTCTAAGAGGAACATAAACCTTAGCTTCTGCTCCAGGATTTCCACACATAGCAGAATGTGTTATTTACAAAACAAGGCGATTATCCTGCAAATGTCTGCGCTTTTATAACTTTGGTCGGGTGCCGAGTGTCGATATGGGCTATAGTTTGAGCCGTAGGCCGTTCACAAATATAACCCGCACAGGTGTAGCGGCGCGATTTGCCTCTTTGTTTGTGTACACGGATTTAGATGGCTCTCTATGGCAGTGTTTGTACAGAGGTCAAAGTTCACAGGAGGACACAATGGTTTAAAGTTATTTTATCAAGTCAAGGCCACTCAAGTTTTCTTCTAAAAACGAAACCTGAATGAGGACTTTTATCTAGAAATTTAAACATCTGATTCAAGATTCAAGAAGATTCAAGTTTGTCATATGCAGAATCAACACAAGATCAACGATGCAATGAAATGCTTAGGATCAGAAGAACCGTTGACTCGCTAAGATAGTCAGAAGTACTAATAGCAGTAATAATAGTACATGGTAAAAATGTTGCAAAAGTGCAGGGGGAGAAGTAAACAATATAATAAAAATATGTACAGTGAACCCTCGTTTATCGCGGGGGTTAGGTTCCAGAAATAGCCCGCAATAAGTGAAATCCGCGAAGTAGGACAATTTTATATTTTACAATTATTCTACATGTTTTAAGGCTGAAAACGCTTCACCAGACACATTATACACCTTTCTGAGACTGGTATTAACATTTTGTCACATTTTTCTCTTGTTTAAACACTCAAACTTTTGTAGATTTTCATTAAAATATATTAATAGTGGGGGGGGGGGGCACGTGACACGCGGACACGTGCGCGCGGACACGTGCGCGCGGACACGTGCGCGCGGACACGTGTGTTTGTTTTGGTACCACATATCCATGCCATGTGCGAAAGTCGAGTGGAAAGCGACCTGGATATCATTTTGGGCAAGACTCAAGCCAATGCTAACAGTGCCAAACCGCTAACAGACGCCTCTGAGCACCAGTCCTCAGCACAAGACCAGGTAAGACTAACCTGCGCTCACAAGAGTTGGTTGCATTTCACCCCGGCTCCAAAATCAGACCGCTATCAATGCGTCGCCAATACTCCACAGCTCTCTAGGACGGGGTCGGGTTCGTGAGGGGAAAAGACCCACTGTCTCCTCTGTGCGCGCGAGTGTCCTCCCCCCGCTGCGGCTCCCCCGGACGCCGCGCGGCCAGGCGCCAGGCCCGTCCATGCGCCAGGCCCGTCCATGTTGATTCTTGGCTCTTCCATTTGTCCGGCTCGCACTCAGTCTCTTCCATGGCTCGTGCAAGTAAACAAAGGCCACACCTCCTGTCACCCAGGCGCTCTCGTGAAGGAAATCTGAGACTGTCCCTACCATCCCTGGTCTAGACCTGGTTTAGTCCTGGTTTAGACCTGTTTTAGTCCTGGTTTAGACCTGCTTTAGACCTGGTTTAGTCCTGGTCTAGTCTCTTAGCTAATCAGGGCGCAGGACAGAATGTTACACTGTAAAAAAAAGTTACACTATAAAAAAAAAAAATTGGAAAAAAAAAAAAAATTGGAAAAAAAAAAAAATTGGAAAAAAAAATCCGCGAAACAGTGAGGCCGCGAAGAGTGAACCGCGATACAGCGAGGGTTCACTGTAATAACATGTAATAAAAATACAAAGTACAATGTACAAAGGTACATGTAGGATTAAATAAGGTGTAAGTAGAGTATTTCACAGATTGCACATAATATGGTGTAGTATAAGTGTTGCATGTGGATTTTGTATTGCACATAGTATGGTGTAAGTATTGCACGTGAGTACGTTGCACAGATTGTTGCACAGGTAACAGTAGTTTACAGTGAGGTAGTGACAAACATGATACATTCATACAGAGCAGCAGCAGTAAACATATTCTGCATAATAAAAAGTAGTTTAGTGCAGTATTATTGTGAGTTCAGTATTATTTAGAGCAGTGTTCCCCAAACGGTTCCACAAAGGGCCGGTGTGGCTGCACGTTTTCTTTCCAACCAAGCAGCAGCACACCAAACTTGACTCATTTAATCAACTGATCTCAGTCTCCAGACAGCTGAAGGTGTGGTCTTGGTTTGTTGGAAAGAAAACCTGCAGCCACACCGGCCCCTTTGTGGAACAGTTTAAGGAACACTGATTTAGAGTGTGAAGAATCCCTCAGTCGTCCAGGTAGAATCCATGATAAAAGGAGAGGCCAGAGAAATTCGAAAAACAAAAGAGGGAATCTCAAAACAAATTAGTTAGTTTCAGAAGAATTCAGGGTAGTGAGCTCCTCCCTGCAGCTAGATATAAGCAGTGTCTAACCAGCACTCGAACCAGAACTGACGAAGCCTCTCGGATGAGCGGCGAAACGTTTTCGACCAAACAAACTTTGTCCAGTTGACAAATTGAATTTCTTCTTTTATCACTGATTTAGAGTATTATCCAGAGTTCAGTAGTCTGACAGGTTGGGGGTAATAGCTGTCTTTGAGTCTTTGTACCTGTCTGAGTCTTTCCAATAAAATGTTTTAAAATTTTAAATGTTTTTTTTTCTTTTTTCTCCAAGTTAAAAGGTTATGGTTAAGGTATGGTCCCTATAGGGAAATTAGTCTTCTGCATTTGAACCATTCTTTAATTCTTTGATGGGGGAAACCAGAGTGTCCAGAGGAAACCCACAGACACAGAGAGAACATTCAAACTTCACACAGAAATGCCTGAGCGACCCGGGGATTGAACCCAGGATCTTATTGCTGTGAGACATCAGTGCTAGCCACAGTGTTTCCTTTTGTGTGCCCAAATCTAGAAAATGTAAACTTGAGAATATTTTTGCTTGTAAAATGTAAATGGATCAGTTTTACAAAGCGCTTTTTTGGGCACAGATTCTTTCCAGTGCATTATTCATTCACCTCACGCTCAGTGGTGGTGGTAAGCTCTTTTTGTAGCCACTGTTGCCCTGGGGCAGACAGAAGCGAGGCTGCCAATCTGCCAATCTCCATCTTCCCCACAACCACCACCACTCACCCTCAAGTCACTTTCATAGGCAATGTGGGTAAAGTGTCTTGCCTAAGGACACAGCAACAGTTTTTACTCCTGGCGCTCCACTGTGGCACCTGGAATTCCCAGCGGTTTCCCATCCGGCCCTGCTTCTCTTACCGTGAGCAAAACTCTGGTCTCTGGCCCGACTCTAAATGATGAAAAAGTGCAGATAAAGTCATGGTAATAATTAGGATGTTTGTAATTCATAAGGAAAATGAGGAATAATTATTAAAAACTTAAAGCCCCAGTGTGTAGGATTCGTGGCGCATAGGTGGATGGTGCTATTGCACTTTCTGTTTTAGCTACGGCAGACCTCGAGGGTCACCCGGGCGCTACTGTATAAATAAAACGCGGTCCCGTTTTTTTTTTTTTTTTTTTCTCATGAAAACACACATTCCCGATCATGTACCATGACACTCTACACATCAAATGAAACCTTACAGTCTCCTCTTTTTGACTATGCAATTCATTTCCCTGCACAACAAACACTCCCTGAGCACATGGGGCTTTTATACGGAAAAGCACAAAACGAGGTTAGCTTACCTTAGAATGCTTTGCACAGGTCAAACTCTGTATTTCACCATAAACTTGGCCTCAATTTGTCCGTAAGGATCCAGCTAATAAAATCCAGTAAAACAATTTAGTCCAAAACACGTGTTAGATCCATTACGATGTCTGATCCGGCAGCATGCTTGTGTTGTTTACCCAAAACCACGAGCCTTGCCGAAGGCGAAGGCGGAGCCCAAATGTCCTTCTGCGGCTCTCGTATTCAAAATGGCTGCCTCTGCATGGGGAAGATCCCCCTTTTATGTGACTACAGGGGGTCCTCGGGTTACGACGTTGATCCGTTCTTAAGACGCGTCGTAACCCGAATTTCGTTGTAAACCGGATTTTGCCTTTAATCTTCCAACCAAAGCACCAATAACCTTTCCATCTCAATAATTAGACCACTACGCTGCTTGGTTATCACTGTCGCTTTCATAGGAGCAGATCAGAGCCCACATCAGGTACTTCCGCCCACATTGGGCACGCACATGAGGCTGTCTTCTTCTCCCTACAACCACAACAAAGCGTATTCTTCCAACGTGCGCCGCGCGCCGTTCGCGTTTGTTTACATCTCTTACCACGCTAAACCGCGTAAGACGGAATGACGCGTAATATATACATTTTTTTTAATGGGGCCGCGTTCGTAACCACGAAACGTCGTAACCCGAGACCGTCGTAACCCGAGGACCCCCTGTATATCGAAGTCCAAAAGAATACTTTGATTTCATGATGGAAGTGAAAAGGCTTGGAAAACAATGTATTTTTGAATGGGTATCTTCAATTTCAGTAATTAACGGGTAAAAATCTTACACACTGTTCCTTTAAATAGAAAGAAAAAAAGAAAAAAATCTTAAGATATTAACTCAGAATTGATGAGTCTAACGTGTTACATGTGCTCTTACAGTCATTGTGAGCCTGTCTATAATCCGCCCCATGACTGCATCCTTACGGCGCCTCATCCATTTGCATAAAGAGCGGAGGAGGCTGAGCGACGCCAGCAACCATGAATATTGATCAGAGCTGGAGCGAAACATGGATTAAAAATACCACGGGCAAAATACAGGCACATATATATGTATAGTATTTTTACAAGAACTATTTTTACAACATGCTGAGAGAAGGCCGTGAATCATGAGTCGATCAGGGCGCTCGCTGACTCTGATGGATCATACTGGTTTGTGGAGGAGATCTTTAAATTTGATCAGATAAAGATGCTTTGGAGTTTAGGAAGTTTTAGTCAAGATGTGGTTTTGAAATAGTCCAGAAAAAGGCAGTAGCAGGTATGAAGAGGTATGTAAAGGTTGACAGGAGTGGATAGAGCTGTTTGAAATGCCCCCCCCAAAGAAATAATAACTTTTAAAAAAATTATTATTATTATTTTGTTATTTGGGGAAAAAAACGCTATTAGCATTATTTAGCCCCTGCCCACTTGCCTTTTAAGGGCCTGTTTACACGAAAACGCTTACAGGTAAAAACAAAATATTTTATCGGAAGTGCTTTTCGTTTAGACGGTGATGGCGTTTTGGGGGCTTAAAAACGCAAAATACTGAAACCGCCCTCCAAAGTGGAAAACTTTAATACGCTCCGCCGTAGCATTTTCGTCTACACTGTCCAAGACGCAAAACTCTGGTCAAATCTGCTGACGTTGCATACGCGTTTACGTCACATCGGTCCATATATCAGTGTACTTTGTTTGGCAGCACTCCCAGTCCACACTTTGTTGCGCCTTCGTTGCCTTGTCGTCTAACGTGGTCTGAAGCAATAGTTGAACTTCTTCGTCTGACCACACAATGTTTTGTTTTGCTTTTCGCGGCGCAGATGAGGAGAAGGAAGATTGTACGCATGCGCACGGACATAGTGATAATGTATCACAGCGCCACCTAGCCGCCTGGCATGCATACCCGATCGAATTCCACACACTTTTGCGTCACCGTACGCACGCAGATTTTATTCCCGAAAATGCTTGTCTAAACGTGGAATAAAAAGTGAAGACACAACACCACTTTTGCATCTTCTGTTCAGACCGTCATCATATAAACGTAGCCTAAATGCGACTAAACCGCACTTTGTGGCAGCACTAACGGTAAAACAAGAATCTTGTTCATTTCAATGGAAAATTTGGGAAAACAATAGCTGCTAAAATCTGATATGAAGTAGGCTGATTTTGAAAAAAAGAACCTAAATTATCAGAAGACCAAATTAACCTCGTTGAACTATATGTTCACTGTTCATGTTCTCTGGGAGGCTTAAAAAACATACAGAACTTATTTGTGGTCAAGAGCGGCAGCCCAATAAGATTAAATAACCACAAACAGCTATTTATTTGACCAACATTCAGAACAAAATGTGTAACTTTTATTACCTGAGATAAATAAGAATGTGATGCTTCGATTGTTGATTCTGCAGAAATCTTTTTTTAAATTTTTTTATTTGTAAGCTGTTTTGACACAAACCGAGCATGCGTCTCTCTGATTGGTTAATCTGCCTGTCAATCACGCCCCCTGAAACCAGGGAGACAGGATATGGCTCCAGATCTACTCGTCTTTGTAAAGTTTTGTCAATGTGTGTGATGTGAGCTACAAATCGGGCAGAGCTGCACTAGTCTGGTTAACACCTGACCATATCACAAGTGAGATATGGGTCTGGAAACTCGCTTCGAAAAATCCCGTAGCGGAGGTGTGGTTAGCGATTGCCAACGGCCGTTTATTGGGCGTTATGAATGTCTATCATTGAGCGTATACGTAAGTCCATAGCCAATCATGTCAGTTGTCAGTTCAAACTACAAGCTTCCGTTTGTCATGTGGTACGCGTCACCGTCTTGCCACACCTCCCCCGCTCTCTGCTTGGGGCCCTAAATCTGGGACTCTCGCTTGGACGAGTTTCCAGGCCGCCTTCCAGTTCGAAACGAACGGAAGCAGCCTGGGAATTCCCAGGCTAGAGCTGCACAGTTCTGGAGTTTTGAACAGGAAGTCAATGAACCTTTTTCTATTATTAAGCCATTTTAGAGACATAATCATTACACACACACATCTACAAAACAAAAACATAAGTATTAAAGTGTTGAAATAATCTTGTGATGTGTATATAGTGGGATTTTCCCCCCATATTGATTGTCACATGACCACAGGCCCTTTAAATGTCTCAGTGGGGTTCTTTCACAGCGCCGGCCCACTACGCTGTAACTTCTGATATTACGAGCATGGACTTTTCCACAGTTTGTTAGCTGCATATGTTTGCTGATGAGGGAATAGCATGGTAAAAAAGAAAAGTTTGTCTAAAATACATTTTCTCTGCTGTTGCTTCTTTCTTGCTTTCCTCAAACTAGCTCCTCTGTCTCAAGCTTCTCTGATCTTTTGTGCAAATATTCAGTTTCCCTCCTCCGCGTTTTGTCTGGATTCTGGCTGTACTTTTACATATTTTAGGCTTTACATTCTCAGTCACAGCTGGAGATTTGGGAGTTTTTCCCTCTTTGCTCGCTCGTGTGCAGCTTTGATCTGTCACTTTTCCACACTTTATTTTTCTGTTCTACATGAAAATGTCCTGTATAAAATATGCACCAGTCTCATGTTTCACTGATGTTCCTCACGACTGAGGCTGCTGTCGACACTTTGGGCCTAATGGCTACAGAATGAGAAGCACACAACATCTGAAAATGGTCATTTTAAAAGGAAATGTGAAAACTGAAATATTTGTCAAACCTACTGAAAATATGAAACTGTTAGAGAATAAGTAACATTTTTGTTTTAATTTATTAAAATACTACAATATCATTTATTACATTTCTACATATTACATTTTTCAAACTAAATTTTAGACCCAAGGGACTTCAAGAGATGTTCCAGACCAGCTCAGAAACAGATTTAATGTTACATATTTGATTATATAGAGCAGGGGTCTTCAACGTTTTTCAGGCCAGGGACCCCCAAACAGATGGCGAACTGGGCCAGGGACCCCCTACTATATATACGGCATAGAATTGTGTTTTATATTAAATTGAGCTTAGTGTCATGTATAAACATTGCTACTCTGTTATGGTACATCCAGTACAAGGAAATAATACACAGGTTAATACTGTATTTTACACTATAAAATATAAAATTATATTATTTTGAATTGAAATCAAAAGATTTCGCGACCCCCCCCCCCCCCCCCCTGCAGTAACCCCCTGTTGAAGACCTCTGATATAGAGCATTAAAGGGATAGTGCATTTTTTTGTTTGTTTTTTAATGTGAAACTGTATAACGTCCCTTTCAGCAGTGTCGTCCTTTAACACTGACTTACCGCTGACAGTGTCCTCTGAGCCGAGTTCTGCCCCGGTTCTGTAGCTGAAAAGTGGGTCCGGCAAGTTATCGGGGACATTTAATAAAGCTTGTTTTTCTTCTCAAAAAAATATTTGTCCAAAACGTGATATATTTGCTTTGGAATCGCTTGGTGCTATTTTCTGTTAATTCGTATCACTGCGCACCTGTTCACTTCTAAGTGGATGTTTACAAGTGAACAGACTAATAACTACTTTCGTCAGCTCCAGAACCGGGCAGGACTCTGCTCACAGGACACGGTCAGTGTTAATGGACGACACTGCTGAAGGGGACGCCATACAGATTCACATAAAAAACAAAAAACAAAAAAAAAAACACTGTCCCTTTTAAGGCCTACTGTGTGGCAAACATGTACGTTTAAACTCACAACACACAGTATTTTCACAGCAAAAAAAGTACTTTTCAACTTTTAGAAAACATACTCCTTTGGGTCTGGGGCAGCCCCAAAGGGCACATGGGTGCTGCGGGCACCACATTGGTGACACATGGTTTAACGTTTTAACCCAAAAATAGAAGCGAATAGAAGATACGGAGCCTTGAAAGTGTCAGAGAGGTGAATAAATAATAAAGCGTGGGAACGACTTATAAGGCCCCCATGTAATGCCTTACATTACAGCAAAAAGTAATGCATTTGTAGTTTACCCCCCATTTTCTTATCTTTTTTGTTGTTCCCTTATTCTCATCTTCTGTCTTTCTGTTGCCCTGTTATGAGCTGTGTCGTTTATTTTGGCTTTGTGTGAGAGTGTGATGAAAACAAAACTTAACAGAGTGATGAATCGACGGCAGCAGTTGCAGAAATGAAAGGGAGGGAACGATTTGTAACTCGTCCCCTCACTTTTAACTACTCGAGCGCACGCTATAACGCAAAGCGTGCGCACGGGTTATAACTTGTGTGCACGCCTTATAAGTTGTTCCCACGCTTTATAAATCGCGCGCATGCCTTGTAAGTCGTTCCTACGCATTATAACTCGTGTGAAAGTCATACCCACGCTTTATTATTTATTCACCTCTCACACTTCCAAGGCTCCATAGGCTAAACAAGCATGTTTTTTTTCTTTCTTTTTTTTTCATTCATTTTGGTTGTGTTGTTTGGTTGTGTCTTTATTATGAGCAGGCTTGCTTCTCCACAGAGCTGACCCTCTTCCTGCCTGTTTCCATAGAAATTGTTCTTTTGGCTATAATGTTCCACAGTATGGATCAGACTTCACCATCTCCATGGAGAATGTTCTTAAGTGGTTTTAACTTTCTTTCATGTTGGGGACGTGCTCCTTTTGATGTTGGTGCTGCTTTAAGTCTTTAAGTAGTTACTGAAGCTTTAAGGTCAGTTGTGTGTTAAGTTTGGTTTATTACGTTTTAATAATTCATAGCATTTATATAGCGCCTTTCATGACACCCAAAGCGCTTTACAATTCATTGTTCATTCACTCCACTCTTGGTGGTGGTAAACTACTTTCTGTAGCCACAGACGGAAGACTGACGGAAGCGAGGCTGCCAATCTGCATCATCGGCCTCTCTGACCACATCCAACACTCACGCACACTCCAGGTTCATACTAGACAATGTGGCTAAAGTGTCTAAGGACACAATAGCTGTTTTCCAATCCAGCGACGGCACGCTTGTGAGCGTCCTTGGAAGGGGATGTGCGTCATATCCGGCGCGACATGCGCCATTCCATTCGTTTTTTGTCCCCTGCACCGTTGAGATGAGCTCTGAACGGCGCAGTCGTTTCCATGGAAATCGGGGCGTGGACCAAGCGTGCAAACATGCACGCTTCGCACACTTAAAAGCCCCAGCATGCACAGCGCGGCAGGATATATGACTACAAAGACCGACTCGCCAGCGACATCCACATGTGACAGTTGCGACGTCACTATAAAATATACATACTGGTTCACCTCACCTACAACTATGCTACATGAAACTCTTCATAAACTACGCTAAACATGTGTGACGGTAGCCGTAACGGCATAGATCACGGCACCTGTTTTACCGTTCACATGCTTTTCCCCTTACACTTCTACATTTCCTTTGCTGTTGTAATGCTGGATATTCTACAGTGTAGCCATGTCCAGCGTTTACTCTAAGCTGCGCACTGCTCGCACATTCTCAGCGCACAAGAAAACTTATGCAGCGCACTGTAAATCAGGGATGAAAGAGCTTTTAGCGGATCTCCGCTTTTTATTCAGCCGCGGGGTCATTTTTTTAAAATATCTGCAAAGTGCGAGCCGCGCGCGCGTGGGGGGGGGGGGGGGGTGGGGGTGGTGGTGGTGTATGTGTGTGTGTGTGTGTGTGTGTGTGTATTTCGGATGTTGCGCACAGGGATCCAAGGAGCGCTCGGGGAGTTAGTGTGTTTGCTCAGACACATTAAAAATTAGGGGGAACATTGGACATGTCCCAATTCCAAGTATTACTAGTCGCAATAGAATAATATTTTTGTCTTTAGGGAACAAGGAGCAGACCACCCAGGCGGGACTTGTTCCTTTTCGCAGACGGCCATGTGAGAAATGTAGTGCACTAAGGACAGAGCGAGTGTGCGCCGTCTCGACGACAGACCGAGACCACACTCACAAGCGTGCCGTTGCTGGACTGGAAAACGGCTAATGACAGTTTTTGCAACTGGCGCCCCCCTGTGGCACCTGGAATTCCCAGCGTTCTCCCATCCGAGTATTAACCAGGCTCTGCCCTGCTGAGCTTCTGAGATCTGACGAGATCAGACTTTGACAAGTAGGTGTGGCCACAATTTACCAAACAAGTACTGCCATCTACAGAGCATCCTCAACACGTTAGGATTTACTGTGTCCTCCTGTAAAATTACTACCACTACTACTCCGACTATTAATTTTCTCATCATTGGTTGTCAAGCTCTCACCACTGCATCCGCCCACTGAAAAACACATCCAACGGACCACACAGCCAAAGACCACCGAGAGCAACAAGAGGAGAGCAAGAAATCCTGAAGAAAAGAAAGAAAAAAAGTACAATAAATGCATACATAAAAAAATAATAAAAAGATAAATGCATAAAACGAACAAAACAAGAAGAAAACCAATAAAAATAAGCCCTTTTTTCCTCTGCTCAGATAAGCTCCAAGTAACAATCGAAGATGTTGAGCGCTGCTTTTAGAACGTCTTATTCCCCCCCTCCTTCTGATCACATGACCAACGGTAAGGCTCCCCTCCTCTTCCTCTCCTCCTCCCTCGTTTCCTCCTCCTCTCCTCTGCCCGCTCAGCACTCACGGTGGATATGTCGGACTAAAGGACGCAGGAGAGGAGGAGGAGAGGAAGCAAGGAAAGGAGACGAGGAAAGGAGGGATATTTTGAAGGAGGGATGTTCTCCGTTTCGCTCAAGTGCCGATTAGGGGTCATCCGTCGCAAAATCAAAGGTAGTGTGAAAACTGCTAACTTTTATGTGTGTTTTTTTTTAAGTATGTTTTTATAGCGTTTACATTTTTTTAATTTTGAAAAAACCTGGAAAAAATGTATTGCTGAAATGACGAGTTATAAAATGGATCTTTTTTTTTGCATTATTTTAAATTAGTTACAGCTTTTTTTTTTATTTCAAAGTGGAAGAATTTGGATTTAAAGTGTTTTTTGTACACAATTTGCAGTTTGCTAGGATACAAATATTAAGGTAGATTGTAAGAGTTGTTAAAAAGGGTAAAATTGTCTACTAAAATGGCAAATAATTCTAGTTGGAACAATTTCGGATTTCAACTTATAAATATTTTTGTGCAGACTTTTTGACAAGTTGGATTTTCAGTCCTGTTTGGTCTTGGTTTAATCCTCATGAAGACTTGGTTTAGTCCTAATTTACTTTACTTGGTTTATTTGAGTGTTCTGCGTTGGTGAGCTTTATTATTGTGAGTGATGGTAACCCTTTTATTTGTTGAATGAGACAAAGTAAAGGGTAGCTGCTGCTTTTATTTTGGAAATACACATACATTGGTTGTTTTAGACACTTGACATACAATTATTGTCTATTCAATCTTGCATATTAACACTGCTGATACTTATGCGTTTACAAGTAACCCTTTTGTTTGAATGAGACAGAGTAAAAGGTACCTGCTGCTTTTATTCTATATTAGTCCCTTCTAAACATGCCTGTCTTAAGTTTTCCTTTTAATTCTTATCTTTTAATGTAAACATGTCTATTTGTTGAATGAGACAAAGTAAAGGGTAGTTGCTCCTTTTATTTTGTAAATACACACACATTGGTTGTTTTATAGACACAAACTTGTCATACAGTTATTGTTTATTCATTCTTGCATATTAACACTGCCAATACTACTTATGCATTTACAAGTAACCCTTTTGTTGAATGAGACAAAGTAAAGGGTACCTGCTGCTTTTATTCTATATTAGTCCCTTCTAAACATGCCTGTCTTAAGTTTTCCTTTTAATTCTTATTATCTTTTAATGTAAACATGTCTTTATTTGTTGAATGAGACAAAGTAAAGGGTAGTTGCTCCTTTTATTTTGTAAATACACACACTGGTTGTTTTATAGACACAAACTTGTCATACAATTATTGTTTATTCATTCTTGCATATTAACACTGCCAATACTACTTATGCATTTACAAGTAACCCTTTTGTTTGTTGAATGAGACAAAGTAAAGGGTACCTGCTGCTTTTATTCTATATTAGTCCCTTCTAAACATGCCTGTCTTAAGTTTTCCTTTTAATTCTTATTATCTTTTAATGTAACTATGTCTTTTTATTTGCTGAATGAGAGAAAGTAAAGGATAGCTGCTGCTTTTCTTTTGTAAACACATACTTGGTTGCTTAGAAACTTCGCTTCATTCTTACATAATTAAGTGCTTGTATTTTTTAACTCTACCTATACTACTATATTCACAGGTAAACGTGTTGGTTGTTGAATGCGACAGAGTAAAGGGTAGCTGCTGCTTTTATTTTGTTAACCAATTGGAGGTTTATGCGCGTTTTCTATTAGACTTGGAGTTTATTGATCCACAAGGGAAATTATTTGGATGCAGCAGCTCATTCATCACAATATAATATAACGGAGAGTAACAAAAATAGATGGTATAGCAAAAAAGATGGCAAGAGACCAGTCTTTCAAATGAGACATAATTATAAAAAATAAATAAAAGTAATAAAATATAAACTCACAGCTATATTCAGGAAAGAAGAACGGCAGTGCAATAATGTACTGATTGACAGAGCATAAGGTTATCTGTTGTGTAAGATTGAGTTGTTGTACAGTTGTAGGGAGTATTATAGTATGAACTGGTCCTGTATCTCTCACTATTTGAGTGGAGCTGTAGGAGCCTTTTGGAGAATGAGCTCCTCTGTCCCTCTATGGTCTGGTGGAGTGGGTCAGCAGGAGTGTCCATGATGGAGAGCAGTTTGTCCAGTGTCCTCTTGTCCCACACTGTGACAGACGAGTTTTGCGGATCAATTTATCAATCCGTCCGATGTCCCTTTTACTGGTGCTGCTCCCCCAGCAGACCAGAGTGATGTACAGGGCACTGGCCTCCACAGACTGGTAGAAGACCTCCAGCAACTTGCTGCACACATTGAAAGACCTAAGCTTTCTGAGGAAGTAGAGTCTGCTTATGCTCTTCTTGTACACAGCATTACAGTTGTCCCTCTAGTCCAGCCTGTTGTTCACATGAACGCCCAGGTACTTGTAGCAGTCCACAATCTCCACCTCGTGACCCTTGATGGTAATGGGCTCCACTGGTGTCCTCTTTCTCGATCACCAGTTCCTTGGTCTTGTCCAAGTTAAGGAGCAGATGGTTTGCCTGGGACCACTCCACAAAATTTGCAATCAGTGTCCTGTACTCCATCTCCTGTCCATCCCTGATACACCCAACCACCGCAGAGTCATCAGAAAACTTCTGCAGATGGCAGGACCTGGAGCTGTACTGGAAATCAGAGGTGTACAGAGGGGCTTCCACATTACTGACCACACTTGTCAGACAGGATGGTCCCCAGTCACACGCACTGAGGCCTGCCTGACAGGTAGTCATTAATCCAGGAGATAATGGAGGAGCAGCTTCTCACTCATCAGAGGGGGCTGAATTGTGTTAAAAGCACTGGAGAAATCGAAGAACAATATCCTCACAGAGCCCTTAACACTATCCAGGTGAGAGTGAGCCCGCTGCAGAAGACAGATTAAAGCATCCTCCACACTCATGTGGGCCTGATAAACAAATTTTAGAGGATCCAGGGATGGAGCCACCAGGGGTCTGAGCTGGTGGCTCAGATTTTTATTGTCAATGACGGTAACCCTTTTGTTTGTCGAAAGATGACAAATTTATTTTGTGAACAAACATGGTTGCTCATAAACATGCCTGTTTTATAAATGTTCTATTCATTCGTACATATTTATACTGCAATACAGAATGCTACCAATACTACATCTACATTCACAGGTAACCATTTTGTTTGTTGAATGAGACCAAGTAAAGGCTAGCTGTTGCTTTTATTTTGTTAACAAACGTGGTTGCTTAGAAACACAGAGAAAATGGTAGTCACTGCTTTTATTTATTTTTTAACACACATATACTGTATAAACTATGATACACTATATTATATTTATCACCAATGCCACTCCTACTTCTGCACTCACAAATAACCCTTTAGTTTGTTTAATGTTCACACATATATTGATACATATATTGATCCCTTCTAAACATGCCTGTCTCATAAATAGTTCCATTAATTCTTACACATTTAAAGATCCCATGACATGGTACTTCTTGATGCTTTTATATGGCGCCTTAATGGTTCCCTAATACTGTAAATGAATCCTTCTTCAAAATCAAGCCTCAGTGTATGAGAAAGCCTCATGAACACAGTCATAAATATGTCTCTGAAACGCTTTATTCTGGGCGTTGTTGCTTGAATGCAAATGAGGAGGACAGAGATAGGCCAGTGCCAGGGGTGGGTTGTGGCCAAATACGCCACTGTTTCCTGGATTAGCGGTGCGATGTGCGCTGTCACTACTTCCGCGTTTTAAGCGCTTAGGAAGATACGAGACGCGTCCCATAAAAAGAAAAACACATTTCCACAGAAAATAAATTAAACCACTGCTGTTTCAGAGGTTCAGAGGCTCGGATAAAGGACATCCGAGCCTGGAAACACACTCGCGTGTCTCCAGGCAAATAAAAAAAAACACATCTCGTATTTCGTAGCTCATTTGCGGTCCAAATTCTCTGGGCGTGATTTCCAGAGACAGGGGGTGGACATCCAGACGGGGGGTGGAAACCTTTCCCCGAGTGTGACGTCAGAAAGTTCCCTTGTTCAGAATCGTCCGTTTGGGCTGTCTTTTTTTCAAATGCGGAAAAGGACCGCAATGTGCTTGTTTACACATTTTGCAACTTTTAGCCATGGGGGGGCTTAAACAGGGTAGGGGAGCTCACATTAACGTTCAAAAACCTCAGAAAGTGAAAATTTCATGCCATGGGACCTTTAAGACTGTATTTTAACTCTACCAATACTGCTTCTACTTTCACATTGCTGATCATATTTGAGTATTTTGCATCTTGTTGCTTCATGTTGAGGCTTCATCGTCCTATAACAGAGTTTGGCTTGGCTTTCCACTGCTCTTTCTTTGAAGTTCTGTCACACTGTTTATAACCTTTGGTGTTTTCTACTTTCAAACCAATATTTTTGCAGGGGGGATATTGGTCCACAAATATAAATGTGTGAATCCTGTAGTCTCCCTGGGGATTTTACTGTATTTCTTTGCCTGGAATGGTTCATTTATAGCACTGAATGTCAATATTCATGAGTTCATGCTAAATTTTGAGGACTTTCACATTTAATTTTTGTTTGTTTGTTTTACATTGTTAATCGCTATGCAACCTTTTGGATATTTCATGGCAAAATACTATTTAATCAATTGGGGGAAAAAAGGTTGCCCATGTTCTGCAGTGACATCACGGTGGGGGTGCTCGACATGGATCTCTATTGGCGGAATAGGGGTTACTCTGGTGACAGTAGTAATAGACCTAGTAGAAATAATAATAGCATAGTAGCCTAGTAGTAGCAGCAATGTAGTAAGAACCCAGTAGTAGTTGTTGTTGTAGGAATGGTAATATTGGTAGTAGTTTTTGTTGTAGGAATGGTAGTAGTAGAAGTAGTAGTTGTTGTAAGAATGATAGTAGTGTTAGTTGTTGTTGTAGGAATGGTAGTACTAGTAGTAGTTGTTGTTGTTGTAGGAATGGTAGTACTAGTAGTTGTTGTTGTAGGAATGGTAGTAGTAGTTGTTGTTGTAGGAATGGTAGTACTAGTAGTTGTTGTAGGAATGGTAGTAGTACTAGTTGTTGTTGTCGGAATGGTAGTAGTAGTTGTTGTAGGAATGGTAGTAGTAGTAGTTGTTGTAGGAATGGTAGTAGTAGTAGTAGTTGTAGGAATGGTAGTAGTAGTAGTAGTTGTTGTAGGAATGGTAGTAGTAGTTGTTGTTGTAGGAATGGTAGTACTAGTAGTTGTTGTAGGAATGGTAGTAGTAGTAGTAGTTGTTGTAGGAATGGTAGTAGTAGTAGTTGTTGTAGGAATGGTAGTACTAGTAGTTGTTGTAGGAATGGTAGTGCTAGTAGTTGTTGTAGGAATGGTAGTGCTAGTAGTTGTTGTAGGAATGGTAGTACTAGTAGTTGTTGTAGGAATGGCAGTAGTAGTAGTTGTTGTAGGAATGGTAGTAGTAGTAGTAGTAGTTGTTGTAGGAATCACTGCTTGGTTTACTGCTTGTAGATCTTGTATCATTCTCCATCCTACAGATGGCGCTGCTTTTTGTACTGGAAATGACATGTATTGGCCAAAATAATGCTTGTCTAGTCCACTTGTGACATCCTGTCTCAGCTGTTGGTCCTGTAGTTATCCAGTCTGTACATTTGAGTCTTTTGAGATACACTCTAGTTTGTGGCTGCACTATGATAAATAAACTAGGACTAAACCAGAACTGAACCAGGTCTAAACTAGGACTAAAAGAGATCTAAATCAGGTCCAAACCAGATCAATGCAAAAAAAAAACTAAAAAATAAAAAAACTCTTTTTCTTCGGGTCCCAGGAGGATATTTGATATAATATGATAATATGAAAAGCAGAATTAGACGTATAATAGATTTGCCAGGCGGAGGCGGAGTGCAAACACGCGCCCTGGACACGGCCAAAAGGTGAGCCCGGTGCGGCCAAAAGGTGAGCTGTTGTACAGTTGTAGGGAGTATGTATGAAGGTAGTCCTGTATGTGGAGTTTGCGTGTTCTGCTTGTGTCTGGGTGGTCTTATTCCATATGGTAAACAACTCCAGAAGCATTACCATTTGAGAATCTGAATCTGATGTTTCTAGGGGCCTAAATTCCTCAGCTCAAGTAACTATTGTAAATATTTTTTACTCTAATAGTCTGCATAATAATCTGCATAGATCTTCTCTCTTAACTGTATTATATCTACAGTGTTTAGCTTCCCTTTAAAATTATATTTTGTTGTCCATAATTTCAGGTATTTTATTTTGTCTTTATTTTGTTGCGCAACAATTTTATAATCCTTACTCTGAAGTTTTGTCTGTTTGTTTCCCATTTTTTGGTCAATTTGGTCCAACCATTTGTCCAAAGGGGAGCCTACAGGTTGGGATGTGTTTTTGTTCAGACAGTAATAATCAGTATTGTAGTATTTTTCACTTCAACCTGTCACTGTGCAATGAGCAGGTGGAAAAATCTTGCCTTTGCATCTACAATACGTTACTGTATTATTCTGAACAGTTTATATGAATTACAGTGTTAACGGCCTGTAATTCCAGTCATACACACTTTCACACAGAACTTTTATTCCTTTGAGTACGATTTTCACGGTCTTTTATTATCTAGCCAGTAACTAACCTGTTACCCGATAAAGGGAAACCGCTTCCTTCAGTAATTTACTAACTGTATGTGACTAACCTGTCACCCGTTAGAAGGATACTACTCCACCCAGTGTTTTACTACCTGCCAGTGACTCTCCCGCCACCCGATAGAGGGACACTAGTCCATGTTTTACCTAATAGAGCCTAGGATTGTTAGGGTTTTCTACGCGCTATGACCCTCAGTCACACACGTTTTAAACTTAGACGTACTCACTCAGTTCTTTTAGTCTGGTTGTCTTCCTCCTTCGGTATCCCGTCAACCCTCAGACTCCAAGCGATGGTTGAGAGTCGGCCGGTAAAGGTTTCAGATGCAGTGGCCACTGTCTTTCCTGAATCTCAGACACCTCCTGGAGTCTTTAGGTGTCTTGGGATCCGGCTTACGAAGGACCATTTGATGGGTGCTGGTAAAAACCCAACATATTCTGTACACAGGAAAGGAAGACAAGAGATTAGATCTTTTTCACTTGCAAGTGGAGAACAGTCAGAGAAATACGGCCAGGTTACAACATTGCTCTCGGCCCATATTTGCTCTGAGCGTCCTGGTTCTCTGTGCCCCCAGCTTGCTATTTATTCAGTTTTTCACATCCCTAGTTTACACGTGGTCTGTCCTGCCCATAAGGGGTGGGGGAACATGTGGCAGGACAGCCGACAAAACATAATCATAACACCCAACACACTTATAAGATAATTCCCAGATATGCCATCTTTCACAGGGACAATGTCCCTGAAACTTAGATACTGGAGGAGCCAAGCTGTCTGCTTACGTCTCCCCTCAGATATCTGGCCTTTCTGCAACTCAAAACATATCACAAGTCATGCACACATTTGAAACTTCATTTCTAAAGATTAAAGAATCACAAAAGTTAATAATATATAATTATTCCATCAGTAGTTGTTGTAGGAATGGTAGTAGTAGTAGTAGTAGTTGTTGTAGGAATGGTAGTAGTAGTAGTTGTTGTAGGAATTGTAGTAGTAGAAGTAGTAGTTGTAGGAATGGTAGTAGTAGTAGGACAATGCACACATTAGCAAACACTGTCAAAAAAGTATTAAGATGGTCTGAATAAATACCAAATTTATTTAAACAAGACATCTTCAGGAGTCTGATCATTACGAGCGTTCATGGTCCTGTTTAGGTTTTTGATTTTCAACATAAAGGTGAGAGTGACTAACAAAACTGTCGGCTAATGATGGCTAGTTTATGGCTGCAATTTTCTGTGTGTGAGACTTTTGATAACAGCACAAACCAGCTCCAGTTAACTCACCTCTTTCTGGTCAGATTGTGTTAAAAGAAAGCTTAAAGTCTAACAGACGAAGCAGCATGACATCAGCTGCAAAGTATCAATTGTCGCGTTCTTTGCACTCTATAGCTGCGTGTGGCGATGTCTTTAATTGCATGATTAAATCTATTTATGGATTGTGCAGTGTTACAGACGGTCTCAGATTTTTTTTTTTTTGTCGTTCATTTGCACTTTGGAAGGAGCCACACCACACCACAGCTGGAAGAGCGTCAGACTCTTGGCAACAACATGCTCAAAGTTTACTTTTTCAGAGCAGGAAAACAAAAGGTTTGAGAGAATTTGAAGCGAAATTAAACGTGCTGTGCCTTATTTTAATTAAAGACGTCAAAAACAAAACTAGTTCATGTTCAACAGTTGGTGGTCCAAAGTTATTCCTCACGTATCTTGTGCATTGAGAGCATCCTAATTGTCCACAGTGATGAGTTTATAAGAGCTTTGCACAATTTTTCACCAGAGTTTGCCAACATCTAACATGCAAACTGTGTACTTCCTCATTCATGGACAATAAATAACATAATCATTGGATATAGACTGTACACAGCTGACTTATTTAGACCTCAAAAGCTGCTTATACAATATACAGCTCTGGGAAAAAAATAAGAGACCACTGCAAAATGATCAGTTTTTCTGATTTTACTACTTATATTAGGTATGTGTTTGGGCAAAAGGAACATTTTTGTTTGAGTCTATAAACTACTGACAACATTTCCCCCAAATTCCAAATAAAAATATTATCGTTTAGAGCATTTATTTGCAGAAAATGACAAATGGTCAAAATAACAAAAAAGATGCATGTTTTCAGAGCTCAAACAATGCAAAGAAACAAGATCAAATTCATTTTAAAACAACATAATACTAATGTTTACATGTAGAGATGCTGATTTCAGAAAGAAATCCACTGGTCTGTTTTTTTCCAGAGCTGTATCTGCTGGGCAAGACAAAATTTGCTCAAATACATGGTGGAAAACAATCGGATACAGGCCCTTTAAAGTCAGTATGACAGGTTAGATTACCCAGTTCACAGTTAACAAAGTTTTTTATTCTTGATTTTGTCTATAGAATCTGTTGTCCAGGTAGAATTCATGGCAAAAGGAGAAATTCAATTTGCCAACTGGAAAAGTTTATTTGGTCCAATACGTTTCACAGCTCATCCAAGCTGATTTTCTAGATTTTATTTTCTAGATTTTATTTCTTAAGTGTATCATTTTACTTCCTGGTTGCATGTGCATCAGACATGACTCAGCCTGCATAGAGGTAATTCCATAGCAACAATAATGTAAACAAGGGCCATATCATGTCTAATTTGTGATTTGTTATGATGAGAAGAATGAAAATAAATGGCAACACATTTATTTTGTTAAATTGTGGTTTAATATGTCAGAAAAATGCATTTGTTGTGAATTGTCCCTCCATTTTAAATGGAATTTTCAGTGTTGATGACATTGGTAGACTTACCACTACTTCATTTTTGTACTTTTCAGAGCATCATTATGAAAAGTGGAGGTTGTATTTTTTGAACACCTTGTATTGGCTAAAAAATCTAGCATGGGTTATTCATTTTTATTTCTGAGCACATGCAGCAGACGAAGGATTTTTCTGTTTAAACAAGACTAACAACAGCTGCTAGTTTCACAATTTGGGTATGTCTTAAAGGGCCTATATTGCGCAAAATTGACTCTTGTGAGATTTAAGCCATGTTAGAACATTGTTAGCTCTTCCAAAGCCATACGCGGAGTATTTTTTGAGTAACCGTTTATTATTAGTCTGTCTACATCTCCAAAGCTCAAAATGTTCTGTTCCATCTATGTTTTACCTTTAGTTGTGAAGATATTGGCAATTCCAGAGCTGAAACGATCCAAACATTCTAGTGAAGGGGTCCAGAGTTGAAAAACACAATGGAGCACTTCCTGCGTTACCATATGACATCACAAAGTGGAACAGAGTGTTTTCAGTTTGAGAGAAGAACTCGGCCTAAATCTGCGGAGTTTGTGTGTTAAACATGTGTGAATGAAACAAAACACAACTCCAGGTCTGTTTGTGATGAGGAAACACGATAACAGATCAGAAAACAGCATAATATGGGCCCTTTAATGCATTCTCTATATTTCTTCTGTGTTACTGATTTAATGTGTGTGTGTGTGTGTGTGCGTACACACAGAGTTGTTTTTTCCTAAATCCCTGCTTTAGATACTATGACAACTACTATTCTGTGAACTTCAAGGTAACTATAAAACGATCATTATGCTAGCTTATTCCGTTCCTTGGTTATTTTTAGACCCTTTACTTGCTTCACGGCAAAGCAAAACTTGCACAATATAAACATGCACATGGCTTGAATAACCTATTTATTTCAGATAGTATGAGTATCACCTTTACAGAATACTCACTGGTCGTTATTATTGGAAGACGATCATTGAAGACAAGAAAAGTCACACAAACTGTTTTTCTTTTTGTTGTCATTTTTTTCTTCGTAGAACAGCTATATTAGACTACGTTCACACTGCAGCCTGAAATGACCCAAATCTGATTTTTTCACCTCTATGCGACCTGTATCTGATCTTTTAATGACAGTCTGAACAACACAGATTTTTTCAAATGCGATCCAGGCCACTTGGATATGCGGTCCTAAATCCGATACATATCCGATCTTTTGACATGCGACTTCAGTCTGAATGGCCAGGTCGCATTCATCTGACCTGGGCCTGTTTCCTCCAACGAGAGTGGTACAAGTAAATGTGCACAAAACGTTCTTCTTGTGATGCAAAAATGGTATATAAACTCCGTAGCACTCCGTGCTATGTGGTCCGCCGAAGCGGCGTAGCACATAGCAATCCCACCACGCTTGGCTGCGACTCCGCACCCACACATTCATTTCTGCAGACGTTGCTGCCACTGCCCCGCAAAACGCCGTGGCCAGAAACCTTGTCCTTCTCAGTCTCCTCTTTAAAACAAATAAGCTGTATATGTTTTAGCTCCGCTACGCAGCAACTTTAGGCGACTTCCGTAAACATTGAGCATGTTCGCTGCGTGTGATGTCATCGTGTCCTCCAAGACGTATGCGGGACACTTTTGGGGCGTTTAACGTTCACACTGGAGATCACATACAAATCGCATTTAATTGGAAATCTGAACGGCCTTACAAAAAAATCAGATTTCACAAAAAAATCGGAATTGAGCTATTAAGCCCTGCAGTGTGAATGTAGTCTTAGAACGGCAGTAGCTCAGTAGTAGTTGGTAGAGCGTTTGTCCACTGATCCAAAGGTTGGCCTGTTTGAAGCCCGCTCTCGATATTAAAAAACAAACAAAAAAACATCATTGGTTGAGCGGTCAGATCCACTGACCCACAGGTTGGACCCAGTGTCGGCGTTCACTGATGTGTGAATGTGTGTGTGAATGGGTTTTTTGTTGTAAAGCGCTTTGAGTGCCTTTTCTCAACTAATCTCAACTAATTTGTATTGCAATTCTCTTTTGTATTTCGAAATAAATAATAAGAAATTCAAAATACAAGAGAATTGCAATACAAATTAATTGAGATAGTTTCAGAAGAATTTAGTGTAGTGAGCTCCTCCCTGCAGCTAGATGTAAGCAGTGTCTAACCAGCACTAGAACCAGAACTGACGAAGCCTCTCGGATGAGTGGCGAAACGTTTTCGACCTAACAAACTTTGTCCAGTTGACAAATTGAATTTCTCCGTTTATCATGGATTCTACCTGGACGACTGAGGGATTCTTCACGCACAATGCAACTTATTTTCAGCATGGATTCTACTTTCATTAGAATTTAAGGGCCTCTGCAACCAGTGTAACCGGGGTTAAATCCAATCTGGTCAGATCCAACCCAAGCCACATGACTACTCCACCCAATTAAGATAAGATAAGATAAGACTTTATTGATCTCACACAGGAGAAATTTACTTGTCACAGTAGCTCCAGGTAGTTTATCCAATCCAATCACAATCTGACAGTGAGTATAAGAAGGCCCCTAGCCGTGTCTCAATTCGCAGTGTGCACAATTCGGAGTGTGGTTTTAACGGCGCATACGTCACTTCTGGCGCGACAACTTCTGTCCCATTTCGTTTTTGTCCCATGCGCAGTTAAAATGCGGTCTGAAAACCGCAGTCCTTTCCATGGAAATCGGGGACGTGGAACAACTGTGTGAAGATGCACACTTTGCGCTGTCATATATTATGCCACGCGCTACTTCTTCTACGGGAGAAAATGGATTCGGCGGCTGTATCTGGTAGTTGCGGGACCTGTCTCATTTCGCCGAAGCACATGCGGTCCGGGGAGCGCACTCAGGACTGTGCATACTTGCACAGTCCTGAGTGCACTTAAAACCACACTCCGAACTGTGCACACAGCGAATTGAGACATGGCTCCTGACTTCTCACTCCTCAGTTGTGTGAGAGAGAAGCCACGGGACAGCGCTTCATGGGCAGTACATCCAAACAAAAGGAGAAATTCAATTTGTCAACTGAAAAAAAAAAAAGTTTGGTCGAATATGCTTCACAGCTCATCCAAGCTGCTTCTTCAGTTCTGGTCAGAGTCTGAAGAAGCAGCTTGGATGAGCTGCGAAACGTATTCGACCAAATAAACTTTTGTCCAGTTGACAAATTGAATTTCTCCTTTTGCCAAGGATTCTGACTGGATGACTGAGGGATTCTACACACAGTACATCCAAACCTTTCAAATTTGGTGATGGGCAGATGAAGCTTCATGAAGCATTGAAGCCTTTCATCCAGTTGGTTCACTCCAGCGCAAAGATTCTTGAAGCTTCATTTGCTCTAGTAGGACATCTACTGGATGCAAAAATATCAGTTGGCATAAATTTGAAGTGGGTACAGAAAGCCTGTGAATAAAACTGTCAGCAAAATAAAGAAGTAAGCAAAACATGTATACTGTAGTGAGGGCAGAAAACTGTGTGTGTATAAATACTGGCAGTAAATGATGAAAATGGAAATGATTATTTATAGTGAGGTGAAGGGGGTTGGGGTGTGGACAATGATTGTGCTTTTGTAACGTTGAGGTTTGGCCAGTGATTATGGTTTTTTGGATAATATTTCTCTTGCTTTGGAAAACACCCGGACATCCTCCTCTTCTTAGCTGACTCCATTCTCTCCTGACTCTCCCTCCTCACTCTCCTAAATCTCCAAACTATCTCTAACTCTCTCCAAACTGTCTCCAAACTCTCTCTGACCGCACCTCTCCATCAAACACCCACATTTTGAACGGAGCCTGAGGGGTTTATATCGTTGTCAAAACTCATGGCAAAATCCGAACCACTTCCTTAATCAGTCTCGTGGTACAGCCGGGCAGCGAGGCTTCGGAGGTCATCGTTTTCAGCTCCTCCCCTAAAATAAAGCCTCGATACTCGATCGCGGAAACGCCCCCTCCCCTTCTCGGTGCAAGCTTTGAAGCCTCGATAGGGAATGTCAAATCACTAAAATTTATATACTCATGCCTCGCTTGTTAACCTCACACTTCACATTACTCTTTTAGAACCAGACTTTTTGTTTGGGCAACAATCCAACCACAGCTGTTTATTTTTAGCAGAAGACATTTCCTCTCAAATGTCTCAAATATTGTTGTAACATTCAGAATAAAATGTTCTATTACTTCAGTGCTTCACCGACTGATTCCAGAAGTCCAAAAGCCCACAAAAGCTATTTTTAAAGGGCCTGTATTATGCAAAATTGACTCTTGTGAGCTTTAAGTCATGTTATGATGCTGTTACCTCAACAAAAACATAACTGGAGTTGTTTTGTTTCATTCACACATGCCTCAGTAATCCTTTATTATTAATAAGATAAGATAAGACTTTATTGATCTCACGCAGAAGAAATTTAGATCTTGAAAGTTCAAAATATCAAAATAGGGGTTAATATAAGTTTTTCTTGGTAAAAGGAGAAATTCAATTTGTCAACTGGACAAAGTTTATTTGGTCGAAAACGTTTCGCAGCTCATCCGAGTTGCTTCGTCAGTTTTTCTTCTTCCCACTCCTTTTTGAGAAATGTGCTTTTCTGTTGTTTACAATGTATATAATATGTATATGATTATTGTTTCTGTTTTGGCACAAACTCGAAATGGTTTAGTCCTGGTTTAGTCCTGGTTTAGTCCTGGTTTAGTCCCGGTTTAGTCCTGGTTTAATCCTGTACACACACGCACATACACAAATGTACACACACGCTAATGTTGACTTAAGCCGCTGCTTTCACCTAATATCTCCATTTGATGCAGAAATATGATAATAATTATGACTCACCCCATGTTGCCTTACCTGGCCAGCCAAATTATATCTCTCTGTATTTGCTATACAGCGAGATACCATTTGGAAACCCTCGCTCCACCCTCGCTCCCCCGGTTAACAACGGACTCCGCGATTCTGATTCGTTCAAAGATGGTGACGTCAGTGCACCCGCCTTTGCCCGCAACGTCACTCTTAGGCAGCGAAAACCTCCTCAGTTTTGAATCAAGATCGCGCATCGGAGAACTTGAACGTCCCTTCCATTCAGCTGTAAAATTGGTCTTAAATGACCTAAAACACATCAATTCCTTAAAACCACAGCAGCTGACAGCTCTAGAGGCCTTTCTTTTCTTTTGTTTGATTGGTTCACGTCGCTGTCCGTTAACTGTTCTCTGATTGGTTCACTTAGCTGTCTGTCTACGCGCAACGGCAGCGCATTCTGGACCAAGCATTACCAGACTCGCCGCTGGTACAGCGATGAGTCATGGATTCTTCCAGGCAACATGTTGCCATGTTTTTGGATAATTCGCGTGTCTCCACATGTAAAAGCGTATCATGTGTTTCGGAGCTAAATCGCACTCTGTACTGTGACGTGTCCCGAACCTGTCCCGAAGGTCTCCCGAACGTGTCATGTGTCCAAGTAGAAGTTAAAAGTCAATTTTCAAATTCTTTTAGTGTCCTGTAGTGCCGCGCACATATTCACAAGCTCTTCAGTTGATCGGCGAACAGGGGAAACCCCTTCAGCGCTTCTCGCAACGGGATTGGCGAATGTGCGAGCGTGGGAAAATATGTTGATTTATACACGCCCGGTTTCTTTCCGAAAAACAAGCCAATTTAAAATTTATGTTTTTAACGTCACTAATGCTGTTATCTGAAACATGGAGTGCCTTCTTCATGATCTCAACTAGCACATTCTGCAAAAAACGAAAATAACAAATTTTGAAAAAAATAAACCCTAAAAACTATCTCGGATTCCCTAATGGCGAGTTGTGGACTGAAATGCCATGGTGATTCAATCAAAAAAAAAAAAAGCTGTGATGTCATGAAGCATCATTTTTTAGTTTTTGTTCAGTAGAGATGACCAGTTTCAGAGCTGAAATTATCCAAATGATTCTAGAGACAGTGTATGGAGTTTAAAACATTAAAAACACAGTGGAGCACTTCCTGTATTACCACATGACATCACAAGGTGGAACAGAGTGTTTTCTGTTTGAGAGAAGAATTCAGCCTCAGTATGCAGGTTTGTGTGTTAAACATGTGCGAATGAAACAAAACTCAACTCCAGGTCTGTTTTCGATGAGGAAACAACATTATATAACAGATGAGAAAATATTACGTAGAGGAAAAGTCAGAGCTGGTCACGCTGGTATATTTTTGCATTCTGTTCCCATTTTCTACATATGACTTTGCACTGATTAGAGTATTTAATGTACAAACAAATGTAAATGTGGTTTTGTTTCTTCCCCCTGTAGACTATATCACTATAATCCTGACGTCATTGTTTTTATATCATTAATGAATATGGCAAGTTTTCTTTTTTTGTTGTTGTTTTGTTTTAGTTTTTGGTGAGATAGTAGCTGTGGTCAATCTTTATCACAGTTTTACATCAATTAAGTGGCAGTTTGAGGACAAAAGACTGCAGGGCTTAATGCTCAATTCAGAATTTGTTTTGTGAAATCCGATTTTTTTGGCGAGGTCGTTCACATTTCCAATTAAATGCGACTTTTATGTGATCTCCAGTGTGAACTTTAAACCCCCCAAAAGTGTCCCGCATGCGCCTTGGAGAACACAACGAGGTCACGTGCAAGAAGCGCGCTCAGTGTTTACCGAAGTAGTCTAAAGTTGCTGTCGTACCGGAGCCAGAACATGCACAGCTTATTTGTTTTAAGGAGGAGACGGAGAAAGGAGGAGACGGTTTTTGGCCACGGCGTTTTGCGGGGCAGTGGCAGCAACGTCCGTAGAAATGAACGTGTTGGTGCGGAGTCGCAGCCAAGAGTGGTGGGATTGCTGTGTGCTTCGCTGCTTCACTGACACGGAGTTCGTATATTATTTTCGCATGATGAGAAGAACGTTTGTGTACATTTGTGAGCGCCTACTTGTAGCACTCGCGCTGGAGGAAACACGCCCAGGTCGGATGAATGCGACATGGCCGTTCAGACTGAAGTCACATGCCAAAAGATCGGATATGTATCGGTTTTAGGACCACATATCCAAGTGGCCTGGGTCGCATTTGAAAAAATCGGACCTGTGTCATTTCAGGCTGCAGTCTGAACGTATCTTTAGACTTAGACTTAGATCCACAAGGGAAATTTAAAAGCCGAGAATAAAAGGACAAAAATACAGAATCCCTCAATCTATCTCACCAACACTGAAAATTCAACCCAAAATGCCCAGACAAATGTATGCAGAACGAAGATCTTTTCATTTTTATTAGGCTAATGCTATAATTGTCCAATTTACACCAGTTTTGTTCTTTGTTAACGTTACGGTTGCCAGGTAACAGTAACAGAATTATCTCTACACATGGACCCTGCTCCTGTCGGAACTGCAGATGATGCTTTGAGTGTGTTAATATTATAGTTTGTCCTTCACGTTCACATTTATGTATGAAATCTGAAATGGAATTCTTGTAATTTTGACTTTTATAGCAGATCACTAATTAAAAAGTTCTGTTTTCAATGACGACAAATGACATTTAGAACTATAAAACTATATGAGAATGGTCTTCTGAGACGCATATGGCATTTCCTTTCATGGACATTTTGTGGAATCTTAAAAATGCAATTTACTTCTCGAGCAGATGTTTTTTTGTAACTTTTCCTGTGCTTATCTCCATGGAAATGTTAGTGCTAATATGGCACATTAAACCTGTCTTTGTATTTATTCCGTTACAGGTCTTTCTATTACTCAGATATACTTGAAAAAAACATATTCTTACTGTGTGGGGGCTCGCCTCTCCACAGTGCGGACATGTAACTTGGCCTGGTGGCATCAGGGATAGATGTGTTTAATGCCGTACTGTGGAAATATCAAGGCAAAGCACAAACCTCTCTAGACATAATGACGTTGTTTATGTTTTATAATTTGGTTATAATTTGGTTTAATTGTGAGAACAATGCACAATGAGCCTCGCATTAGTCTCATTTGTGTTGCCAGTTTCAAAGCTGAAATCCAGTGTGTCTAAACTTAAAATGCCTGTGTGATCTGAACAGCCACTGCCTAAGCCCCAGGACCTGCACATTATCATGAGTCAGTGCTAGTGCAGCCTCTGCAGCTCAATTGGGGAATTCTGGAGGTTCTGAGGCTTGCCCATACACTGAGAATGCAGGTTAAAACACTGCCAACACAGGTTCAGTTGTGATTGTAATCCATCCATCCATTTTCTTCCTCTTATCCGGGGCCGGGTCGTGGGGGCAACAGTCTAAGCAGGGACTCCCAGAGTTTCTTCACCCCGGACACTCCTCCGGGACGACCCCAAGGCGTTCCCAGGCCAGCCGAGAGTCCCTTAGTCCCTCCAGCGTGTCCTGGGTCTTCCCCGGGGCCTCCTCCCTGTGGGACATGTCCAGGAGGCAACCAGAACAGATGCTTGAGCCACCTCAGCTGCTCCTCTCGACGTGGAGGAGCAGCTGTGTGAATGTAATACCATTTTTAAAACTGACTGCAAGCTACATTTAGTTCCTTAAATAATTACTTAATTTGAGTCATTTTGATCAGTATTTTTTATTTAGACTTAGACAAACTTTATCGATCCACAAGGAAAATTATTTGGGTACAGTAACTCATCAAATATAATATCTAACAGAGGGTAACAAAAAATAGATGGAATTTGTATCTATATTGGTTTAAAGGTCTGTGACGACCCCAGCCTGAGCTTTGTGGGTGCTTGTGTGTGTTGCTGCTGGCTCTCCCCTTTAAATCACCTTAGATGCTGGCTGCTGGAGACTACCCATTCCTCTCACGGCCACAACTTTGCAGGCACCCTGTTTTTAATGAATATCTATTTTTGTTCCCTTTTTAAACCTGTGTCGACTCCATCATGTCTGAACCCTGAGCCAGTTTGTGACAAGGTCCATTAGTAACTTTTCTGGTGGAGGGTCCGTCAAATGCTTTTCTCCATGGAGATGTTATTGTTTTGTTTGGAACGTTTCACAGTATGGTATTAGACCTTTCTATCTTCATGGAGAACAAACCAGACCAAGTTACAGGTCAGATCTGAGAGTAGGTCTGAATATTAGAACAATACTGTCTTCTGTAGTGCTGGTTTATGTTTGTTGTTTCCGCACAGTTGTTGGTTTGTTCTGTCCATTACTTGTATCTGCTGTCTGTTTCCATTGTTGGTTTCCTTTTGTAAATATTTCAAGTCTAATGTAAAATGTCCAAAGAATGCAGAAAAAGAAGAAAGCTCATTATGTTAAATTAGAAGAGGGGGTGGGATTAAATAGGCTTTCTTCTTCCCACTCCTTTTTGGGCAAATGTTGTGTTTTTGTTTGTTTTTTGTTATTTCTTTTTATTGTTATTTCTGTTATTGAACTTTTAAAAGAATGCTTACTTGCCCAATTTTTTTGTACTTTTTAATCTTGGCGGCACGGTGGCTGAGTGGCTAGCACTCATGCTTCACAGCAAGAAGGTTCGGGTCGCCCGGGCCTTTCTGTGTGGAGTTTGCATGTTCTCCCCGTGTCTGGGTGGGTTTCCTCCGGATGCTCCGGTTTCCCCCACCAACCCAAAACATGCACCACAGGTAAAATCCTCCAGCTGAGGTCCTGACCAAGCCTAAACAACAAAATCATGGGGATGGTCCCGGGTCAAATGCAGAAAGCGATTTCTCCTGTGTGAGATCAATAAAAAGTAGGGCTGGGAATATTAACGCGTTAATCGCGATTAATCGCGAACGATTAATGATCGCGGACAATTTTTTTAATCGCGATCAGAGTTTGCCAGCATTTTTCGCAATTCTACCATCCATATGCAGCTCATTTGGTTGTATTAATTAAACTCATTGTCGGTTAAATGCGCTATTTTGAGTTTGCTAGTATTTTGTTCCTTCTACGCATCCCTAGGCAGCTCGAGCGGGCTTCAATCATTTATTTACAATTTCTCAAAGTAAGCACCATTACTGGTTCATTGTTACTTTTTCCTTTCTCTGCACTTTTTTGAAATAAAAAAAATGGTGAGAAATACTTTGCATTGTGAGTTTAACTTTAGATTCGAACGGTCTTACTGCAAGATATCAATTTTAAACATGCAAAATAAATCACGATTAATCGCGATTAACTATGAAACTTCTGAGATTAGTTGCGATCAAGAAAATTAATCGTTTGACAGCCCTAATAAAAAGTCAATCTTCTAATCCTTAATCACTGTAAGGCGCTTTGTGTTACATTTTTTGTATGAGAAGCGCTTTATAAATGTTTGATTGATTGAAATTAAAAAATAAATAAATAAATAAATAAACAATCTGTGGAGAGGCGACCCCACTCACAGTCAGAATGCCTGTTTTTCTAGCTCTTTTTGAGCTATAAAACCACCTGGAATTGAATATAAATATAAGGTAGAGCTGTTTAATGTCACATTGTGGAACATTTCAGGCAGAGCAGCGACATATCCATAGAAACAAGCAGGTGACAAACCCCCCCCAACCAGAAAGTTGCAGCTTTTAATCTTTTAAGCAAAAAAGTACAGCACAGTTCTTTCCCAGTAAAACTTCTTTCACACAAACCTGCCCCTCCCCCTGTACCGGCGGCAGAGGTGGTGCTGGTGCTGGTCGTTTGTTATTACGTCGGGGGCACAGGGGGCGGGTGGGGACTCTGGCTTTAGTGGTCCCCCTGCTGCATACTGATACGGAAATCAATCTAACCGACTCTAACCAGCTCTCCCAGGGCTCGTGCATGGACTTCTCTACGTTCGGCGAGATGGCACTAGCTCCAACCGGACAGATTCGATGCATGCGCTTAAGAAGGTGGGGAGGGAAAATTATGCTGTAAAGGTGCATTATGCAACTTTTCTTGCCGACGGTCCCCTAGTTATAGTCTCCTTGGGGATGCTGTGGCTTTGCAAAGAGGATTCATTCTACAGTTTGGTATTAAATGTAAATATCTCCATAGTGATGCCACAAAACCAAGTATATAGCTGAGATGTGTTATTTATTACTTATTTTTCTATTTTATTGTGACTTGTACATGCACGTTTATATAATTATACCTGTCTCCTGATACATTTTTTGCTACTTATTTAGAATTAATTATTTATATTTTCGCTCTGTGTTGTTATTATAGTGTATTGTGATGTATGAGCTGCTGTGTCCAAATAATTTCCCTTGTGGATCAATAAAGTATGTCTAGATGCAACTCTGGTGACAGAATGTTTTTCATACATGCATAAACAACAGTGCACTCAATAAATGTTGGATAGAATTCCAGATAAAGCATTAATAGGGTGTCTCCATGGAGTCAAGCAGGTGGTGGAAGCTCCAACCTCTTAAAAAGTTACATATTGCAGCTTTAAGTGTGACTGTAGAATAATACTTGTAGAAGTGAACATGCTGGAGGGGGAGTAGATAGTTTCAGTATTTGTAAAAGGCTGGTCAGAGTCTGCATTAGAGCTGGGCGGTATGACCAAAAATTGATATAACGGTGTTTTTAAAAATTATATCGGTGTCACGGTATTTGACTTTTTTTTTTTTTTCATGTACTAAGTGGTACCATGTCTTTGGCTAAGTGGACAGTAACAGCGTTGGTAATATCGTTCCGTTTGCTTTTCTTGTCGTCGGCAGTCCCCTTCGCAAACGCGTCTTTGAGTGACGTCTGAGTGGCTTTTTGTGTCGCGGCGCCGACTTGAACGTTCCCTGCAGACGTGGAAGAGGATGCAGATCTTAGTTTCGTGCGTTCTTCATATTCCAGGACGTGTTTGTGACGGAGGTGGTGAAGCAGATCGCTCGTGTCGCCTCCTGCGGCTACAACTTTAGCCCGACGACATTTACAGAAGACGTTTGTTTGATCGGCTTCAGATTTTTTAAAGCCAAAGTTCTTCCGCACGACTGACACGGCTCCTCTTTTCGGTATAAATTCCTCTGTGTCTGTAACATTTTCTCCCTCCATATTGTTCACCGCTCGACAAACACTGAGCTTCCACCGCTCTCACGCCACTGCAAAACAGTCCCCCTCTCAAACAATGTCCCGCGGCTCCACGTTCCGCCGCTCTGTGTTCCGGACGTTTTGTACGCACAAACTCACCGGTAATGGGATACATGAAAAATCCATATCATTAAAAAAAAGCGGTATAACTCCCAGCCCTAGTTGGCGTTGCCTCTAAACATCACAATCTATGAAAACCAAGGCTGTTTTAATGACTGACAACCTCTCGACTGCACGAGTAACACTGGAGCGTGGTTACAAACATCAGCATCTGTGTCTGTTACCAAAAAACAACAACAACAACAAAAGTACGATCTAAGTTATTACTTTTGCTGTGGTGTCACCTGCCTAGGGACTACCGATGGAAATGAGCATTTTTGCTATAATCTGACATATTTACACTGCAATGTTGTAGATGTTCATCAATATGCACGGTCCCTATTCAATAAAAGAATGAATAAATAAATAAATAAAATAAAAACCACCAATAATGCACCAAAAATATAACCGTTGACAATTTGTTTTGTTTTATTCATTAACCACTGCACATCCTGCTTTAATTTGTAAACTGGAGCTGGAAGTGAAATATAACTAACATATGAATGACAGACATTTATGTATTTTGTGGACAGGGGAGATATTTGTGCTTTTCTCCCACCTGGATGTAACAAAAGTTTTATTTTTCATCCTGTTCTGCAGTTGTGATGCTTCGTTCAGATTAAAATATCCACCTTTACCTGACCTCTTTCACTGAGAGCCGCTCCAGACTGATTAATGTGTCGGACTCGAGTCAGAGTGACACTCAAATCAGCCGAATGTCAGCCAGGTCAGGAATATAGGCTATAAATTAATGTTTTTATTTTGAATTCTTATTAAAATGAATGGGGCTTTGGTCATTGATGACTTTTTTTTTATGATTTTTGGCTACAAATGTTGTTTAGTATCATATCCCTGACTCTTTTCCTGACTCTTTTCTTCAGATAACATGACTTGGCAACCTATTTTAAGTAAGATCCCTCACTTATTTCACATATGTCTATTTTTATGATACAATCGGGTGGTTTTGTTCTGGGGTCAAGTGGTAAAGACATAAAGAAATAATGTTTGTAGTATCTAATTGAATCCTCAATTTAAAAAAAAAAAGGAATGGGGATGAGAATTCTAATGTGGACTTTGTGGTTTAACTGTCAGACTGCAGATTTGTTGGCCTGGTTATGGTTAATATCTTTAATTACTGGGGTTATCCACGTGAAACAAAAACTGACACAATGTTCATCTTCTCTTATGAAATGAAAAAAACGGAAATATTTTTCACAAACTTCAGAAATTGGTGCTACTATTCAAACTCAGATGTAATTTATCAGTTGAATAGACGTTAAAATGCCTACGTGCCTACTAATTTTACTAAATCACACTTAAGATCATTATGTTTAAGATTTGTTTTCCCACTTTGGCCATTTTTTAGGTTGAAAATATGACTTCCATAACTTATGTAGCAAAACGCCTCTAATGTACACAGAAATTATCTGACAAATAAAAATATACGAAAACTACAGAGCCCTGGAAGTGTCATAGGTGAATAAATAAAATAACAAGGATTGCGCACGAGTTATAACTCATACGCACGAGTTATAACTCATACGCACGAGTTATAACTCATATGCACGAGTTATAACTCATACGCACGAGTTATAAGGGAAACAAAAAGACTGATGAGAATAAGGGAACAACAAACAAATGCAGATTTTCCCCCATGTAATGCCTTACATTACTGCGTTACAGCAAAAAGTAATGTATTTGTAGTGTACCCCCCATTTTTTGATTTTTTGTTCCCTTATTCTCATCAGTCTTTTTGTTGCCCTGTATCTTTTATTTTGGCTTTATAGTGGTGCTGTTGAACTTTGTGACCAGTAGATGGCAGTTGAAGACCAGATATGAATCCGAGTACCCTTAGTAACAAGAAGTGTGACGAAAACGAAACTTAACAGAGAGTAATGAATCGAAGGCAGCAGTTGCGTGTTGCTCGAGCTGTTTATAACTCGTGCGCACGCCTTGTTAACTTGTGCGCACACCTTGTTATTTTATTTATTCACCTATGACACTTCCAGGGCTCAGTAGTAACACCTTTATTTTATTGATATCATGTTTCAAGTAATGGAAAAAAATGTTTCTTACGTGTAAACTGTGACAGATTTTTGGATATAATTCTCCTAATGAACTTTCTACTTCCTTAAATTTTCTACTTATTTTTCAACCTTTCTTCGCAAGTTATTTCTTGATTCATATAAAGCTATAATTTATTTGTATAATCGTTGTGAATGCGCCAATGCGCCCCACTAGCCTCGGTCTCGATGTTTCTAGAAGTTTCTTTCCGACGCGTCACGTAAAGTAAATAAAGAGTCTTGAATCCAAGTTTGTCTTTTCTATCTTTACTAAAGTGAAAGGTCATACAGAGTGGGTGCAAATAAGGTGAATAAAGAGGGAAATGGAAAGATGAATTTCTGAGGCTTGTGGTTTTCCTATGTGTGTCGTGTTAGGCTCTGTATGTGTGGTGATGTCCTTCTTGACGTCTTTGCGTGTCAAATAGCGGTGAGCTCCTGCCTGTCACTGGGAGACCGGGCTTCCTTGTACTCCGTGGCTCCCGACAGGACTCACCCTACGTTGCGTTGTCAGACGGTGCTACTGGTTCTTCTTTGCTGTCCGTACGTGCCTTGTAGCGTTGCGCGTTCCCGTCTGTCACCCGGGAGACGGCCGATGTCACTCTTGCTTGGTTCTTACACGACGTTTACGTGACGATACGTGACGATACGTGACGATATGTGACGATACGTGACGATACGTGACGATACGTGACGATACGTGACGGTCAAAAGACTGTGTAGCTTCTGTGGTCCAGGACGTCCTAATACCCCGTCATCTCGGCTCATCCGATACTCTATGGTCTCGGGGTATCCTCCTGGCCACCAGACCGCGGCTTCTATCCACACTACCTATGTAGTGTAGGCGTTTCTCCTTCTTCTCGTGTGGATGGGTGTGTGTGTGTTGGTGAGACGTGTCTTCTCCTTGTGTGTTGGTGGGATGTGTCTTCTACAGTGTCCGTGTGCTCTCTGTCTGTGTGACCCCTAAGGCCTGAATTTATAGCAGGAAAGACCAAAGATGAAGGAACAAAGAATAAAGCGAGATCAAAGTCATCCAATCAGAAAGCATTCCCTGAACCTGAAGGCGGGACAAGAGCAGCTGCTATAAAAAGAGTATATATATATATATATATATATATATAGAATGGGTTAAAATGCAGAGAAGAATTTCTCCAGCGTGAGATCAATAAAGTTACTTCTTCTTCTTCTTCTTCTTCTACTCCAGAACACAGAACGTACGAAATGGCTCCTACAATCGTTATAATCCCACCAAAATATGTCAAAATAAGAGAATCGTAAACCTCAGCAAATCTCCCAGTTATTATTTTCCAGTCATTTTAGGAAAAACATGAAAGCGGCTGTTCTTCACCATGTCGACAGTGAGTTTTATAATGGGTAAAAGAAAAAGTCACAGTGACACTGACAGCAGTATTACCATAAGTACTTATAAAAGACTGGGACATGATGTGAAGAACAGGAGAAAGTGACAAATATTCATGATATTTGTGACAAATATTCATGATATTTGAGTCAAACCCTGCATACAGGTTACAGAGACGGAGCTGAGATCATTGTGAATACAGAGAATACAGCCCCACTCAGACTCAAAACGCATTGTCAGTCATTTTTATTGTATAGAGACTTTTTTTTAATCAACCTTTTTCCAAGTCGCAGCAACTTATTTTCTGATTAAAGGGCCTGTTTACACGAGAACGCTTACGGGTAAAAAACGACAAAATATTTTATCGGAAGTGCCTTTCGTTTACACGGTGGCAGCGTTTTTGGGGCCTAAAAACGCAAAAATCTGAAACCACCCTCCAGAGTGGAAAAGTTAAATGCGCTCCGCTGTAGCGTTTCCGTGTAAACTGCTCAAGACGCAAAACTGGTCAGATCTGCTCACGTCGCGTACGCGTTTACGTCACATACAGTAGATGCGGCAATACAAGAGTCATTTCAACAATTGTATAAATCGCACCCACACGTTTACGGTCTTTTCTCTTCTTCCCGTACAAGTCTTTCTCACACTCTCACAGCCACACAGACGCCAAGACAAGCAACTTCCGCATGAGGCACTTCAAATGTAAAACCCGATGTGATTTTATATTTTCTAATTCACTGTAATCCTCCTGTAATGTCACTATTTTCAGTACAATATTCAAAAACATGTAAACAAAAGTACAAGTCACTGAAATGTTTGGAGCGGAACTTAACAACTCATTTAAAACGCAACTAGAACATTTTATTTTGAAGTTTTACCTTTCTCTTTTCCGGTACAGTCGTGGTTAGAAATGTAACTCGACACTATTCAGTTCAGTTATTTATAGCGCCTCCCTTCGCTGGCTTTTGCGTCCACTTTTGCGTCTTCGTATAAACAAACATTTCCTATCTGCGTTTCCTTCTAAGCGCGGATAAAAAAATTGAAGACGAGACGCCACTTTTGCGTCTTCCGTTTTGATCGTCGCCGTTTAAACGTATTGCTAAACAATTCTAAAATACAGCAAACATGAAAATATTACAAATATATAAATACATCTGTGAATTAAAGGTCCTGTATTATGCAAATTAGACTCTTGTGAGAGCTTTATGCCATGTCATAATGTTGTGACCTTCTCAAAAACAGACCTGAAGTTGTTTTGTTTCATTCCCACATGTTTGAGCTCAAAATGCTCTGTTCCACTTTGTGATATCACGAAGCTATAGTTTTCAAGTTAGCAGCTACATTTTAATCTTTTGTTTAGTAGAGTTTGGCAATTCCAGGGTTGAAATCATCCAAATTATTCTACTGAAGGTGTGTGGCGTTTAAAAATACTGTGGAGCACTTCCTGTATCACCACATGACATCACAAGATGGAACAAAGTGCTTAAGAGAAGAACTTTTTGTGTGTTAAACTCGAAACAAAACACAATTCTGGATGTGTTTGTGATGAGGAAACAACATTATCACATACAGCTCTGGAAAAAAATAATAAAATACTGTACTGTAAATTTTAGGTATCTGTACTTTACTTGTGGTTAGATTTTAGTGGATACTTTTTACTTTTACTTCACTACATTTGAGAGCCGGTATCTGTACTTTCTCCTCCACTGCATTATTTAATAGAACTGAAAAGTAAAAGCATTTTTTTAAATTATGTATAGTTTGAGACTTGCAGAAAAGACTGGGGGGTTATTTTGAACATGTTCGTAGTTTGAGCAAACGAAAATGTACAAATAAAAAGAAACCAGTTGCAAGTTGCAAAAAACTGTCGCTGTGTCCTTAGGCAAGACACTTTACCTACATTGCCCAGTATGAAAGTGGAGTGTGCGTGAGTGTTGGAGGTGGTCGGAGGGGCCGATGGCGCAGATTGGCAGCCTTGCTTCCGTCAGTCTGCCCCAGGGCAGCTGTGGTTACAGAAAGTAGCTTACCACCACCAAGTGTGGAGTGAATGAACAATGAACTGTAAAGCGCTTTGGGTGTCATGAAAGGCGCTATATACTGTAAATGCTATGAATTATTATTATAAATTCAACTGTTTCTGTTGAACAAGATTCTGCACAAATCTTTTTTTATCAATTCTTTATCACTACACGTGAACCCTTATAAGACCTTGAAATCTGCACAAAATACTTTTTACTCTATATACAGCTCTGGAAAAAACTAAGACCACTGCATTTTTTTCTGAAATCAGCATCTCTACATGTGTTACAGCCATTCCATTCCAGCGTCTGTTGAATTCCAACACAAACACAAAGCTGAGCTACTTCAGTTCTTGCACCAGGAGTGGAATAAAGTTACCCAAGAACAATGTGAAAGACTTGTGGAGAGCATGCCAAGATGCATGAAAGCTGTGATTAAAAATAAGGATTATTGCACCAAATATTGATTTGTGAACTCTTCTTAAAGCCCCAGTGTGTAGGATTCGTGGCGCATAGGTGGATGGTGCTATTGCACTTTCTGTTTTAGCTACGGCAGACCTCGAGGGTCACCCGGACGCTACTGTATAAATAAAACGCGGTCCCGTTTTTTTTTTTTTTTTCTTTTCTCATGAAAAAACACATTCCCGATCATGTACCATGACACTCTACACATCAAATGAAACCTTACAGTCTCCTCTTTTTGACTATGCAATTCATTTCCCTGCAAAACAAACACTCCCCGAGCACATGGGGCTTTTATACGGAAAAGCACAAAACGAGGTTAGCTTACCTTAGAATGCTTTGCACAGGTCAAACTCTGTATTTCACCATAAACTTGCTCTCAATTTGTCCGTAAGGATCCAGCGAATAAAATCCAGTAAAACAATTTAGTCCAAAACACGTGTTAGATCCATTACGACTTCTGATCCGGCAGCATGCTTGTGTTGTTTACCCAAAACCACGAGCCTTGCCGAAGGCGGAGCCCAAATGTCCTTCTGCGGCTCTCGTAATCAAAATGGCTGCCTCTACATGGGGAAGATCCCCCTTTTATGTGACTATATCTAAGTCCAAAAGAATACTTTGATTTCATGATGGAAGTGAAAAGGCTTGGAAGACAATGTAGTTTTGAATGGGTATCTTCAATTTCAGTAATTAACGGGTAAAAATCTTACACACTGTCCCTTTAAGTGTAAACATTAGTATTATGATGTTTTAAAATGAATTTGATCTTGTTTCTTTGCATTGTTTGAGGTCTGAAAACATGTATCTTTTTTGTTGTCATTTTCTGCAAATAAATGCTCTAAATTATAATATTTTTATTTAGAATTTGGGGGAAAATGTTGTCAGTAGTTTATAGACTCAAACAAAAATGTTCCTTTTGCCCAAACACACTAATTATAGGTATAAGTAGTAAAATCAGAAAAACTGATCATTTTGCAGCGCTCTCTTATTGTTTTCCAGAGCTGTAGATCAGAAAATCGTGTAATATGAGCAGTTTTAATTCATTTTGTATTCTTTCTTGATGATGTCTGCTTTTGCCAATCTGTCCATTGTGTCACCATGGTAACCGCTGGACAATCCGCCAATAGAGATGCATGTAGAACACCGTGGGCCCGCGAAGTATCAATAACACAAATAACACAAAAGCAGACATGGCACAACATATCGAAATCCTGTCAACTCATTTTATCACAAACAGACCTCCTCCAAACCACAGAGGACGTGTCAGTCTCGTATCTCCTCCCTCTGACACGTGCGCTGAGCCATTACCCACAATGCAACGGGAGATTTATACCCGTCTCAGATGCCCGGGCCGTACGCGGTTATCCAGGTGCAGAGGCAGATAACGGCCGATGATGACAACAGCAGCTGCTCGTGTCATTCAAAACCGCGGCGTCTAATGTCACGGTGGGAGGTGGGACAAAACTTCAAGGGGGTTTATAATGTCAGAAGAAAACATAATATTTAAAGTGGTCATATTACGCTGTTCTCAGATTTGTGTTTTAATGTCGTTTCCTTGTCACAAACAGACCTGGAGTTGTTTTGTTTTGTTTCATTCATTTAACAGTTCTTCTCTCAAACTGAAAACACTCACTGCGACGTCACGTGGGAAGACAAGGAACCGCTCCACTGTGTTTTTAAAGTCAAAGTCAACTTTATTGTCAATTCTGCCGTATGTGTTCGACATACAGTGAATCGAAATTCTGTTTCTCTCTGGCCAATCAGTGCAAAAAAGACAATAGACAGTAAAAAATACAGTATAAAGACAAAAAAATCTAAAAGCAGTGCAAAGAATAAATAAATACCTATTTACAGATGTAGTAAAACTGTAGTTAAAGATGTAGTTAAACTTGGTACAACTTCACTAGAATCATTTGGATCATTTTTAGCTCTACCAGCATCTTTAAAAGTCCCATATTCTTGACTGTTCTTATAATGTTGTTACCTCATCAAAAACAGACCTGAAGTTGTGTTTTGTTTCATTCACTCACACGTTTAGTAACTTTTTTTTTTTTATTAGTCTGTGCACATCTACACTGCCTGATAAAAGTATTTGGATGATTGTGTATTTCTGAACTCTGGACGAAACTTCTGGTTCCAACAAGATAATGACCCAAAGCGCTCGTCCAAACTGTGTCAGGGTCATTTGGAGACGTGTGAACAGCGTCATCGACTGCAGGTTATGACATGACCGCCCCAGTCTCCTGACCTGTCACCCATCGAAAAAGTGTGGGATTATTTGGATATTAAAGTGCGCTCCAAGAATCTGACTAATGTTAAACGCCTGTGGAAATGTCTTCAGGATGAGTGGAAAACTATAGAGGATGGAGATCTTGAAAAATGGTTGGACAGAATGCCTCGAATTTGTAAAGCTGTGATTAAGGCCAAAGGTGGTTATTTTGATGAAAAAGCTATTTAACTTGATATTGTTACATTTTGGCAATAATATCCCTTTACACATGATGAAATTTGCTTTAATATATCAATAAATTGATTTGTTATTACCAATACAGTATGTCTTGTTATCATTATGAAAGTTCAGAAATACACAATCATCCTAATACTTTTGTCAGGCAGTGTACAAAGCGCAAAATGCTCTGTTCCACCTTGTGATGCCAGGTAGCAGTAGTTTTATTAATTTTATTTATTTAAATTAGGACAATGCACATTAATCAACATGGCAACAAACAGCATCAATGTAAATATGCTGCAATTGGCATAATAGCGACTTTACATCCGTTGTCCTAAGGCAGGTCAGAACAGAAGAACATTTAGAGGAACACACAGAAGAGACAGAAGTGCACATAGACATGACGGCAGGTTCACCACAACAGACCATTCTGTGAGTTTAAGAAGCTCAGAGAAGAACAACATCTACCTGTGTGAACATGTTTGATTATTTTTCAATGTTTCAGAATGTTCTTGAAGGTTGAGAAGGACCCACAGTTCCTGACACGAGCAGGTCATGTGTTCCATGACTGTGATCCTCTGATAGACGTCACCATTTGACCAAATTTGGTCCTGCGTCTCTGTATGTTCCAGTCTCCTCTGGTCAAAGCTCTCGTGTTAACTCGGTAGTTTTTTTTTACTTACAAAATCCATTAATGGTGGAGGAGCGAGTCCATTTAAAACTTAAAAAATAAGGCAAACATCCATAAATACCTGATAACGGCTCCTTTTACCTTTTGTTCAGTAGAGATGGGAATTCCAGAGCTAAAATCATTTAGTTTAACAACACACTCAAGCACTTCCTGTATTACCACGTGACATCACAGTGTGTTTTTAGTGTTTTCGGTTTGAGAGAAAAGCTCATCCTAAATAAATATGCAAGATTTGTGTGTTAAACATGTGTGAACGAAGCAAAACACAACTCCAGATATGTTTGTGATGAGGAAAAAAAGAGAAATCTGAAAATAACGTAATATGCGCCATTTTGAAATCACTTTTTTGACATATAACTGGAGAAAATAGTTGAACCAGAACTCCTTTAGACTTTTTGTGTTTTTCCACTATTTCGTTTTGGATTCTAAAGTTTTCTCTGCAAAACCATGACGAGCAGTTTTGACTGTTATTGTCTCCCTTGAGTAACAGAAGGCGTTCTATTTACTCCTCTGTCTATAACACAATTTACAACCAGGATGTTTCTCTGGGAACACAGATGAACAGTGATTTAAGTCTGGAATTTGAGCATCTGCTGTTGGGAAATGTCTCCTTGGGTTTCATACGTCGGTGTGATTTGGAGATCTGAGTCATAAAAATGGACCAGTAGCAATTTACGTCAATGTTGTTTTGTTTTTTTCCACCCAAAGTGTACTTCTGTTCTGTTTTGGTTTTGTCACGTAGTTTTTCTCCTGCATTTAAAATAAAAGCACAAAAAGAAACAGCTAGAAATTCAGTGTGTGCTTCTCAGTAAAAAATATAAAAATATAATATAAAAAATAACAATAAAATAATATAATATAATATATAATAATAATAATATTTTTAATAAATATATAATAATAATAATAATAATAATAATAATAATAATAATAATAATAATAATAATATAATATTTTTTATAAATATATACAAATAATAATAATAATTTTAATATGTTTTTTATAAATAATTTAATACATTTATACAAATTATGAAGAAAAAAAATACAAATACAAATAATAAAAATTTAAATCTGAGTAATTTTGGATCCATATGAAAGAAAAACTGTCACAAAGTTCTTATTTTGGTTTGTACTGCACACTTATATTTATTTATTTTTAGTTTTTAGCAAAACAAAATAAAAACATGTCAGAATGGATCATGATTATTTATATCACTAAGTAATTGTTGGAAGAATTAACAGACAATCATGGACAAGTTTCGTGATTTAAATGAATAAATATGAAATTGTATTAATTCAAAATAAATAAATACATTAAAAATAGTGTCAGTGTTACATTTACATTAACTTGTCATTCAGAAAGTTTGAAAAATGTTTATCTACTAGACTTTAAATGATAATAAATAGTAATAGTTGGGGGAGCCAATGTCTCAAAAATGGGTTGAACCTGACATGGTCTGCCATACTTTTTATTTATTTATTTATTTGTTAACTTTGACCCTAAGGACCAATAATTGGAGCGTCTGCTCTGCTGGAAATATCGCATTTTTTGTGTGTGTGTGTGGCCATTTTAGTGTATGAACCCTTTATTCTTTGATAGAAAAATTTGAAAAAATGAAAAATGTCCTGAAATCCTCAGTGGATTGGGTAAGCTTTCAATAAATGTATTCCAGATGTAAAAAAACACATGTGGTGACAACATTCAGTGAAAAAATTATTCTTAAAACGCATTTCTACATGATTTTGGCTCAATTTAATGCAAAAAATAAGCCGTTTTCTCAATTTTTTCCAATATTTTTATCTTTACATCATTGGCAATCAACTATTCCCCCAAGTTATGACATCAGCCAATATGACATTCTTTTCACCAAACAGTATACTCACTCCACAGAAAAAAATATAAAAATCTGACCAAAATCAATGGATCTGTGATGATTTTAAAAAATGAAAGGTTCATACACTAAAATGGCCCCCAAAAAAAGTGCGATATTTTCGGCAGAGCAGACTCTCCAATTATTGGTCCTTGGGGTCAAAGTTAACAAAAAAAACAAAAAAACAAATAAAAAGTATAGCAGACCATGTCAGTTTCAACCCATTTTATCGAGCTCAAGACTTTGGCTCCCTGAATATAAATAAAGATTTCATAACATAAAAATGAACAAAAAAACCCTGATGCTATGTCTCAATAATTGTAAAAAATCGCACATTCTGATCCGTACATACAACCTGCTCCACCATGTTGTGAAAGAAAATGCTAGTACTCCGTCTTGTTTAAGTCCACTTTGATACTTTTGCAGGGACATCATGCTGGGAGTGTTTTACATGTGCGGCTATGGCAGAATGCTCAGCGGTTTCCATGACGACACAGATTAGCAAACCAAAAATTTTGAAAATCTAATCAGAAATACAAAATGGATTCAAACGGCACATTTTCAGGAGCTTGTGATCGAGCGAGTGTTAATGGCCCTGTTTAGGTGTTTGATTTTCCACAGAAAGGTGCGAGTGACGAAGCGAAAAAACTGTGGGCTAATGCTAATACCTTGTGACTGTAATTTTATGTGTGAAACGTGTTTAACAGCACAAATCATCTGTTGCAGTTCCAGCTAAACCAGCTCTTTCGAGTCAGATCATGTTGAAACAAAGCTCAGACTAAAGTCTAACTTGAGTCGCAGACCTTCAGACAGAGCAGTGCCTCCTGTTGGCATCACACCCCAGAGAATGTTGATGACACCAGCTGCAAATGACACTGGTCTACAAATATTTGGACTCGATCTGCTTCCGAGATAAAAGTGGCTAAATCTCTAATGTGGCTAAATTTATATTGATAAAATGAACTGAAAATCAATTGATAACTGTGCTGGTGAGGCCACAAATTCTGTCATGAAACCATTAGTGTCTTTATATAAACAGACACTTAAAATCTTTGATAGAAAACCCATTATCATTATTGCCTAATCACTACAAAATACAATATGATGAATTTTGAAAATTGTATAAATTTCTCCTTTTTTAAAAAACATTTTTAGGTGTCTGAATGGTCTCTCTCCGGATGAAATGTGTAAACATATTCAGACTTATAGCACTGAAGGTGTACGGACTTGAGCTGCTGTGAGTGGGAGCTGCAGAGTTAGGAGGTGCTGGACTCGAGCTGCTGTGAGTGGGAGCTGCAGAGTGAGGAGGTGCCGGACTCGGGCTGCTGTGAGTGGGAGCTGAAGAGTGAGGAGGTGCCAGACTCGAGCTGCTGTGAGTGGGAGCTGCAGAGTGAGGAGGTGTACGGACTCGAGCTGCTGTGAGTGGGAGCTGCAGAGTGAGGAGGTGCCGGACTCGAGCTGCTGTGAGTGGGAGCTGCAGAGTGAGGAGGTGTGCGGACTCGAGCTGCTGTGAGTGGGAGCTGCAGAGTGAGGAGGTGTCGGACTCGAGCTGCTGTGAGTGGGAGCTGCAGAGTGAGGAGGTGTACGGACTCGAGCTGCTGTGAGTGGGAGGTGCAGAGTGAGGAGGTGCTGGACTCGAGCTGCTGTGAGTGGGAGCTGCAGAGTGAGGAGGTGTGTGGACTCGAGCTGCTGTGAGTGGGAGCTGCAGAGTGAGGAGGTGCTGGACTCAAGCTGCTGTGAGTGGGAGCTGCAGAGTGAGGAGGTGCCGGACTCGGGCTGCTGTGAGTGGGAGCTGCAGAGTGAGGAGGTGCCGGACTCGAGCTGCTGTGAGTGGGAGCTGCAGAGTGAGGAGGTGCTGGACTCGAGCTGCTGTGAGTGGGAGCTGCAGAGTGAGGAGGTGTACGGACTCGAGCTGCTGTGAGTGGGAGCTGCAGAGTGAGGAGGTGCCGGACTCGAGCTGCTGTGAGTGGGAGCTGCAGAGTGAGGAGGTGTGTGGACTCGAGCTGCTGTGAGTGGGAGCTGCAGAGTGAGGAGGTGTACGGACTCGAGCTGCTGTGAGTGGGAGCTGTAGAGTGAGGAGGTGCCAGACTCGAGCTGCTGTGAGTGGGAGCTGTAGAGTGAGGAGGTGCCAGACTCGAGCTGCTGTGAGTGGGAGCTGCAGAGTGAGGAGGTGTACGGACTCGAGCTGCTGTGAGTGGGAGCTGCAGAGTGAGGAGGTGTACGGACTCGAGCTGCTGTGAGTGCGAGCTGCAGAGTGAGGAGGTGCCGGACTCGGGCTGCTGTGAGTGGGAGCTGCAGAGTGAGGAGGTGTACGGACTCGAGCTGCTGTGAGTGGGAGCTGCAGAGTGAGGAGGTGCAAGACTCGAGCTGCTGTGAGTGGGAGCTGCAGAGTGAGGAGGTGTACGGACTCGAGCTGCTGTGAGTGGGAGCTGCAGAGTGAGGAGGTGCTGGACTCAAGCTGCTGTGAGTGGGAGCTGCAGAGTGAGGAGGTGTACAGACTTGAGCTGCTGTGAGTGGGAGCTGCAGAGTGAGGAGGTGTATGGACTCGAACTGCAGAGTGAGGAGGTGCTGGACTCGAGCTGCTGTGAGTGGGAGCTGCAGAGTGAGGAGGTGCTGGACTCGAGCTGCTGTGAGTGGGAGCTGCAGAGTGAGGAGGTGCCAGAATCGAGCTGCTGTGAGTGGGAGCTGCAGAGTGAGGAAGTGCTGGATTCGAGCTGCTGTAGTGTTAGGAGGTGTACGGACTCGAGCTGCTGTGAGTGGGAGCTGTAGAGTGAGGAGGTGCTGGACTCGAGCTGCTGTGAGTGGGAGCTGCAGAGTGAGGAGGTGTACGGACTCGAGCTGCAGAGTGAGGAGGTGCTGGACTCGAGCTGCTGTGAGTGGGAGCTGCAGAGTGAGGAGGTGTACGGACTCGAGCTGCTGTGAGTGGGAGCTGCAGAGTGAGGAGGTGTACAGACTTGAGCTGCTGTGAGTGGGAGCTGCAGAGTGAGGAGGTGCCAGACTCGAGCTGCTGTGAGTGGGAGCTGCAGAGTGAGGAGGTGTACGGACTCGAGCTGCTGTGAGTGGGAGCTGCAGAGTGAGGAGGTGCCGGACTCAAGCTGCTGTGAGTGGGAGCTGCAGAGTGAGGAGGTGTACAGACTTGAGCTGCTGTGAGTGGGAGCTGCAGAGTGAGGAGGTGTATGGACTCGAGCTGCAGAGTGAGGAGGTGCTGGACTCGAGCTGCTGTGAGTGGGAGCTGCAGAGTGAGGAGGTGCTGGACTCGAGCTGCTGTGAGTGGGAGCTGCAGAGTGAGGAGGTGCCAGAATCGAGCTGCTGTGAGTGGGAGCTGCAGAGTGAGGAAGTGCTGGACTCGAGCTGCTGTAGTGTTAGGAGGTGTACGGACTTGAGCTGCTGTGAGTGGGAGCTGCAGAGTGAGGAGGTGCTGGACTCGGGCTGCTGTGAGTGGGAGCTGCACAGTGAGGAGGTGTACGGACTCGAGCTGCAGAGTGAGGAGGTGCTGGACTCGAGCTGCTGTGAGTGGGAGCTGCAGAGTGAGGAGGTGCCAGACTCGAGCTGCTGTGAGTGGGAGCTGCAGAGTGAGGAGGTGTACGGACTCGAGCTGCTGTGAGTGGGAGCTGCAGAGTGAGGAGGTGCCGGACTCGGGCTGCTGTGAGTGGGAGCTGTAGAGTGAGGAGGTGTACGGACTCGAGCTGCTGTGAGTGGGAGCTGCAGAGTGAGGAGGTGTACGGACTCGAGCTGCTGTGAGTGGGAGCTGCAGAGTGAGGAGGTGCCGGACTCAAGCTGCTGTGAGTGGGAGCTGCAGAGTGAGGAGGTGTACAGACTTGAGCTGCTGTGAGTGGGAGCTGCAGAGTGAGGAGGTGTACGGACTCGAGCTGCTGTGAGTGGGAGCTGCAGAGTGAGGAGGTGTACGGACTCGAGCTGCTGTGAGTGGGAGCTGCAGAGTGAGGAGGTGTACGGACTTGAGCTGCTGTGAGTGGGAGCTGCAGAGTGAGGAGGTGTACGGACTCGAGCTGCAGAGTGAGGAGGTGCTGGACTCGAGCTGCTGTGAGAGGGAGCTGCAGAGTGAGGAGGTGCTGGACTCGAGCTGCTGTGAGTGGGAGCTGCAGAGTGAGGAGGTGCCAGAATCGAGCTGCTGTGAGTGGGAGCTGCAGAGTGAGGAAGTGCTGGACTCGAGCTGCTATAGTGTTAGGAGGTGTACGGACTTGAGCTGCTGTGAGTGGGAGCTGCAGAGTGAGGAGGTGCTGGACTCGGGCTGCTGTGAGTGGGAGCTGCACAGTGAGGAGGTGTACGGACTCGAGCTGCAGAGTGAGGAGGTGCTGGACTCGAGCTGCTGTGAGTGGGAGCTGTAGAGTTAGGAGGTGTACGGACTTGAGCTGCTGTGAGTGGGAGCTGCAGAGTGAGGAGGTTTTGCACTCGTGCTGCTGTGAGTGGGAGCTGCAGAGTGAGGAGGTGTGTGGACTCGAGCTGCTGTGAGTGGGAGCTGCAGAGTGAGGAGGTGTACGGACTCGAGCTGCTGTGAGTGGGAGCTGCAGAGTGAGGAGGTGTCGGACTCGAGCTGCTGTGAGAGAGGAGGTGCCGCACAGCTCTGGGTCAAACAGCATTTTCAGTGAAGACTTCACATCTGTGGAACTCTTTGCCTCTGGAGCTCAAGTCACAGACGGACATTAGACTTTTCTCCACAAAAGTGAAAAAGTGTCTTAAAGAAAATCAGAAATGTGAACACTAAAACTGGATATAGTAGGGACAAGTGGGACCAATGCTTTTAATGCTCTTGTTTTGTTTTTTGTCCTGTTTCTGTGTGTTATTTGTGTTGTTTTCTGTCCTTTAAAAGCCTAACCAGGGACGGGGGCTGCAAGCCTTATGTACATGGACATCAGTGACCTATATGGTGGCAATGTTTTCAATGTACTGTCCCAAATAAATAAATAAATAAAATATTTAATGATATTCTTTTACCTCAACATAGATTTAGGCATTTTTGCTTAAAAATATTTATGTTTTGAAAATATTTCACTTGCACTTCTTTATCCATCAAGAAATAAACAAGAAATATCTTAAAGATCCCATGACATGGTACTTCTTGATGCTTTTATATGGCTCCTTAATGGTTCCCTAATACTGTAAATGAATCCTTTTTCAAAATCAACACTCAGTGCATGAGAAACAGAGATGAGAAAGAGTAATTTTTCTCACTCTGAACACTCTATAATGGGCGTTGTTGCTTGAATGCAAATGAGGAGAAAAAAGCTGGCCAATAGTAGAAGGTGGGGGCGTGGCTAAACGCTCCGCTCTGAGCGCTCTCTGATCCATTTCCTTGTTTTTGCACGGGGGGAGAGATTTGAAGCGTTCCATTGAAAAATAAACACATTTCCACATAAAATAAAATTAAACCACTGCTGTTCAAAGGTCCAGAGGCTCAGATAAAGGACTTCCGAGCCTAGAAACACTCGGACGTGCCTCCAGGCAAATAAAAAAACGCATTTCGCTTTGCCTAGCGCATTCGCGGTCCAAACTCTCTGGGCGTGATTTACAGAGACGCTGAGTACAGACAGACGGGGGTGGAACTGCATTTGCATTTCTTTTTTCGATCTGACGTCAATAAGGTGCCTTGTTCAAACTCGCCCGTTTGAGCTCCTATTTTTTGTAACGCAGAAAAGGATCGCAAATGCTCAGTTTAGACATTTCGCAACTTTTAACCATGGTGGGGGGGGCCTAAACAGGGTAGGGGAGCTCACATTAACGTTCAAAAACCTCAGAAAGTGAAAATTTCATGCCATGGGACCTTTAAGACATCATGTGTTCACAATTTCGAGGCATCTCTTATGTGAAATCCAAAAATATTTGATGTTAAAACTCTAGACATATTAAAATGAATGTATGTGAATGTGCAGACAGGCTTTCAGATAGAACTGTTGCTTGTAGACACACTGTACCTTCTGATAAACCACCGTTTTTGCCTTATTTTGCATAAATTTCCTATTCTGACCCAATACTATATCTTGGAACCTATAGCCAATCAGCACTAAACCAAGAAAAATTTCACTACTTGTGCTTCGGAAGCATGTAGACCAGTGTGATCAATAAAACGTTAACAATTTGCTTGCAATGTTCTTTTGACACATGTGAGCTCCAAACACTCCAGCCGGCACACTACCCCCTCGCTCCTGCTCTGATCCCGGGGGAATAAAAACACAAATTCCTCTTCCATGCTAACCGAGCACTCAGCAAATACCTTTATACATTTTACGTCGTGTGGAAATCCCCCGGAGATGCCACTGTACCCGGGATCAATGGGGCTATGGAGTGTTTGGGTGAGATAAGGAAGTTCCACATAGTGCGAGTCGCTAAAGGTACTATATGTCGTTGTCTAGGGGTTATCTGTGGAGAGTTTGCTGGGAACATGGATTACATCATATTTGAATGTTATTTAAGAGGATTTGTAGACGGGAATATGGTGTCTGGAGTTGGCGATTTGCACTGAAGGTGTATAGTTAGAGTTTTACAGGTTAGTTATGCTTTAAAGGTCCTGTATTACGCAAAATAGACTTGTGAGCTTCAAGCCATGTTATAATTGGAACACAGAAATGTCCCCGTATTGAGACAGTAAAAGTTTTCTTAAATTAAGTTCTTGATTACTTTAAAGTGGACCACCATTGAACTGTGGACTTCAGCACCGGGAGCTGTCCGTGGTTCTGAACGAGACACATCCTTACAGTGTTTTATGATCAACAAGCAAAATTAAAACTAGTACCAGAACTACAACTGCTGTCGCTATTGTAATATTTTAAGTAAGTATAATATTTTGGAACTTGAAAGTTATAAGGTATTTATGAATGCTTGCCTTATTTGAAAGTTTTAAAGATAAGATAAGATGAGATAAGACTTTATTGATCTCACAGAAATTTACTTGTCACAGTAGCTCCAGGTTGGGACAGTTTGAACAAGAAGACAAGTGCATGCAGGCAAGAATGGCATAAAGATAGGTAATAATAATAATAATAATAAAATAAGTAATAAATCGAATAATAATAGTAGTAGTCAGTGGCGTTCCTAGAGTGATTTGCGCCCTGGGCGAAAGCCACTCTTGCCTTGGGGGAAGGACAAACATGCATCAACAATCACATCGGGGGAGTTTAACTAATACAACATCATCATCATTAAGTCAAACTTGAAGACTAGTCGATAGCATACCTTTTTCTTTTACTCACTTCTCCTCCTCTTCTTTCCATTTCTTTCCAAATTGAGCACCTGATGGCTTCAATCTTTTTCAGTCCATCAGTGCGACTGTTTTGTCATATACTGTACACCGTGCGCTACTCTGTCTTCATGTAACCACGAGCCAGCACAGCACCAGCCCCCCACCCCGGCCCCTGCACAAGGATCCGCGCGGATCTTTGCTCCGCGCCTCTGCGCGCCCCCGCCTCCGCGCGCCGCACCGGTTTTTTTTTTGTTTTTTTTTTCCTTCGCGCCACCGCGGCGCCCCTCCCGCGATGCCGCCCTGGGCAATTGCCCAGGTGGCCCCCGTCAAAGAACGCCCCTGGTAGTAGTAATAATAATAAAAACAGTGACAGGGAGAGTATTGAAAAATTGGAAAAACGATATTGCACGATAGGAGTATTGAAAAAACAATATTGCACATTGGGAAAACGATATTGCACGGTAGGACTATACAGTGGAGTTATACAGTCTGATGGCGGTGGGGATGAAGGATCTGCGGTAGCGCTCCTTCTTGCACTGGGGGTGCCTCAGTCGGCTGCTGAAGGAGCTGCTCAGCTCCTCTACAGTCCGGTGCAGAGGGTGAGAGGTGTCATCCATGATGGACGTGAATTTGGCCAGTACCCTCCTCTCAGCCACCTCCTCTACAGAGTCCAGAGGACAGCCCAGGACAGAGCTGGCCCTCCTGACCAGCTTGTTGAGTCTTTTTCTGTCCCGTTCTGTGCTGCTCGGGGCCCAGCAGACGACAGCGTAGAGGAGAGCAGAGGCCACCACAGTTCACCTTTAGCGGAAGTGTACCGCAGATGCGGTCCGCCGCAAGGGGAAGTTCACAAGTGAACAGGCTGATACAGCTGATATGCGCGCTGTGATACAAGTCGTCAGACACAATACGCGATCGCTTAGTTCGCTGCTGGATGTTTCGTTGACAACTGTTTGGGACGCAACTATATCACCTTTCGGACAAATGTTTTGTTTTGAGAAGAAAAACAAGCTTTATTTAATGTTCTAGAGAAGTTACCGGACCTAATTACCTGAGCTCCAGAAAGCGAGCCGAACCGGGATCAGCTGAGACTGTCAGAGGTAAGCCGGTGTCAACACACGGAACTTTTAGAAGGAAACCCATACAGATTAACATAAAAAAAACGGACCATCCCTTTAATGGATTTTATAAGTAAAAGAAAAAAACTATTAACTGAGGGTGTTTTCACACCTGCCTTGTTTGGTTCGTTTAAAATGAACCAGAGTTCGTTTGCTTCTTTGATTCAGACCTTTTGGGCTGGTGTGAATAAAAAACAAAAATCTCGATCCGGAGCAAACAAGCGAACCGAGATCGCTTAAAAAGCTCTGTTTCGGTACGGTACCATTCCAATCCCGGTGCGGTTCATTTGAGGTGAGAATGCAGACCGGACTCGATCCGACACAAGTTGGCTTTTTGTACTTAACGAGCTCCCGTCGTATGTCGAGCATTATGGGAAACCGAGGCTGACGAAACGAAACTTAACGAGGCTTACTTACATTTTGCGTGAAGAGCAAGAGTCAGAACTTGGTGTGCGCACATGAGCGCTGTCCTCCGTAGCCGTCTTGCCCTGTGTCTTCGTTGTTTGGAAATTGATTGTAAAATAATGTAAACCTCACGATGCTGCTCAAACATTTGTGAGAACGGTTAAAACTGAGCAAACCATATCGCTAAGGCTAGACTGAAAACGGCACGTAACGCCATGATTCTCCTCCTTCCGTGTTTGGACAGCGACCTCAGCACACGTGGTTTTGTTTATAGATGTTGGTCCACTTACAAAAAAAGTACAGTGTGAAAGCAAACCGCACCAAAATAAAAAAAGCAACCAAAGAAAGTGAACTATCGGACTTTCCTAGTGTGAAAACGACCTGAGTTAACACGAGAGCATTGACCAGAGAAGGCTGTGACATGCAGAGACGCAGGACCAAATTTGGTCAAATGGTGACGTCTATCAGAGGATCAGTCGTGGAACTCATGACCTGCTCGTGTCAGGAACTGTGGGTCCTTCTCAACCTTCAAGAACATTCTGAAACATTGGTTGAAAAATAATCAAACATGATCTCACAGGTAGATTTTCTTCTTCTCAGGGCCTCTTAAACTCAGAGAATGGTCTGTTGTGGTGAACTTTTCGTCATGTCTATGTACACTTCTGTCTCTTCTGTGTGTTCCTCTAAATGTTCTTCTGTTCTGATCTGCCTTAGGACAATGGATGTAAAGTAGCTATTGAGCTAATTCCGGCATATTTACATTGATGCTGTTTATTGACGTTGATTAATAAAAAATTGTCCTAATTAAAAGAAATAAAATAATAAATAAAAAAAATCACCAATACTGTTATTCATAGTATTATTACTATTAGTACTATTACGAGTACTATGACTTCTACTCAACAATTAAAAATGCTGTTTATACATTTCAAATACACCAATATCATTCTCTATTAGGGATGTCAACAATTAATCGATTAACGGTTAATTGTCGATTAAAATGCATTAATTGTAATTAATCGCGGACACGCGCACGTGGTCACGAAACAAGGCAACCGCCCTGGCCAAACTCGACTCATAGCCAGCCGCAGGCGCCAACGGCACTGCTCAGCAGCCCTGGGTGTACGCGTGAGGCGAGATCGAACTGCGGCGCCCGGAATGCGTCGCTCGGGCTGAGACGTGTTGCTGCTGGTTTCATGCGGCTGGTTTGTGGCTCGGGCACGAAACTCGGGCCACGTGGTGATTTAATCCTGGTCGAGTCCTGGTTTAGTCCAGGGTTAGTCCACGTTTAGTCCTGGTCTAGTCTCTTGGCCAATCAGGACAGAACACAATGTTACACTATAAAAAAAAAAGTTACACTATTTAAAAAAAAAAAAAAAAAATCTGCGAAATGCGATAGAGCGAGGGATTACTGTATTTTGTTATTCAGCATCAATACATTTGTCTGCTTTTTACTAAGGAATAATTAATTGAGGAATATACAATATAATAATACTATGATATATCTTTGACTCAGTGTTATGTTACTATAGCTTATATTCTTAAAGACCCTATTGAAACACTAAAATTGAGGTGAAAAACGCCGCTTATCAGTTAATCGTTGATCGATAAGGTAAATCAACTATCAATTAATGAATTAATCGATAATTTGCATCCCTAGTCTCTATACATAAACTGCTCTTTGCTTAGTATTTTATTCACAACAAAACTGCAACAGACTAGCAAGACCACTCCACACTCGAGTTGTTTTGTGCATGTGAAAAACTAGCTGCTACTACAATTACTACTTCCATTACTACTACTACTACTACTACTACTACTACTACATGCAGAAATGTAGATACTAGTGTTTCTACCTTTGAGTACACTAGTATTTCTGCTCTTTCCCTGACATGTGACGCCTCTTGACTTCGCACAGACCAAACACAGACTGCAGTCGATCAGCAGGACTCCACACTCCTCCGTTTGTGCAGGTGTGACTGTTTCTCCCCGGGGCAGGAGCAGCACCTGTCACTCTGTGGTGCTGGAGTCTGTTCAGGTGATTTTAGGCTCTCTCTGTGAACCCTGGTCTATAGAGGCTTTACGGTTCAGTACACAGCGGTCTGAGGACTGCAGAGAAAACGCCACAGAACTACTACTGTTAATACTACTACTACTACTTCTGAGGACTGTGGAGAAAACACCACAGACCTGGTCAGAACCAGGAGCTGTCCGTGGTCCTGAACAATACATACTTTTAGAGTGTTTGTAGAAATGGTGACTGTAACAGTGATTTTTCATATACTTTTAATTCTACCCACTACTACTACTACTACTACTACTACTACTACTACTACTACTACTACTGCTAATACTACTACTACTGCTGCTACTACTACTGCTAATACTACTGCTAATACTACTACTGCTACTTCTACTACTACTGCTACTGCTACTACTGCTAATACTACTACTACTACTACTGCTGCTAATACTGCTACTGCTAATACTACTGCTACTACTACTACTGCTAATACTACTACTGCTAATACTACTACTGCTACTACTACTGCTAATACTACTTCTACTACTACTGCTAATACTACTACTACTACTACTACTACTACTACTACTACTACTACTACTGCTAATACTACTACTACTGCTGCTACTACTACTGCTAATACTACTGCTAATACTACTACTGCTACTTCTACTACTACTGCTACTGCTACTACTGCTAATACTACTACTACTACTACTGCTGCTAATACTGCTACTGCTAATACTACTGCTACTACTACTACTGCTAATACTACTACTGCTAATACTACTACTGCTACTACTACTGCTAATACTACTTCTACTACTACTGCTAATACTACTTCTACTACTACTGCTACTACTACTGCTACTACTGCTAATACTACTACTACTGCTGCTAATACTGCTACTGCTAATACTACTACTGCTAATACTACTACTGCTAATACTACTACTACTACTACTACTACTGCTACTGCTAATACTACTACTCCTACTGCTACTACTACTGCTAATACTACTACTCCTACTGCTACTACTACTGCTAATACTACTACTAATACTACTGCTAATACTACTACTATTAATACTACTGCTAATACTACTATTACTGCTACTGCTGCTAATACTATTACTGCTACTGCTACTACTACTGCTAATACTACTACTGCTACGGTTAATACTACTGCTACTACTACTACTGCTACTACTGCTAATACTACTACTGCTACTGCTACTACTGCTAATACTACTACTATTACTGCTACTAATACTACTACTGCTACTGCTACTACTGCTACGGCTAATACTACTGCTACTACTACTGCTAATACTACTACTACTACTACTACTAATACTACTACTGTTACTGCTAATACTACTGCTTATACTACTACTACTACTATTACCGTAACTACAACTACTACTATTATCAGTACTATTACTGTTGATTTCAAATATATTTTTCACAATACTACTTAATATTTCTACTACTACCTTCTACTTCTGAGTCCTATTGCTGTTAGTATGACCACTACTGCTATGACGATTACCAGTACTACTATTACTACAGTTACTCTTACTAATACTATTACTAGTATTACTACTACTTCTTTTACTATTGTTACTAATACTGCCATTAGTACTGTTACTGTTTGAGTCTGTTCTGGTGGTTTTAGCCTGTTCTTATGAAAAACTGTTAAAAAGCGGAGGTCTGGTTGTGAGGGAGAGGTATTCTGGGATTAAAATACTTTATATAGCTCAAAACGCCGCAGTGCAACTACAGTTCAAGCAAGGATTCCAAAGTAAAGTGGAAATAATGCAATGAAACTGGATTTCAGCGCCAGGAGCTGTCCGTGGTCCTGAACAAGACATTTTCACAGTGTTTATGGAGTTCAACTAGGAACCCACGTTTTGTTATTCATGTCGTGTTACTGGATTTTTATTATGCTGGTGATGTGAACTTAAAGGCACTGTAGCTGATTTTTACTGTCCTAAAGATTCTCCATGTAACTTTGTATCTTTTTGTAACTTGGCGGCACGGTGGCTGAGTGGCTAGCACTCACGCTTCACAGCAAGAAGGTTCCGGGTTCGATCCCCGGGTCGCCCAGGCCTTTCTGTGTGTGTTCTGTGTGGAGTTTGCATGCATGGTCTGGGTTCGATCCCCGGGTCGCCTGGACCTTTCTGTGTGGAGTTTGCATGTTCTCCCCGTGTCTGGGTGGGTTTCCTCCGGGCACTCCGGTTTCCCCCACCAACCCAAACATGCACCATAGGTAAAATCCTCCAGCTGAGGTCCTGACCAAACTGAAGCAAGAAGATCATGGAGATGGTCCCCGGGCGCCCTAATGTGTGCTGCCCACTGCTCCTTATATATATGTGTATATATATATATATATATGTATATATATATAGGATGGGTTAAAATGCAGAGAAGAATTTCTCCAGTGTGAGATCAATAAAGTCACTTCTCTCTCCCTTAAAAATACCTTACACACACACACACACACACTAGCTGGGGTCACCTCTCCTCAGATCTGAACTTTAACTCTTCCTGAAGGCATCACCTGCTCGCCTTGATAGACATTTTATTTCATACAGTGGAACATTCCAGGTCAAGCAAGAACATCTCCATGGAGACAAGCATTTGGTTGATTTCCACTGTAAAAGGTTTTTTTTTTTTTTCAGAACAAGATGCATTTTCCACAATACTACGTACTATTACTACTTCTACCTTCTACTTCTGAGTTATATTGCTTTTACTGTGCTATTCCTCTTTCATTCACTGTGTGCACATGGTAGGATCGGATTGGATTTCTCCAAATCCGATCCTGTTACTCGGCGTGTGGTCTGTCCTAAAATCCACGTGCACGTGAAACTCGTGTAATCGGATAATGGTCAGTGACCTGGCCGGCTCCGCTACGCTATGTGGCGCTGCAGTCCAACTACTTCCGGGTGAAGGCTACTCAATAAAAACACAACAAACTATGTGGCGTATACAAAGACGGCGCTCGAGGAGTTTGCCGGAGCAACATTGGTGTACATTCTTTCTTCGCAGCCATGATTTCGTCTGACTTTTCCGACAACAATCGCTACTTATGACGGCGTCGGCGCCTCCTGCCACTTCCGGGTGAAATCCCTGGCGAAAATTTCCACGCATGCACAGTACGCCAATCCGATCCGATATCGTGCACAAGGCGGCACCAAGCGGATTACAATCAGCCTAAGCCAGGGGTTCCAGTCGGATTCAGGAAACCAATCCCTATACGATCCTTAGCCTGTGCACATGAATTCGATACAATCCCAATCCGTTTGCAATCGGATTACACTTGTCCATGTGCACACAGTGACTGTTGCCGGGTGAAAATCACCCGAAAGCCTGTAGGAAAAAGTGGGCTTTGGAGTAGGTAAACACCTACACTTTCAAAGATGTCAAAAACAATGATGAAGCTCCCCAGGGACCCACGACACTCATATTGAAAATCATGTAAATACTTTCGCTCAGGTGAAAATCACCCGGCGATGGTGCTCTAGGGTTAAGAATGATTCAGGCTTAGTAACTTCTAAATCAAAAGGTTAAGATGGGGTTTTGGGTAATTCTTAATAAAGTGAATTAAATTTCTTCATGTCAATTAATGTCACTTCCGGTTACAACTTTATTGCTGGTGGGATAACTTCCTTTAAGTTACGGCGTCCTCCACACATCCTTATTATCTATACTTTATCGAGCTCATACCTTTTAAATACAGCTCATTTTGAACTAAATATCTGTTTTCAGACCCTAGTTGTTTACTTATCTGTTATTAGCCGAGTCTACTGACCTACCCTAAGGTGTGAACCATCATCTTTCTTTACAAATAAAACCTCTTTGACCCATCTCTCTGTTTTATTTCATTTTATATTTTTTCCATCATAATATTTCCAAAACTAAATGTTGTAAACACTCATTTGTTCCTTTAGCGTGGAGCTGTGTTCGCGGACACCCTGTGGAGCGCACAGATTGGTCTCACAGTTTAAATGACCCTAACAAACGCTGACAAATCCTCCCCCGGGAGAGGACAGTGAAGGTGGCATGAGCCTGCAGCGATTCGGGCTCTGATCTGGGTCACAATCACAGTCTTACTGCGCGTGTTTGGCAGAAGAAATACTCAGATCTACACGTTTAGATAAGTACTGCTTTTCACTAGGGAAGATGCAAGAGAGATAAGAATAGAAATAAAAAAAAGAATACCAAAACAAAAATATTTTAACTAATTGCTTAAAAAATGTTTTAAAAAAAGTTTGAAAATACCCAAATTGTATGCATTTCAGGTCTGAAAATAATGCGTTTTTGGTTTATTTTGTTGACATAAGTCCTCTGCTTCTGTTGTAGAAAGCTTTTTTTTTATGTCTGATAATCAGGAAGTGCACATTAGCATGCTAAGTGTAACTTTAGTGTCTCAGGTCTGGTCTCTGAAAGTTCTGAGCGCTTCTAAACTCATCACAGTGAATAATTACAATGCTCAGAATGCATAAGGTAAAAGAGGAATACTTCTGGACTTACTGGACCACTGCAAACTGAAATGAAATGAATCTTAATGAATACAAATAGTTTTTTTAGGTTAAATGGTAAATATTTACATATAGAAAACAACTTGTATTATAAACTAAAATGGAAAGTTTCTTACCTGAAAAGATAATTCATAATATTCGTCTTGATTTGAGATTTAGATTTGAGATTTCCTGGATAATTGTAGGAGAATAAACTAACCCAAAACTGAAATAAAAGTAAATCATAAAACAAAATAAACATGTTTCTTGCCTAAAAAGGTTTCATACCTGGTAATGTTTGTTTAGTTTAAATGTAATAGTTATAATTTATAGGGAATAAAAGTACTGTACCAAATGCGTACTGTACTTTTTGTGGCATTTCATATAAACTGAATTAATGAGTCAATTTTGATGAGAATTTTGAACTCTGGCAGAAACATGGAGCCAGTGTTCATGTTTCTGTCAAAGATCTTGTATTGTCAAAATTATTCTTCAGGGTTTTTGTGGAAATGACACATCTGACATTTAAAATCGACAGCTCCTACACCTCCATACATTCTATATTATTACAGAGATTATAGAGTAAACAGAAGTGGATTGAAGCGGCTGAAGATCCGGGTTATGTGGAGAGGCTGAACTAAAACTGTCATGTGTATAAAAATGTTAGAGATAATTAAAAAGTTATTACGATTTTATGAACGACACTGCTTAGGCCTATAAAATTAAAGTTTCAAATCCCCCAAAACGTATCTCAAGAGAAATTGTTATTAGTTCATTTAATCTGATGTAATTATGGAATATTACTTTCGTGAATTGCAATAAACTGGCCGCGGCAAAAGGAGATATTCAATTTGTCAACTGGACAAAAGTTTATTTGGTCGAATATGTTTCTCAGCTCATCCAAGCTGCTTCTTCAGTTCTGGTCAGACGCTGGTGGACACTGCCTATATCTGCCTGAAGGGAGGAGATAACTACAATGAAATTACTATGAAACTATCACACCTATTTGTTTTCAGTTTCTGTTAGTTAGGTGAGCCTATTAGATCTGCAGTGGGTGTAGAGTGTGGGGTCCATTCAGGGCCATAATGGGTGTTTTCACACCTCTGGACCTGACCTGCTGCTCTATTGTTTGTTTTGATTTGATTTAGGTTTGAGGATAGAGTTATAGATGAACCCGACATTGACATTTAAGAAACACATTAAGCGCCTCACAAAAACTGTTAATTTTAACTTGTGAATTTTAGACAAGCAAGATCCTTTATGACTCTATTTACAGCACAAATGGTTTTACACTATGATTCTGTCTCATATAGAGATCTGCAGAACCACATGGGCGCAACACTCAAACCAGTGGAATCACTTTTTAAAAAAGCTGTGAAAATATTAGACAAAAAATATTCTCAGTTCACCACTGCACTATTTTTGACAAGCACAATTGCTCAATTTTAAAGGTCCCATGGCATGAAAATTTCACTTTCTGAGGTTTTTGAACGTTAATGTGAGCTCCCCTACCGTGTTTAGCCCCCCCCCCCCCCATGGTTAAAAGTTGTGAAATGTCTAAACTGAGCATTTGCGATCCTTTTCTGCATTACAAAAAATCGGAGCTCAAACGGGCGAGTTTGAACAAGGCACCTTATTGACGTCAGATCGAAAAAAGAAATGCAAATGCAGTTCCACCCCCGTCTGTCTGTACTCAGCGTCTCTGTAAATCACGCCCAGAGAGTTTGGACTGCGAATGCGCTAGGCAATGCGAAATGTGTTTTTTTATTTGCCTGGAGGCACGTCCGAGTGTTTCTAGGCTCGGAAGTCCTTTATCTGAGCCTCTGGACCTTTGAACAGCAGTGGTTTAATTTTATTTTATGTGGAAATGTGTTTATTTTTCAATGGAACGCTTAAAATCTCTCCTCCGTGCAAAAACAAGGAAATGGATCAGCTGTGGGCTCTGAGCTCTGAGCGGAGAGTTTGGCCACGCCCCCACCCTCTACTATTGGCCAGCTCTTTTTTCCTCATTTGCATTCAAGCAACAACGCCCAGAATAAAGAGTTTGAGAGAGATATTTATGACTCTTTCTCATCTTATCTCTGTTTCTCATGCACTGAGTGTTGATTTTGAAGAAGGATTCATTTACAGTATTAGGGAACCATTAAGGAGCCATATAAAAGCATCAAGAAGTACCATGTCATGGGATCTTTAAGAATTTTGTTCATTTTAAATATGGATGTTTTATATATAAAGTTTTGCATAGACTTGCTCCTCCTGTAGTGGAGCACTACGGGGTTTTATTAAAACAAAGACTGTCAGTGGGATGGGAACTAGGGCCATGGCCCAGGGGAACCGTGAGGTCCCACACAGACTCCGGGGGAAGCGTGAGGTCCCACACAGACCCCGGGGAACTGTGAGGTCCCACACAGACGGACTACATTTGGACAAACTGTGCTCTCAGTCAGAGGCACTAAGTTCTGGAACTCTCTCCCATTATCAATAAAGAGAGACTCCAACACTTTCAGATCACACTTGAAATAGTGGCTAAAGGAAAACCAGACTTGTGGACACTTTTAATGTTTTAATGTTGCTGTTATTGTCACTTGTCGTCGTTTTTGTTGTTTTTGCTGTGGTGTCACCTGCCCAGGGACGCCAGATGGAAATCAGCATTCTTGCTATAATCTGGCGTATTTACACTGCAGTGTTGTAGATGTTCATTAATATGCACTGTCCCTGTTAAATAAAGAATAAATCAATAAAAATGGGAGACAAATGATGTCTGAGACCTCCATTTCTGTTTAAAGAAGGATTCTCTTTCTTGACAAAAATAGCCTCTTTAACTCCCCTCTTAAACCAGTTCTTTGCATATCACAAGAGTCAGTTTTGTGTTTAACCCAAGCTGGATTGAACTGGTTTGATTTCTTGACTTGTTGAGATGCTTCATCCAATAAGATTCAAATATTTGTCATAAAAAATAAAATTAAATACGATTTCATTTACACATATCAGGAGGTACTATCCAGACAAACGCCATATCCCACTCTAGACAGAAACATCACTGGTTGCACGATTCCCACAGATGAATGCTGTCATTGTGTCCTTGGGCAAGACATTTAATGCCCTTATCTGAGATTTTGTACACACATTTCATGATTGGCAGTGGTGGAAATTAATGAAGTACAAAAGTAAAAGTACAATGCTTAAGTACATCTTTTATGCATCTGTACTTTACTTACTGTAAATAGATTTACTACGTTTGAGAACATGTGTCTGTACTTTCTACTTCACTACAGTAAAAGTAAAAATTAGGGCTGTTAAATGAATTAATTACACTGCAAATTAACGCGTTATAAAAATGAATGCAATTAATTATGAGTGGCAATTCAATGCGCACGCACTTTAAATTTGGAGTGCGGCGAGCAAATCGTTGCCAGGGTCTTTGAACGGCAAGTTTATTTATAAAAAGAACGAAGACCAACAAGATCAACAAGAACACAGTGATTTGTAGCTTTTGTCAAAAAGAATTTTCCGATCACTGAAGCTGCTCCAGCCTGACGGATCATTTGAACGATAAACACGTCTGGACAAGTTCCATTGTTACCGGTGAGAGAGCGAGCGTGAGCGCACTTCAGAAAACCACCAACCAAAACAAACTACGCTCGCAAAATTTGGGAAACTAATGAGCAAAGCGACCACAGAAAAACAAACTCGATCACAAAATGGAACCTGATGACGCAAAACGCGTTGTTCGCTAAGCCTAATAAAGAAATGAGAGTAAAGTCAAGTGAGTGTGCAGTAAACTTCTTTTTTCTGGAATTATTCAATGTTCCTGTTGCTACCACACCTGGAAGCTGTGGAGTTTTGAACTTTTGAATCAATCGCAAAGTGGGTTCGTTCGTTCGCTTGATCGCTTGCTTACTCACAGTCTCTCTCTTGCTCTTAAAATGCAATTAATTAGATTAATTACAAATCCTGTAATTAATTAGATTAATTTTTAAATCACCTGACAGCACTAGTAAAAAGTACTTTTCTTTACTGTTTTAACACCTGTTGAAAAGGCTGAGATTTATTTTTTAGCACTTTTCATTTGCGTTAACATCCCAACTTTGAGCAAACCAAATGCACAAAAATACACAACAGCTTCAGAAATTAATAAAACAATTGAATCTCTTAAAATCCACCAAGTTTTTTTTAATCAAAATCACATTTCATCATTTAATTGTTCTAAAACTCTGCAAAATACTGTTACTTTTTACACACTAAGCACATTTTTAAACACTTTTACTTAATCTTTTACTTAATTTTTTCATGTGATACATTTACTTTTACTTGAGTAATCATTTGCCCCGGTACGTGTACTTTTACTTAAGTAACAAAAGTACTAGTCAGATACTTGCAATATTTAAAATCACAGGCGCAAATTTTGAAGTACGAAGTAGTACTAAAGAATGAATGATCAAACCTATAACATCCTGTTTTTATTGTACGGATTGAAATCTCATGCACAGGAATGTTCTGTATTATTTGAGTAGATACCAGGCGTCTCCATGGTTACGGTGTTTATCCCGCCCACTGTATTTACCCCGCGCACTCTCAGAACAGTCGACTCTGATTATGCTAAGCTGCTGTTCCACACTGGTGTAACATATACTGCTTAGAGAGGGGGAATAAGTACTTTTTAATGGCAGATGGATGTTTGGGATATTTTTTATTGTATTGTATTTATTTTAGTCATTTTTAGTAGCATTTTTGAGAGCGTAACACTGAGGGATGAACAAAGCTAAACACAATTTTTTTTAAAATTATAATTATAGATAGAACTGTAAAACTATATCGCTTTTTGTATCCCTTTTTAAAAAAATAGATCTTTAATTGCTTATTTTCCAGGCACATGAACATGGACCTTCTGCCAGAAATGTTACATAGTGCATCTTTAAAGGGCCAGTGTTGTTTTTTCTTTTCTGATCGATGTTATAATGCTCTTTTGCCATCATAAACATACGTGGGTGTTGTTTTGTTTCATTCACACACATTTAACACATAAGTCCTGCATGTTTAGGCTGAGTTCTTTTCTCAAACTGAAAACACTGTTCCATCTTGTGATGTCATGCCATACAGGAAGAGCTCCACTGTGTTTTTAAAGGGATATGCCACCCCCAGGTCAAATTTGGGCATCTCCCCACAGTCCAGAGACTAAAATAAGTGGTGGAAAGCGTTTTCCTGCTCACCCAGCCATTGTCCGAGTCTGTCGCCACTGACCGCCGCGGTATCTGCAGCTCCTCCGCCTTAGACTGGAGTCTAACGTCGCCAGAGAAAGATTTCGGCCAAAAGGAATTAATTTGCTCGATGCGTTTCCCAATTACTTTGTGTGTAGTGCGCATTCATATCGAGTGCAAATAAATGTGCAAATCAACACGGAGAGCTTGCCTTGGTCATTTTGGGTGGGAACTATTTTCCAGTGCGTAAGAATACAGCCGTATCACGCAACACGCTGCCAGGGGAATCCCAGTTACGCACCGGGAAGGGAGTTCCCCTGTTGCACAACGTGGTGCGTGATACGGCTGTATTCTTACGCACTGGAAAATAGTTCCCACCCAAAATGACCAAGTCAAGCTCTCCGTGTTGATTTGCACATTTATTTGCACTCAATATGAATGCGCACTACACACAAAGTAATTGGGAAACGCATCGAGCAAATTAATTCCTTTTGGCCGAAATCTTTCTCTGGCGACGTTAGACTCCAGTCTAAGGCGGAGGAGCTGCAGATACCGCGGCGGTCAGTGGCGACAGACTCGGACAATGGCTGGGTGAGCAGGAAAACGCTTTTCATCACTTATTTTAGTCTCTGGACTGTGGGGAGATGCCCAAATTTGACCTGGGGGTGGCATATCCCTTTAAACTCCATACACCTTCACTCGAATCATTTGGATAATTTCATCCCTGGAGTCTCTACTAAACAAATGGTAAAAGGAGCTGTTAACTTAAAAACTACCGCTTCATGACATCACAAGGTGGAGCAGAGCATTTTGAGCTTTGGAGATGTAACAGACTAATAATAAAAGATTATTCAAACATGTGTGAATGAAACGAAACACAACTCCAGATATTTGACGAGGTAACGACTTTATAACATGGCTTAAAGCTCACAAGATTTTGCATAATATAAAATCTTTAAATGTGATTTATTACACGGTGTGTGTGTGTGTGTGTGTGTGTGTCTCTGTGTGTGTGTGTGTGTGTGTGTGTGTGTGTGTGTGTGTGTGTGTCTGTGTGTGTGTGTCTCTGTGTGTGTGTCTCTGTGTGTGTCTGTGTGTGTGTGTGTGTGTGTGTGTAAGATAAAACTTTATTGATTTCACAAAGGAGAAATTTACTTGCCATAGTAGCTCCAGGCAGAGGCAAGAACAAGAAAGAAAAGTGCATGCAGGAAGAATAAAATAAAAATAAGTTATAACAAAACAGTAATTAGGAGAGTATAGAAAATATTGCACGTCTGGCCTATATATTAGAGTTATACAGTCTGATGGCGGTGGGGATGAAGGATCTGCGGTAGCGCTCCTTCTTGCACTGGGGGTGCCTCAGTCGGCTGCTGAAGGAGCTGCTCAGCTCCTCTACAGTCTGGTGCAGAGGGTGAGAGGTGTCATCCATGATGGACATGAATTTGTCCAGTACCCTCCTCTCAGCCACCTCCTCTACAGAGTCCAGAGGACAGCCCAGGACAGAGCTGGCCCTCCTGACCAGCTTATTAAGTCTTTTTCTGTCCCGTTCTGTGCTGCTCGGTGTGTGTGTAAATTATATATATATATATATATATATAAGAGACCAGCAGCAGTTTGCCATATATACAGCTCTGGAAAAAATGAGCGACCACTGCATTTTTTTCTGAAATCAGCATCTCTACATGTATTACAGCCATTCCATTCCAGCGTCTGTTGAATTCCAACACAAACACAAAGCTGAGCTACTTCAGTTCTTGCACCAGGAGTGGAATAAAGTCACCCAAGAACAATGTGAAAGACTTGTGGAGAGCATGCCAAGACGCATGAAAGCTGTGATTAAAAATAAGGGTTATTGCACCAAATATTGATTTGTGAACTCTTCTTAAGTGTAAACATTAGTATTATGTTGTTTTAAAATGAATTTGATCTTGTTTCTTTGCATTGTTTGAGGTCTGAAAACATGTATCTTTTTTGTTATTTTGGCCATTTGTCATTTTCTGCAAATAAACAATAACTATGACTAACTAACTAACGATAACTAACTGGGGGAAATGTCAGTAGTTTATAGACTCAAACAAAAATGTTCCTTTTGCCCAAACACATACCTATAAGTAGTCAAATCAGAAAAAGTGATCATTTTGCAGTGGTCTCTTATTTCTTTCCAGAGCTGTATATGTATATTCAGACTGAATGAGAACCATTTGCCCCAGGGTGTCCAAGGGCTTAAACTGCAACTCCACTCCTAATTGTACTCTCTACAGTATAATATCACTTAATTTGAACACATTTTTACTGTTTTAAAACATGAAAAACACAAATAGTTCATTTTGTAGTTTGCAGTGGTCCAGAGTTATTCCTCACTTCTTTTTTGCATTCCGAGCATCCTAATTATGAGTTTATAATTTCCACAACTTTCAGAGGCTATAGCTAACAACAACTAGCATGCTATCAGTGCACTTCCTGATCACCGGACAATAAAACACACTTATTTGAAGCGTGGCTATTATTTTAGACATCAAGAGCTGCTTATACAATACATCTGTACTGGGGCAAGACACATTTTGGTTAAATACACGGGGAAAAAAATGGTACAGGTTCTTTAACAGACTCATTTTTGCAGTAACTACTTCTGCTACTTCTTCTAATAGAGCTGAATTCACAGCCTCTCCCTGTGTCTGGGGCATTGTATTATTTAATTAGCGGAGGTTAGAACGTGCTTAGTGCACAGGGGCCTGAGGGAGAATTACAGAAATATACTGTATTATTCTTTTTTTTTCACTAGTGTGTCTGACATGGCAAGTCTGGTTGCCCCCATTTAACCCTGCGCTAATACAAAATGTCCAACCAGCTCTACTGGGCTCTGCTACTGTTACAGCTGTGAGTATTTCTATAGAGTTGAATGAAATGGAGGTAAATTTAAAGGTGGACTGTGCAACTTTTCTACTTGGGGATGACATTGCATTGCCTGGAATCAATCAATCAATCAAACAATATTTATAAAGCGCTTTTCATACAAAAATTGTAGCACAAAGCGCCTTACAGTGGTCAAGGATTAGAAGATTGACCTTTATTGATCTCGCACTGGAGAAGTTGTTTCTATATTTGACCCGGGGACCATCCCCATAATTTTGTTTTGTTATTTAGTCTTGGTCAGGCCCTAAGCTGGAGGATTTTACCTATGGCGCATGTTTGGGTTAGTGCCCGAAGGAAACCCACCCAGACACGGGGAGAACATGCAATCTCCACACAGAAAGGCCCGGGCAACCCGAACCTTCTTGCTGTGAAGCATGCGTGCTAGCCACTCAGCCACCGTGCTGCCAGAAAAAAAAACAAGACAAACAGATGGACAAACAAACAGACAAACAAGCAGACGAACAAACAACAAACAGATAGACAAGCAAACAAACAAAAGAACAAACAAAAGACAAGCAAACAGACGACGGAAGTCAATCAAAGGCCAAGCTAAACAGGTGAGTCTTGAGCCCACTCTTAAAAACATGAACGTTCTCTGCAGCCCTGAGGTCCTCCGGCAGTTCCATAGACGAGGGCCGTAGTACTGAAAAGACGCCTCTCCGTGAGTCTGTGTCCAGATCTTGGGAATGACCAGGAGCCTGCTGCCGGAGGAGCGCAGGGCCCGTGAAGGTTCGTAAGGGGAAAGCAGTTCTGAAAGATAAGAAGGCCCAAGACCATTAAGACATTTAAAAACCAGTAAAAGAACTTTAAAATCTATCCTGAAACTCACAGGGAGCCAATGCAGAGATTTTAAGACCGGTGTAATGTGGTCCCGCCCTCTGGTCCTAGTCAGGACACGTGCTGCTGAATTTTGTAATAATTGCAAACCTGAAATACTCTTTTTGGGAAGACCAGAGAGCAGGGCATTACATTAGTCTATACGGCTGGTGACAAAAGCATGCATCAATGTCTCCATATTGGCCTGGCCTGGTGTCATCAGGAGACACGGAAATGTAAAGCTGCGTATCATCTGCATAGCAGATGTTGTTGAATGTTCCACAGTAGGGCATTAAAGGTTCTGTTTTATGCAAAATTGACTCTTGTGAGCTTTATGCTATGTTATAATGTTGTTACCTCCTCAAAAACATATCTGGAGTTGTGTTTTGTTTCATTCACACATGTTTGAGTAACTCTTTGTTGTTAGTCTGTCTATATTTCCAAAGCTTGAAATGCTCTGTTCCACCTTGTGATGTCATGAAGTGGTAGTTTTCAAGTTAGCAGCTAACTTTTACCTTTTGTTCAGAAGAGATTGGCAATTCCAGAGCTGAAATTATTCAGATGATTCTAGTGAAGGTGTGTGGAGTTTAAAAAACACTGGAGGATTTCCTGTATCACCACATGACATCATAAGGTAGAACAGAGTGTTTTCTGTTTCAGTGAGAACTCAGCGTAAACATGCAGGGTTTGTGTGTTAAACATGTGGGAAACTCCCAATATGTCTGTGTTTTTCTCTCAAATGGATGTAACAAAAGCTCGATTTCCCAGCTTTTCCTGATCAGTTTCAGTCCGAGCTGTTCCAGATTGATAATTGTAGACCTCAGTTCAAACTGCTATAATTATCAGTCTGGTGTGAGCCTGGTTGGTCCTTTCAGGCTCTGGCCTCAAAACTACGGAAAGATCTGTATTCTGTGTGTGTCCAACTCTGATGATTCTTCTAAAGGGCCCATATTATTCTATTTTCTGCTTTATGAATTTATGAGTATAAGTTATAACATTGTTTGCTCATCACAAAGTTGTGTTTTGTTTCACTCACACATGTTTAACACATAAACCTGCATATCTAGTTCAAAAGTTCAAAGTCAGCCTTATTGTCAAAAACCATATGTACAGGTCGCACACACAGGATTTGAAATTGCAGCGCCCCCTAGGCCCACAGTGAACATAAAACATCTGATAAACAAGACAATAAACACCATGACTAAAACATCACATATACCCGTAGCAAAAGTACAGTAAACTTGTATATGATACAAATAGGTAAAACACAATGTGTAGCGTAATAAAGCTCAAATGGTGTCATTTAAGCAGCAGTGTCAGTGTCATTTAAAGATCCCATGACATGGTACTTCTTGATGCTTTTATATGGCGCCTTAATGGTTCCCTAATACTGTAAATGAATCCTTCTTCAAAATCAACACTCAGCCGCTGGTTCCTTGTTTTAGCGGTGCGCTGTGGCTGGCCCCACTTCCATGTTTTAAGAGCGGAGGAAGAAAGGAGAGCCGTTTCAATGAAAAAAACACATTTTCACAGAAAATAAAATTAAACCAGTGCTGTTTCAGAGGTCCAGAGGCTCAGATAAAGGACATCCGAGCCTGGAAACACTCGCACGGGGGGGTGGTCGAACTGCATTTTCCGTGTGACGTCAGAAAGTTTCCTTGTTCAGAATCGCCCGTTTGAGCCGTGTTTTTTTCAAACGTAGAAGTAGGGAAGCTCACATTAACGTTCAAAAACCTCAGAAAGTGAAAATTTCATGCCATGGGACCTTTAAGTGTAATTTATGCATCAGTGTAATTTATGCATATTCCAATGAACATTCTATTGCACATTACCATTTCACTGCTGTATCTTCCATTGCACATTTTGAACATCTGTAAATGGGTATTTATTTATTCTGTTGCACTGCTTTCAGATTGTAGATTGATCTTAGTTAAATTTTAGTTTTTAGATTGAGATTTTTGTCTTGGATAATTTGTGTTGTGTTTTGTGTTTATATAGTATTTTGTACACTGTCTTTTGCACTACCTGGCCAGAGAGAAATGGAATTTTGATTCACTGTATGTTGAACACATATGGCAGAATTGACAATAAAGCTGACTTTGATTTAAGTGTCTTTTAAGCAGCAGTGTCATTGGGGGAGGGAGGGCCGGGAGAGAGTTCAGCATCCTGAAGGCTTGGTGGATGAAGCTCTCTTTCAGGCAAACAGAAAAAGCTCCGTTCCACCTTGTGATGTCATGTGGTAACAGAAAGATAAGATTGTCTCCAGAAAAAGTAGAAAATGGATGTAAACAGCACATTTGAGAGTGACTGGTTTTAGTCTTAAAGGGACAATGTACACAGACATTAATGTCATAAAAAAAAAAAAGATTTAAAAAAATGAAAAAATTTTGGATAATGCTACCTAACTTGAACTTGTTACTTCATTTGAGAGGGACTCTATTCACCTGTAGTTCCAGCCAAGTCAGCTCTTTCTGGTCAGACTGTTAAAATAAAACTCTGCAGACTTCAGACAGAGCCATGCCTACAGTTAGCGTCACACCTTCTTCACCTGCAAAGTGTCAGTTACACAAAAAGGCCACCATCCTTTTAACGTCAGTCAGACCAATAGCTGTTACCACCCTCATCTAGACCCCGTTGCCCTTGAAATCACAGGGTTTGTAGTGGCATTTGGGGGAGCGAGGCGTGGATGGAGATCGGGTCTGTGTGAATATTTATGGGCTGCTTCCTGTCTGCGGCTGGCTCCACAGACCAGCCTTGTCAGACTGGTCAGAGAGAGCTTTGTTTTGGCCCCAAATCCTCTTGGAACAGCTTTAATTTATGCAACAAATCCCACATCAATCACATTCTCCATCTGTTAATGTTCTCCAGAGATAAACATGTCAAAATATTATGCAGTTCTGCTTTGATACTGTATACACATTTTATGGACTTTCAAAACTATAAAAAGTGTATTTAGTTTGCGCTCTTATTGGTTTAAAAGGGGTAATCACAACTGACCCTAGATTACCAGTGTATTAACCTGCAGCCAAAGGACAAATACAAGTTGTTGTTCTTCTCAGTTCATGGACAGGCCTCAGGTGAAATTCAGAACCTCCAGAATTCTCTCACTGAGCTGCAGAGGCTGCACTAGCACTGACTTATAATAATCTGCAGGTGCTGGGGTTTAGGTAGTGACGATTCAGATCAGAGAGAGGTATTTTTTTTATTTAAACCAACTGGATTTCAGCACTGAAACTGGCAACCCAAATGAGAGACTCAGGTGAGGCTCATTCTGCTTTCTGACTGGATAATCTTAAGAACAAAAACACAAAATTATAACGTAAACAAACTGACCATCATGTCTATTGTTTGACGAGAGGTGACCCCTCCTGCCCTCAAACCTCAAATATTTGTTTTTCAAGGTATTTTGGAACAATAAAAACACCAAAATTAAAAGAACACAACACAGATCTGTTTAATGCCATACTATGGAACATTAACAGACTTCATGGAAACTTCTTCAATACTTTATGGTGATGTGAGTCTGGTCACTGATGATTTTCCTCAAGTTCAGATGGCTCTGATTGACAGATGGATTAACCAATCAGGGACACGCGTGGTCCGTCCGTGTCAAAACAAATATAAGAACAAAAGAAAAAGAAAAACGTCAAACATTTCTGCAGAAATTAGCAAAGCAAACTGTTAATTTGAGGAGAGAAATGTGATGTTTGTAAATGATGGTGACCAATGTGCTCCTTTGGTTCCAATGTGTCACTGCAAAAAACAATATGATTGGATGATCATGTCTGGTTCTAACTCGTGATGCAACAGAGAGCGTGGAGACCAGACTGACGTCCCTCTGTGTAAAAACAACAGAGATATCAGCAGGGGTGAACTGGTAATCAGGCATACCGGGCATTTTCCCAGTGGGCCGATACATTTTTTTTTTGTTTGTTTGTTTGTTTTACTTAGAGACCGGTCCACAATTTAGAGGAGGCGTCCCATTGGTCCATCTTCAATACAGACAGTGGACTAAACCAATCAGGATATAGAAGCTTACGAGAGCGGTCCCACCCCTTTCTCTGCACTGATTGAGCGTGGAAACATGGAGAAACAGCAGAAAGGGGGTGTGGAGGAGTTACGGCTAAAAGATTAAAAATGTTCTAAAATAACAGACATTTTCTCTGGAGGGGCTGGAGCCTCCACGTCCTCTGCAGGTTGAAGGTGGACAGGGAGAGGAGCAGCCAGAGACTGTGGACAGGGAACCCGAGGGAACCCGAGGGAACCCGAGGGACAGAGTGACCAGGGAAGTGTCCCACAGGCACAGCAGGTCAGCAGGTAGTAATGTTAGGATAATACCGGGAGTTTTAGGTGATGGACAGGCATGAAAATCACTCACCTTTCGGCCAGCCAATATGCTCCAGTCCTGACCTTGTGTGCAAGATGCATTTTAAATAATCCTGGTTTCCCCTCAGCCAAGACATAACAGTAGTAAAATACTTTTTCAGGGAACACAAACACAAATTAGTCCTTTGTGCTCCGCTAATTATGAGGGGCCGGTCTAAGCCAAAAATGCCAGGGCTGTTTTTTTTGTCCCAGTCCAGCCCTGGATGTATCTAGTGCACCTTTAATTCAAATTGGAATACAATTAGTTATAAATTGTTCCCAAAAAGTAGCCAAAACTGAGATGTGTATACATATTGTACCAGGCTAAACAACCTTTAACTATGCAAAAGTTCAGTTTATTTCTGGGTCTGTTACCAGGGAAACCACTCCTCCAGATTTGACCTATATTCATACACATTTAAAACGTGTTTGTGTGCGACATCTGTGCTGAACCCTGACTTCAGATAAAGAACTACTGTGTTTCTTTGGAGTGCTGGTGCTGATATAAGAGGATTTCTATTGTTAGTAAAAACAGAGCCTTGTGTACTGGATTTAAAAAGGAAGAAATTTTGTACCAAGCTTATCAGGAACATATTCTCCAAGTACAACTGCTGATTAAAGACGATAAATTATGTTTTATAATAATAGCATACTTTTGTTGGATCTTTTGTTTACGTTTTGTTCATTGTAAATGGCAACACTGAGCTAAAACGACGACGACTGGGGCGTAGTTAAAAGCTTGTCATAGAGTGTTTATAAATTGACATAGAGTATCATTCTTTTCATCCATTTTCTTCCGCTTATCCGGGGCCGGGTGATTGAGGCAACAGTCTAAGCAGGGATTCGCAGACTTCCCTCACCCCAGAAACTTCCTCCAGCTCCTCTGGGAAGACCCCAAGGTGTTCCCAGGCCAGTCGAGAGACATAATCCCTCCTGCGTGTCCTCGGTCTTCCCCGGGGCCTCCTCCCGGTGGTACATGCCCGGAACACCTCCTGAGGGAGCCGTCCAGGTCCATGTCCCCAGAGCTAGTCTCCATGTCCGGAGATCTGGTCGTCGAGGGCCCTGCCTTCGACTGCTGCCCAGATCTCCCTGCACTGGTCCCCTATGGATCCTCCTGCGGGTGGTGGGTCCACGGGAGGAATAAAGTATTATTATGAACCATTTTTGAGCTTTGGAGGTGTAGACAGACTAATAATAAAGGGATACTTGAACATATGTGAATGAAACAAAACACAACTATTACAACATTATAACATGGTTTAAAGAGTAAATTTTGCGTAATACAGGACCTTTCACAATCCCACTGGTTTGGGTGACCAGATTTTCAAAATAAAAAACTGGGACACCCCTGGTTTGTGGTGGTTTGTAATAATAAAACTGAATTGAGTGCGTAATCCACCAAGCTGACAGGATGCTGCCCTGCCCTCCCTCCCCCAATGATACTGCTGCTTAAATGACACTTAAAGGTCCCATGGCATGAAATTTTCACTTTCTGATGTTTTTGAACGTTAATGTGAGCTCCCCTACCCTGTTTACCCCCCCATGGCTAAAAGTTGCGAAATGTCTAAACTGAGCATTTGCTGTCCTTTTCTGCGTTACACAAAACCAGTGTTGAAACGGGCGAGTTCGGACAAGGCACCTTTTTGACGTCAGATCGGCAAATGCAGCTCCAGCCCCTCCCTCTGTCTCCGCTCAGCGTCCCTGTATATCCCGCCCATAGAGTTTGGACTGTGAATGCGCTAGGCAATGCAAAATGCGTTTTTTTATTTGCCTGGAGGCACGTCCGAGTGTTTCTAGGCTCGGAAGTCCTTTATCTGAGCCTGTGGACCTTTGAACAGCAGTGGTTTAATTTTATTTTATGTGGAAATGTGTTTATTTTTCAATGGAACACTTCAACTCTCTCCCCCCGTGCAAAAACAAGGAAATGGATCAGAGAGCGCACAGAGAGACAGCGGAGCGTTTAGCCACGCCCCCACCTTCTACTATTGGCCAGCTTTTTCCTCCTCATTTGCATTCAAGCAACAACGCCCATTATAGAGTGTTCTGAGTGAGAAAAATTACTCTTTCTCAACTTATCTCTGTTTCTCATGCACTGAGTGTTGATTTTGAAGAAGGATTCATTTACAGTATTAGGGAACCATTAAGGAGCCATATAAAAGCATCATGAAGTACCATGTCATGGGATCTTTAAAGGACACTGACACTGCTGCTTAAATGACACCATTTGAGCTTTATTACACTACACATTGTGTGTTTTACTTATTTGTATCATATACAAGTTTACTGTACTTTTGCTACGGGTGTATGTGATGTTTCAGTCATTGTGTTTATTGTTTATCAGATACATACGGTTGTACATATGGTTTTTGACAATAACGCTGACTTTGAACTTTGAACTTAGAGTCAATTTGCATAATACAAGACCTTTAATAATCCCACTGGCTTAGGGTGACCAGATTTTCTAAATAAAAAACTGGGACGCCCCCAGTTTTTGGTGGTTGGTAATAATAAAATTGTGAATTGAGTGCGTAATGAAGGAAAAGTTTATTCTGCCCATTTCAGTATCGTCACTTTTCTTGCCTTTCTTACTTATTTTACCTAAACAAATGACAATTTATGCCTCTTTACTGTTGGCAGGTATCAAATTGGTCAAAAATAGGGACACCTGGGACATTTTTGGTATAAAACTGGGACAAATCAATCAGTTTTCTATAAATAGGTACGTTTGGTCCCCTAGTGTACTGTATTTGTCACAACTTGGCTCTACTTGGACTCAGGCATTTCGGAATTGCTGTTGCTAACAGGCACCAGTCATAATTCTGGCTGTGTTTTCTCCGTAGTTTTCCAGTTGCAGAGTAATTTAGTCTGAAATGAACATAGCAGGTTGACGCTGGCCTAGCGTGCGCCTCCAGTTATACTTCTCTCTCCGTCTGGATCTAATGAAGGAACAGAGCAGAAGATAATGTGTTTGCTAATACTACATGGGAACAAACTGTTACCAGCAAATTATAGGGAGCGTTTTAAATTATAGAGCAAAAATAACAAGTTTCTGGTTTCTTTCTCAAATAATTGTGTTTATTTTGCTCGAAAAAACTCTTTGGAGATGCAATTTCGGTGGTTAATTTTTACTTTTTGGCAAATAGAGACATTAGTATGCAATAAAAGTGCTGGATCTAAAGACAAAAATGAAAAAGAACTGAAGGATATGAAATGTCACATTGTGGTGGTGTTACAATAAAAACTGGGAGTGCCAAAGAACTGCAGTGCTGATCAGTTTTCTTTTCTGCAATTTTTTGGTAAGTTTTGGACACATTAGCATTTGGATTGAATTTGAAAATATTGAATTTGAATTGAAATAGTATAAGCAGTCTCAGCAAATACGAAATGCATTGAATCCATTTGGATTCCTTCCTCTCTTCAATGTTATAGTTTCTTTTTATGTGTTCTTGTTCAGCAATAGATCGTTTCCTCGATATAGTAAGAGCAGCTACTGGGGAAAAAGGAAACCCTTACGTCACAAAACTGGAAGACGTTTGGAAACAAGTGGATGACGACTTCCTTTGGGCTCTGTTGGGAGTAGTAACTTCTGAGAAAACTAAGATAATAACCCGGTTTTCATCATCTAGATGTCATTTTATTCTTTCTTTTTTCCTTTTATAAATTGCCTATTCATTTGTGTACAGACCTGGACTGGTAATCGGGCATACTGGGCATTTTCCCGGTGGGCCGACAGTCCTAGGGGCCGTTGTTTCTTTTTTTTTGTTTACTTGGAGACCGGCCCACAATTTAGAGGAGGCGGCCCATTGTTCCATCTTCAATACAGACAGTGGACTAAACCAATCAGGATATAGAAGCTTACGAGAGCCCCTTTCTCTGCACTGATCCCCGACAGTTTCAGTGTTGATTGTGGAAACATGGAGGAGCGGCAGAAAGGGGGTGTGGAGAAGTTGCGGGCTAAAAGATTAAAAAATCTCACTATAGACGCTGCAAAATGTTCTAAAATAACAGACATATTCTCTGGAGGGGCTGGAGCCTCCACGTCCTCTGCAGGTTGAAGGTGGACAGGGAGAGGAGCAGCCAGAGACTGTGGACAGGGAACCCGAGGAAACCTGAGGGAACCCGAGGGAACCCGAGGGAACCCAAGGGAACCCGAGGGAAGCCGAGGGACAGAGTGACCAGGGAAGTGTCGCACAGGCACAGCAGGTCAGCAGGTAGTAATGTTAGGATAATACTGGGACTTTTAGGTGATGGACAGGCATGAAAATCGCTCACCTTTCGACGAAATTTGCCATTTTGAAGCCAAAACAGGTGCCCTACATGAATCGTGTAGATTTGATGAGTTTAGTTTTTTTGTGTGTGCGCAAGATGCATTTTAAATAAACCGTTGAAGGTGTAGTTACTGCGAGTTTGCTGGTGGTTTTTGGGAGCTGGGATTTTTCCTTTAAATGTTGTGCTCTGGTTTCCCCTCGGCCAGGGGGGAAACCAGAGCAACTTATCATCTAACTTATCGTCATTATCTGCATGTTTCTAAACGTCTTCCGGTAAGCCTGAATACAGCCTATTGCGTGTGAACCAAAGCCATCTACTAGAAGAAAAAAAAAGAAAAAAAAAGCAGGTGAATAGGAAAAAAAATAAGATTGTTTACCATTATGTCTAGTATTTTAGTAATTAGGATATTACAATACTGTTATCAGTAAAAGCTTGTATATTGGATTTGAAAATGTCTAACTCGGTTTATAGAATCAAAATCTTACTTATGACTCCTTTAAAGGTTCTACACCTGATATTTTCTGTCTAAAAATGTGAAAAACAAAACTATTCCATTTGATATACTGTAGTTTGCAGTGGTCCAAAGTTATTCCTCACTTACTTTATTCAAAGATTCAAAGCTTTTATTGTCATATGCACAGTAAAGAAACATGTTTCCCTGTACAATGAAATTCTTATTTTGCTGCCGACCCTGGATGCCAAGAGCATGCAAAAAATTAAAATAGATAAATAAGATAAAGAAACATGTAAAAAATATAATCAAATAGAAACAATCTTTACAGAATATACACTATGAAAAATATAGGCTAGGTGCTATGTACATATTTACAGATAATTTGCAACATTAGTCGGTAGTATGCATTCTGAGCATCCTAATTATTCACCACAATGAGTTTATATGCGCCTTTTTCAGCTCTCAAAGACTTCCTGATTAGCGGACAATGAAACACTTTGTACTTAGATGCAGACAGTACACAGCAGACTTATTTTGACCTCAAGAGCTGTTTATAAACTATATCTGTACTGGGGCAAGACCGTTTTTTGTTAGAATGCATGAAAAAAATAAAAATAAAGTATAGGCCTTTGCATTGTGTAACTTTTCTGGTGGAGGGTCTGTCAAATGCTTTTCTCCATGGAGATTTTATTGCATCATCTGCTTTCTCTGTTTCACAGTATGACATTAAACCTTTTTATTTTAATGGAGACTAAACCAGACCAAGTTACAGGTCAGATCTGTGGAGAGATGACCCCACTCACAGTCAGAATGTCTCTTGCTCTAGGGATTTTTGAGGTATAAAACCTCCTGTAATTGAATACGCGTAAGGTAGATCTGTTTAATGCCGTACTGTGGGACATTTGAAGCAGAGCAATGACATCTCCATAGAAGCGTGAAAAGTCCCTCAGTCGTCCAGGTAGAATCCATGATAACAGGAGAAGTTCAATTTGTCAACTGGACAAAGTTTGTTTGGTTGAAAACGTTTTGCCGCTCATCCGAGAGGCTTCGTCAGCTCTAATAAGAATACTGGTAAGACACTTGCTTATATCTTGCTGTAGGGAGGAGCTACCTAGCTACCTAGAGCTACCTAGAAAGTAGTTAGCTAGGTAGCTCCTCCCTACAGCAAGATATAAGCAAGTGTCTTACCAGTATTCTTATTAGAGCTGACGAAGCCTCTCGGATGAGCGGCAAAACGTTTTCAACCAAACAAACTTTGTCCAGTTGACAAATTGAACTTCTCCTGTTATCATCTCCATAGAAACAAACAGGAAAGTTACATAGTGCAGCTTTAAGATTAGGCATATTTTTCCTCTTGTGTTTTGTCAGCTGCAGATTTGAGCGGCAGTTTGCAGTGACAAGCTCTCAGTCTGGTTCGGATAACGGCGCATATCTTCTCCTTAATTTGAAGACAATGTTTTGACAACGAAGCATCATTCAGAAGTGTAAAAGTGTATAAGTGAGAAATTCCATAGAGATTCGTAGGTTTATGGCCATACTGTATGACATAAGCACATCTCCATGGAGACAAGCAGATGACGGACCCTCCGGCAGACAAGTTACACAGTGCACCTTTAAGCTTTGAAGAAACTAACCCTATGAAAAGGTCCAGTGGAAGATGTGGGTGTAAATGTGCTGTACCTGATTTTTAAAATGTAAAAAACAGATCTAGTTCATTTTCAGCAGTTTGCAGTGGTCCAAAGTTGTTCCTCACTTACCTTCTGCATTCAGCGCATCCTAATTATTCACAGTGAAGAAATTATGAGCACGTTTTACAACTCTCAGAGACCAGAGAGAAGTTTGGCCGTCACATTAATACCAATAACAACTAGCATGCGAACAATAAAATGTCATAATTGGATACAGACGGCACATAGTGGACTTATTTGGACCTCAATTGAAAAGTGGATCTCAGGAGCTGCTTATACAATATATTTTATACTGGGGTAAGACAGATTTTGCTTACCTGGCCAGCCAAATTATATCTCTCTGTATTTCCTATACACCGCGATACCATTTGGACACCCTCCATTCACCCTCGCTCCTCCGGTTACAAACGGACTCCGCGATTCTGATTCGTTCAAAGATGGTGACGTCAGTGCACCCGCCTTTGCCCGCAAAGTCACTCTTAGGCAGCGGAAGTTCCGCCTCAGTTTTGAATCAAGATGGCGCAATCTCTGATTGGTTCACTTAGCTGTCTGTCTACGCGCAACCGCAGCGCATTTTGGACCAAGCGTTACCAGACTCACTTGCTGGTACAGCGATGAGTCATGGATTCTTCCAGGCAAAGATTTTGCTAAAATACATTAAGAAAATCAGCTACATGCCCTTTCTTTAACATTTGTCCAAACAATATTGTGTGTAGAATCCCTCAGTCGTCCAGGTAGAATCCATGGCAAAAGGAGAAATTCAATTTGTTAACTGGACAAAAGTTTATTTGGCCGAATACATTTTGCAGCTCATCTAAGCTGCTTCTTCAGTTCTGGTCAGACGCTGATGGGCACTGCTTAAAACTGCCTGAAGGGAGGAGCTAACTACAACGAAATTACTTTGAAACTATCACACCTACAGCTGTGGAAAAAAAATAAGAGACCACTGCAAAATTATCAGTTTTTCTGGTTTTACTACTTGTAGGTATGTGTTTGGGCTAAAGGAACATTTTTGTTTGACTCTATAAACTACTGACAACATTTCCCCCAAGTTCCAAATAAAAATATTATCGTTTAGAGCATTTATTTGCAGAAAATGACAAATGGTCAAAATAACAAAAAAATTCATTTTAGTTTTCAAACCTCAAACAATGCAAAGAAACAACATCAAGTACTAATACTAATGTTTACACTTAAGAAGAGTTCAGAAATCAATATTTGGTGCAATAACCCTTATTTTTAATCACAGCTTTCATGCGTCTTGGCATGCTCTCCACAAGTCTTTCACATTGTTCTTGGGCGACTTTATTCCACTCCTGGTGCAAGAACTGAAGTAGCTCAGCTTTGTGTTTGTGTTGAATTCAACAGACGCTGGAATGGAATGTCTGTAATACATGTAGAGATGATGATTTCAGAAAAAAATGCAGTGGTCTCTTTTTCCAGAGCTGTATTTGTTTACAGTTAGTTAGTTAGCTATTGAGTATGCACTGACAAACAATATTATTCACTCACTGATCTGCAGAGGCTGCACTAGCATTAGAGAAAACAACCATCTTACAATCATAATAATAATAATAATAATTCATTGCATTTTATATAGCGCCTTTCATGACACCCAAAGCGCTTTACAGTTCATTGTTCATTCACTCCACACTTGGTGGTGGTAAGCTACTTTCTGTAGCCACAGCTGCCCTGGGGCAGACTGACGGAAGCGAGGCTGCCAATCTGCGCCATCGGCCCCTCCGACCACCTCCAACACTCATGCACACACCACTTTCATACTAGGCAATGTGGGTAGAGTGTCTTGCCTAAGGACACAGCGACAGTTTTTTTGCAACTGGCGCCCCACTGTGGCACCTGGAATTCCCAGCGGTCTCCCATCCCAGTACTAACCAGGCCCTGCCTTGCTTAGCTTCTGAGATCTGACGGGATCAGGCTTTGACAGGCAGGTATGGTCATGTTCAGTGTTTTTGCAGTTAAGAAAACATCAGCATTACAATGATTATCAGTATAGTTTATATTTGATTTGAACATGTTTACCTCATATCTGGGGGAATTTAAAATACCCACCTTACTTACTGCCTCTTTAATAATAATAGAAAACCTCGAGTATGTTTAAGAAGTTTAAGTTGTAGCTCTAGTTCACACCCCGGCAGTTCCTAACCACTCTAACACAGGGTAAGTGTGGGTCAGGACCAGGAGGAGCTCAGATAAAACTCGCCCCTGTGAACTGTACAAAACTAATCTGCATTTTACATGTGTCAGCAGTGAGCCGCGAGCCCAAATACACAACCACTGTGTACCAGGGAGATACTGCTGCTCTGAGGAAGGCAGAAGGAGCATCTGCGCTCAGAGCTGGAGTAGTAGTAGTAGTAGTAGTAGTAGTAATAGTAGTAGTAGTAGTAGTAGTAGTAGTAGGTAAGTGGTAGTAAGTAGTGGTAAGTAGTGAAATACAGCTCTGTGTAAGGCAAGAGGAGAGGAGGCATACTACATGGTGGAACTAAGAGGAGTAGTAGTAGTAACAGTAGTAGTAGTAGTAATAATAGTGGTAGTTGTCGTAGTAGTAGTAGTTGTTGTTGTTGTAGTTACAGTAGTAGTAATAGTGGCAGTTGTGTGGCATTTGTTGTGGAGGGTTCCATTGTTTTAGTAATTGTTTTGTAGTAGTAGTAGTATTGTCAGTAATAGCAGTAGTAATTGTATTTTAAAACAATTAAATGGTCATTGCAATGCCATTTTGTTTTGATTAAATTAACTAACCTGTAGTTGCAGCAGTAGTAGCAGTAAACATAAATATTTTTTTTTGTAAAACAGTCAGATTGTCCCATTAATATTCCAGTATGCCAAAGACTAAATAACACTGAAATGTGTAGTAGTAGTAGTAGTAGTAGTAGTAGTAGTAACAGCTGTAGTAATAGTAGGTGTATGTGTAGGTGTAGGTGTAGGTGTAGTAGGTGTAGTAACAGTAGTAGTATTAGTAGTAGTAGTATTGGCACTAGTGGCATTAGTGGTTGTATTTTAAAACAGTTTGCTGTTTTGTTTTGATTAAATTAACTAGCCTGTAGTAGAAGCAATAGCAGTAGTAGTAGTAGCAGCAGACATAAGAAGAAGAAGAAGAAGTGACTTTATTGATCTCACACAGGAGAAATTCTTCTCTGCATTTAACCCATCCTGTTATTAGGAGCAGTGGGCAGCACATTACTGCGCCTGGGGACCATCTCCATGATCTTCTTGCTTCTTCATGTTTTGGGTTGATGGGGGAAACCGGAGTGCCCGGAAGAAAACCACCCACACGGGGAGAACGTGCAAACTTCACACAGAAAGGCCTGGGCGACCCGGGGATCGAACCCGGAACCTTCATGCTGTGAAGCATGAGCGCTAGCCACGCTAAATACTGTACATTGTTTTTGTTTGTTTTTTTGTTTTTAAACAGAAAAACAGTCAAATTGTCCCTTTAATATTCCAGTATGCCAAGGAATAGAAAACACTGAAATGTGTAGTAGTGGTGGTATTAGTGGTAGTAGTGGTAGTAGTAGTGGTGGTATTAGTGGTAGTAGTAGTGGTAGTAGTAGTGGTAGGGGTAGGTGTAGTAGTTGTTGTTACAGTAGTAGTAATAGTAGCAGTTGTGTGGCATTTGTTCTGGAATTTTGCATTGTTTTAGTAATTGTTTTGTAGTAGTAGTAGTAGTAGTAATAGTAGCAGTAGCAGTAGTCGTAGCAGACATAAATACTGTACATTGTATTGTATTGTATGTTTTTTGTAACACAGTCAAAATGTCCCTTATATTCCAGTATGCCAAGGACTGAATAACACTGAAATTTGGTTTGAAGTTTTGTCGTTTGGTAGTTCGTTTTATATTATGCGAATTAGAATTTTCTTTTAGTTTTAAATACGCCCTTTTCTTATTTACCCACGCAAAGTCGAATTTAGAGTGATTCATGCTGTTTGAGTAATCCATAATCTCTTATATTCAAAACGTCACTGCTCCTATCCACCCGTTTTCACCGTCACCAGTACACACCCACTCATCTGTATTTACTTCATTCTCCAATTTTACTTTCTTAAACAGTCGTATGTGTAGAATTCAGCATCCTCACAGTCATTTTAGCGTTTTCTTTTTAAACCCTCTTCTTTAAACCCCCTTCTTGCTTCGTGCTACTTGTTTTAGATCAATATTGCAATTTAAAATGCCCAAAAGATAACATAAGGTGTCACAGATTATAACTATGCAGCAGACACAAGTATCCTGCGTCCTCACTCCTCCTTCAGCTCTCTAAAATAACTAGTTCTAAACTTATCTCAGAGAAAATCCTCCACTGTTTATCCTACCGAAAAGGTCAATACATTCAGAAATCTGCACGCTGTATTTTGGCAGACAATGAAAACATGGCACGAGAGCTACAAGAAATGTGTGTATAATTAGCCTGAATCTTGTATTGTATTTTTACGCTATTTTCTGATCTGTTCTAATGTTGTTTCCTCATCACAAACAGACCTGGAGTTATGTTTTGTTTCATTCACATATGTTTAACACACAAATCCTGCATATTTAGGCTTCTATAAAACAAAAACACACTTCCATTTTGTGATGTGGTAATACAGGAAGTGCTCCACTGTGTTTTTAAACTCCACACACCTTCACTAGAATCATCTGGATGATTTCAGCCCTGGAATTGCCAATCTCTACTGAACAAAAAGTAAAAGGAACGTCACAATGTGGAACAGAGCATTTTGAGTTTTGGAGATGTAGACAGACTAATAAGGTTGAGGTAAAAGCGTTATATTTAGGGCTGTCAGTTTAACGCGTTAATTAGATGAATTAATTACACTGCAAATTAAAGTATTATAAAAATTAACACAATTATGAGTGGCAATTCAATGTGCGTGCCAGGGCTTTTGAACGGCAAGTTTATTTATAAAAAGAACAAAGACGGGATGATCAACAAGAACGCCGTGATTTGGAGCTTTTGTCAAAAAGAATTTTCCGATCACCGAAGCTGCTCCAGCCTGACGGATCATTTGAACGATAAACACGTCCAGACAAGTTCCATTGTGACCGGTGATAGAGCGGGCGTGAGCGAACTTCAACAAACCACCAAGCCAACAAACCACCAAGCCAACAAACCAACAAACCACCAAGCCACCAAACCGCCAAGCCAACAAACCGCCAAGCCAACAAGCCACCAAAGCGACCACAGAAAAACTGACAAACTCAATCGCAAAGTGAGTTGTCTCTCTCTCTCATGAGATTAAAATGCGATTAATTAGATTAATTACAAATCCTGTAATTACAGTGAACCCTCGTTTATCGCGGGGTTAGGTTCCAGAAATAGCCCGCAATCAGTGAAATGCGCGAAGTAGGACAATTTTATATTTTACAATTATTCTACATGTTTTAAGGCTGAAAACGCTTCACCAGACACATTATACACCTTTCTGAGACTGGTATTAACATTTTCTCACATTTTTCTCTTGTTTAAACACTCAAACTTTTGTAGATTTTCATTAAAATATATTAATAGTGGGGGGGGGGCACGTTACACGCGGACACGTGCGCGCGGACACGTGCGCGCGGACACGTGCGCGCGGACACGTGTGTTTGTTTTGGTACCACATATCCATGCCATGTGCGAAAGTCGAGTGGAAAGCGACCTGGATATCATTTTGGGCAAGACTCAAGCCACTGCTAACAGTGCCAAACCGCTAACAGACGCCTCTGAGCACCAGTCCTCACCACAAGACCAGGTAAGACCAACCTGCGCTCACAAGAGTTGGTTGCATTTCACCCCGGCTCCAAAATCAAACCGCCAACAATGCGTCGCCAATACTCCACAGTTCTCTAGGACGGGGTCGGGTTCGTCCTCTCGGCGTGACGGGGAAGAGCCACTGTCTCCTCTGTGCGCGCGAGTGTCCTCCCCCCGCTGCGGGCTCCCTCGAATGCGGCTCTCCCCGCTGCGGCTCCCCCGGACGCCGCGCGGCCAGGCGCCAGGCCCGTCCATGTTGATTCTTGGCTCTTCCATGGTCCGGCTCGCACTCAGTCTCTTCCATGGCTCGTGCAAGTAAACAAAGGCCACACCTCCTGTCACCCAGGCGCTCTCGTGAAGGACATCTGAGACTCTGTCCCTACCACCCTGCGTCACCATCCCTGGTCTAGACCTGGTTTAGTCCTGGTTTAGACCTGGTTTAGTCCTGGTTTAGACCTGCTTTAGACCTGGTTTAGTCCTGGTCTAGTCTCTTAGCTAATCAGGGCGCAGGACAGAATGTTACACTGTAAAAAAAAGTTACACTATAAAAAAAATTGAAAAAAAAAAAAAAAAAAAAAATTGGAAAAAAAAATCCGCGAAACAGCGAGGCCGCGAAGAGTGAACCGCGATACAGCGAGGGTTCACTGTAATTTGATTAATTTTTTAATCACGTGACAGCACTAGTTATAACATGTTTTAAAGCTCGTAAGAATCAATTTTGTATAATATAGGACCTTTAAACTTTCTTTTCCAACCCTTCCAACACTGAAACATTATTCAAAGGTTTGATTCGAGTTAATAAAACACAAGCACAGCTGAACTGCAGAATAATTGGTGTAAAAGTGCAGAGTTGCCATAGCTCCACGCTCACTGTTTAACCCGGTTCTATCTGAAAATAATGTATGTGGGTCCAGCTAATGACTATGGAAAATCTAAAGCACAATATATTAAAACTCCTATAATACTCAAAATTGACTCTTGTTTTATGTTTTTTGATGAGGAAAAAACATAATAACACATCAGAAAACAGTGTGATATGGGCTTTTTAACAAAAACACAAGGTCAACAACTCTGCAGTTTCACAGTTAAACAGCAAATTCCACCACAGAAGTCTGACCTTTCCTCCAGCTCCATTATAAAGTGTAGAATGCTGTGCTGATATTTTCTTTGGGCAGCAAGATACTGCGTCCAATTATGCAAAAACTCGTCTCCATAAGCACATAGTCACCTTGTTTGTACCAACTGTGAACAACAATTATGCAAAACTGAACAGATATTACACTGGTGATTACACTTACACTGGCCGTGATCTAAACCCACACAAATGTTCTGTTTACAAATCCTGACGATTCACAAAGGAAAATGATGGAAATTGAGATTGCACTGACCCAAAGACTACTGTAAAAGCATTTGGAACTTACTAATCCTAGCCACATTAAACACAAGTTGTTTTCTCTGTCTACACAAATGAAGTAAGACGCTTTTTTTGCCATAATTCAACCCTAAAGAAGTGATGGTTGTCAGTTGGAGGGATTACATTAATATGGCAAGTTTGCGAAGATAATGATAGGTTCAACATTTGTGGATCAAGTGATGCGTGAGCGACTGTGTCCAAGTAATTTCCCTTGTCGATCAATAAAGTTTGTCGAACTCTAAGGCTGCGTTACATTACTCTGTCCCCTACCCCTTTATCTACGTCTTTGTCTTGCCCCTTGATATAGACCTGAGAGGGCTCGGGGTACGAATGTTCCCCTAAGAAATGGGACGCCACTCGATTACCGTTTGCGTCATCATCCCTCGCCTCTACCTGAGCTGCTACGTCTACAGAGGCGACAACAACTGACGCAAACAAACGTAAACAAATGTCAAGGATTATCGGGTACCTCAGCTCGACAAAAAAACTAGCTTGTTTATACATGAAAGTTCGATGAAAACGATAACGTCGGCTAAACAGACATCGCTACAATTAAAACCGCAACAACAGTTCACTAAAAGTAACGTAGAACATAAGCGTCATAATTGTAAACCTGCTAAACTGTTAATCGATAATTACAACTGCTGAAAATACATTTATGAGACTCCTTGGCTGGTCGATGTGACGCTGCCATCCTGATCCCAAAACCTGCCTGAGCTTGTAGTCGTACCCCTTCGTTTCAAGTCTGGTCAAGAGCTTACTTCGTTTCAAGGGGTATGTAGCCCGAGGTCGTGGCCCGAGCCCTTGATCAAAATTAGAATCGGGACACCCCTTGCCCTCACATGAACACGCAAAACCAAGGGGTAGGGGTAAGACGAAGGGGTAAGACAGAGAAATGACAGACAGAGAAGGCTAGGTTAATTTAAATAAATGGGTTTTCAGTCTGGATTTGGAAGTGAATCAAGATACAGGCCATTTTTAAAATGGAGGTCTTCAACAGGGGGGTCGCGAAATCTTTTGATTTCACTTTAAAATAATATGATTTTATATTTTAATATTTTTTAAAAACAATATATTTTTTCATTTTTCCCCAATCAATTTCTCCCTTGTCCCTCCACCCTCTTTGATGTCTTAAAATGAAAAAAGATATGTTATGTGCAACTCATCAGGGTCAGACATCTCACTGAAGTGGGAATTCACAGATGGCTTGGGGGTTCACTGTCCCCTGTATGTTCATGTATGTTCACAGTTTAACTTGATGTGTTATGATCAAAGCTTAACTTGATTTGTGTTAATTGTTCATTATTTGAATAGCTCTGTATTTGAGCAAGATGTATGTGTAAATGGCAGAAGCACAGCCACTCTCTCCCTTGCACTTGTTTTTTGGTTGAATTAGTGAACGATCTTAATAGGCCTGTGTTATATGCAAGTTGTGTTTAAAAATTGCAGTAGCACATCCACCCCGTAGGGCCTATCCAGCCCATCTTTAAAATAAAAAAACATGAAAATACAGTATTAACCTGTGTATTATTTCCTTGTATTGGATGTACCATAACAGAGTAGCAATGTTTATACATGACACTAAGCTCAATTTAATATAAAACACTATTCTATGCCGTATATATAGTAGGGGGTCCCTGGCCCAGTTCGCCATCTGTTTGGGGGTCCCTGGCCTGAAAAACGTTGAAGACCCCTGCTCTAAAACATTAATGTTCTAGTGTTTTAAGAAAATGGCCTGTATTGTTTGATTGTTTTTAATTATGTGTCTTAATTGTTGTTTGTAGGGTGTCCTTGAGTGCCCAAAATGCCCCTTTAAATAAAATGCATTATAGTCTAATAGTGGTCTAGTCTAGCCTGGGAATTCCCAGGCCGCTTCCGTTCATTTCGAACTGGAAGGCGGCCTGGAAACTCGTCCAAGCGAGAGTCCCAGATTTAGGGCCCCAATCAGAGAGCGGGGGAGGGGTGGAAAGACGGTGACGCGTACTACATGACAAACGGAAGCTTGTAGTTTGAACTGACAACTGACATGATTGGCTATGGACTTACGTATACGCTCAATGATAGACATTCATAACGCCCAATAAACGGCCGTTGGCAATCGCTAACCACACCTCCGCTACGGGATTTTTCGAAGCGAGCTCCCAGACCCATATCTCACTTGTGATATGGTCAGGTGTTAACCAGACTAGGTCTAGTCATAAGTTTGGATGTTTCTTTCAAAAACAGTAAATCTCCTGTAAAATTATATGGGAAATCATCAGGTCCTCACATTCTAGATCTTGAACACAACCTATTGATACATTGCAGCTCGTGTCATCAACATTCCATTGGGGTGTGATGCTAACTGAAGGCACTGCTCCGTCTGAAGCTCTGTTACTCAATTTAGACTTTAATCTGAGGTTTGTTTTAACACAATCGGACCATAAAGAGCTGATTTCGCTGGAACTACGACAGATGAGCTGATTTGTGCTGTTAAACAAGTCCCTCTCAAATATCACTGCACTCTAAAGCTAGCCAAAAAATGTCACTGTGTCACCATGGTAACTGCTGAACATTCCACCATAGACATACATGTAGAATGACCCCAGCTTGATGTCGCTGCAAAGTATCAATAGATCTCCTGTATGTCGTTCTGAAGCGAGTATTGTCTAAAATTATGATGAAGGGTAAGAATTGTATGATAAAATGTTCAATGCAAGTTTTAATTAAAAGTGTCTGTTTTGATAAATGCAGTTCCCTTAAACAATTAAATATCCAAACAATGTGAGTAAATCTGAACTCACTGGATACATGTGTGTTTTTTGTCTTTTCCATCACTGCCCTCTGCTGGAAACTCCAAGAATCACAACAAAGCGAACTCATTTTACTATTCAAATTTCATAGATTATACATTTTTTATTTGTTGGTTTATTTTTTGTTAAAGATTGAATTACCTACACCTGTTCATTCATGACAAGTTGCAGTCATTTGCAGTACCTGAATGGTGGCATTTCATTTACATTTGAATTGATTGCTGGCAAAGAAAGTAATAACAATATGAACGGATTGATGTATTTATTTAAGATAAACTGTTCCAATTCTGTTCCAAGTGTGGTGTGGCATTTGACATGAAATATAATGGCAGTAAAAGTGTAATAATGGTCTGTAGAACTTTTTATTTATTTATCTGAAAAGGGACAATGCACATTAATCAACATCAAAACAATGTAAATGTGCCCGAGTTAGCTGATTTGCATCGGTCGTCCTTTTGCCAGATGTCAAAAAGGCATCCTAAAAGAAAATACACTTAAAAAGTTACACATTAAAAATTACACTTAAAAAGATACACATTAAAAATTACACAAATGTACAATAACATTACAGAAATACAATAAAAGTTTTAGTGTTCACACATTTGCGTTTCTAAAAGCCACTTTTTAGCATTCTTTTTAAAAGCAAAGAATGAGGGAGATGTTCTGGTGGCTTCAGGCACAGAGTTCCACTGATGGGACGCTCTGACGGAGAAAACAGACTGACCAAATACAGTTTGGTGAGATGATAAATATACAGTACATGTAATGATTTGTCTGTATGTAACAAATATGTGGGACATTTTATCACAGACGAGAACATCTAGAGACAAAACTATACTGTACGGCATTACATATGGCCCTCCAGTGGTCAAGCACATGCACACTCAATGTGGCATATAATGACTAAGATTTTATTTTATTAAGGCTGAGATGGGAAAGTGCAGGTCACCTGTTTGTGTCAGCGGGGATCAGAACTTTTCAGGCAAACATGTTCTGTTTAATGTGCAGATTCTGTTGCCTTAACCACAAGAGAACAATTTGATCACGAGCCTGAATAATGTCAAACTCAGTGCCACGAGGTACCAGTCTGAACTGTGGAGACACTGATACAGCAGTTTGCCATAAATACGGCTCTGAAAAAAATAAGAGACCACTGCATTTTTTTCTGTAATCATCTCTACGTGTATTACAGCCAATCCAATTACAGCGTTTGTTGAATTCCAACACAAATACAAAGCTGAGCTACTTCAGTTCTTGCACCAGGAGTGGAATAAAGTCACCCAAGAACAATGTGAAAGACTTGTGGAGAGCATGCCAAGACGCATGAAAGCTGTGATTAAAAATAAGGATTATTGCACCAAATATTGATTTCTGAACTCTTCTGTGTAAACATTGTGTAAACATTAGTATTATGTCCCATGGCATGAAATTTTCACTTTCTGAGGTTTTTGAACGTTAATGTGAGCTCCCCTACCCTGTTTACCCCCCCCCCCCCCCCCCCCCATGGTTAAAAGTTGCGAAATGTCTAAACTGAGCATTTGCGATCCTTTTCTGCGTTACAAAAAATCAGAGCTCAAACGGGCGATTTTGAACAAGGCACCTTATTGACGTCAGATCGAAAAAAGAAATGCAAATGCAGTTCCACCCCCGTCTGTTTGTACTCAGCGTCTCTGTAAATCACGCCCAGAGAGTTTGGACTGCGAATGCGCTAGGCAATGCGAAATGCGTTTTTTAATTTGCCTGGAGGCACGTCCGAGTGTTTCTAGGCTCGGAAGTCCTTTATCTGAGCCTCTGGACCTTTGAACAGCAGTGGTTTAATTTTATTTTATGTGGAAATGTGTTTATTTTTCAATGGAACGCTTCAAATCTCTCCCCCGTGCAAAAACAAGGAAATGGATCAGCTGTGGGCTCTGAGCTCTGAGCGGAGAGTTTGGCCACGCCCCCACTCTCTACTATTGGCCATCTCTTTTCTCCTCATTTGCATTCAAGCAACAACGCCCAGAATAAAGAGTTTGAGAGATATATTTATGACTCTTTCTCATCTTATCTCTGTTTCTCATGCACTGAGTGTTGATTTTGAAGAAGGATTCATTTACAGTATTAGGGAACCATTAAGGAGCCATATAAAAGCATCAAGAAGTACCATGTCATGGGATCTTTAAAATGAATTTGATCTTGTTTCTTTGCATTGTTTGAGGTCTGAAAACATGCATCTTTTTTCTTATTTTGATCATTTGTCATTTTCTGCAAATAAATGCTCTAAAGGATAATATTTTATTTGGAATTTGGGGGAAATGTTGTCAGTAGTTTGCAGACTCAAACAAAAATGTTCCTTTTGCCCAAACACATACCTATAATTAGTAAAATCAGAAAAACTGATAATTTTGTAGTGGTCTCTTATTTTTTTCCAGAGCATTGTATTGGAGTGTGTTTATTTGTTGACTTTTTAAACTCTAAACCAAGAGTCTGTAATAAGGTTCAATGATGATAAACTAATCAGTCTAAGTAAGTTGACTAGATTTTTGTATTTTGCTGTGAAGAATGATGGATGAATTTAGAAACTCCATCCATGGTTCCTGTGCAGCCCAGGGGAAACGTTAAGAGTCCCATGCAGCTGTGATGATGGTTTGAGCAGAGGAAGAGAAGGACGAGATGACAGATCTGGAGCAGAGGAGAAAAACTGAACCATTTGAACCTGCAGCTACAGGAGGAACCAGCAGAGGGAGATGTGAGCTTACAGGAGGTAATTACAGGGAGTCCTCGGGTTACGACGTAGATCCGTTCTTAAGACGCGTCGTAACCCGAATTTCGTCGTAAACCGGATTTTGCCTTTGATCTTCCAACCAAAGCACCAATAACCTTTCCATCTCAATAATTAGACCACTACGCTGCTTGGTTATCACTGCCGCTTTCATAGGAGCAGATCAGAGCCCACATCAGGTACTTCCGCCCACATTGGGCACGCACACGAGGCCGTCTTCTTCTCCCTACAACCACAACAGAGCGTATTCTTCCACCGCGCGCCGCGCGCCGCGTGCGTTTGTTTACATCTCTTATCACGCTAAACCGCGTAAGACGGAATGACGCGTAATATATACATATTTTTTTTAATGGGGGCGCGTTCGTAACCACGAAACGTCGTAACCCGAGACCGTCGTAACCCGAGGACCCCCTGTACAGTGAAAAGAGAAAAAGAGGGAAAGAACGGTTAAAAGAAACGGTTGGTCAGGGTCTTGTAAGTCTAAAGGGCCAGTATCACGCTCTTTTCTGATCTATGTTCTAATGTTGATTCCTCATCACAACACAAACACACCTGGGGTTGTGTTTTGTTTAATTCACACATGTTTAACACACAAACCCTGCATATTTAGGTTTCTTAGTTCTTCTCTCAAACTGAAAACACTCTGTTCCACCTTGTGATGTCATGTGGTAATAGAGGAAGTGATAGTTTGAAGAAGTAACATTGTAACATGGCGTAAAGCTCAAAAGAATCCATTTTGTGTAATAAAGGACCTTTCAAACAAAAACAATCTAGTGACAGTATAACAGTAAATTTTCCCCACTTTTTAGCCCATATTTGCCAAAAAGGTCAAATAAGAGTATATGTAGCCCACTTTTTAGCTGATATTTGCTAAAAAATATAAAATAACAGTCAATTTAGTTCACTTTTTAGCCAATATTTGCTAAAAAAGGCCAAATAACAAAATTTTTCCCACTTTTTAGCCAATATTTCATTTTAAAAAATCCAAATGTGTCCCACCACGAAAGCTGAGGGCACATGTCGGCATTACAGATTCTCAGGAAATGCGTTTTTTGTGGGGTTTTTTTTTTCAAAATTTGTGATTTTTGTTTTTTTGCATAATGTGCTAGTTGAGATCATGATGAAGCCTCTCCATGTTTCAGATAACAGCATTAGTGACGTTAAAAACATACATTTTTAATTTAAAAAATGCTTGTTGGGCAAGGAAGGCTGAAGAGACCAAACTTTGAGAGGCTGTTTCTGGAATTTCTGGGATCTGCTATGGCTGCTTTCAAATAGAGAACGTTTTAAATCAGGGCTCTCAAGTCTCACGCTTTGAGAGTGTGACACACGCAATTCGACGTCATACGCCACACATGGTATTTCTCACGCTGAAATTTTGTTACGCAATTCAAGCACAGCGCACAACACTTCTGTGCCCCGAAAATCGGTTAGTTAATGCAGGCACCGCGCTTTTTCAGCGAAAAAAGTCACTCACCCCCGCTCCTCGGAAAAAAAATATTTCACCCCCCCGCTCCTTGAGAGCCCTGTTTAAATATTGTCAGATTTTCACACGACATCATTGGAAAGCTTAGAACCTGTACTTTCAGAATCTGTGAATAACTCAAAACGCCTCCCCGACGACTTGGTTTTGATTTGGACAAAATAACTGTAAATTTAGCTCACCTTTTAGCTGATATTTGCTAAAAAAGGTCATATAACAGTAAATTTTGCCCACTTTTTACCTGATATTTGCTAAAAAGGCCAAATAACTGTAACTTTAGCCCACTCTTTAGCCGATATTTGCTAAAAAGGTTAAATAACAGTAAATTTAGCCCACTTTTTAGCCAATACTTGCTAAAATTGCTAAATAACAGTAAATTTAGCCCACGTTTTAGCCGATATTTGCTAAAAAGGCCAAATAACAGTACTTTTTTGTGTCACCATGATAACTCCACATCTCACCATTAGAGATACATGTAGAACACCCCCAGTGTGATGTCTCTGCAAAATATCAGTATTGTAACTATTCCTGGGTTGTGCTCATTCATTGAGCCAGTATCAGTGGGTGTATGTGGATAAGAAATATTAGGAAGTCATAGTTAGTGAAAGACCTATCATTAAATCTGACAGCGCTCCAGTCAAGCGCTAAATATTATCATTATCTTAATTATCTCCAAATATCTGCCTCATAATACCACTATAATCACCATCCTTCCTCTAATTACCTCATGTCACATTAAGAGAGCACAAAATAATACTGTAGGCGAGGGGAAATAATTTGTCAAAAATGCTTGCAAGGCACTTTCACTGCATTGAGTTCACTGTTTAAGTGTAAAGATGTGACCATATGTGACCAAATAAATTAAATGAAATATGTTTTTTTTTTGTTTAGTTAAAAGAGCACTGTGTAACTTTTCTTGATGTTTCACAGAATAGGCTGTATTCACGCTTACCAGAAGATGTTTGGAAACATGCAGATGATGCCTTCCGGTGTAGTTACCGACACTGGACATGTGATAAAACTATTGATTCAGCAGCAGTGGTTTTTATTCACAAAATGCCAAAGATTTCCATGGGGGACGTGACTCTAATCACATCTTCAATATCATTTACAGGCAGCTGGTTGTATCTGCTGATCTGCCGAACATAGAACACTACAGTGACATCTTTTTTACTTAAATTAGACAAATTATAATACACAAATTAATAGGCAATTTATAAAACAAAATAAAAGACAGAATACAGTGACATCTAGAAGAAGAAAACCAGGCCATTTACTCAATGTTCACAGTTCAAAGTCAGCTTTATTGTCAAAAATCATATATACAGGTTGAACACACAGGATTTGAAATTGCAGCGCCCCCTAGGCCCACAGTGAACATAAAACATCTGATAAACAAGACAATAAACACCATGACTAAAACATCACATATACCCGTAACAAAAGTTACAGTAAACTTGTATATGATACAAATAAGTAAAACACACAATGTGTAGCGTAATTAAGCTCAAATGGTGTAATTTAAGCAGCAGTGTCAGTGTCAAATAGCAGTAAATTTAGCCAACTTTTTAGCCGATATTTGCTAAAAAGGCTAAACAACTAACTTTAGCTTATGTTTTAGCCGATATTTGCTTAAAAGGTCAAAAAACAGTCAATTTAGCCCACTGTTAGCCAATATTTGCTAAAAAGGCTAAATAACTAAATTTAGCCCACTTTTTAGCCGATATTTGCTAAAAAGGCCAAATAATAGTAAATTTAGCTCACTTTTTAGCCGATATTTGCTAAAAAGGCCAAATAACTAACTTTAGCCCACTTTTTAGCCGATATTTGCTAAAAAGGCCAAATAATAGTAAATTTAGCTCACTTTTTAGCTGATATTTGCTAAAAAGGCCAAATAATAGTAAATTTAGCTCACTTTTTAGCCGATATTTGCTAAAAAGGCCAAATAATAGTAAATTTAGCTCACTTTTTAGCCGATATTTGCTAAAAAGGCCAAATAACAGTTAATTTAGCACACTTTTTAGCCGATATTTGCTAAAAAGGCCAAATAACTGTAACTTTAGCCCACTTTTTAGCCGATATTTGCTAAAAAGGCCAAATAATAGTAAATTTAGCTCACTTTTTAGCCGATATTTGCTAAAAAGGCCAAAAAACAGTAAATTTAGCCCACTTTTTAGCTGATATTTGCTAAAAAGGCCAAATAACTAACTTTAGCCCACTTTTTAGCCGATATTTGCTAAAAAGGCCAAATAATAGTAAATTTAGCTCACTTTTTAGCCGATATTTGCTAAAAAGGCCAAATAATAGTAAATTTAGCTCACTTTTTAGCCGCTATTTGCTAAAAAGGCCAAATAATAGTAAATTTAGCTCACTTTTTAGCCGATATTTGCTAAAAAGGCTAAATAACTGTAAATTTAGCCCACTTTTTAGCCGATATTTGCTAAAAAGTTCTGTGTCTGAGTTACTACTGCACCAGAAGTTGTCATCTGCATGTTTCCAAACATGCCATACACGGAATTTTTTTTTTTTTAGTTAGTTTAATCACTTGGCATACTGTCATAGATAAATTTAATCTATACCAGGGTCGGCAGTTCTTTTTTCCATGGGGCCACATGAGAAGCAGAAAATATTGTGGAGGGCCGGGCCAAAATACTTATGTCAATTCTGAGTAATATTAATTGTATTTCTTTATGCAAAATCAGTAAATATCATTGTTTTGACGCTCTGGTGAGACTGGAAAGAGTTTATGTTATGTCTAAGCAATGAAAAAGTGAGGTTGCCTTACAAAAAATGTAATAAAAAAACACCTCTAAAGTAAAAGCAATGCAGCTTTAGTCCATGCATGAGGTAAATTATAAAATATGTTTATTTTGTAATTCCAAATTAGCTTAAACGGGCCGGTCAGAGTCAACCAATAGGTCGTATTTGGCCAGAGAATTGTACAATGCCCAGGTCTGATCTACACTGTGGAACATTCTAGACAAAGCAATAACATTTCCATGGAGACAAGCCGACGGAGGACCCGCCACAGTGAACCTTTAACGAGGCATCAATATATTATCCACAAACTGTTACTGTCTCATCAAACCCGATTATTTCTCCAGATTTCCTCCATCCATCACCATCACCCTGGTTTTGATTTCTGGAGTTAAACATTGATTACATTCCTGAGTTGTTTGGATACGTCCTTCTGGTACCCCACACTGAGCCGTGCGCTAATCTACTCAAGAAGAATGCAGTTTTAATAAAGGGATTTCAACCAATGAGCAAAGGTTGACGCTCTCTAAAGTGTAAAATGTGGAAGGCAGCGAGTTAACCAAAGAACCAAATGTTGTTTTCTTGACCTAGTTTTGCATCTTTGCTAATCAGACCAAAACTATTCCTGAATATATACTCAAATAATGACGCAACATAAGGAGTACGTGAGCCTCCTATAAACATGCTTCATTAAAAAGGACATGTTTTGGTTCAAAATGGAAAATACTACATAAGTATAAAGTTTACCAGGATTTTGTCCAATAGACCATTTAAAAGCTTATGTCAGAATATTGAAAATTCTAGAAGTGGAGGCAAAGTGAAGATTATTATTATTATTATTATTATTATTATTATTATTATTATTATTATTATTATTATTATTATTATTATTATTATTATTATTATTTTTTTTTCAATGATTAAAGGTGCATTGTGTACATTTTCTGGCGTTAAATGGTTTTCTCCATGGAGATGATTGCTTTGTTATTGTCTGAAATATGGCCATACCGGCTTGTCAAAATCTGATCCCGTCAGATCTCAGAAGCTCGGCAGGGCCTGGTTAGTACTCGGATGGGAGAATGGTGGGAATTCCAGGTGCCACAGGGGGGCGCCAGTCGCAAAAGATGTCATTGTTTCCTTAGGCAAAACACTTCACCGACATTTCCTCGTATGAAAGTGGAGTGTGCGTGAGTGTTGGTCGGAGGGGCCGATGGCGCAGACTGGCAGCCTCGCTTCTGTCAGTCTGCCTCAGGGCAGCTGTGGCTACAATAGTCGCTCACCACAACCAAGTGTGGAGTGAATGTATAATGAACTGTAAAGCGCTTTGGGTGTCTTGAAAGGGGCGATATAAATGCTATGATTCATTCATTCATTCATTAATGTTTCACAGTATGGTATTAAACCTTTCTGTCTTCATGGAGACCAAACTAGACCAAATTACAGATCAAGTCTGTGGAGTAAGAACTAAAGTAACTGAACAACTGAATAAATATAAGGTAGAGCTGTTTAATGTCATACTGTGGAACATTCCAGTCAGAACAATGACATATCCATAAAAATATAATGCATTCCCCAATGAAAAAGTTAGAAAGTGCAACTTTAACTTGTTAACGGATCTAAATGCTTGTCGTTTTACAACTTTATTAAAAAAAAAAAAAAAAAAAAAGGATTTCCAAGGTACGCTGCCAGGGGAATCCCTGTTACGCACCAGGAAGCGAGTTCCCCTGTTGCACACCGTGCTCTGTGCTTCGGCTTTCTTTTTCCGCACTGAAAAATAGTTCCCACCCAAAATGACCAAGTCAAGCTCTCCGTGTTGATTTGTACATTTATTTGCACTCGATATGAATGCGCACTACACAGAAAGTAATTTGGAAACGCATCGAGCAAATTAATTCCTTTTGGCCGAAATCTTTCTCTGGCGCCGTTAGACTCCAGTCTAACGCGGAGTAGCTGCAGATACCGCGGCGGTCAGTGCTGACAGACTCGGACAATGGCTGGGTGACCAGGAAAACGCTTTCCACCACTTATTTTAGTCTCTGGACTGTGGGGAGATGCCCAAGTTTGACCTGGGGGTGGCATATCCCTTTAAGAAGGATGGAAAAATGCAATTCTCTAACCTCCACATTGTATTTGAGCTTCACAAAAAGTATAGTATATAAGTAAATATATATATATTAATTCTGTAATATATCTGTAGATGAAAAGACAAACAATAACAGATGGTTTTATAGCTCAAAAATACCTGCCTGGTTTAATACCATACTGTGAAACATTCCAGACAAAGCAATAACATCTCCATGGAGAAACGCATTTGATGGACCCTCCACCAGAAAAGTACAACGCACCATTAAAGTGATCAGAGAAATAGTATTCAAACATTTATTGGAAATTTCAACATGATATTACATTATAGATATTTTTTTCCCCCTAAATTGGACACAGTCCAGAACAACAATCACTGTCAAATCAAATCAGTCTAGCGTCTCCAGCCAGGCTTGTCCAACCAGATTATCTAAGCTGTGTCCAACTGTCCAGTCAGATAAGCTGGAGGGGCTGTGCGTTTGAAGTGGTCAGACCCTGCTGTGGTCAGTTCATATCAGGCATGTTTACTGTTTGGGAGGACAGCACAGAGGGAGCGCTCACTTTATTCACCCTGACACACTGAGGCAGAGGGAGCTAAACTTGTCCGTGTCCCAAACCTGCAGTGTTTCTACTTATTTTGTTTTAGTTTGTTGAATCTGTTGCAAAATATATGATATAGATGAAATAGATAAACTAACAGGTGCGTTTATGCTTTTAACATCCCCAAATATACAGCTCTGGGGAAAAAAAAAAAAAAAAAAAAAAAGAGACCACTGCATTTTTTTCTGAAATCAACATCTCTACATGTATTACAGCCATTCCATTCCAGCGTCTGTTGAATTCCAACACAAACACAAAGCTGAGCTACTTCAGTTCTTGCACCAGGAGTGGAATAAAGTCACCCAAGAACAATGTGAAAGACTTGTGGAGAGCATGCCAAGACGCATGAAAGCTGTGATTAAAAATAAGGGTTATTGCACCAAATATTGATTTCTGAACTCTTCTTAAAGGGATAGTTCGTTTTTTTTAATGTGAATCTGTATGGCGTCCCCTTCAGCAGTGCCGTGCATTAACACTGACTTACCCCTGACAGTGTCCTCTGAGCCGAGGTCTGCCCCGGTTCTGGAGCTGATGAAAGTAGTTTCGGTAAGTTAGCGGGGACAGTTAATAAAGCTTGTTTTTCTTCTCAAAACAATATTTGTCCAAAAAGTGGTATATTTGCGTCACAAAACAGTTGCCCACAAAAAATCAGAAGTCATAATCGCTTGGTGCTATTTTCTCTCGAGTCGTATCACTGCACGCCTATTATTATTATTATTAGCCTGTTCACTTGTAAACATCACCATTTACAAGTGAACAGGCTAATAATAATAATAAGGGCGCAGTGATACGACCGGAGAGAAAATAATAATAATAATAATACATTTTATTTAGCACCAAGCTTCTGATTTTTTGGGGTTTTGTGAAGCAAATATATCACTTTTTGGACAAATATTGTTTTGAGAAGAAAAACAAGCTTTATTTAATGTCCCCGCTAACTTACCGGAACTACTTTCATCAGCGCCAGAACCGGGGCAGAACTCGGCTCAGAGGACACTGTCAGGGGTAAGTCAGTAATAATGCACGACACTGCTGAAGGGGACGCCATACAGATTCACATAAAAAAGCCCGAACTATCCCTTTAAGTGTAAGCATTAGTATTATGTTGTTTTAAAATGAATTTGATCTTGTTTCTTTGCATTGTTTGAGGTCTGAAAACATGTATCTTTTTTGTTATTTTGACCATTTGGAATTTGGGGGAAATGTTGTCAGTAGTTTATAGACTCAAACAAAAATGTTCCATTTACCCAAACACATACTTATAAGTAGTAAAATCAGAAAAACGGATCATTTTGCAGTGGTTTCTTATTTTTTTCCAGAGCTGTACAGTGGTGAACACGGTCAGGTAAAGTTTCACTCTGGTCTGTCCCTGATTCAAAAAGAATGAAAGACCTAAAATACATCCTTGTGGTACATCAAGCTCTTATTTGACTCAAAATTGACTCTTGTGAGCTTTATGCCATGTTATAATGTTGCTATCTCATCAAAAACTTACCTGGAGTTGTGTTTTGTTTCACCCACATGTTGTGACTAGATTACGTGAGAGGCATATAATAAAATAAAATAAATAAAATTGAAAAACTAACACACAATTAATGCAAAGAGGAGGAAACTGGGAGATGTCATAAAATATAAAACATGAAAGCTAAAACAACCAATTACTCTGACTAAACGTGTAAATCTGGCCTTATTAGCGGGCCAGACAGTTAATGCATTTCTATCGTTGCCCCATTTGTAAAGCTGACACCGCACAATCGAACAGACCACAAGCTCTTGCACATGTTATCGCTAACGCTAACCCAAACGCAGCAAGAGTGTGCGTTAATTATGAATGAACCATGCCCTTATTCTCAGAGGCATCATTAGGGGTAATTATGGCTCCGCAGCAGAAAGCAGGTTTAACTCACAGCCAGTGGCAAATGGTGTAAGAGTAAGACTTTGAAATCTGTTTTTATGTTCTGTATTTTTCTGTTTGGTCATGAAATGAAGTGGGCAGAGTGCTGCTGAAGTGCTTTATGAATTCGCTCTCTACGTAAGACAAGGTTAGGTTAGTTTATTTGTTTATTTTGCCATTTGTATTTAAGGTTAAAAGAAGAAAAACAAAGCTGCCTCAAGGCTGCCTGGTGAAAACTGAAAGCCAATCCAATAGATAGATGGATGGACAAATAGACAAATTCTTTAAATTAATAATAATAATAATAATAATAATAATAATAATAATAATAATAATAATAATAATAATAATAATAATAATACATCTATAGAGCACTGCTAAAAACAAACATGAACATTTGGTAATATTTATGGGCTTTAAAATCAAAATCTTACATATTTTTATTTTATTTTTTTTAAATATGGGCTCCCTAAACTAAAATGCTACCATATTTTAAATTGATCTTAAAGGTGCACTGTGTAACTTTTCTGGTAGGGCATCCCCCACAAACTTATTTCCATGGAGATATTATTGCGTTGCCTGAAAGGTTTCACAGTATGGCCTTAAAATGATCTATGTTACATTTATTCAACTACAGGTGGATTACTGCTTAAAAATACTACAAAAACATGCATTCCTACAGTAAATGAGCTCACCTTTCCACAGATCTGACCTGGATCTTGGCCTAGAGGCATTGCGGGATACGTGTCCATGGGAATAGATACATTTAATGGCATACTGTGGGACATTTAAGACAAAACAATAACATTTTAGTGAAGACAAGCAGGTGGCGGACCTTTCTATCTTCACGGAGACCAAACCAGACCAAGTTACAGGTCAGATCTGTGGAGAGGCGACCCACTCAGTTAGTTTTTCTAGGCGTTTTTGCGCTATAAAACCACCTGTAATTGAATAAATTTAAAGTAGAGCTGTTTAATACTGTTTCATACTGTGGAATAAATCTATACAACACTGCAAATTTCTCTGGTCTGGCCAAGATTTTAAAAACTCCTATCAGGTTATTAATCTTGTTTTCAGATTTATTATCTCCTTACTAGCTCAGAAACTGCTTAATTCTAGTGTAGAGGTAGTTTATTTAAGATAACTTGTCAAGTCAAATGATCTTGCTTCATGGACAGATAATTTCAGTACTTTTAAGTCATTTTCTGATAGATTTAAGTTTATATCTTCAATTTTGCACAAGCTTTTTTGCAGTGAAGGTTTACAAAGTGCTGTACTCTACAAAATGCATAAAAGCGGCATACAAGAGATCAATTAACAGAAAAATAAAAAACAGACATTAAAAAACAGTGTCAGTTAGTCCATGGGTTTGTCAGTTAGTCCATGTGATCATCAGTTAGTCCATGTGATTGTCAGTTAGTGCATGTCATTGTCAGTTAGTCCATGTTATTGTCAGTTAGTCCATGTGATCGTCAGTCTATGTGATTGTCATTTACTTTGATTTCAGTTAGTCCATGTGTTTGTCAGTTAGTCCATGTGATTGTCAGTTAGTCCATGTGATTGTCAGTTAGTCCATGTGATTGTCAGTTAGTCCATGTGATTGTCAGTTAGTCCATGTGATCGTCAGTCTATGTGATTGTCATTTACTTTGATTTCAGTTAGTCCATGTGTTTGTCAGTTAGTCCATGTGATTGTCAGTCCCACGCGTTGGTCAGTTAGTCCATGTGATCGTCAGTTAGTCCATGTGATTGTCAGTTAGTCCATGTGATTGTCAGTTAGTCCATGCAATTGTCAGTTAGTCCCACGCATTGGTCAGTTAGTCCATGTGATCGTCAGTTAGTCCATGTGTTTGTCAGTTAGTCTATGTGATTGTCAGTTACTCTGATTTCAGTTAGTCCATGTGTTTGTCAGTTAGTCCCACGCGTTGGTCAGTTAGTCCATGTGATTGTCAGTTAGTCCATGTGTTTGTCAGTTAGTCCATGTGTTTGTCAGTTAGTCCATGTGTTTGTCAGTTAGTCCATGTGATCGTCAGTTAGTCCATGTGATCGTCAGTTAGTCCATGTGATCATCAGTTAGTCCATGTGATTGTCAGTTAGTCCATGTGATTGTCAGTTAGTCCATGTGATCATCAGTTAGTCCATGTGATCATCAGTTAGTCTATGTGATTGTCAGTTACTCTGATTTCAGTTAGTCCATGTGTTTGTCAGTTAGTCCATGTGATTGTCAGTTAGTCCATGTGTTTGCCAGTTAGTCCATGTGATCATCAGTTAGTCCATGTGATTGTCAGTTAGTCCATGCGATTGTCAGTTAGTCCCACGCATTGGTCAGTTAGTCCATGTGATTGTCAGTTAGTCCATGTGTTTGTCAGTTAGTCCATGTGTTTGTCAGTTAGTCCATGTGATTGTCAGTTAGTCCATTTGATCGTCAGTTAGTCCATGTGATCATCAGTTAGTCCATGTGATTGTCAGTTAGTCCATGTGATTGTCAGTTAGTCCATGTGATCATCAGTTAGTCCATGTGATCGTCAGTTAGTCTATGTGATTGTCAGTTGCTCTGATTTCAGTTAGTCCATGTGTTTGTCACTTAGTCCATGTGATTGTCAGTTAGTCCATGTGTTTGCCAGTTAGTCCATGTGATTGTCAGTTAGTCCATGTGATCGTCAGTTAGTCCATGTGATTGTCAGTTAGTCTATGTGATTGTCAGTTACTCTGATTTCAGTTAGTCCATGTGTTTGTCAGTTAGTCCGTGTGATCGTCAGTTAGTCAGGAAACACAGACATTAAAAAATAAAATAGAAGAAGTAGCAGTCAGTGCAAAATGAATGAATAAATAGATAAAGTGTAAATGAGTAATTAGGAATAACCTTTGACCTATACAACTATAATGTTGTTAAAAGTTTTTGCATAATAGTCTGGTGATGACACTGACTATAAACCGAAGGAGTAGGATGTAACTTTTGTAATGGAGGCTCCACTTGGCTTGTTTTTATGGAGATGATGTTCCTGCTTTGCCTCGAATGTTCCAGTATTATTAAAAATATCTATCTTGTACTTATTCAATTGCGTGTTGGGGCTAGCATACTGTTTTTGTTGTGTTTAAATGTTATTAAAACATAAAGTTTTAAAATCACCAATTAAGTAACACTATCATACTTTAACTAAATACAGAAATGTCCATAAAATAAAATAAAAAAATAAAATAAAGATAATTCTGTTTATTCAGCATGCAAGAGGGCACTGCAATGTTCAGGAACCAAATATTAAAGGTGCATTGTGTAACTTTTCTGGTGGAGGGTCCGTCAAATGCTTTGAGATGTTTTTTGCTTTGTCTGGAATGTTTCAGAGTATGGCATTAAACCTTTCTATCTTCACAGAGACCAAACCAGACCAAATTACAAGTCAGATCTATGGAGAGGCGACTCCACTCAGTCAGAATGCCTGTTTTTCTTTGTATTTTACAACTATAAATCCTCCTGTAATTGAATAAATGTAAGGTAAAACTGGTCACATTTTTATATACCGCTTTTTTACCTTTACAACAAGGAACTGTTCTCCCAGGGTACACAAACACTGGGGGTGAGGTGAGTTAAGTGTCTTGCCCAAGGACACAATGACAGCATTCATCGGTGGGAGCTGGAATCGCACCGCCGACCTGGGGGTCAGTGGATCTGATCACTCAACCGATGTTTTATGTCAAGAGCAGGATTCAAACCCTTAACCCTCGGATCAGTGGACAAACGCTCTACCAAGAGCAATGATGTATCCATAGAAACAGGTGACGGACCCTCCAACTGAAAAGTTACACAATGCACCTTTAATGCTGGGGTTTAGCTAGTGAGCATTCAGATCAGAGAGAGGCATTTTAGGTCTAAACCAACTGGATTTTTGCGTTGACACTGGCAACACTTGCTGCTAAGAACTGCTGTTGCACTTTTACGTTTACCTTATTTTCAATGCACATTCTATTGCACATTTTACTAAATCTGTAAATAGGTATGTATTCTTTGCACTGCTTTTTTAGATTGTGTCTTAGATAGGTTTTGTATTGTCTTTATATTGTATTTCGTACACTGTCTTTTTGCACTGCTTGGCCAGAGAGAAACGGAATTTCGATTCACAGTATGTCGAACACATGTGGCAGAATTGACAGTAAAGTTGACTTTGAACTTTGAACCCAAATGAGAGAGTCACGTGAGGCTCATTCTGCTTTCTGATTGGATAATTGTCTTAAGAACCAAAACACCAAATGAGCTCTATTCATCACAAATAGATGTTTGGAAACATGCGGATGATGACTTCCTTTGGGCTCGGCTGATAATAGTAACTGCGAAAATGGCCTGGTTTTCTTCACCTAAATGTCATTGTTTTTTTTTCTTTTTGTCCTTTTATAAATTGCCTATTAATGTATGTATTATAATTTGCCTAAGAAAAAAAAAGATGTCACTGTAGTTCTGTTATATTCGGCAGATCAGCAGATACAACCAGCTGCCTGTAAATGACATGGAAGACGTGATTAAAGTCACGTCCCCCGTGGAAATCTTTGGCAGGTTGTGAAGAGCGCTACTGCTGAATCCACATTAGTCACATTATCACATGCCCAATGTCGTCTGTTTCCAAACATCTTTCGGTAAGCGTGAATAGAGTCTATTATTAACATTAACAACTATGACAGTCATATGTTTTTGTAATTAAAAACATAAATCAGCATTATAATTGTTATCAGTAAAAGTTACATTTGATTTGAACATGTTTAGGTCATATTTATGGACTTTAAAATCATACGTTTTTAGTTAGTTTTTTTTTTTTATATGGGCTCCATAAACTAAAGTGCCATATTTTGAATTGATCTTAAAGGTGCACTGTGAAACTTTTCTGGTAGGGCATCCGCCACAAACTTATTTCCATGGAGATATTATTGCGTTGTGTCAAAGGTTTCACAGTATGGCCTTAAAATGATCTATGTTACATATATTCAGTTACAGGTGGATTACTGCTCAAAAATACTACAAAAACATGCATTCCTACAGTAAATGAGCTCACCTTTCCACAGATCTGACCTGGATCTTGGCCTAGAGGCATTGCGGGGTTCGTGTCCATGGGAATAGATACGTTTATGGCATACTGTGGGAGATTTAAGACAAAACAATAACATTTTAGTGAAGATAAGTAGGTGGCGGACCTTTCTGTCTTCACAGAGACCAAACCAGACCAAGTTACAGGTCAGATCTGTGGAGAGTAGGGGTGTGCAAAATAATCGTCATGACAATGCATCGCGATACTTTCACAATATACTGCATCGATCCTTGATGCCAAAAATCAAGAATCAATTTTTTTAATTAATTAATAATTTTATATTTAATAATGTTATATTTAATATAAATCAATAAATTAATTAATTATTAGTTTAAAAAAATAAATAAATCCTATGCACTATTTTTCTTTGTGAAAGGGTATTGTTTGTTATGATGGTAGCTACCTCCAAAATGGCAAATGTTTGAACATCATTTTTTGTTTTAGAAAAGATCCTATGCACTTTTTTTGTTATTGGTTTGGTTTATTTGTTTTTGTTATTCAATAAATTCAGTTATGAATTGAGTTGCTCAGAGTTATGTATCAATTGAAGACACTACCCAGATACACAGCCACTGATATTTAAGTTATCCTCTTTTTTTTGGTACATTTTCACTGAAGTATGTCGAATATATTGCAATGCATCGCAATAATTCAAGTATCGTGATGCATCGTGATAGTATCGCATCGTGGCATATGAATCGTGATTCGAATTGAATCGTGACTTCTTTGCCAATACCCACCCCTAGTGGAGAGGCAGCCCCACTCAGTCAGAATATCTATTTTTGTAGGTATTTTTGAGCTATAAACCACCTGTGATTTAATAAATTTAAAGCTGTTTAATGTCATACTGTGGAATATTCAATGAGATATCCACAGACAGACACCTGATTAGAAAGTCACGCAGTGCAGCTTTAAATTTTAGTAATCAGGAGAGGCAAAACCTTTGTGGACAATCTTTAATGACATTGAGTTCACTTTTGGAATTGGAGGATTGAAACTGTTGCCCAAATGAGGACTTTGATTGAGAGGAAAAGGTCCAAATCAAGATAGGATTTAGATATCGCTGCAATTACTGATCGAAATAATTGGAAGGGGTGGCAGTTAGTGATAAGAGATTTTTTTCTTTCTCTCGATCCGATACCAAGTAAAACTATGGCAAATACAAATATCTAAAATGTCTATATATGTATAGATAAACTAAAATATAAACAATGTATTTCAAAACATTAAAGGGCTCGTATTATGCTATTTTCTGATCTGCATATTTAGGCTGAGTTCTTCTTTCAAACGGAAAACATCATGTGGTAATACAGGAAGTGCTCCACTGTGTTTTTGAACTCCACACACCTTGACTAGAATCATTTGGATAATTTCGGCCCTGGAATTGCCGATCTCTACTGAACTAAAGGTAAAAGGAGCTGTTAACACGAAAACTACTACTACATGACATCACAAGGAGGAACAGAGCATTTTGAGCTTTGGAGATTAAGACAGACTAATAATAAAGGATTACTCAAACATGTGTGAATGAAACAAAACACAACTCCAGGTAAGTTTTGATGACGTAACAACATTATAACTCGACTTAAAGCGCACAAAGTAAATTTTGTGTAATATTGGACCTTAAACTATCAACATTTCTGCATTCAAATACATTTCTCAGTCCCATTCAGTATTAATATATCAATATTTGCTACCAAGAGCAGCAGTGTTCTAGTGGTCATAAAAAAAGTAACAAAATAAAAATCGGTAAAAATACAATGCAACTGGAACAACTAAAAAAACTAAATAAAAAAATAATTAATAATAATAATAATAATAATAATAATAATAATAATAATAATAATAATAATAATAATAATAATAATAATAATCTGTGTGTAGAAATTGCAATCTTAACCTTGACTTTGAACACACATGTGTTGTGTTCTCTCAGGGCCACCGTACATTCACAAACGTTCTTTGTGTAGGAACAACAGAATAAACGGCCTTTATGTCAGTACAGTGTAATACAATATGTGTATGTTTCCTTTAAAATATCTGTATTAGTACATGTTGTGTACAGTGACAATGGGCTTTTCAAATGTCCCTGTGGTACAGTAACAAAGCTCTAGTATTCAGCCATCCATTAACTGACCACAATGGAACGCTCCAGCAGGACTAGCTTCTACATTATCACAACTTGTAGCTTTGGCATTTTATTTTATTTTATTTTCATTTTTAGTTAATTCATTAATGCGTGAAAAGTCCCTCAGTCGTCCAGGTAGAATCCATGATCAAAGGAGAAGTTCAATTTGTCAACTGGACAAAGTTTGTTTGGTTGAAAACAAACCAAACAAACTTTGTCCAGTTGACAAATTGAACTTCTCCTTTGATCATTAATTCATTAATGTATTTTTTTTTATTATTATTTAGTTTTAATTTGATTAATGTTATATGTGATACTGGCAAATGAAAATGTTTTTTATTTTTTTATTTTTTTTTCCTACATATTGATTTCTGATTACTGATCTTGATTTCTACTGTATTTTAACACTGTGTTTCCCGACCTTTTTTGTTTTGTGTACCCCCTGAGCCTTTTTGTCATACCTCGAGTACCCCCTCACTCATACGTGTTGATAATTCTCCAAAAGTAGAACGTGACACAATGAAAATAATTTTATTTCATCTCCTTAATTTGAAAATTTAATTCTCAGGCATTTTCTCTCTTTTCTTTAACTCAAATTTACTCAAATTAGAATTTAAAAATTCAAAAAAATCTCCCCCTACACCTGGCAGCGACACTGCCGAGTACCCCCTGCAGTGTGCTCGCGTACCTCTAGGGGTACTTGTACCCCTGGTTGGGAAACACTGGTTTAACACTCAGTCCAAAAATGTGTCTTCATTGAGTTTCAGTTACTATACAAAAAGTGAACACTTAAAGACGGGGACATTATGCAAAGTCCTTAAAATCCTGGGGCCCGGGACAACACACTCGGCTGTCCCCTTCTCTGTCTACTGCCCTGTTTAAATTATGAATTCCATTAATGTTGTTCCCACAATTGTACTACTGTTAAACCAATCCCACCATTGCTTGTTCATTTTACAACGGGACTCTTTTTTAACTTAAAGGAAAAGTAACGTTTTTTTTACAATCTGAGCCTTATTTCGGTAATAAAACAAGTTGTTTTACTCACCCATAGCACTTTGGTGTCATTTGGAGCATTTCCAGAGATGTTTTAGATTTGCAATCTCCATAATGTGAGTTCTCGGGGCATATGTTTCCGGTCTCCAAATAACACAAACTTTAGCATTTTTCAAATCATAGAAGCTCGATGTCTTAGTCTACGATTTCATTTGGTCAAAAGTGGCCTGTAATCCAAGATTTATCCATAGTTTCGAGTAGATGAGGAGGACAGTGTGCATGTGTGGAGTCACAGCTTATTTCGCTCTCAGCTCCCGGGACCCAAACATGAAACGCAAAGCTGTAAATTATGGATAAATCTCGGATTAGAGGCCACTTTTGACTCAAACGAAAGTGTAGACTAAGACATCGAGCTTCTATGATTTGAAAACTGCTAAAGTTTGTGTTATTTGGAGCCCGCACGGGGCATATTACATGCTCTGGGAATATATTATTTGCCCCGAGCTATGGCTAGAATTCGCGTTAGGCTAACGCAAATCTAAAACATCTCTGGAAGTTTTCCATATGACACCAAAGTGCTATGGGTGAGTAAAACAACTTGTTTTATTACCGAAATAAGGCTCAAATTGTAAAAAAGTTACTTTTCCTTTAAAGGGATTGTTCTGGTAAGTGGCGATGTTTACAAGTGAACAGGCTAATAATAATAATAATAGGCGCGCAGTGATACGACTCGAGAGAAAATAGCACCAAGTGATTATGACTTCTGACTTTTTCATGGGCAACTGTTTTGTGATGCAAATATATCACTTTTTGGACAAATATTGTTTTGAGAAGAAAAACAAGCTTTATTAACTGTCCTGGCTAACTTGCCGGAACTACTTTCATCAGTGCCAGAACCGGGGCAGAAACTCGGCTCAGAGGACACTGTCAGGGGTAAGTCAGTGTTAATGCATGGCACTGCTGAAGGGGACGCCGTACATCAAAAAACCCGAACTACCCCTTTAAAGGTGCATTGTGTAACTTTACCGGTGGAGGGCCTGTCAAATGCTTTTCTCCATGGAGATGTCATTGCTTTGTCTGAAATGTTTCACAGTATGAAATGAAACCTTTCTATCGTCATGGAGACCAAACCAGACCAAGTTACAGGTCAGATCTGTGGAGAATGTGTGTTTTTTTAGGCATTTTTAAGCTTTAAAGATCCCATGACATGGTACTTCTTGATGCTTTTATATGGCTCCTTAATGGTTCCCTAATACTGTAAATGAATCCTTCTTCAAAATCAACAATGAGAAACAGAGATAAGATGAGAAAGAGTATTTTTTTTCTCTCTGAACAGGCCATAATGGGCGTTGTTGCTTGAATGCAAATGAGGAGAAAAGAGATGGCCAATAGTAGAGGGTGGGGGCGTGGCCAAACTCTCCGCTCTAGCTCTCAGATGATCCATTTCCGTGTTTTTGCACGGGGGGAGAGATTTGAAGCGTTCCATTGAAAAATAAACACATTTCCACAGAAAATAAAATTAAACCACTGCTGTTCAAAGGTCCAGAGGCTCAGATAAAGGACTTCCGAGCCTAGAAACACTCGGACGTGCCTCCAGGCAAATAAAAAAACGCATTTCGCATTGCCTAGCGCATTCGCAGTCCAAACTCTCTGGGCGTGATTTACAGAGACGCTGAGCACAGACAGACGGGGGTGGAACTGCATTTGCATTTCTTTTTTCGATCTGACGTCAATAAGGTGCCTTGTTCAAAATCGCCCGTTTGAGCTCCGATTTTTTGTAACGCAGAAAAGGATCGCAAATGCTCAGTTTAGACATTTCGCAACTTTTAGCCATTGGGGGGGCCTAAACAGGGTAGGGGAGCTCACATTAACGTTCAAAAACCTCAGAAAGTGAAAATTTCATGCCATGGGACCTTTAAAACCAGCTGTAATTGAATAAATGTAAGGTAAAGCTGTTTAATGTCATACTATGGAACATTACAGACAGAATAATGACATATCCGTAGAAACAAGCAGGTGATGGACCCCCAAACAAAAAGCTACATAGTGTTTTAATGTTGCCCCCACATGTTTAAGCAAAACCTTTTTTTTTTCTCCATAAAACTAAACCAACCCCACCACTGCTTGTTAATGCACAAAACCCTTCTAATTTTACAATAAGAGCGGGTCCCTTTTTGAACTTAATACCACATCTGAGTCTTTTATGGTCAGAAAGGGTAGTTTCTTTTCTTTTCTTTCCATCTGCCACTCCCATCTGTCCTCTCATTCTTCAGTGGAGCTGCTGTAGTTTGGGATCTGTCTCAGTGAAGGCCAACTGTTTGAGGAGATTTAAGGTTGACCTCCTGACAAGGCCGCCCCGTCTCCCCATAGTTCTTTGTCTAACCCTGAAACTCTCCAGGTAAAATCCAAGAGAGGATTGATGAGGTGCATTGTGGGTATTTTAGTTTTAGGAAGTGTTTGGTTGAGAGTGTGGTTGGTTTTGTGAGGTGTTTTTTTTTTGGTGCTATGTGGACGTTCATGCATGTTAAAGGGGCTATCACACAAAACTGACTTGGGAGCTTTAAAGGTGCATTGTGTAACTTTTTGCTTGTTTTTTTTTGTTTTTAATGTCGTGCAAATGAGCTCCTTTCTGCTCCACAAGCAGATCTTCAACGCGGCTTTTCGCAGCTTTGTGTTTTCTTATGTGCATGCTTTCTTTTTATCTTTTTTTCCTACATACTGTTATATATTATATATTATATTTGATGAGTGAGCTATCGTACGCAAAACAATTTCCCTTGTGGATCAATAATTGTTTACTACTGTTGTTGTATTGGAATTACTGCTGTTGCACATTTATTTTTATCTTTACTTTCAGTGCACATTCTAATGCACATTACTGCACATTTCACTGCTGCATCTTCCATTGCACATTGTTGATGCACACTGCACATTTTGGACATCTATAAATAGGTTTGGTTTTTTTGCACTACTTTTAGATTTTAGATTTTTGTCTTAGATAGTTTTTGTTTTGTCTTTATATTGTATTTTGTACACTGTCTTTTTGCACTGCTTGGCCAGAGAGAAACAAAATTTCGATTCACTGTATGTCGAACACATAGGGCAGAATTGACAATAAAACTGACTTTGAACTTTGATCTTGATCTAAAGTTTGTCTAAGTCTAAATGGACATAAATTCTTCAAATGTTCTCAGATTTCCATGTGTAAGGCATCGTTGGAAATCTTAGAATCTACACTTTCAGAATCTGTGAATAACTCAAAAAGGCCTCCGGGACGACTTGTGACTGGTTTTTCCATGGCTTTCCGTCACATAATGTCATTTCTCTGCCTGGAATGTTCCGGAGTAAGACATTAAACAATTCTACCTTAAATTTATTCAGTTACAGGTGGTTTTATAGCTCAAAAATACCTAGAAAAACAAACATTCTGACTGTGAGCGGGGTTTCCTCTCCACAGATCTGACCTGTAACTTGGTCTGGTTTTGTCTCCATGAGGATGGAAAGGTTTAATGCCATACTGTGAAACATTCCAGACCAATAACATCTCCGTGGAGAAAAGTATTTGACGGACCCTCGTAGCTTATACGTTATCATAACTTGTAACATGTAACTTTAGCATTTTATTCTGTTTTATTTTATTTTATTTTATTGTATTTTTTTTATTCATTGTAATTAATTAAAGTATTTTTTATTTTATTTTTAATTTGATTTATGTTTTATGTGATACTGGCAAATGAAAATGTCTGTATTTTTTCTCAATATTGACATTTCTACTGTATTTTAACACTCACAGTGAGTTAAAGAAGGGGAAATTATGCAAATTTAATTTAAATTATTTTTTTTAGCTTTCTACCATGTTATAATGTTGTTTCCTCATCTAAAAACATGTCATCTATGCGTGTTTCAGTCTCTCTCAGGCTCTATTCGAACCACCCATGCTCCCACACGACAATTCTCCATAAATATACAAAAACATGATACAAACTGTGCACTACGACTTCACAAACCTGATGCGATTTGCAGTAGTTTCAATATCATTTCATTTCATTATCATTTGACGGACCTTCCATCAGAAACGTTACACAATGCACTTTTGTTATGTTAGAACAATGTCACCTCTTCAAAAACCCGGAGTTGTATTTTGTTTCATTCACACTTGTTTGAGTTCCTTTATTATTTGTCTGTCTACATCTCCAAAGCCCAAAATACTCTGTTCCGTTCCACCTTGTGATGTCGCAAAGCAGTAATTTTCAAGTTAACAGCTACTTAGTCTACGTTCAGACTGCAGCCTGAAGTGACCCAAATCTGATTTTTTCGCCTCTATACGACCTGTATCTGATCTTTTAATGACAGTCTGAACAACACAGATCCAATTTTTTCAAATGCGACCCAGGCCACTTGGATATGTGGTCCTAAAACCGATACATATCCGATCTTTTGACATGTGACTTCAGTCTGAACGACCAGGTCACATTCATCTGACTATCAACAAGCGAGAGTGGTAGAAGTAGGCGCTCACAAATGTACACAAACTTTCTTCTCTTCATATGAAAATTGTGTATGAACGTGTCAGTCACATGGCGATCCCACCACTCTCAGCACCAGCACGATCCTTTCTACTGTGAGTTTCAGAAAGGGATCAGAAGAAGGGCAAAAACTCAAGATTGAGGTTATTAGCATTTAATGTTGAATTAGGCGGAAGAATACAAACGTAAATGGCATCAGACATCTTTCTGTTGTGTCATCGTGTCCCCACACTGGTCTTCCCTCGGGTAACACACAGGACACATACAACTGCTGCCTTAAATACAGGTCTGTGGTATGCTATGACATAAGCTCCCACAGCTAGCCAATAGCAGGAGGGGAGTTTACCAATAGTTGACGTATGGAAGCAGGTGGATATCCCATTACACCCCAACCTATAGGAGGGTCTTTGCGTTACGCAAACACTTGAAATAGGAGAAAAACAAGTGGACACAATTACACCCAGACAGCTAAAACCCATTTTAAAATGGACACAACTCTCAGTACTTGAATTCAGAGAATATTACCAGGCAGACCCTCCAGGAATTTGCGATGTTGCGATTTGCAACTTCAACGCAACTTCAGCCAATGCCCGTGAATTCAGGGCGGTGTTGCAATTTTGACCAATCACCACAACTTTCCCACAATTTTTACTAATTTTGACCAATCATCGGCGACGTATTGAACGCCGACCAACTTCCTTCTGTCTTACTTCCATGTGACAAAACGAAATTGCGGCCGTGTCCCCAGTTCCCAGAGCGCACAGCTCGGAGCGCGGCCCGAAGGGGGTTCAGACTGCAGTCAAGGCGGTGCACACTTGCTCAGCCCAGACTGCAGTCCGCGGACCGCTTAACGACTGCGGTCTTCGGACCGCATGTTAACTGCGCATGGGACAAAAAAGAAGTGGGACAGCAGTCGTCGCACCGGTGTAATGTCGAAAAGTGTGACGCACATGCCCTTCGGGCCACGCTCCGAGCCGCGCGCTCTGGGAATTTGGACACGGCTTCTAATGGCAAAGAAACATGTCTGCAGCGCCATTCGCCCACAAAAATAACAGCAAAAGACCGCGCGAAACAGTTCCCCTCCTAGTAGAAATTTATTTTCAATGTTGGTAAGGTTGTTTTAGGACCATATCTGTGATCTCTGCGTCTTTGTATTATTCTTTGTCAGTAATAACTCAGTATTCAAAATATTACTAAATTTTAATTACAAAAAGGGAAAATCGCAACTATTTATCGCAACTTTCACTTCCTCCCGCAACAAAATCGCAACAAAAACCTTAAAAGCACTGCAACTTTCATCACAACTTTTTGGAAAAGCTCCCGCAAATTCAGGCATTTTAGCCCGCAACAATCACAAAAAATGCCCGTGAAATCCTGGGGGTCTGTTACCTTTAATATCAGAAAATCAAATCTCACACTACGGATGTTGCTGCCACTGCTCCACAAAACCTTCTTCTCCTTCTCGATCTCCTCCTTTAAAGAAATAAGTTGTACATGTTCTGGCTCTGGTACGACAGCAACTTTAAAATTTCCAGGCGCTCAATGCTAGCGTCCATGTTTAGGCGACTTCCGTAAACACTGAGCACGCTCGCTGCACGTGGCCTCGTCGTGTCCTCCAAGGCGCATGCGGGACACTTTTGAGGTGTTTAAAGTTCACACTGGAGATCACGTGCAAGTCGCATTTAATTGGAAATGTGAACGACCTCACAAAAAAATCGGAGTTCACAAAAAAATCCGAATTGAGTATTAAGCCCTGCAGTCTGAAAGTAGCCTTATATGCCATACTTGTACTTCAGTAGTTTTGCGATTCTCAACCTCTGATTCACTTATTATAACTCACCCTTCATCTCCCAATATCTCCATGTTCTTTATGGACTAATTTAATTACAATCAGACCTCTTCCCTGTTTCTCTCTCCCTCTGTGATTCTGCAGCGGTCGTCTTCGCTAGCCCGAGGGACTGGAGTGGATATGGCCTAGTTATTTCCTCCTCTCTTCCGCTCCCTCGGGCCTCGTTGTACAAATGTGAGAGAGGAAGACGAGATGAAAAACTCCATAAAACTCATCTAACTCCGGTTCTCGACTCAAACTGAATACTGCTGTTTAAACTCTGACCGTCCAGGAAAAAATAACTAGAAAGTGTACTAGTAAATCCACTCTCGGGAGTATAATCTTTCCTTGATAGAAGTAGGGGTGATAATTCAGGTAAAAATTTGGTCTTTTAAAGTTGTAGTGTGTAACATTTCACCACCTGGATGTGTCCATGGATATATATTATGTGATGGAGATTGCTTTTTCTGGAATGTACCACAGTAAGGTATTAAATTTGCTTATTATTTAACTATAGGTGTTAAAAAATAAACAAAACCTTGAAAAATCTGCATTCTACTGTGAAAAATTCCAGGCAAAGCAACACATAGTGACAGACCCTCCACCCTGAAAGTTACACAGTGCGCCTTTAAAGCTGCAGTATGTAACTTGTGGTGGAGAGAATGTCCCACAGTAACAGATCACCTTCAGATTACTTTGCTGAGTGAACACGCCACTCCTGTTGCCTTTACAAACAGGATTAATCCAAATATGTTTCGTATTTTGTTTCATTTTTGCAGTGAATAAGAGCACACGGAAAAGTAGATGACGACTCGTGCTGTTCACCTCGCAACTTTGTGTTTAGTTGCGATCCTGACACCCCTGATCCTGATCTAAGGCTACGTTCCGACTGCAGGGCTTAAAGCTCAATTTGGATTTTTTTGTGAAATCAGAGGTTTTTTTGCGAGGTCGTTCACATTTCCAGTTAAACGCGACTTGTATGTGATCTCCAGTGTGAACTTTAAACACCTCAAAAGTGTCCCGCATGCGCCTTGGAGGACACGACGAGGCCACGTGCAGCGAGCGTGCTCAGTGTTTACGGAAGTCGCCTAAACATGGACGCTAGCATTGAGCGCCTGGAAATTTTTAAGTTGCTGTCGTACCAGAGCCAGAACATGTACAACGTATTGAGTGGTGGGATTGCTCTGTGCTTTGCTGCTTCACTGACATGGACTACATACACAATTTTCATACGACGAGAAGAACGTTTGCGTACATTTGTGAGCGCCTACTTGTACCGCTCTCGCTTGTTGATGATGTGTAGGTCGGATGAATGCGACCTGGCCGTTCAGACTGAAGTCGCATGTCAAAAGATCGGATATGTATCAATTTTAGGAGCACATATCAAAGTGGCCTGGGTCCCATTTGAAAAAATTGGATCTGTGTCGTTCAGACTGTCATTAGAAGATCAGATAGAGGTCGCATAGAGGCAAATAAATCGGATTTGGGTCACTTCAGGCTGCAGTGTGAACATAGACTATGATGCTGTTTCCTCATCACAGACATACCTGGATTTGTGATCTGTCATCATTCACACGTTTAACACAAACCTTGCATTTTTCAGCCGAGTTCTTTGAAAACAAGACAAAACAAAACAAAAACAATAAAAAAAAAACTCTTTTCCACATTGCGCAGGAAGTGCTCCATTGTCTTTTTACACTCCACACACCTTTACTAGAATCATTTGGATTATTTCAGCCCTGGAATAGCCCATCTCTATTGAAATAAATAAGTAAAAGGAGCTGTTAACTTGAAAACTACCTCTTGATGGCATCACAAGGTGGAACAGCAGATAACAACATTATAACATGGTCAATTCAAGTCAAAAGAGACAAAAGAAACAATAGGGCAGACAGGTCAGGGCCAGAGGCGTGGAGACGGTCGTTAGGTGTTGAATAGGTATGCTAAACTAGACGCCAGAGAAATTGGTATAACAAAAGAGAGAAACTCAAAAACAAATAGTTGAGATAGTTTCAGAATAATGTCAGTGTAGTTAGCTCCTCCCTGCAGCTAGATATAAGCAGTGTCTAACCAGCACTCGAACCAGAACTGACGAAGCCTCTCGGATGAGCGGCCAAACAAACTTTGTCCATTTGACTAATTGAATTTCTCCTTTTATCATGGTCTATTACCTATTATTCAAGAGTCAATTCTGCGTGATATACAGCTCTGGAAAAAAATTAGAGACCACTGCATTTTTTTTCTGAAATCAGCATCTCTACATGTATTACAGCCATTCCATTCCAACGTCTGTTGAATTCTAACACAAACACAACGCGGAGCTACTTCAGTTCTTGCACCAGGAGTGGAATAAAGTCACCCAAGAACAATGTGAAAGACTTGTGGAGAGCATGCCAAGACGCATGAAAGCTGTGATTAAAAATAAGGCTTATTGCACCAAATATTGATTTCTGAACTCTTCTTAAGTGTAAACATTAGTATTATGTTGTTTTAAAATGAATTTGATCTTGTTTCTTTGCATTGTTTGAGGTCTGAAAACATGGATCTTTTTTGTTATTTTGACCATTTGTCATTTTCTGTAAATAAGAAGAAGAAGAAGCAACTTTGTTGATCTCACACTGGAGAAATTCTTCTCTGCATTTAACCCATCCTGTTATTAGGAGCAGTGGGCAGCACATTACTGCGCCCGGGGACCATCTCCATGATCTTCTTGCTTCGGTTTGGTCAGGACCTCAGCTGGAGGATTTTACCTGGTGCATGTTTTGGGTTGATGGGGGAAACCGGAGTGCCCGGAGGAAACCCACCCAGACACAGGGAGAACAAGCAAACTCCACACAGAAAGGCTCAGGCGACCCGGGGATCGAACCCAGACCATGCATGCAAACTCCACACAGAAGACACACAGAAAGGCCTGGGCGACCCGGGGATCGAACCCGGAACCTTCTTGCTGTGAGGCATGAGCACTAGCCACTCAGCCACCGTGCTCGAAACGATAATGTTTTTATTTGGAATTTGGGGGAAATGTTGTCAGTTGTTTATAGACTCAAACAAAAATGTTCCTTTTGCCCAAACACAAAGCTATAAGTAGTAAAATCAGAAAAAACTGATAATTTTGCAGTGGTCTCTTATTTTTTCCCAGAGCTGTATATTGGCGGCACACTGGCTGAGGGGCTAGCACTCACGCAAGAACGTTCCGGGTTCGATCTCTGGGCTGCTCAGGCCTTTTGTGTAGAGTTCTTCCCGTGTCTGGGTGGGTTTTCTCCATCAACCCAAAAACATGCTCCCTAGGTAAAATCTGAGCAATAAGATCACGGAGATGGTCCCGCCTTCATGCGCTGCCCACTGCCCCTGAAGGATGTGAAATGCAGAGGGTAATTTCCCTACAGGGATAAATAAAGGATAATAATAATAATAAAAAAAATATATATATATATAGTTAATCACTGTGAGAGTTTATAAGCTCTGAGAAAGCACTGGCTACAGAGACTCCACACTCTAATGAACTTTATGGACTACTTTGATTGCCTATATTTTTTGCAAAAGAAAGTAAACAAGGAGAGAGGAGACGTCACACTCGCTTAGTCCACTTCTTTATACCGTCTATGGAGAGGACGCAGGAGACAAAGAGAGGAGGCAAGGAAACAAGGAGAGTAGGCAAAAGGAGACAGACAATAAGGAGAAGAGACGAGAGAGAGAGAGAGAGAGACGAGGGTGTTGAAAGAGGAGACAAGGTAAGAGGAAAGGAAACTAGGAAACTTGAATAGAGAGTACAAGTTGTAGAGAAGACACAAAGAAATGAAGACAGACAAGAGAGAGGAGAGGAGGAGAGAGACTAAAAGGTTGAGAGAGGAGAGGGGAGATTTGTAGAAAGGAGAGAGAGACTTGGAGAGAGAGAGAAGGAGAGAGTATGTAAGTGGCTGAGAGAGGAAACAAGGAGACTAGGAGACTTGGAGATAGAGAGAGAGCAGGAGTTTCAAAGCGGAGAGCAGACTGGGCGAGGGAGAGAGAGAGAAGGGAGTAGGAGAGTGGTATGAGAGAGGAGAGAGCCAAGGAGAAGGAGTAGGAGGTAGAGAGAGGAAGGAGAAGCAGAGAGAGAAAGAGGGCAGGGGTTTGAAAGAGAAGAGAGAGGGAGAGAGTAGGAGGTAGAGAGAAGAGAGACAGAGTAGGAGGTAGAGAGAGGAAGGAGAAACAGAGTAAGAGGGCAGGGATTTGAGAGAAAGAGAAAGAGGGAGAGAGAGAGAGAGAGAGAGAGAGAGAGAGTAGGAGATAGAGAGAAGAGAGAGAGAGTAGGAGGTAGAGAGAGGAAGGAGAAACAGAGAGAGAAAGAGGGAAGGGGTCTGAGAGAAGAGAGAAAAGGAGGTAGAGAGAAGAGAGAGAGTAGTAGATAGAGAGAGGAAGGAAAAACAGAGAGAGAAGAGAGACAGAGAAGAGAGAGGGTAGGAGGTAGAGAGAGGAAGGAGAAACAGAGTAAGAGGGCAGGGATTTGAGAGAAAGAGAGAGAGACAGAGAAAGAGGGTAGGAGGTAGAGAGAAGAGAGAGAGAGTAGGAGGTAGAGAGAAAAGCAAGAGAGTAAGAGGTAGAGAGAGGAAGGAGAAACAGAGAGAGAAAGAGGGAAGGGGTCTGAGAGAAGAGGGAGAGAGAAGGAGGTAGAGAGAAGAGAGTAGAGAGAAGAGAGTAGTAGATAGAGAGAGGAAGGAGAAACAGAGAGAAGAGAGACAGAGAAGAGAGAGAGAGAGTAGGAGGAAGAGAGAGGAAGGAGAAGCAGAGAGAGGGAGAGAGAGACAGAGTAGGAGGTAGAGAGAGGAAGGAGAAACAGAGTAAGAGGGCAGGGATTTGAGAGAAAGAGAGAGAGAGAGACAGAGAAGACAAAGAGAGTAGGAGGTAGAGAGAAGAGCGAGAGAGTAAGAGGTAGAGAGAGGAAGGAGAAACAGAGAGAGAAAGAGGGAAGGGGTCTGAGAGAAGAGAGAGAGAGAAGGAGGTAGAGAGAAGAGAGTAGTAGATAGAGAGAGGAAGGAGAAAGAGAGAAGAGAGACAGAGAAGAGAGAGAGAGTAGGAGGAAGAGAGAGGAAGGAGAAGCAGAGAGAGGGAGAGAGAGAGAGAGAGTAGGAGGTAGAGAGAGGAAGGAGAAATAGAGAAAGAGGGCAGGGGTTTGAGAGAGAAGAGGAAGAGAGAGAGAAAGAGAGAGAGAGAGAGAGAGAGGGAAAGAGAGAGAAGAGAGAGCACAGTAGATAGAGAGATGAAGGAGAAACGGAGAGAAAGAGGGCAGGGGTTTGACAGAGAAGAGAAGAGAGAGAGAGAGAGAAGGAGGTAGAGAGGAGAGAGAGAGAGAGAGAGAGTAGGAGGAAGAGAGAGACGCACAGACCAGAGGCAGCCGATGGCGAGCGCTCTTCCTCCTCACTTCACTTCAGAGTCAAACAGCTCATGCCGACTGGGGAACATGCTCTTTCTTCAGGCTATCCTCAAGAGACGCCTACTGCTGCAAAAAGGTACAAGAACGAGATTTAAAAAAATAATATCCGACCATTTATTTTATTTCAGTTTGAATAGAAATGTACTTTTGCGTGATTGCGTGACATTGTTTTGTCTGTGTGGAGGATGCAGCTAATGGTAAACAGTGATTGTGAATGGAAATTCGCCTGAGTGAATGAATTTGAGATCCCGTTTCAATCTGAATTAAGATTTGATGAATTCATAGACACATTCTTGATTGAAAATCACATTGATTTGGATAGGAAGTTGGTAAACATGGATTTTATTTGAAGTGCTCTGCTGTGATGCTCTTGTAAGGTATATAGGTATATAACTGTTTTTTTCCTTCTCATGGACATTAATTTTGTTTTGTATTGTTTGCTTAATTTCTTTATATATTTTTCATATTGTTAAATTTACCACCTGGCAACAAAGGAATTGGTGTTTAATGTTGAAAATGCTCTAAGAATATATGGGCTACGTACATATTTGAAAGGTCTCAATAATGTTCTTACATCATATAAGTTTTGACAGTGGAAATTGTATGCAGGTCGAATTTTTTAACAACTTCTAGGGTAGCAAAAAATCATTGGAATAATTGTGATTTAAATGCTTTCAGACATATTTCAGGCATATTTCAGGCATATTTCTACATGGGTTTGATTGGAAATGTGTAACATCAATATATAATCGAAATTAGCGTTGACTAGTTGACTACTAAATAATCATAAAAATGTATCGAATTTACACATTTTCTTAAAGGGCATTATGCGAAATCAACGTTTTGTTTTGGCTTTCTACCATGTTATAACGTTCCCTCATCAAAAACTTGCCTGGAGAGATTTTAGATGTCATCCATGGATGTTTGAGTAATCTACAAATGATCTGCAAAATGATCCGTTTTTCTGATTTTACTACTTATAGGTATGTGTTTGAGCAAAAGGAACATGGAGGAACACTCTTGTTTGAGTCTATAAACTACTGACAACATTTCCCCCAAATTCCACATAAAAATATTGTCGTTTAGAGCATTTATTTGCAGAAATTGACAAATGCTCAAAAAAAAAGAAGATATATGTTTTCAGACCTCAAACAATGCAAAGAAACAAGATCAAATTCATTTTAAAACAACATAATACTAATGTTTACACTTAAAGGAAAAGTAACGTTTTTTTACAATTTGAGCCTTATTTCGGTAATAAAACAAGTTGTTTTACTCACCCATAGCACTTTGGTGTCATATGGAGCACTTCCGGAGCGTTAGCCTAGCGCGACTTCTAGCCATAGCTCGGGGCATATAATATATTCCCCGAGCATGTAATATGCCCCGTTCGGGCTCCAAATAACACAAACTTTAGCACTTTTTAAATCATAGAAGCTCGATGTCTTAGTCTACGATTTCGTTTGAATCAAAAGTGGCCTGTAATCCGAGATTTAGCCATAATTTACAGCTTTGCGTTTCATGTTTGGGTCCCGGGAGCTGAGAGCACACTCCGCACATGCGCACTGGCGTCCTCATCTACTCGAAACTATGGCTAAATCTCGGATTACAGGCCACTTTTGACCACACGAAATCGTAGGCTAAGACATTGAGCTTCTATGATTTGAAAAGTGCTAAAGTTTGCGTTATTTGGAGACCGCAAATATGTGCCCCCGAGAACTCACATTATGGAGATCGCAAATCTAAAACATCTCCGGAAGTGCTCCATATGACACCAAGGTGCTATGGGTGAGTAAAACAATTTGTTTCATTACCGAAATAAGGCTCAGATTGTAAAAAATGTTACTTTTCCTTTAAGAAGAGTTCAAAAATCAATATTTGGTGCAATAAGCCTTATTTTCACTTCCGGTTCCGGTAGAGCGAATGCTGGCGCGTTTTTTGGCAGCCGCTGCTCAATGGATTATGTTTTCTTCTGATTACCGCATTGTCTACGGACTTTGCATTTGTGGTCTACGTGTGGACAGTTAATACATCTAACCATCACACTACCTGATCGAACTGTCAATAGTGTTGATGTGTGTTAGCGACGTTTAGCTTACCTGCTACCTGTTGCTTTCCTCCACATCTAAAGTCCAACCCGGCTATGTTGATCTCCTGTGTGCGGCTTGTCCTAACCTGGTTCATCCTGTCTGTTATCCATCATTCTTCACAAGCACTGTTCCAGTATGCACCCACGGAGTTCTTCCTCTATAAAAATTCATATAATCCACCAGCGCCTGCTCTACTCCACCACCCGGACATACTGTATGTGCCCCGGCGCAGAGTCACGCATCGGGGCGCACGAAGAAACTACGAATATGGCAGTTCCAGCACCGTCCGGTCCTTCTGGTCTCTGGCCCGTCACCCCCGGAGACACACGGGACGACGCTCGGACTCCTCGGTGCTAACCCGCGTTCCGAGGTCGGCTGGTGTGGCTGGCGCAGCTGCTCGGCTCAACAACACACCGGTCAAATTCGGGCTTCTGAATGTCCGCTCCCTCACGGGCAAGGGCCAGCTTGTCCAGGACCTCCTCGCGGACCACCGGATGAACTGTTTGGCGCTGACGGAGACCTGGCAGCAGCCAAGCGACTACACCGATCTCAACGAGGCCACTCCACGAGGGTTTGTTTACCAGGCTAAACCGCGTGTGTCTGGCAGAGGAGGCGGGGTCGCGCTCATCCACCGCGATGACTGGAGGGTGGTACCTGTGAGTGTGCCTACCTGCCACTCGTTCGAAACAACTGTCTGTCAACTGTCTGGACCTATCCCCACCATTATTGCCACAGTTTACAGACCACCGAAACAGCACACGGACTTTATCACGGACATCGCAGCATTTTTATCTCACCTCACCACACTGTCACCACACGTCATACTCCTGGGAGATTTCAATATCCACATGGACAATTATAACAACCCACTCACCAAAGAATTCACCTCCTGTCTGGACAGTTCTGGTTTTAAACAATATGTTAATTTTCCCACACATAACAAAAAAGCACTCCTTGGATTTAATATGCTGCACTGGAATAACCCCATTGGACCTTCAAACCCACTACATCCCCTTCTCTGACCACCTGCTAATTTCATTTGACATCAACCTGTGCTTCAAAAAATCCAACCCACCCCGCACTATACAGTTCCGTAACATCAAGGACATTAACCCGGACCATTTCTCATCACTCATCAATAACCTCCCCAGTGCTGAGGGCCTCTCTACAACAGATGAGTTTCTCACACATTACAACACACACCTCCACCAAATACTCAACACCGTAGCCCCACTCAAAACCCGGTCCGTCTCATTCACTCACTCTGCACCCTGGTACACCCCCGCCCTCAGACACCTCAAAACACAAGGCCGCAGACTGGAGAGACTGTACAGGAAAACCGGACTCATCATACACAAAGACATGTTCACCTCACACATCCTCCATTACAAACAGTCCATATCCACAGCAAGATCCACATACTACTCTAATTTAATCAGTTCACATGACGGAAACTCAAAAACACTATTCTCACTCCTCTCACAGATCACAAAACCCCCGGACTCACTTCCACCTCACCTCTATTCCTCCGAATTCTGCAATAACCTGGCTGCTTTCTTTACCTCCAAAATTCAACTGATCCACCTGCAACTTAACCCCTCTGTTTCAAACCCACCTGTTTCATCTTCTGTATCCCCAACACACCTGCTTTCTTCTTTCACCCTGCCCTCCATCTCCCAAATCTCCACTCTCATTCAGAACTCCAAATCCTCCACCTGTCAACTAGATCCTCTCCCTACAGTCCTCATCAAAACCTCCATCCCTGCACTGTCCCCCCTCATAATTAATATCATTCACTCCTCTCTCATTTCCGGTACTGTTCCCTCCACTCTCAAAACCGCTGCAGTCACTCCAATACTCAAAAAACCCGGTTCTGATCCCTCTGACCTCAATAACTTCCGTCCTATTTCAAACCTACCCTTCATTTCCAAACTTCTTGAGAAAACTGTTGCTGCCCAACTCCACACCCATCTTTCCTCCAATAACATCTATGAACAATTTCAATCTGGCTTCCGTCCCCTCCACAGCACTGAAACTGCCCTTCTGAAAATCACCAATGACCTCCTCCTCTCTGCTGATTCTGGTTCACTCTCCATCCTCCTCCTGCTAGACCTCAGTGCAGCATTTGACACCATTTCACACTCCATCCTCCTTGACAGACTTTCCTCCATCGGCATCTCTGGTACTCCCTCTCCTGGTTCCACTCCTACCTCTCACACCGCTCCCAGTTTATTCAGGTCAAGTCATTCACCTCACAGCCCTCCCCTGTCACGTCAGGTGTTCCTCAGGGTTCTGTCCTCGGTCCTCTTCTATTTTTAATCTATCTCCTCCCCCTTGGTTCCATCTTTAGAAAACACCACATCCACTTTCACTGCTACGCGGATGACACCCAGCTCTACATCTCCACTAAACCCAACTCCACACTTCCACCCTCCTCTCTGACAAACTGTCTCACTGAAATACAAACCTGGTTCACCTCAAACTTCCTCAAACTTAACGGCAATAAAACAGAACTTCTCCTCATCGGCACCAAATCCACCCTAAGCAAAATAAACCCTTTCTCCATATCCATCGACGGCTCCTCTATCTCCCCCTCCCCTCAGGTAAAGAGTCTGGGTGTCATCCTCGACAGCACACTTTCCTTCACCTCCCATATCAACAACACCACCCGGACCGCCTACTTCCACCTCAGAAACATCCGCCGCCTCCGTCCCTCACTCACCCCACACACCACCGCCATCCTCATCCATAGCCTGGTCACTTCCCGTATAGACTACTGCAACTCTCTCCTGTTCGGTCTCCCACAAAAATCACTCCATAAACTCCAACTGGTCCAAAACTCAGCCGCCCGCATTATCACACACACACCCTCCCATCACCACATCACACCTGTCCTGCAACAGCTCCACTGGCTCCCCATCACACACCGCATACACTACAAAATCATACTCCTCACTTACAAAGCCATCCACAACCTCGCCCCTCCATACCTGTCGAACCTCATCCACATCTCCACACCTGCCCGCTCCCTCCGCTCCTCCTCCTCCCTGCACCTCACTGTCCCTCCTGCCCGTCTCGTCACTATGGGAAGCAGAGCCTTCAGCCGCTCTGCTCCCCAGCTCTGGAACTCCCTCCCCCATGATCTCCGCGACACACACTCACTCTCACACTTCAAATCTCAACTCAAAACTCATCTGTTTAGAGAGGCCTTCTCACTCTGACCACTCTGACCATAACTGCACTGTCTTTTAATCTGTATCTGTTTTTTTTTAAATGTATTTCTACACTGTTTTTATTTTGTTTTTATGTACTGTATTATTTAATTAATGTATTTAATTGCTTGATGTACGGCGACCTTGAGAGCCTTGAAAGGCGCCTAACAAATAAAATGTATTATTATTATTATTATTTTTAATCACAGCTTTCATGCGTCTTGGCATGCTCTCCACAAGTCTTTCACATTGTTCTTGGGTGACTTTATTCCACTCCTGGTGCAAGAACTGAAGTAGCTCAGCTTTGTGTTTGTGTTGGAATTCAACAGACGCTGGAATGGAATGGCTGTAATACATGTAGAGATGCTGATTTCAGGAAAAAATGCAGTGGTCACTTATTTTTTTCCAGAGCTGTATCTCCACAGGGCCCTATTTGTCAGTAGCTCAGTTGAGTGTTTGTCCACTGATCTGAAGGTCAGCAGTCCGAATCCCGCTCTTGACACAGATTACTCTTCTTGTGTCCTTGGGCAGACCACTTAACCCACCTCGCCCCGAGTGTCTGCGAACACTGGTGTATGTAAAGTGCTTTGAGTGCCTTGAAGTTGGAAAATAGCTTTAAAAAAATGTGATCACTTACCATTTCCCAGTCTGTACAAGGCTGAGCCCACAAACCTACGTCGCCTATGCTCCCGCACGGCAGTTTCTTCATAAATATTCCAAATCTATATACAGAACAATACACTACAACTTCACAAACCTGATGCGATGTGCAGTAGTTTCATTAGCGGCATCCACACTACGAATGTCAAATCTGAACAAATGTATTAAACGAAGCACTTTTCACCTTCAAGGCTCAAAGCGTTTACATCAAGCAACTACTCACCCATTCGCAGACACTGGGGTAGGGTGGGTTAAGTGTCTTGCCCAAGGACACAATGACAGCATTCATGTTTGAGACCTCAAATCACACCTGTGGATCGGTGGAACTGACCGCTCTACCGGTGTTTATGCATTTGTGTTGTTAATATCGCATTTTCAGATCAATAAGAGGTAACATGGTTATCCAAGTATGTAGCAGTTACAGCCCATACAAAAGTGTAAAACCTGTGTACCAAACCTCTCTAAACCTGTGTACCTAACCTCTTTAAGGGCCTGTTTGCACAAGAACACTTACGGGTAAAAATGACAAAATATTTTATCGGAAGTGCCTTTCGTTTGGACTGTGACAGCGTTTTGGGGGCTTAAAAACGCGAAAAAACTGAACCAGCCTCCAAAGTGGAAAACTTGAATATGCTCCGCTGTAGCGTTTTCGTCTACACTGCCCAAGACGCAAAACTCTGGTCAATGCTGACGTCGCGTATGCGTTTACGCCACATCGGTCCATATATCAGTGTACGTTGTTTGGCAGGACCTTGTTGCGCCTTCGTTGCGCCTTCGTTGCTTTGTAGTCTAACGTGGTCTGAAGCAATAGTTGAACTTCTTCGTCTGACCACACAAATTTCTACCGGTAGCCATGTTTTGTTTTGCTTTTCGCGGCGCAGATGAGAAGAAGGAAGATTCTACGCATGCGCACGGACATAGCGATCATGTATCACAGCGCCACCTAGCCGCCTGGCATGCATACCCAATCGAATTCCACACACTTTTGCGTCACCGTATGCACGCAGATTTCCTCCCGAAATCGCTCGTCTAAACACGGACTAAAAAGTGAAGACGCGATGCCATTTTTGCGCCTTCTGTTCAGACCGTCGTCATATAAACGTAGCCTAAACCTGTGTACCAAAAACAAAGAGTGTTTTGTTTGTGTGTGTTGTGTTTGTCTGTACACTGGTCTCTCTGGTGCAGTGGTCATTGACTGAGTGGAGTTTGGTGCATTTCCTGCTTTTAACTGCAGACCTGAGGAGACAATTACTATAGTGGTTAAGTCTTCCACAGACAGGCTCCTCACAGATCAGTAATTCCACACTCTAGTAGGAAGCCCTTATTTGGTCATTGTTTATGGCAAGTTCTGAACCATTACGTCGTTTGGTTGCCACAGTGATTAACATTTTAAAGAGCCCATGTTACGCTATTTTCTTATCTATGTTATAATGTTGTTACCTCCTCATAAACATACCTGGTGTTGTGTTTTGTTTCATTCGCACATGTCTGAGCAATCCTTTAGACAGACTAAGAATAATCCATCTCCAAAGCTCTAAATGCTCTGTTCCACCTTGTGATGTCATGAAGCTGAAGTTAACAGCTACCTTTTACCTTTTATTCAGTAGCGATGAGCATTTTCAGGACAGAAATCATCCAAATGATTCTAGTGTAGGTGTATGGACTTCAAAAACACAAAGTACTTCTTGTATTACCGCATGACATCACAAGGTGGAACAGAGTGTTTTCAGTTTGGCGGAAAAACACAGCCTAAATATGCAGAGTTTGTGTGTCAACATGTGTGAAGGAAACAAAACACAGCTTCAGGATTTGGAATTGTGTTGTCTGGAATGTTTCACAATATGGCTTTAAACCTTTCTATCGTCATGGAGACCAAACCAGACCAAGTTACAGGTCAGATCTGTGGAGAGGCAGCTCACTCGCAGTCAGAACGCCTGTTTTTCTAGGTATTTTTGAGCTATAAAACCACCTGTAATTGAATAAATGCAAAGTAGAGCTGTTTAATGTCATACTGTGGAACATTCTAGGTACGGCAATGACATATCCATGGAAACAAGCAGGTGACGAACCCCCAAAAAGTTACACACCGCACCTTTAACGGAACAAATCAGCTCACCTGTTGTATTTTATTTATGGTCAGATTGTGTTAAAACAAAGCACAGTAGGATTTCTTCTTGTCTTGTTCCTTAGCAACCTCGAGTTTTGCTTATGTCAAACTTTTATAATAACTTCACAATCCTCGTGGTCATGCATTGATAACAGCTTCATTAATTAACCTCTCACACAAAAACAGTCCCGTCCTAATTAACTGTCTCGATTCAATTATAAATCTTTATCAAACGTGACATCTTATGAAAGGACTCCTAATCGAAAATCCGCACAGGCTTGTAGGTATTTGAGGTGGAGATGGAGAGGCTGAGGAGGCTGAAGGTTCTACTGCTGCGGTGGAAATAGGAAAGAAGGCAGTTGTATAAGTGTGTTACGATAAATACTACACGGATTTCTCGTATTTTTGGAGGTGAATATTGACTAGTATTGTGGGGACTTTTTCTTTGTACGAGTGGGAAAATTTTAGTTGAATTATGAACTTCTTTGATGCCAATTACCTAAATGAGCACTATGGAACTTTTTGGTAGGGGGTCCGTTTCCTGCGTGTTTCCATGGATATGCCATTTCTCTGCCTGGAATGTTCCACAGTATGACATAAAACAGCTCTACCTTACACTTATTCAATTACAGGTGGTTTTAAAGCTCAAAAAATACCTAAAAAAAACATACAAAAACATTCTGACCGTGAGCAGATCGCCTCTCCACAGATCTGACCTGTAACTTTGTCTAGCTTGGTTTCCATGTAGATAGAAAGGTTTAATGCCATACTGTGAAACACTCCAGACAAAGTAATAGCATCTCCACTGAAAAAAGTATTTGAGAGACCCTCCGCCAGAAAAGTTACACAATGCACCTTTAGGTCATTTTCACACTTGCCTTGTTTGGTTCGTTTAAAATGCCAGAGTTCGTTTGCTCCTTTGGTTTGGACCTTAGGCGCTTTGTGCTACAATTTTGTATGAAAAGCGCCTTATAAATATTGTTCGATTTGATTTGATTTGATTTGATTTGATTTGATTTATGGGCTGGTGTGAATAAAAACCAAAAATCTTGATCCGGAGCAAACAAGCGAACCGAGACCACCTAAAAAGCTCGGTCTCCATTCGAATCCTGGTGCAGTTCATTTGAGGTGAGAATGCAGACCGGACTCGATCCGACACAAGTTGGCTTTTTGTATGTCGAGCATTATGGGAAACCGAGGCTGGCGAAACGAAACTAAACTTATGAGGCTTATTTACGTTTTGCGTGAAGAGCAAGAGTCAGAACTTGATGCACACATGAGCGTAGCCGTCTTGCCCTGTGTCTTCGTCGTTTGGAAATTGATTGTAAAATAATGTAAACCTCACGATGCTGCTCAAACATTTGTGCGAACTGTAAAAACTGAGCAAACCATATCGCTAAGGCTAAATTGAAAACAACACGTAACACCATGATTCTCCTCCTTCCAGGTTTGGACACGGTGTTTTGACACGGCTCATTTCTGTCCAATGGCTGAGCGACCTCAGGACACGTGGTTTTGTTTATAGATGTTGGTTCACTTGGGAAAAAAATGAAGTGTGAAAGCGAACCGCACCAAAATAAAAAAAATGTTTTAAAAATTTGGTCCGGACCAAAGCAAGTGAAGTATCGGACTTTCCTGGTGTGAAAACGACCTTAAAGTGTTTCATTCTGCTGGTTGTTTATTGCAACTCATGTTTTTTTTTAACCATATTGTACATTTAGAATACTGTTTTGTGGATAATTCTGCTTTAGGGTTTGGTTTGAATATGATCTATTTTATTATCCATTTTCGTGTTGCCCCCGCGACCCGGCCCCCGATAAGCGGAAGAAAATGGATGGATGGATGGATGGATGAATATTATCTTTTTTCATCTATAGTTATGGCACTTCAGAATTTGTTATTGTGACAGACCTACTGCTGTAACTGTGCATGCCAATCTAGACTTTTTATTTCACTAAAACATTATATAGTCTTTTTTTTAAATATAGCCCTTCTTTTTTGTGATATTTTTTATTTACATTTTTATTTATTTTCATTTTTGTTTATAATAATATTTGTTAATAATAATGATAATAATAATAATAATAATAATAATAATAATACAACAATGGAAATAAATAAAAATGTAAATAAAACAATATCACAAAAAGGACTATATTAAAATAATAATAATAATAATAATAATAATAATAATTTTATATAGCTATTTCTGTGATATATTTTATTATTATTATTATTATTATTATTATTATTATTATTATTATTAGCGTATTTATTTTTACTTCCTGGTTGGTTCCCGGCAGCAGATATGACAATTCCACATTACCATATGTCCCACACATTATCATTCTCTTCCCTCTCTCACTGTTTTCTTTCACACTCTCTTTCTCTATCTCCGTCTGCCCCCCCTTTTTCCTTTATCACTTTATTCTTTCACACACCCCTCCCTCTCTTTCTTTCTATCACCTTTTTCACATTTTCTTTCACTCTCTCTCTTCCCCCCTCACTTTTTCTCCCTGTGCCTGTTTTTCTATCTATCCCTTTCACTCTCCATGCACAAACTCTCTCTGTCTGCTCTCTTTCTTCCTCCTCTTTCTCTCTCCCTCTCTTTTTCTTTCATGCTCTCACACCTTTATCTTTCTGTCCCCCCTCTCTTTAACTTTCACCTTTCTCTCTCCACATACACAAACTCTCTCTCTCTCTCTTCTCTTTTTCTCCCTCCTCTCTTTCTTCCTCTGTCCTCTATCATTTTTCTTTCACACTCTCTCCCCTCTGACTCTCTCTCTCTCTCTCTCTCTCTCTCCCTCTCCATTCTCTCTCCTTTTCTCTCTTCCCCTCACACAAGCACTCTCTCCCTCTTTTTCTTTCATGCTCTCATGCCTTTCTCTCTTTCTTTCCCCCTCTCTTTAACTTTCACCTTTCTCTCTCCACATACGCAAACTCTCTCTCTCTCTCTCTCTCTGCTCTTTTTCTTCCTCCTCTCTTTCTTCCTCTCTCCTCTATCACTTTTTTCTTTCACACTCTCTCCCATCTGACTTCTCTCCACTTCCCCCTCTCTCTCTCTCCCTCTCTCTTTCTTTCAAACTCTCTCACACCTTTCTCTCTTTCTTCCCCCTTTCTTTAACTCTCACTTCTTTTTCCCTATTTATAAACTCTCTCCCCCCTCTCTCTCTCTGCTCTTTTGCTTCCTCTCTATCACTTTTCTTTCACACTCTCTACCCTCTGACTTTTCTCCTCTTTCCCCTCCTCTCTCTTTTTTTCTTTCTCCCTTTCTCTCTCTCTCCCCTCACACAAGCACTCTCTCTCCCTCTCTCTTTGTTTCATACTCTCTCACACCTTTCTCTTTTTTCCCTCCTCTCTTCCCATACAAAAACTCTCTCTCTCTGCTCTTTTTCTTCCTTCTCTCTTTCTTCCTCTCTCCTCTATCACTATTTTCTTTCACACTCTCTCCCCTCTGACTTCTCTCCCCCCCCCCTCTCTCTCTCTCTTTTGCTCTCTTTCTCTCTCTCTCTCATATTCTTTCTCCCTTTCTCTCTCTCCCTCACACAAGCACTCTCTCTCTCCCTCTGCCTTTCTTCCACACTCTCTCACACCTTTCTCTCTCTCTTCCCCCCTCTCATTAACTCTCACCTCTTTCTCCCTATATATAAACTCTCTCTCTCTCTCTCTGCACTTTTTCTTCCTCCTCTCTTTCCTCTCTTTCTTCCTCTCTCCTCTATCACTTTTTTCTTTCACACTCTCTCCCATCTGACTTCTCTCCCCTTTCCCCTCCCTCTCTCTCTCCTCACACAAGCACTCTCTCTCCCTCTCTCTTTCTTTCACACCCTCTCACACCTTTCTTTCTTTCTTTTTTCCCCCTCTCTTTAACTCGCACCTCTCTCTCCCCATACACAAACTCTATCAACTCTCTCTGTCTCTGCTCTCTCTACCCCCTCTCTCTTTTTCTCTCTCACTTTTTCTTTCACACATCTCTCTCTCTTTCTCTCCGCCCTCTCTCTCTCTTTAACTCTCACCTCTCTCTCTCTCTGTCTCTCACTCTCTTCCCTTTCATCCCATCCGATCCTGATTAATTCATACATTTCGGGAACTTGTGCTTTTGAAGTGAGCGCTCCGTGGAGGCGTCGGAGGGAAACGGGGACAAAACGCCAGAAGATCGATGTGCAGGATCTGGCAACGCAATCCAAAATAAACCCATATGTTCTCACACAGCCAGACAGACAGAAGAGACAGAAGAGAAACAGAGGGAAGGCGGAGAGGTGAGCTTGGATAGAAATAAATCAGGGGGCTTGTGTGAAAATATGACAAACACAATGATGAAAATTTAAATATCTCTTGGTAGCGGTGGCGTTCCTTTCATGTTTTATCTGTGAGGAGATATGGCGCCGGAGGGTCTAAAGGAAAAGTTCATGACAAGGTCTTAGTTCAGATATGGAGCTCTACTGCATTGATTAATTGATTTGTATTTATTTCAAGTTTGTGCCAAGACGGAAACAATAATCATGTACATATTATATATACAGGGCTGGAAAAAAATACTGCAAAATTATCAGTTTTTCTGATTTTACTACTTATAGGTATGTGTTTGGGCAAAAGGAATATTTTTGTTTGAATCTATAAACTACTGACAACATTTCCCCCAAATTCCAAATAAAAATATTTTAGAGCATTTATTTGCAGAAAATGACAAAATAACCAAAAACCTACATGTTTTCAGACCTCAAACAATGCAAAGAAACAAGATGAAATTCATTTTAAAACAACATAATAACCAATGTTTACACTTAAGAAGAGTTCAGAAATCAATATTTGGTGCAATAACCCTTAAAGGTCCCAAGGCATGAAATGTTCACTTTCTGAGGTTTTTGAACGTTAATGTGAGCTCCCCTACCCTGTTTAGGCCCCGCCCCCCCATGGCTAAAAGTAGCGAAATGTGTAAACTGAGCAATTGCGATCCTTTCCCAGCCCAAACGGGAGATTTTGAACAAGCTACTTTTATGACACATCATACTCATACAGGTTTCCACCCCCCGTCTGGATGTCCACCCCTTGTCTCTGGAAATCCCACCCAGAGAATTTGGACCGGCCCTTGCACAAACGAGCTACTAGCTGCTATATGCGGTTTGTTTTTGCCTGGAGAGACGTGAGGGCTCCGAAATGAGACAAGCACGGCATCTGCTCTGTCCCTGGACGTGATGATGAAGAAAAGAGTATGTTTTAGCTCCTTCATCCGAGCCTCTGAAACAGCAGTGGTTTAATTTTATTTTCTGTGGAAATTTGTGTTTTTTTCATGGGATAATACAGAGCTGGACTTGCAAATCGCTGCTCCCCTTCTCCACTCTTCCTCCGCTACACACGGAAAAAGGTACAGCGCTAAACCAGGAAACAGTAGCGTATTTGGCCACACCCCCACCCGCTGCACTGGCCTGTCTCTGTCCTCCTCATTTGCATTCAAGCGACACACCCAGAATAAAGTGTAGAGAGACACATTTCTGAATAGGGCTCCCTCCAAGAGGCTCTATCATGCACCAAGGCTTGATTTCAAAGAGAAGACTTCATATACAGTACAGCGGTACCTCACCTTACGAAAGACCCTACAAACGAAAAATCCAAGTTACGAAACGCCTTCACGTTAAATTTTGGTCTCTAGATACGAAAGAAAATTCAAGTTGCGAAACGCGAAATCTCAAAAATTCAATTAATGCGCGCTCAGATGCACGCTCCGAAACGTAAATACACTTTATCAACACACACGGGGTTAGGTTCCAGAGGTGGCCCGCGGTGGGAGAGGTCCACGAGGTAGGACAACTTTGTATTTTGCAATTGTTCTACATGTTTTAGGGCTGTAAATGCCTCACCACACACATTCTACGCTTTTCTCAGACTGGAGTTGGGCTTTTCTCACATTTCTCTCTCGTCTGAGCACTCGAACTTTCATAGATTTTCAACTAAATGTGTTGATAGTGAAGCGTGGGGGGGACACGGCTCAATATAGCGCCGAACGTGCGAGGGGAGCGGAGACACAGGATTACTATCAACAACACATCATCAGTAGGATAAAACTCACGACGGTCTAAACCCAGCTCACGTTCCCTTAGTGAGTGAACAATCCAACGCTTGGTGAATTCTGCTTCACAAGAGAAAGAGCCGACATCGAAGGATCAAAAAGCGACGTCGCTATGAACGCTTGGCCGCCACAAGCCAGTTATCCCTGGAGAGGTGCGCGACACAGTGCGAGGCCGCGAGATGGAGCCGCGGTGCCCGGGCCGTGCCTCCCCCTCGGGGCCGCGTCCAGGAGGGCCGAGCACGCGCGGGCCGAGCACGCGCGGGCAAGCGCAGGAGCCGCACGGGGTGATTTAATCCTGGCCTGGTCCCGGTTTGGTCCGGGTCTGGACCTGGTCCGGTCCTGGTTTAGTCCAGGCCCAGTCCAGGTCTAGACCTGGTTTAGACCTGGTCTAGACCTGGTTTACTCCACTTTTAGTCCTGGTCTAGTCTCTTAACCAATCAGGACGCAGAACACAATGTTACACTATAAAAAAAATGTTACACTATAAAAAAAAAGAACCTTGGAACGAATCAGGCTTTTTCCATTGAAATAGCTACTCAACTTACGAAAAATTCACATTACGAAACCACTTCTGGAACGAATTAATTTCGTAAGGTGAGGTACCACTGTATTAGGAAACCACTAAGACGCCATATAAAAGCATCATAAAGTACCATGTCATGGGATCTTTAATCACAGCTTTCACGCGTCTTGGCATGCTCTCCACAAGTCTTTCACATTGTTCTTGGGTGACTTTATTCCACTCCTGGTGCAAGAACTGAAGTAGCTCAGCTTTGTGTTTGTGTTGGAATTCAACAGACGCTGGAATGGAATGGCTGTAATACATGTAGAGATGCTGATTTCAGAAAAAAATCCAGGTCTCTTTTTTCCCCCAGTTTTTGTACATTGTAAACAACAGAAAAGCACATTTCTCAAAAAGGTTCATTACATAGCTTGATGCGATGTGTTTGCTAATGTACATTGATCACATCTTTACAAATATCTACAGATTATACTTAATATAATTTTATACCCAAGGTCTTTTTTTTTTTTTTTTTTTGATCACTCAGTGCTGTCACTCACCCTTATACAGTACCACAAAAGCAAAAACTCTTTATAATTTCTTTTGAAGCTGTGAATATTTGGGCACAGTTTCAGGTTTTCTCACAACCCATTCCACAGACTGGCCCCACACACAGATACACTTTGCTTTTCCTGATGGTTCTCACCTTCTTAGTTTTAAATTTACCCCTTCCTCTTAATTCGTAGTGTACTTCTTGTGTACTGAACAGTTTTTGGATATTGTATAGAAGTCTAATGAGGTTCCTTTGGTGTTACGATATTTGATGTTATTTCAGCAGTGTGAGACGTGCTCCTTTTACATTTTTCTCCACATTCTGGGTTTGGATGAGATTCTTGAGGTCCAGGCCGGGTGGTATAATTCCCTCGTCCCTGTAATGCAGATTGAATCGTAGATGGTCACGGAAACGGTTTGATTCCAGTTGTTCTAATTTCCGTAATTCCTTGATACGTTGTCCATGAGTGTACTAGTCCAATGAGGTTCATTTAACATTAACATCTACAGTAGATGAAATGTTTTATCGTCACTATCGGTGTTATTGTCTGGAAAAGGGAAGAGGGGCAGATAACATAAGATTACTCTTCTTTCTGCTCCCTTTCATTCAATTTTTGTATTGTTATCACACTGTTGATGTTATGTTTATACTTTATGAATGAAATGAAAAAAAAAAGAAGAAAAAGGCTAGGCTTATTGGGCACATGTACATACTGTAGCTTGGTATATATATTTTATTTGATATTTATCTTATATTTTATGACTTATTTTTCTATTTTATTTTAATTTGTACATGTACACTTATTATTTTTATTATTTCTAATTATGTCTAATGTGACACCGGTCTCTTGCTATCTCTTTTGCTATTCCATCTATTTTTTGTTACCCTCTGTTATATATTATATTATGATGTGTGAGCTACTGTACCAAAACAATTTCCCTTGTGGATCAATAAAGTTTGTCGAAGTCAAAGGTACAGAGTTAATGTTTAATAATCTTTATTGCCTGGAGGTGGAAAGGGAACACATGGATTTTAGATACACTACCAGTCAAAAGTTTAGACGCTCCCATCTCATTCAGTGTTTTTCTTTATTTTTCACACTGTATACATTTTATATACATACAGGAAACATTAAATACATGAAGTAAGCTATATGGAATTATGTAGCAAAGACCAAAGGTAAATAACCGTACTAAATATTTTTAAAAATATATAATAAAGAGTCACTTAAAGGAAAATTAACGTTTTTTTACAATCTGAGCCTTCTTTCGGCAATAAAACAAGTAGTTTTACTCACCCATAGCAGTTTGGTGTCAATTGGAGCAGTATCACAGAACTTATGTTGAGCCGTTCTGTTCTACCAATGATCCCGTATCTGTTAGCGTGAGTGCTCGGGGCATTACTTTGCGGTGTCCAAGTAACACAAACTTTTGCACTTTTCAAATCACAGAAGATCGCTGTGTCAGGGTAGACTTTTAGTGGATTCCAAAACGGCCTGAAACCCGATATCCAGCTATAGTTTCATTTGATGACGTCATCAGAGAGGACAGTGCGCATGCGTGAACTCAGCTGTTTTGCAAACAACGCTAGTCCGAAAGAAGCTAACACCGCTCTGAACTTTACTTTTCTGTTGCGATATCGGGTTTCAGGCCGTTTTGGAATCTACTAAAAGTCTACCCTGACACAGCGATCTTCTGTGATTTGAAAAGTGCTAAAGTTTTTGTTATTTGGACACCGCAAATCAGTGCCCCGAGCACTCACGCTAACGGATACGGGATCATTAGCAGAACAGAAGGGCTCAACATAAGTTCTGCGATACTGCTCCAATTGACACAAAACTGCTATGGGTGAGTAAAACTACTTGTTTTATTGCCGAAAGAAGGCTCAGATTGTAAAAAAAAACGTTACTTTTCCTTTAATGTTTTTTCTTTATGATAAAAGGAGAAATTCAATTTGTTTGTTTTTTCTTTACTACAAAATTCCTTATATCTTGCTTCATATTTTTTCCCCTTCTGTATATATTTAAAATGTAGAAAGTAGTAAGAAAAAAAGAAAAAAGGGCCATGTGTCCAAACATTTGGCTGGTGTCAGATCAAGGTAATTTGAGGAGAGGACCACCCCACAGGACAAAAGTGTCCCATCACCTTGTGCCGTCACGAAGTGGTAGTTTTCAAGTTAACTATGACAAATCACTTATTCTTTGGCTTTTGAAGAAATTAATTCAGACATGCCATAGATATTTGTCATCTGATTTTGGACATTTTTTGTCAAATTCACCCCCAAAATGAAACTGAAATGCTGTCGGGGTTTTTTTTTTATTTTTTCCCCAAATGCAGGCAAAAATGAGACAGCTCAAACTGGCAAATGATGCTGAATATTTGAATGTTTGAGTCTAATCTACAGAGTGGTGCCTCGTCTCCAGCGCCCTGGTTTCTCCTGTCACTCCTCTTCTCTCTGCTCTTTCATGTCTGGGATTATTTTATTCATACAGAAATATTTTGAGTGAATAAAATATCTTTTAATAGTGGATGATGTGTTTGTGTGGAAAGAAATGCACCCAACACAGCAATAAGTAAAAGGGGTATGGGGGTGAAATTATTTAAGAAATAACTGGTTTAAAAAGTTTTGAATTTGGGATTTGATTTTTCGAGAATACAGTACTTTGTTGAAAAGTTCTGTTTTTGCCGTCAACTTCAGATCAAATTATCGTATATGCCACTCGTATTTGGCCTGTAGGAGGGTCTCTTCCAGCTTGTTTCCATGGAAATGTTGTTCCTTTGTCAATAAAAAAAAATGTAACTCCATGGAGAATGTTCCCAAAGTATTGTTTTAACTTTCTGTTTCCATGGAATCGTGTGGGTGACGTGCCACCTCCAGAAAGTTACACAATCTTGCTTTAAAGTTTAGTAGCATGTTGCTTAAAAAGTCCTTAAAAAGTCCTTGAAAAAACATGCATTCTTATTGTGAGTGGGGTTGCATCTGACCTGCAACAATTTAAAGCTCCAGATGCTGAGGTTAAACATGACATTGTGTCCTTGGGCAAGACACTGGATAAAGAAAATCAAAATACTGGAAAACTGAAAATTGATACACTGGATAAAGAAAATTGTACGAGCCTTGAGCTACAAAATGTTTATTACAAACAAAATGTCTTGAAAACAGCTAGAAATAAACAAATATTCAATTCAAATCAGCTTTTTATTTTCAGCATTTCAATAAATAATAAACTTCTGCCATGTGTGCAGTCTTAGGAATCATTTATTTGTTCATTTATACAGGCCTATGTAATTCTTTGTGACTAGAATTGACAGTTTTCTATTTCTTGTAGCTTGTTTGATGATTTCTGATGTTAATATGTTAGAATATTGGTTGTTGTCATCATTGTTGACGCTGAGCACAGTAAGCTGACAAAGCGATTCTTCGGATGAACCGTTAGAAAATCTTGAAATGTGTCATGATTTTAAATGGAAAATCCTGGAAGACACTGTGTGGAGTTGGCCGTGTCCCAACAGATAAAGCCGGAAAAGCTCCTGAAGGCAAACACAACACAATTCCCTGATGAAGTATTCCCGGAAAACAACAGTCAGCCAGTAAACACAAACACACGTACAGTACAAGAGAACAGTACAGTGGTACCTCACCTTACGAAATTAATTCGTTCCAGAAGTGGTTTCGTAACGTGAATTTTTCGTAAATTGAGTAGCTATTTCAATGGAAAAAGCCTGATTTGTTCCAAGGCCTCGTTCCAAGTTTTTTTTTTTTATAGTGTAACACTGTGTTCTGCGTCCTGATTGGCTAAGAGACTGTAGACCCAGGACTAAACGTGGACTATATCAGGTCTAAACCAGGTCTAAACCTGGACTGGACCAGGACTAAACCAGGACTAAACCAGGACTGGACCAGGTCTAGACCTGGACTAAACCAGGACTGGACCAGGTGGATTAAAGTGCCGCGTGCGGGTCTATTTCCTGCTTTCGTGCTAGCTCTGCTATTAGCAGCCCCACCGGTGTACCTCACGAGTCACGGCTGAGGCGAGCAGCAACTGTGCGCGTGGGGGGAAGGGGGAGGGCAGAGAAGTGTGCGCACGGACACGTGTGTGGTAGCGCAGCATGACCCGGCGCAGGGCTGCGAGCACGAGACCCGTGCTCAAACCGTCTAAAACAGGTCACGGTTTGAGCACGGGTCTCGTGCTCGCGCCCCTCGCCGGGTCATGCTGCGCTATCACACATGTGTCCGCGCGCACACTTCTCCCCCTTCTCCCACGCTTCACCATTAATACATTTTGTTGAAAATATGAAAGTTTGAGTGTTTAAACGAGAGTCAAGTGTGAGAAAAGTTCAAATTCAGTCTGAGAAAAGCGTATAATGTGTGTGGCTGAGCGCGCATTATTTGAATTTTTGAGATTTCGCATTTCGTAACTTGAATTTTCTTTCGTATCTAGAGACCAAAATTTAACGTGAAGGCGTTTCGTAACTTGGAATTTTCGTTTGTTGGGTCTTTCGTAAGGTGAGGTACCACTGTATTATATATTATCGTATTATTAGTCTGGATCAGGTCATGCCTTTCTGCTGTTCATTTGTTTTTGTTTTTGTGCCACCCTGTAACTTTTTAGCGAGATATAACTTAAACATAGACTACGCTCACACTGCAGGGCTTAATGCTCAATTCAGATTTTTTTTGTGAAATCCGATTTTTTTGCGAGGCCGTTCACATTTCCAATTAAATGCAACTTGTATGGAATCTCCAGTGTGAACGTTAAACGCTCCAAAAGTGTCCCCCATGAGCATTGTAGGACACGATGACATCACACGCAGCGAACGTGATCAATGTTTACAGAAGTAGCCTAAAGTTGCTGCGTACCGGAGCCAGAACATGTACAGCTTATTTGTTTTAAAGAGGAGATGGAGAACGAGAAGGTTTTTGGCCACGGCGTTTTGTGAGGCAGTGGCAGCAGCGTCCGTAGAAATGAACGTGTTGGTGCGGCGGCGCAGCCAAGAGTGGTGGGATTGCTCTGTGCTTCGCTGCTTCACTGATACAGAGTTCACATACTATTTTCGCATGACGAGAAGAACGTTTGTGTACATTTGTGAACGCCTACTTGTACCACTCTCGCTGGAGGAAACACGCCCAGGTCAGATGAATGTGACCTGGCCGTTCAGACTGAAGTCACATGTCAAAAGATCGGATATGTATCGGTTTTAGGACTACATATCCAAGTGGCCTGGATCGCATTTGAAAAAATTGGATCTATGTCGTTCAAACTGTCATTAAAAGATCAGATGCAGGTCACATAGAGGCGAAAAAATCGGATTTGGATCACTTCAGGCTGCAGTGTGAACGTAGTCTTAGACAAACTTTATTAATCCACAAGAGGAATTACTTGGACGCAGTAATAATGAAAGAAAATATTCCAGATCAGGTAGACACAGCAGACACATGCAGGTCTTACAAAGAATCTTCCTTGTACATTAGGCGCGTCCCATTACTTTGTCTTACCCCTTCCCCTACCCCTTTATCTATATCTTTGTCGATACTGAGCTGAGAGGGCTCGGGGTACGAATGTTCCCTTAAGAAATGGGACACCACTCGATTACCGTTTGCCTCTACCTGAGGTGCTATGTCTACAGAGGCGACAACAATTGACGCAAACAAACGTAAACAAATGTCAAGGATTATCGGGTACCTCAGCTCGACAAAAAAACTAGCTTGTTTATGCATGAAAGTTCGATGAAAATGATAACGTCGGCTAAACAGACATCACTACAATTAAAACCGCAACAACAGTTCACTAAAAGTAACGTAGAACATAAACGTCATAATTGTAAACCTGCTAAACTGTTAATCGATAATTACAACTGCTGAAAATACATTTATAAGACTTGTAGTCGTACCCCTTCATTTCAAGTCTGGTCGAGGGCTTACTTCGTTTCAAGGGGTATGTAGCCCTCGGTCGTGGCCCTAGCCCTGGATCAAAATTAGAATCAGGACACCCCTTGCCCTCACATGAACGCGCAAAACCAAGGGGTAGGGGTAAGATGAAGGGACGCAGCCTTACGCAGCCTTACACTGGAGAAGGTTCTAACTATAGAAGGTTCGACATACAGTAGTACATGGGCTTAAACTTATTTGGTGCTCTGTTCATACAAGGTCGTCCGTGAACATACCTTTTACTCTTAACAGAAAAGCAACATATGCCACAGAAAGATTGCTGGTGTTAGCAGAAAAGATTGTTTACATGGGTCTCTTGCCTCAAGTATAGAAATTATTTGCAGTCTGTAACTGAAGGAGCGGGTTGCAGTGGAAAAAATGTTGTACATTTACAATTATTAATTATTAAGTGTGTAGAATTCGTGGCGCATAGGTGGATGGTGGCTATTGCACTTCCTCTTTTGGCTACGGCAGACTTCGAGGGTCACCCGGGCGCGCCGTAACGCGGACAGCTCGCGTACCCACGTGCACCCGGCGCTGTGCGAGCCCTCGCCGACAACTACAGTATAAATAAAACGCGGTCCCGTTCACTGTTTTTTTTTTCTTTTCGCATGAGAGCACACATTCCCGATCGTGTACCATGACAATCTACACATCAAATGAAACCTTACAGTCTCCTCTTTTTGACTATGCAATTCATTTCCCGGCACAACAATCACTCCCCGAGCACATGGGGCTTTTATACGGAAAAGCACAAAACGAGGTTTGTTATTTAGCTTACCTTTGAAGGCTCTGGACAGGTCAAACTCAGTATTTCACCATAAACTTGGTCTCAATCTGTCCGTAAGGATCCAGCGAATAAAATCCAGTAAAACAATTTAGTCCAAAACACGTGTTAGATCCATTACGACGTTTGATCCGGAACATGCTTGTCGTTGTTTACCCAAAACCACGAGCCTTGCCGAAGGCGAAGGCGGAGCCCAATTGTCCTTCTGCAGCTCTCGTAATCAAAATGGCTGCCTCTATATGGGGAAGATCCCCCTTTTATGCAGGTATATCTAAGTCCAACAGAATACTTTGATTTCATGATGGAAGTGAAAAGGCTTGGAAAACACTGTATTTTTGAATGGGTATCTTCAATTTCGGTAATTAACAGGTAAAAATCTTACACACTGTCCCTTTAAAAAATCTTTGAAAAAAAAAAAAGCACTCTTACTGTGAGGATGCCTTTCCACAGATCTGAACTGTAACAACATTTTTGTGAAAATAAATCTCCAGATGCTAAGGTTAAATATGCCATTGTGTCCTTGGGCAAGACACCTCATCTTTGGCAGAAAATACGCCACATTTCTTCCAGTCTGTCCCAGGGCATCTGTGGCTATTTCCCATATCCACAAACCACAACAATTAAACAAAGACAAAACTATAACCAAATTGAAACGCAAATTTGAGGGTTTAGAAAATATATTCTTTCTTATCATTTATTCAGAGCAGATTTCATTAAACCCAGCCGTTCATATCTGTAAATTATTCATATTTTTTCTCCAGTAAGTCTGACCTAGAAAACTGTTTCTCATTTAAAACCTGTTTCAACAAAAAGTGTAAAACGTGCAGAATTTAATTAATATCTTTGCATTATTTAGATGAATGAGCCATGCTTTGTGACGTCATGTACCTAGCTGTATTTTTAAAGTGGTACTATATAAATAACTATAGTGTATATACTTGGAAGTATGCGTCCAAGTTTCCTCCTTTGCCTCCTGTCTCCTTTTCCTCACTCCTCGTTCCTATGCAGATGTGCGTTCTTTGATTTTGTCGCTGGAGATTAATTAGCGCTTTATTAGCCGTCCTATTTATACCTCCAGCCGAAAAAAACGTGCAGAGGGGGAAGCGTCTGGGGAGGGGGAGAGCGGGACTGTAACAAACTCGAAGCAAAAAAGGAAGAGAGAGAGTGAGAAGGAGGGAAGGAGTTGGTAAAAATTAAAAATGTTCAGAGATGAAATGCAGAAGGATAAGGAAAAGTGTGAGGAAAAAAATTATGTATGGCTATGAAAAAAAATGAAGTTGGGTGGTAAAGTTGCCAAAAATATACTTTTTTGTTTGTTTGTTTTCTAGCAGCAGAGTGGTTAGCCCTTATGCTTTTTAACCCTAGAACACTTTCGCTAAAGTAACACCATCACTTTTGCCGGGTAATTTTTACCCGATATAATATACACAACAAAAAGTACTTGTCATGAAAAATAGATCAAAATATGACAACCAGTGTTGCCATAGTTACTTTGAAAAAGTAATCTGACTACTGACTACTGCTTTAAAAAGTAACTTAGTTACGTTACTGACTACTTGCTTTTAAAAGTAACTAAGTTAGATTACTTTGAGTTACTTTCAGCAGAGGCTTGTTATATTATATTATTATATTATATTATATATTATAATTAGGGCTGTCAAACGATTAATTTTCTTGATCGCAACTAATCTCAGAAATTTCATAGTTAATCGCGATTAATCGTGATTTATTTTGCATGTTTAAAATTGATATCTTGCAGTAAGACCGTTCGAATCTAAAGTTAAACTCACAATGCAAAGTATTTCTCACCATTTTTTTTATTTCAAAAAAGTGCAGAGAAAGGAAAAAGTAACAATGAACCAGTAATAGTGCTTACTTTGAGAAATTGTAAATAAATGATTGAAGCCCGGTCGAGCTTCCTACGGATGCGTAGAAGGAACAAAATACTAGCAAACTCAAAATAGCGCGTTTAACCGACAATGAGTTTAATTAATACAACCAAATGAGCTGCATATGGATGGTAGAATTGCGAAAAATGCTGGCAAACTCTGATCGCGATTAAAAAAATTGTTCGCGATCATTAATCGTTCGCGATTAATCGCGATTAACGCGTTAATATTCCCAGCCCTAATTATAATATTATTATATTACATTTTATTATATTATTATATTATCTTATTATTATATTGCTTGTCCAGGTAACTAGAAAAGCATGTTCTGTGAGGCAGCTCAGTATCGTTACTGGTAGGGATCTTAAGTCGTTTTCACACCAGGAAAGTCCGATAGTTCACTTGCTTTAGTCCGGACCAAATGTTTGTTTTTTTGGGGGGGTTTTTTTGGTGCGGTTCGCTTTCACACTGCAGTTTTTCCCCAAGCGAACTAAAGTCTATAAACAAAAGCACGTGTGCTGAGGTCGCTCAGCCGTTGGACAAAAATGAGCCCTGTCCAAACCCGGAAGGAGGAGAATAACGGTGTTACGTGCTTTTCAATCTAGCCTTAGCGATATGGTTTGCTCAGTTTATACAGTTCTCACAAATGTTTGAGCAGCATCGTGAGGTTTACACTATTTTACAATCAATGTCCAAACGATGAAGACACAGGGCAAGTCGACTACGAAGGACAGAGCTCATGTGAGCATCAAGTTCTGACTCTTGCTCTTCACGCAAAACGTAAGTAAGCCTCGTAAGTTTCGTTTTGTTTAGTTTCGTCAGCCTCGGTTTCCCATAATGAAACCATGGGAAACCGAGGCTGACGAAACGAAACGAAACGAAACAAAACGCAGAAATAGTAATGCACTGTGTATTAGATAAGTAACTGTAATCTGACTACTGGTTTTGAAATAGTAGTTGCGTTACACTACTCGTTACTGAAAAAAATAGTCCGACTACAGTAACGCGATACTAAGTAACGCGTTACCGGCATCACTGATGACAACACATAAAAATTACAGTGTTTTTCTTTTATTTTCAACTGTGGTATGTGTAACAACATGGAAAACAAAAACAAAAACATAAGGAGACCCTAAAAACATGCTCCAAAATTACAGAAAAATTAGGAATTTGAGAACAAAAAATTCTTTAAAAAAATATAAAAATAATGGAAACTTGGTGTTTGGTCCACCCATCCCTGGGACATGTGAGACTTCCCTGGTGAAGCTCAGACTCCTCGACACACAAACAGTTGCAGGAGAGAGGAACAAAAAATAATATTTTTTCAGTGGGTAAAAATGACCACTTGACTAAAATATTGATTTCACCATAAGAATTCCCTTTATCACTTTGTGATATTTATTCATAACCATTGCACTAAATAAGGATAGATACACATTCCAGGACCACTCTTACTTACCTATTCCTTACATCCTCTTACATTAAATTCATTACATTCTTACATTCCTCTTTCACTATCGCCGGGTGAAAATCACCCGAAAACCTGTAGGAAAAAGTGGGCTTTGGGGTAAGGAAACACCTACACCTTCAAAGATGTCAAAAACAATGGTGAAGCTCCCCAGGGACCCACGACACTCAGAAAAATACAACATATTGAAAATCATGTAAATACTTTTGCTCGGGTGAAAATCACCCGGCGATAGTGCTCTAGGGTTGAATTTGCACTGTGTAACTTTTCTGGCGGAGGGTCTGCCATCAGCTTGTCTTCACTAAGCTGTTCCACAGTATGGCATTAAACATATCCATCTCCATAAAGACAAGTACGTGACACCATCAGGCCAAGTTATAAAGTATATCAGGTCTGTGGAGAAGCGAGCCCACTCAAAGTTCAAATCCAGGCTTTTCAAGGTACTTCTGAGCAAAACAAACACTGATAATTAAACTAAGGTAAGATGGATGACGTTAATGGCGTACAGTGGAACATTTTGGGAAAAGCAAAAACAAAAACAAATTAACGCCGCCCCCGTTACGCCAATTTGATCAAATTTTTCGCCGGACCGGTCAATCTGGACCGCGGTTTGGGGACTTTTCATCCACATTTAGGGCCTCAAAAATGCATCTGAATGTGGGAAAAAAAATTATTTATTAATTAATTTATTATTATTATTATTATTATTATTATTATTATTATTATTATTATTATTATTATTAACCGAGGAAGAAAAATACCCCCTGCCAAAATGTCACACATATTGCACCTTTTTTAAATTTTGTTTTATTTCAAGAGACAATACAGAAACATTAAAGGTGCATTATGTGTCCGATTTACAGAAATAAGTTAAATGCAATTACATCGGTCTGTGTGCCATTCGTTCTTTTGGATTTCAATTAACCAAAAACAATAAAATGGATAAACAGCCTTATCCTTTCATTATTCCATTTTAGTGTCAACCAAAAAAAACAAAAAAAAAACAGATTTCGACCTCTATTTCCAATATTTGATTCAAAGTTTATTACAAAAAAAAAAGACAAAAAAAAAAAAGTTTTTAAAGTTTCACTATATAACTTTTCAAAAAGGCAGTCGACGATCAAATTGTTTATTGTTATTGCTTTGGCAGGAATGTTCCCGGGTGTGTGACAGTGCAGTAATTCTCCTATCTCCATGGAGACAGCGTGGTTAGATTACATTAGCCTTTATTGTTTTCTTTATGGAGAAACTGGCACAAAAACACAACAACAAAAGACAATAGAGAGTGTATTCAATCCAAACTCACAACATCAGGAGCTACAGCGTCGATCCAGTAACAGATTCAATACAATAACAATACAGCACTGTGCCCAGAGGTGCTGCTAAAAACACAAAAAGAGCATTAGTCAGCTGAACGACTGCTCTAATATCCATTTATTAAACCACATCACTTCATTAATGCATAACCTTACCTGAAAGTTCAAGCTAGTCTCGTCTTATCGACTCGTCTTTCAGTCCGGCGCTCTGTATCATCAGACACTTTTTCCATCTCCTCTTCGCAGTAAGGAGGTTGTGGGTTGAATGTAGTCGATAAATCCAAGTCCGTTGTAAATGCGTTCCATTGCAACAGTTGGGGAAAATATGGATGCCTGAGAAAGTTTAATGTAACATCAGGTATCGCTAACTCCTGCTAATGAAGAGTGAGCGAGAGATACATTCATACTATAATACTCCCTACAACTGTACAACAACTCACCCTTATGTAACAGATAATACTCCCTACAACTGTATGTCTGTGATTGGACATCTTATTTGATCTTGTATTTTATATTTTATTTACCTGGCCAGCCAAATGATATCTCTCTGTATTTCCTATACAGCGCGATACCATTTGGACACCCTCGCTCCACCCTCGCTCCTCCGGTTAACAACGGACTCTGCGATTCTGATTCGTTCAAAGATGGTGACGTCAGTGCACCCGCCTTTGCCCGCAACGTCCCTTCCATTCAGCTGTAAAATTGGTCTTAAATGACCTAAAACACATCGATTCCTTAAAACCACAGCAGCTGACAGCTCTAGAGGCCTTTCTTTTCAAAAAAGATGTTTTTGCATTGCTTCCTACCGGCTTGGTTCATGTCGCTGTCCGTTAACTGTTCTCTGATTGGTTCACTTAGCTGTCTGTCTAAGCGCAACAGCAGCGCATTCTGGACCAAGCGTTACCAGACTCGCCGCTGGTACAGCGATGAGTCATGGATTCTTCCAGGCAAATATTTTATTACTTTTGGAAGTTCAGTTTGTCAACCGGACTAAGTTTATTTGGTTGGTTATTTGGTAGTTTCATATTAATTTCATTGTAGTTAGCTCCTCCCTGCAGCTAGTTACAAGCAGTGTCCACCAGCACTCTAGCCAGAACTGAAGAAGCAGCTTGGATGGGCTGCGAAACGTATTCAACCAAATAAACTTTGTCCAGTTGACAAAGTTGCCATGGATTCTACCTGGATGACTGAGGGATTCTTCACACATTACTTATGTTTCTATTTATTTTTTATTTATTTGAATTAGGACAATGCATATTAATCAACAAGACAACAAACAGCATCAATGTTAATATGCTGGAATTAGCACAATAGCTACTTTACATTGCCCTACATTGTCCTAAGGCAGGCCAGAACAGAAGAACATTTAGAGAAACATGTAAAAGAAACAGAAGTGCACATAGACATGACGGAACTTAACCGCAAAAGACCATTCTCTGAGTTTAAAAGACCCAGAGAAAAAGGAAATCTACCTGTGCAAGTTTAATTATTTTTCAACCAATGTTTCAGAGTGTTTTTGAAGGCTGAGGAGGACCCACAGTTCCTGACACGAGCAGGTCATGTGTTCCATGACTGTGATCCTCTAGTCTGGTTAACACCTGACCATATCACAAACGAACGGAAGCGGCCTGGGAATTCCCAGGCTAGTGATCCTCTGATAGACGTCACCATTTGGCCAAATTTGGTCCTGTGTCTCTGTATGTTCCAGTTTCCTCTGGTCAATGCTCTCGTGTTCACTCGGTTATTATATTTTTTTACTTATAAAATCCGTTAATGGTGGAGGAGCGAGTCCATTTAAAACTTTAAAAACAAGGCAAGCATCCATAAATACCTGAGAACTTTCAAGAACCAAAATATTATACTAAGATATTACAATAGTGACACTGTAGAGGCTTTTTGTCAAGTGCTTTCAGTGTTTTTTGAAGAGGGACTTTAGAGGCTTCAGGACGGCCTCTGATGTACGAGACCATGTGGTACAGCAGTAAGATCTGTGGCTGAAGATCATGGCATGCATATACACCTCTGCTGATTCTGTCGTCAGATAAGTTTGACAGATTTAATTCTGATTTGTACATATACATTTATTATCATTTTAAAATTTGTATTATTATGTCTCATTTGACACTGGTCTGTTGCTCTTTTTTTGCTATTCCATGAAGTTTTTTGTTACCCTCTGTTATATATTATTTGATGAGTGAGCTACTGTACCCAAACAATTTCTCTTGTGGATCAATAAAGTTTGTCTAAGTCTAAGTGTTAGGTGACGTTAGCTGTCGGTAACTCAATTATGGCAGCTTGACTATTACATGTTCAGAAAAAAAACTTCTGTCTGGTGTTAAATGACGTGAAAGAATGTCACTACAAAGTTTTTTGAAGACACTTTCTCTACACAAACACAATTTAACAAATCAAAATGCCAAAAAGACAGTTCTCCCCTGCGCTGCCATTTCTGCTGTGACGTAAATCCAGCAGACTCGAGCTGCACCGAACCAGTCCGAGTTTGTGTTTTGGAGCCCTGATTTTATTGACCGTTCCATTGCACTTTCTCGAGGTGGAAGTCGGATTTCCCCGAGTCCCGAGCACAAAAGAATGCAGCATTAGACTCATAGACTGGGTAAAGAAGTGGACTAAGGGAGTATAACATCACCCACAGTGTTTGGCTCCAGTCAAATGAAGCTCATAAGGCTAGCAGTTATAGGAGCGAATTTGAAGCCAGGTCCATATTAGGAATAGGAATTTATTTAGACTTAGAGACAAGGGTGCGTCCCATTACTCTGTCTTACCTCTTCCCCTTTATCTACGTCTTTGTCTTGCCCCACGATATCGAGCTGAGAGGGCTCGGGGTACGAATGTTCCCCTAAGAAATGGGAAACCACTCGATTACCGTTTGCGTTATCATCCCTTGCCATGTCAAGGATTATCGGATACCTCAGCTCAACAAAAAACTAGATTGTGTATACATGAAAGTTTGATGAAAACGATAACGTCGACTAAACAAACGCCGCAACAACAGTTCACTAAAAGTAACGTAGAACATAAGCGTCATAATTGTAAAGACTCCTTGGCTGGTCGATGTGACGCTGCCATCCTGATCCCAAAACCTGCCTGAGCTTGTAGGCATACCCCTTCGTTTCAAGTCTGGTCGAGAGCTTACTTCGGTCGTGGCCCTAGCCCTTGATCAAAATTAAAATCGGGACACCCCTTGCCCTCAGATGAACGCACAAAACCAAGGGGTAGGGGTAAGACGAAGAAATGGGATGCAGTCTTAGACTTAGATAAACTTTATTCATCCACAAGGGAAATTATTTGGATACAGTAGCTCACTAATCACAATATAATATAATAACAGAGAGTAACAAAAAAAGATATTCTAGCAAAATAAGGTAGCAAGAGACAGGTGTCAAATGAGACATAATTATAAAAATAAATGTATATGTGCAAGTCAAAATAAAATAGAAAAATAAGTAATAAAATATAGCTGCAAGCAGCAATGTGGGGCCAAGCACCGAAGGTTCATGTAGGCCGCATGCAGGGTCTGACAGGGTCTAACAGAGTTTAACAAGGTCTAACAAGGTTTAACAGATCAAAGACACATCAAAGACAGATCAAAGGTTGCTAGGTACGTTGCCTAGCAACGCAGAAAATTCCTGAAAATTTCTGCAATTTTGACCTGCTGGTGGCACTAGACGGTTGGGGCTGGGGGCCTATAAATTGCTGTGGGTAATGAGGAGACTGGCTGGAATGTGCATGCAAAATTTCACAACTTTTTACCAGACGGTTCTAGGGGCTGCCATAGACTCCCATGATGAGTAACATAATGTATAATAAGAATCAGTAGAAACACTATGGTGCCTAGCACCTTCGGTGCTTGGCCCCAAATATAAAATCATAGACAAATTTACAGACAAAATAGCAAAATAAAAACACCAGAATCATGCAGAGCAGGTTAGTTGGTTTTAAAACCAAAATGACGAGGCTCACAGCAGCAGTTACAGAAAGTTGACGATTTATTCAATGTAAAGTCAACTGCAGCCAGAGTCGATGGAGCCGGAAGCGCCCCATGTTCATGTTCATTTATACAGTCTATGCTTAGAATGTGCATGTCCTCCCTGTGTCACTGTGGCAGAGTGGTTAGCCTGTCTCTTCCTCTCAGTATAAGGAGGGTATGGGATTTTGATTTATGTTTGGCGAGCATACTGACATTTGAGTGTTTTCTGAACTATCCCAGCAGAGAGTTTTTTATGAAAGAGTTTTTGTTTGTCCTCTCCCAGCTCCCGTACGTCTGGCGTGGAGTCAACAGAAAGAGGTTTAACTTAAGTCTGACTCACTTCCAGACCAAGGCACAGAGACAAAGAGTCTGTCAATCTGTCACACTGTGGACGGGGAAGGGACGACTGAGAGCGAGGGGAGTTTAAAAAGATATAAGTAATCACAAAAAACACTCGCCTTTATTGCTATTGTCTGTATTAAAGAACGCCTATTGTGCCTTCTTGTAGCGTTAATTCTCTTCGAATCACGCTGATGATCACCTTTATTTATTTATTTAAGAAAAAGAAAAGTGTGTATTAATGAACATTTAAAGATCAAGAAAGATGGGGCAGTTTTTTTTTTTTTTTGTTTTTTTTTTACTAGACCTATTTTGTCAAAAACTTGATGCAGCCCAACCTCACCCAGACTCTCCTGTCGCCCTCCTGATTTAGACAAACGTAAATATACCAGAAGGGCTACTTTCCATCTGAAGACACCCTGTAGTTAGTGTTACAAAAAATAAACCAAACGCACACTAATTACACAGACTGTGTACAGACAGGACAGGCAAATTAGGACAAGACTCATGTTACAGACTTTTACCAGTAACAACTTTTGGCTTTGTAGGGCAGACTAGCCTGCTAACTGGGCTGATAGCCATTAGCTGTACAGCTAATGTAGCACATTCTATCTGTAACTAGCCAGCCAACCATATATACAGCAGAGACAAAATTATGTAGTTTTACAGTTGATTTACTTGTTCGGCGTCTGTAGCTGATGTGGCGTGGAGAGTTGGTACTGACCCAGGCTTCACTTCCAGTCGATTTGGAAGTCCAGCTCTGTATTGTCCCAAGTTGAAAAAACAGTCCTTCGCGATATGTTTGGTGCAGGCATACAATGTTTTAGATATATGTGTGAAAATAAAACTAAACCACTGCTGTTTCAGAGGCTCGGATGAAGGAACTAAAAACATACTCTTTTCTTCATCATCACGTCCAGGGATAGAGCAGTTGCCGTGCTTCACTCATTTCGGAGCCCTCACGTCTCTCCAGGAAAAACAAACCGCAGCTAGCAGCTTGTAGCTAGCAGCTCGTAGCTCTGTTGCGCAAGGCAGACCTCTCAAGTTTTGAAGTTTGGTAGGAGTGAGATTTATATTGGGCATGTGACTGCGTTTTTTCCGAGGAGCGTGGAGGGGGGGGTGCAAGTGACTTTTTGTGAACACTTTCTGTGAACAGTGGCTAGAATTTTGAATTGCTTAACAAAATTTCGTGAGCGTGTGAACATGTCGAATTGCGTGTGTCACACTCTCAAAGCGTGAGACTTGAGAGCCCTGCGCAAGTGCTGGTCCAGGGCGGGATTTCCAGAGACAAGGGGTGGCCATCCAGACAGAGGGGGGTGTCTGTTTCAGCTTTCTTTTTTTCAAATGTGGAAAAGGATTGCCTTTTTTTGTTTTTTTCCTGTTCTAGCTGTCATCGAGAGCGGGCGTGTTTCTTTTTCCTCCCTTATCAGCTGCTCTGTGTCTCTGTGTTCCTCTCTCATCTCCTTTTCTCCTTATTAGAACAGATTTGTCAAAATCCTAAATTATGGAATTGATAAGCTGGTGCCTCAATGCAACTGACACACTTTTTTCACGCCGTATTACCGGTCCTGGAGAACCGGGCTGTCCTGATGGTACCTTCGCTGGCGGATACACAAGGGACGCTTGGTACAAGTGGAACGTTGTGTGTCTGGCACCGCTGTTTCTAGAGTACATGGAGGACATTTACCTATTTGGATTTTTGATAGCTGGACACCTGCTGATTGGCCTAGGATTGTTCATGATCGGAAAATTGGAAAGTTGGCAACAAACAAAGAGTCGCCCAAGCTGTCTGCTGTAAATTCACACCACAGTGGAGCCGCTGCTGACCTAGCGAAGGGATTACATCTGAAAGTGATTCAAGTTGAGGAACTTCACGGCACACTATAAACATGGACATATCATTTGGCCGGAACACCCTGCACTAGTATTATGGAAACACATTGCCCTGTCTATTTAGTAATTTTTGCCTCAGCTTCCGTTTTCAATCAATTTCATTGATTTTTCTGGACTGCTCCCCTTCCCCACCCTCCCATTTTTCACCAACCAAAAAGATGCCACGTGTTACTTGTCGAATCGTTTTTGTCGTAATATGCTTGTGAATATTGTACTGCATCTTTTCTACTCGGTTATCTCCAAGTTGTCCCCTCCCCTCTATACCCTATTCTATACCCCCGCCTCTATACAACTGTCCCTGCTTGGTCAGGGGCAAACATTTTTTTGATTTACTATATCTCGTGTACATATGGTTTTTCGACAATAAAGCTAACTATGAACTATGAACTATTGCTCAGTTTACACATTTTGCCATGTCTAGCCATGTGGGGGTCCTTAAGCAGGTTAGGGGAGCTCATATTAACATTCACAAACCTTAGAAAGTGAAAATCTCATGCCATGGGACCTTTAAATAAGCCAGAGAGAGACCCACATTAGAATCCTATTTCACTGTATTGCACATTCCCTTATATTGTACTGATTCATACTGCACATCGTTCTGTTACACTATTTTTACAGCATTTTGAACGTGCTTAATGAGCAGAATGTTTGGAGTTTTACCTGTGACTTAACAATCCAGGCAAAATTTGTCATCATAAAAGATGACTTTGGATTAATGACACGTGTCTGAATGAAACAAAGTACATCTCCCGGTATGTTTTTAATGAGTAAAATCACAAAAAAGTTGTTAGAATTTATGCTGATTTCAATGATAATCTCCTCTACACATCATAATGTTTCTAGGCTCTAGTTTTATCCATGTGGTTTTATTTTTATTAGCCATTTTATTTGTGTTTTATGTTGTGAACTCTGCCTTATGGACCTGTCTTGAGTACTTTACAAACAGTGCACAGGAGGAAGTGGGGGATGAAGATATTTTAGCACAGCGGCTAACAACTCAAAGCTAATGGAGAAATAAGTAGATATCTTCGCACTCACACCAATAAACGCGTTAATATATTTGACTCTTGCTTTAAACCAGTGTTCCCCAACCACCGGGCCATGGACCGGTACCGGGCCATGAGCCCTTTGGTACCGGGCCACGGCGACTCATTCCCCCACCCCTTCATTTTGAGTGGCCCGTCCGTGTTCCGAAAAGAGCATGTCAACTTCCATGTGTGCACGAGGCTGGTCTTAGGCACGTGATACATTAACGCTAATATTAAACCCACAAGCAGCAAAATGAGTAAAAAACACACGTCTTTGGAAAGTTTCTTTGCAAAGGGGGGAAAGGCCCAGTGAGGAGACAGAAGAAGTGTTTTGTAATCCAACGTAACTCGTAGAAGTAACTCATCGGTCCAAACGAGAGAGTCGGCTTTTGTGCTTGTGTTCCCCATCATTATTATGTTCTTGTGTTTGTTTGCAGAAGAGAAAGGACTTTATGCGCATGCACAGGCCACCTTAAAAGTATGTTCGAGACATGAACTCTGCCGGTATTCTGGATAAAAGTTATGGAGTAGACTGAACATAAGCAACACATTATGGGTGTCATTGTCTCCCATTACTCCTAGATGCAACCATCTCGTAGCAGAGAAACAAGCTCAGAGCTCTCATTGATTCAGCGTTGTGGTGAGTTGTATTTTTCATGTACTTTATATTTGTTTTGTGGTCTATCTTATTTTGAGACATGTTTAAGCATAGCGACCAGAGAGCGTAGGGGCAGAGAGGATGTTGTGACTCTTGTTATGTTGTTGGCGCATGTCATGAGGACGCTGTTATTAAAGTTACAAGTACACAGTGGATTCACATTTATTATTATATTTACAATATACCACAGTTCTTGTGTTGTTTGTATAATTTTATTTTGTGGTATTTATCCACTGATATCCCCGCACCCCGCTCCCCTCCACCCCCCACCGGTCCATGAAAATTTTGGATGACATTAACCGGTCCGTGGCGCAAAAAAGGTTGGGGACCACTGCTTTAAACCATGTTATAATGTGGTCACCTCCTCAAAAACACATCCAAAGTTGTGTTTTGTTTCATTCACACATGTGTGACTGACCCTTTATTATTAGTCTGTCTACGTCTCCAAAGCTCATAACGCTCTGTTCCACCTCGTGATGTCATGAAGGTGGTAGTTTTTCACATTAACTGCTACATTTTACCTTTTGTTCAGTAGAGATTGACATTTCCAGTTGTGGATCATCCAAAAGATTCTAATTCTAGTGAAGGTATGTAAGTTTTGGATTACCACATGACATCACAAGGTGGAAAAGAGTGTTTCCAGTTTGAGAGAACAACTCAAGCCTAAATCTGCATGGTTTGTGTGTTAAACATGTGTAAATGAAACAAAACTCAACTCCAGCTGTGTTTGTGATGAGAAAAAAAAACATTAGAACAGATCAGAAAATAGTCTAAAATGGGCCCTTTAATGGATTTTCTTTTCTTTTCTCATGTTTTTTTCTTGTTTTAGTGTTTCTTTCTTCTTTTTATTGTTCACTACTTGCTTCTCCTCTTCCATCTCTTAAATCCTGATAAAAAAACGTATATCAAACTGCAATTGAACCTGCGGTAGAAGACATTATAGAAGATATTGTACTCGTTGTGAATTGATTTCCATTTCAAACTGTCTTTCTCTATGCGCCACAAGCGAGCATATCTCTGTACCCGACTCCCACAAAAATGCCTCAGCCTCAAACTCACTTCACTTTAGTTTTTTTTTCTCCTCTTTTTTTTGTTTTTTTTGTTTGTGCGTTCTCTGACAGGCTGTCCTCATTCCTGCCTGCTCTAATCTGCTTTGCTGTGAGTTTGGAGCGTTTTCTTTGGTGAGAATTTTGTGGAGTGTACAAAAAAAGTTCATCCAATCCTCTTATTTCCCTCAAAAGAAATCAAAAATGGTTTTAACTGCTAACTTTTTTTCGACAAAATACTAAGAAATCCTAAGGCTATATACAGTATTTAAAGAGGGGGCATTACTGCTAGCACATAACATCACCATTTAGATCACCATGGTTACATTTTTATTGTTTTGAAAATGCTATAATCGCCAAAAATCACATATTTACACATGTTTAACAAGTTTAATTTTGACGGTTTGTGTCCCCGCTACCTGTGCTCCCAGTGCTAAGTCACTCCCCCTTCATTGCATCAGGTTTGTGAAGTTGTAGTGTGTTGTTTTGTATCATGTTTTTGTATTTTTATGGAAGAATTGATGGACTGTAAGTATTGTTTGAACAGGGTCCAGGAGAGATCACTAAATTACTCAAACATGCATGGATGACAACTTCAGGCATGTTTTTGATGACGGAACAAAGTTATAACATGGTAGAAAGCGCCAAAAAGTTGATTTAGCGTAACTACATCCTCTTTAACTCATTGAGTGCCGGCCTGTTTTCAGAATTCTATCCCCCAGAGTGCCGGAGGTTTTAGTGTATTTTTACTGATTTTCCAAGACCCACAGAATACTGAGTTCTTTGACTATATAAACATGGCACACATCAAAATAAAGTGTTGACTCTCTTCTTTCACCTAGAAAAAAAATTATGTTTCTAACCTTTTCGGTTCTCAAGTAATTGATAGTAGAACATAGGGAAGTTTCAGCAAAAACACAGTTTTTTTTTTTACCACAAAGTGGAGAAAACGAGCATTTTGTACAAAGAGTCATTTCGAGCAGATCGGTGATTTTGCCGTCAATATTTATGGATTTAGTGACACCTCAAACATCTAAAACAACAGAGAAAGAGATTTTTGAGACAAAGTACATATTCTATTTACAAATATAAGAATATAAGGCTCTGTGAATTGAAAATTCCTTCAAATCAATTGTGCCAAGAGATGTTTACAGGATATAATAATATCTTTTCCTATAAAATAGAACTTTGTCACTTCACAACCATATTGAGGCTCAGAGTACAGACCCATAATAAAAACTAATACACACACACACACGCACACACACACACACACACACACACACACACACATAGGTATATGTACATACACACAAGCCCATGCATAAACCTTTACACACAGCTACACACGCACGCACTCACACACGTGCACACGCACGCACACACACATATAGCTTCATTCATTACAATTACCACACAGCAGCATCATGTAAACTTAATTCTTCTCATCTCATGCCTCTTTGGAGACCAGGATCTACTGCTCCAAGTCAGTAATCCTCTTCCTTGGCGCTGTCGTAGTTCTGATCAGAGTCTCTGTTCCGCGCAGCGCACACATGACACGTCCCCTGCCTCGGGCACAGCAGATCTCTGCTCCGACCTCGCTGCTTGATCCGGCTTGTCTCTGCGATCCTCTGATCCGGGATCCTGGGTCCCAAGAGCGATCAGATCGCTCCATAAGCGCTGATCAACAGTCCTCTGCTTTTCCGGATTCCCCTCGCCTCGCCATCTTGCTCCTTTCGCCAATACACAGTACACAAACTACACTCCTCCTCTCTTCCGCGTCTCCGATCGGAAAATAATGATACAAGATCGCTACCTACAGGTTGGGAGATGTGAATTACACCTTCAAAGTTGCTCCGGGCCGTATTCTAGCGATCCCCGCTGAAAAATGTCCTTGACGAATATATTCGTCACGGCACTCAACGTTTGGTTTCAACATGGTTTGGTTTAAAAATGACTATATACAGCGGTCCCTCGTTTATCGCGGTGGTCACGTTCTAAAAATAACCCACAATAAGTGAAATCCGTGAAGTAGTCAGCTTTATATTTTATAATTTTTCTACATGTTTCAAGGCTGAAAATGCCTCACCACACACATTATACACTTTTTTCACAGTGGCATTGACATTTTCTCACATTTCTCTCTTGTTTTCGTAGATTTTCAACAAAAAAAATATTAATAATGACACGTGTATTTTACAGTTCCTCTAACCGGGCCTCTTCGTCCTGGTGCCGCTCCGTCTTGGTGCAGGCGTCTTTTTCCGAGTGAAGAACATGGTTATGGGTATTTGTTGACGCTCTTTTTTCTTTTGGGCGAGAAGATTCTTGTAAACAGACATGCCACCTTTGATTATATTTGAGAACGTTTCAGAGTCACACTGTGATCGAACATTTACATAAATTTGGCTGAACACATTCTGTACTTTCCAGGAGACACGCCGCGGAGGAGAATGACGGACAAATCGGCAAAGGTCTACAGTCCCTTAGCCAATCAGGACGCAGAATACAATGCGCGTTGATACACTATAAAAAAATTCAAATAAAAAAATCTGCAAAACAACGAGGCTGCGAAAGGTGAACCGAGATATAGCGAGGGACCACTGTATACTTTTACTGAGTTAAACTAATTTGTTGTTACCTATAAAACACACACACATTTCGTTAAGTTAAAGGTAAAGGCTCTGTATCTGTATTTAAGCAACATTTGTTTCGCCCACAGTACCGATAAAATCTTGAGATCAAAATCAGTCCTCTGTGTTTTTTATGCATCTAATTGTAAAGCTGTTTATTGTGGGATGAAGCGGAAGTGTGCTGTTAGCTTGCTAGTTGTCTCATGTAGCATCACGGTCTCTGAAAATTGTGAAAAGCTCATATAAATTCATTGTGGTGAATAATTTGGATGCTCAGAAACATGAGGTAAACTGATTATGGCTAAAAACGAGTTCTATTTCTTGCATTTTTAAGACCGTCAAACTCAGCTACAGGTGCATAACAAGTGGATTATGTAGCTATTTGTTTGGGCGTCCTCCTTGTTTCTATGGAGATGTCATTGCTCTGCCTGGAATGTTCCACAGTATGACATAAAACAGCTCTACTTTACATGTGTTCAATTACAGGTGGTTTTATAGCTCAAAAATACCTAGAAACAGGTATTCTCTCCACAGATCTGACCTGTAACTTGGTCTGTCTTGGTTTCCATAAAGACAGAAAGGTTTAATGCCATACTGTGAAACATTCCAGATAACGCAAAAAACATCACCATGGAGAAAAACACTTCACGGACTCTCCACCAGAAAAGTTGAGCACCTTTAATAACAATTTGCAATCTAATACAATTCTAATAACGAGATTAATACATATTTGTTGTCATATTTTGAACATAAGGCCAGTATTATGCGTATTTTTGCGATTATGCGGTCCTGTCTGGACAAAGCCACTGGAGTATACTTTAGCTTACCTTAGCATTCAGCTGCAGTTCAAATGAGATGTTTTGGTGAAAATGGGTCGGGCTTTTGCACCGAACCACAGGAAACCATCTTGTGTGCCACTTCAAAGGCACCTCCCTCTGCCCATAATCCTCGGAGTGCACGGGTTCATTTGCACTTTAAACTCGGAGGAAAAAAGCAAAGCAAAAAGAAAAATGAAAGAGGAGACGGAAATCTGAGAGTGAAAAGCCAGACCAGAAGTCCAGAGAAGAATTTTATTTGACATAATAAACATGGTTTTCTCCATAGATATGTCATTGCTTTGTCTGGAATGTTTCACAGTAGGACATTAAACCTTTCTATCCTCATGGAGACCAAACCAGACCAAGTTACAGGTCAGATCTGTGGAAAGGCGACCCCGCTCACCGTCAGAATGTTTGTTTTTCTAAGTATTTTTTAGCTGAAATGTAATAAATATAAGATAAATGTAAGATAGAACTGTTTAAATCAAATCAAATCAAATCAAACAATATTTATAAGGCGCTTTTCATACAAATGTCTGTTTAATGTCATATTGTGCAACTTTCCAGGTAGAGCAATGACATATCCATAGAAACAAGCAGGTTAGGGTCTCCTAACTCACAGTAGAGCTTCTCCTTGTGTTCACATTCTTCTGGCTGCTCTGATGAAAATGGATTCTGAATCTCAATTGCATTTTAAATAGTCCACAAAAAACAAATTAACAACTTAGATCCACAAGGGAAATTGTTTTGGGTACAGTAGCTCACTCATCAAATATAGTGTACAATATATAAAAATATTATATCAGGGCTGTCAGTTATTGCATAATTAGATTAATTAATTACACTGCAAATTAACATGTTATCAAAATTAACACAATTAATTATGAGTGGCAAGTCAGTGCGTATTTTCAATTTGGTGTACGGCGAGCAAATCGCTGCCAGGGCCTTTGGCAAGTTTATTTATAAAAAAAAGAACGAAGACGGGATGATCAACAAGAACACGGTGATTTGGAGCTTTTGTCAAAAAGAATTTTCCGATCACCGAAGCTGCTCCAGCCTGACGGATCATTTGAACGATAAACACAGACATCCCAAGTTCCAAAAAGTCATTTCAGGCCACTTATTTTAACAACTTTTTATTAACTTAACTGAGTTCTTAAACATTAAATTTTAAAATTAAACATAAACATTAAATTAAATTAAACATTAAATGATTAAATATTGAAATTTAATGTTATTTGTGTTTAAACATTTCAAATATATGTCCATGTTTGCATAAAACACCTGTCACCAGCCTATTTTACACACAGTGCACCTCACCACAGTGCACCTCACCACAGTGCACCTCACCACAGTGTCATCATTTTTCACCCTAATCAGACAGGGATATATTTTTGTATATTCTGCCGTAAAATGAGTTTTATATTTTCGTTTTTAGATTCTGCCATCTCGCTGCACTAAATTATAACTTCAGAGAAAGTAAATTGAAGCCCGCCCACACTGAAAGCTGATTGGCTAGTCTTGCTGAGTGTAACCAATCAGCGCGTTCTCTGGCCAGACAACACACGCATACACACACACACACACACAGACACACACACACGCGTGCAGGTTCCACAAGCACAAATTCTCTCTCTCTCTCTGTCTCTCTCTCTCTGTCTCTCGTGCGCATTCCGTTTGAAGTAGTCTGTGATGATACAAGAGTTATTATCTTGCGTGCACGCTCTGCACAGTCCAAAACAAAAACAAAACAAACAAAAAAACACCTCACATTGTCTAAAATCCGGGATATTTTATCCGACACGCGGGCGTCAGGGAGCCACTATAATTTTCCGAGAGACTCCCGAAACTTCCGGGAGGCTTTTGATGTCTGTAAACACGTCCGGACAAGTCCCATTGTTACCGGTGATAAAGCGAGCGTGAACGCACTTCAACGAACCAACAAACCACCAAACCACCAAATCAAAAAACCACCAAACCACGCTCACAGAATTTGGAAAACAAATGAGCAAAGCGACCACAAAAAAACTGACAAAGAAAAAAACTGACTGAGATTAAAATGCGATTAATTAGGTTAATTATTACAAATCCTGTAATTAATTAGGTTATTTTTTTTAGATTGCCTGACAGCACTACTCTAAATACATACATATTTTTTGTTTCCCATGACCTCTCTGTGTAATAGTGTTCTCACGATACTAAAATTTCAAACTTGATTTTGATTCTAAGGAATAGAATCCATAGTCGATGCCGATTCCGATACAGTGATGATTATTCTGTTCCATAGTGGTCCTTTTTGATAAAATAAACTCAATATCCTGTAATCTGGGGTGTTTTAGATGAAGAAATCATATTGTAAACATTTTTGTTGTTGTTGTTTCTTTTATGAGAATTCAACAAACCTGTTCCAAGAAAAGCCCACAGCATCACTGTGATACCTGCACTATTGAATCCATAGAAATATTGTTGCATCAGTTGTTTATGTCCCAAACTTGAGACTGATTGTCAAAAAGTAAAACCTGTCCAAAAGTGTAGATGGTATAGAACATCGTTATGAACTTTAAACTTTTCCTCCAATCTTTGAGTTGGCGTTATGTGCAGTTAAAGGACCCATATTACACTATTTTCTGATGTGTAATGTTGTTTCCTCATCACAAACAAACCTGGAGTTGTTTCATTCACATGTTTACCACACAAACCCTTCATATTAAAACTCAGTTCTTCTCTCAAACAGAAAACACTGTTCCACCTGGTGATGTCATGTGGTGATACAGGAATTGCTCCACTATGTTACGCATTCCATACACCTTCACTAGAATCATGTGGATGATTTGGATGATACTGAACTAAAGGGAAAAGGTTGGTTAACTTGAAAACTACTGCTGCATGACATCACAAGGTGGAACAGAGCATTTTGAGCTTTGGAGATGTAAACAGACTAATAATAAAGGATCACTCAAACATGCGTGAAAGAAACAAAACAAAACTCTAGTGTTGTATATTGCGTGTTCTATCAGAGACGACCAAGATTCAAAAAGGTTCAAATTTACCAAAAGTTTATTTCCTTAACAATATTTCGAATACAGAGCTCTGGGTCCAAATTTCTGCCCTGGTGCGTACAACCCTACGTACGACTTACCCAGCGCGAACAAAGAAGGCTACGTTCAGACTGCAGGGCTTAATGCTCAATTCCAATTTTTTTGTGAAATCAGTTTTTTTGCGAGGTCGTTCACGTTTCCAATTAAATGTGACTTGTATGCGATCTCCAGTGTGAACTTTAAACGCCCCAAAAGTGTCCCGCATGCACCTTGGAGGACACGACGAGGTCACGTGCAGCGAGCGTGCTCAGTGTTTACGGAAGTCGCCTAAAGTTGCTGTCGTACCGGAGCCAAAACATGTACAGCTTATTTGTTTTAAGGAGGAGACAGAGAAAGAGAAGGAGAAGGTTTTTGGCCACGGAGTTTTGCGGGCAGTGGCTGCAACGTCCGTAGAAATGAACGTGTTGGTGCGGAGTCGCAGACAAGAGTGGTGGGATTGCTACGTGCTTCGCCGCTTCACTGATACGGAGTTTATATACTATTTTCGCATGATGAGAAGAACGTTTGTGTACATTTGTGAGCGCCTACTTGTACCACTCTCACTGGAGGAAACGCCCAGGTCAGATAAATGCGACCTGGCCGTTCAGACTGAAGTCGCATGTCAAAAGATCGGATGTGTATCGGTTTTAGGACCACATATCCAAGTGGCCTCGATTGCATTTGAAAAAAAAATTGGATCTGTGTCGTTCAGACTGTCATTAGAAGATCAGATACAGGTCTCATAGAGGCGAGAAAATCGGATTTGGGTCACTTTAGGCTGCAGTCTGAACGTAGCTGTAGTGATTCCCCTTCTCCCTCAGACCCAGATCGATATCCAGTACAATTTATAAATATGCAAAACATGTGGATCGGATTCCGCTCGCTCTTCCTTGCTTTCTCCCACTCTACTGCCAGACACGCCCACTACTCCTTTCCGTTTGGGGACATCCCCTCCTGGCATCTGCACACATCACATTCCAAACAGAGACAACTGACTCTGCCTGAAAAACATGATTAATTAATCATTTCTTCACTAGGTGTGTTTTAGACGGGGGTAACAGCATTATAACATGGCTAAAAGCTCACAAGAGTCAATTTTGCCTTTGCCTTTGCTTATGTAATAAGAAAGGCAGATGCACTTGAGCGTTCGGCAGTGGGGGTAGCAGGGAGCAGAGTGAAAGTGAAATCTTTACATAGTAGCTTATTGGCAAAAGGAGAACTTCAGTGTGTCAGCTGGACAAAGTTTATTTGGTCGATGATAAAAGGAGAAATTCAATTTGTCAACTGGACAAAGTTTGTTTGGTCGAAAACGTTTCGCCGCTCATCCGAGAGGCTTCGTCAGTTCTGGGTCGAGTGCTGGTTAGACACTGCTTATATCTAGCTGCAGGGAGGAGCTCACTACCCTGAATTCTTCTGAAACTTCCTCAAGTTGAGATAGTTTTTTAGTTGAGATAGTTTTTTAGTTGAGATAGTTTCAGAAGAATTCAGGGTAGTGAGCTCCTCCCTGCAGCTAGATATAAGCAGTGTCTAACCAGCACTCGAACCAGAACTGACGAAGCCTCTTGGCGGCGAAACGTTTTCGACCAAACAAACTTTGTCCAGTTGACAAATTGAAATTCTCCTTTTATCATGGATTGTACCTGGATGCCTGAGGGATTCTTCACATAGTAGCTTATTGTTGACATTTTACACATCTGTTGTCTACAAGGGGCAAATATTAAACCTAAAATATGTTGACTATGAGCGAAAAAGGGGCAGGCTGAGCACCCCTTGGACCCATCTGTGCCCGTCCCCGAGTGCAACCTCTGCAGCTCAGGGAGGGAGTTCTGGAGGTTCTGAGCTTTCACATGAGGCCTGCCCGTATACTGGGAATGAGAAAATCTTATATATGTGATTTTGTGAACACTGGAGGATGTGACCGGAGCACACAGTGACTCAGAGGTCCACAGTGAAGGAGGGAGAGAGGAAGAGGGAGGGAGGAGCGAGGGAACAGGGAGGAGGGAGGAATGTAGGTCAGGAATCAGGGTTAGACCTCAGCCAAGTGACCGTGAATAAGCACAACTGTGGTTATCACTGCTGATCAGTGAAACGGAGGAGAACAGAGTCAAGGAAATAGAAAAATCTTGGCCCTTTATTTGTTTGTTTATTTGTTTGTTTGTATGTATGTTAAATGATGCAATTAAAGCCCCCAACATATGTAGATTATGTTACTTTATATGGTTTTGAAAATGCTATATTTGCTAAAAACAACGTATTAAAATGCATCCCACTAATGAAACTTCTGCACATCGCATCAGGTTTGTGAAGTTGTAGTGTATTGTTTTGTATCCTGCTTTTTTATATGGTGATGCAGGTTTGTGAGCTGAGCATTAAACAGAATCTTACACGAGAATGCTTACGGGTAAAAACGACAAAATATTTTATCGGAAGTGCCTTTCGTTTAGACGGTGACGGCGTTTTGGGGGCTTAAAAACGCAAAAAACTGAAACCTCCCTCCAAAGTGGAAAACTTTTTCGTCTACACTGCCCAAGACGCAAAACTCTGGTCAAATCTGCTGACATGGCGTACGTGTTTACGTCACATCAGTCCATATATCAGTGTACTTTGTTTGGCAGGACTCCCAGTCCACACCTTGTTGCGCCTTCGTTGCTTTGTAGTCTAACGTGGTCTGAAGCAATAGTTGAACTTCTTCGTCTGACCACACATTTTTTTTTTTTACTCCCGGTAGCCATGTTTTATTTTGCTTTTCGCGGCGCAGATGTGAAGACGGAAGATTCTACACATGCGCGCGGACATAGTGATAATGTATCACAGCGCCACCTAGCCGCCTGGCATGCATACCCAATCCAATTCCACATACTGTTGCGTCACCGTATGCATGCAGATTTCCTCACGAAAATGCTAGTCTAAACGCGGAATATAAAGTTAAGACGCGAGGCCACTTTTGATCTTCTGTTCAAACCGTCATCATATAAACGTAGCCTTAGGCTACGTTTATACGGCGACGATCAAAACAGAAGACGCAAAAGTGGCGTCTCGTCTTCAATTTTTTATCCGCGTTTATACGAAGACGCAAAAGTGGACGCAAAAGCCAGCGAAGGGAGGCGCTGGACTGAAAAAAACAAAAAAACAAAACAAAAAAAAAACCATCACAACAGCATCAAGTTACATTTCTAACCACGACTGTACCGGCTGTGGGGTCTCCCCTTACACAAGTGTGGAAGTCTAACGCATGACATTAGCGGACTATGTAGCCCGCTTAAAGAGCTCGAACGATGGGCATACGTGACCCGCCATCTCAGGGCCCCTGTCTGGTTCTACCCACGTCAGACGGCTCCTGGGCACTGCGGGTCAGAGTGCTGGTAGCTCGGTGCGGCGCGGGCCGCTCGCGCTCGACCCCTCGGAGGTGAGACCGAGACGAACCGTATCCTTCCCAGTGGCCTTATCACGGAGCCCCTCCGCGGGGGTACGGCAGGCGACCGTACCCCCTAATCCCACGGACCGAGCGGGGGCCGGCTATCGTCAGACACTATTTCTCAAAGCTGCCCGTAAGAGACTTCCCCCGCCCCGGGGTCTCGAACCAAGTATACCGGAGCCGGGGCAACTTCCCCGTCCGGTCCGTGCGCGAGGCGCGGCGGCACGCAACTACCGGTGCTCACGACCCGCTGGAGCCGGTAGTGGTGGTCCACCGGTGCTCAGGACCCGCTGGAGCCGGCCCCTTATCCCGGCTCCAGCGGGTCCTGAGCACCGGTGGAGCCGCTGGAGCCGGGATAAGGGGCCGGTGGTGGTCCTCCTCATTGTATTGCCGCATCTATGTGACGTAAACGTGTACTGACGTGAGCAGATCTGACCAGTTTTGCGTCTTGGGCACTTTACACGGAGACGCTACAGCGGAGCGTATTTAACTTTTCCACTCTGGAGGGTGGTTTCAGATTTTTGCGTTTTTAGGCCCCAAAAACGCCGTCACCGTCTAAACGAAAGGCACTTCCGATAAAATATTTTGTCGTTTTTACCCGTAAGCGTCCTCGTGTAAACGGGCCCTTAGAGCTATTTGTTAATACAGTTAGAATACAGTACAGAATACAGAATACAGTTGGAATAGGGGCTGGGAGAGATCGCTAGATTACTCAAACATCCATGGACGACATCAGGTGTGCTGTTGGTGACGTAATAATATTATAACATGGTAGAAAGCCCCATTTTAATTTTATTTTCTTCATTCACACATGTTTGAGTAAACCTTTATTATTAGTCTGTGTACATCTCCAAAGCTCAAAATGCTCCACTTTAGTATTGAAATCAAGTTTAATATCGAACCTGAGACCTTCTTGCTGTGACGTAAAAGCACTCACGACTATGCCACTCTTTTCCAAAACCTGCAAGTCTGTTATTATTACTACTAAATTATGGATTTATGGGTGCTCATTTTGAACATTTTCAGACTTTCCGACCATTTTCACAGCGTATTTCATTTAGTTTGCCCTTTTCCAAATGCCACGCTGCCGAAGTTTGCAGTCAAATTCAAACTGGCATTCGTCCTCGTGAAGTACTGGAGGTGAGGCACAGTCATGGTGTCTTTGAGAACTGGGGAGTTTGTATTTTTTTCTCACGTTTGGTCTGTGGAGATTGGGTAATTACAGTTTCTTTTGTTTCTGAAATACGGACAGATGAAAAAAAATAAACTGAGTCAGCTAAATGTTGCTAGCGGTTTAGATAAGGCTCCTGGAGCTCTAAGCCAACATATCTTGTACATAAGATAAGATAAGCCTTTATTGATCTCACACAGGAGAAATTTACTCGCCACAGTAGCTCCAGGACATTTGGACAAGAGGGAAAAAAAGTGCATGCAGGCAGGGAGGGGATAAAGTAAGTAATAAATAGTACAAATTGTAATACGTAATAATTAAACATTATTGTAAACATTATTGTACGAGGGTCATTCAAAAAGTTCTAAGACAAATAAAAAAAATACTTTATTTTTGAAAGTAACAAACTTATTTTTCTACATAACATCCACCTAAGTCAATACACTTCTGCGAGCGATGTTTCCACCGAAAAATTCCTTCTTGATAGAATTCTGGAGCTTGTCTAGTCAACCAGGTCACAACCTCCCTCTTCGCTTCAAGTATGGACTGAAATCTTGTTCCTTTTAAATGTTCCTTCAACTTTGGAAATAGGAAAAAAACATCCATAAACATTGTGCAAAGTTTCAATAATTTCTTTAGTTTTCCATTGAAGTTTTGTTAGAAATGTAATGTTTGCTCATACTTCAAATTGGCTCATTTTGGAGGGTCACAAAAGTGGGTTGTGCAATATATAACAAAGCTAAAATGCCGAAACGTGTCAAATGTGTTTATCAGTCATCAGTGGTACGATTCCAGGTCATTTTGTTGAACTAGTTCGACTCATTTTGAATTTATGCCATTCGTCTTAGAACTTTTTGAATGGCCCTTGTATAGTGTGTGTGTTCTAACAGGTGAAAAAGGCTGAATTTTACTAAAGCTATTCTCACTTAAAGGTCCTAAATTATGCAAATTTGACTCCTTTGAGCTTTAAACCATGTTATAATGTTGTAACCTCATCAAAAACATGCCTGGGGTTGTGTTTTGTTTCATTTACACATGTTTGAATAATCCTTTATTCTAAGTCTGTCTACATCCCAAAGCTCAAAATGCTCAAAAGGCCTTTTGTTCAGAGCAGATTTGCAATTCCAGGGCTGAAATTATTGAAATTATTCTAGTCAAGGTGTACTGAGTTTAAAGGAGAATGAACGTTTTTTACAATCTGAGCCTTATTTCGGTAATAAGTTGTTTTACTCATCCATAGCACTTTGGTGTCATATGGAGCACTTCCGGAGATGTTTTAGATTTGCGATCTCCGTAACGTGAGTTCTCGGGGCATATGTTTGCGGTCTCCAAATAACACAAAATGTAGCACTTTTCAAATCATAGAAGCTCAATGTCTTTGTCTACACTTTCGTTTGAGTCAAAAATGGCCTGTGATCTGAGATTTATCCTTAAAGATCCCATGACATGGTACTTCTTGATGCTTTTATATGGCGCCTTAATGGTTCCCTAATACTGTAAATGAATCCTTCAAAATCAACACTCAGAGAAAGACCCATGTACACAGACATGGTTAAAAAATCTCTCTCTGAACACCTCATTCTGGGCGTTGTTGCTTGAATGCAAATGAGAAGGACAGAGATAGGTCAGAGCAGCGGGTGGGGGAGGCCAAATGCGCCGCTGGTTCCTTGTTTTAGCGCTGCGCTGGCCTCACTTCCGTGTTTTAAGAGCGGAGGAAGAAAGGAGAGCCGTTTCAATGAAAAAAACACATTTTCACAGAAAATAAAATGAAACCACTGCTGTTTCAGATGTCCAGAGGCTCGGATAAAGGACTTCCGAGCCTAGAAACACTCGCACGTGCCTCCAGGCAAATAAAAAAACGCATTTCGCATTGCGTAGCTCATTCGCGGTCCAAACTCTCTGGGCGTGAGTTCAGAGAGTGTGGGTAGAAAAACAGACGGGGGGTGGAACTGCATTTTCCGTGTGACGTCAGAAAGTTTCCTTGTTCAGAATCGCCCGTTTGAGCTGTGTTTTTTTCAAACGCAGAAAAGGATCGCAAATGCTCAGTTTAGACATTTCGCAACTTTTAGCCATGAGGGGGCGCCCTAAACAGGGTAGGGGAGCTCACATTAACGTTCAAAAACCTCAGAAAGTGAAAATTTTATGCCAGGGGACCTTTAATTTACAGCTTTGCATTTCATGTTTGGGCCCCGAGAGCTGAGAGCGAAATAAGCTGTGACTCCGCACATGCGCACTGACGTCCTCATCTACTCGAAACTATGGATAAATCTCAGATTACCGGCCACTTTTGACTCAAACGAAAGTGTAGACTAAGACATTGAGCTTCTATGATTTGAAAAGTGCTAAAGTTTGTGTTATTTGGAGACCGCAAACATATGCCCCGAGAACTCGCGTTACGGAGATCGCTAAACTAAAACATCTCTGGAAGTGCTCCAAATGACACCAAAGTGCTATGGGTGAGTAAAACAACTTGTTTTATTACCAAAATATGACTCAGTGGAGCACTTCCTGTATTGCCTCATGATGTCACAAGGTGGAACAAGGTGGAATTGTTTTCTGTTTGCTTTAATATACAGGCTTTGTGTGTTAAACATGTGTGAATGAAACAAAACACAACTCCAGGTCTGTTTTTGATGAGTAAACATTATAACATAGATCGGAAAATAGTGATGTAGTAAAATGTGCAGGCTCCAGTGTCAGGCGTACCTCCAGTGTGAGGCCCGGAAATAACAAACTTTTTTGCACGACCAGTGAGAGTCCGGTGGTGAAAAATTGCTTATTTAGTTTCTCTGCTGTTTTGCTGATCATAGTCCTGGTTGTGTGCATTTAGGAGGCGTGTTTGTGCAGCGGTGTTACTGAGACGACACTTTTTACAAAGTTAGTGTAGCGTAGTAGTTAGTGTGTTCCCTGAATTTCCCTACTCATGTTGATTTCAGACATCCTGTTATTTTCATTTATAACAGCTCTGGAAAAAAAAAAAAAGAGACCACTGCACAATTATCAGGTTTCTGGTTTTATTACTTATACCTATAATTAGTGTGTTTGGGCAAAAGGAACATTTTTGTTTGAGTCTATAAACTACTGACAACATTTTCCCCAAATTCCAAATAAAAATATTATCGTTTAGAGCATTTATTTGCAGAAAATGACAAATGATCAAAATAACAAAAAAGATCCATGTTTTCAGACCTCAAACAATGCAAAGAAACAAGATCAAATTCATTTTAAAACAACATAATACTAATGTTTACACTTGAGAAGAGTTCAGAAATCAATATTTGGTGCAATAACCCTTATTTTTAATCACAGCTTTCATGCGTCTTGGCATGCTCTCCACAAGTCTTTCACATTGTTCTTGGGTGACTTTATTCCACTCCTGGTGCAAGAACTGAAGTAGCTCAGCTTTGTGTTTGTGTTGGAATTCAACAGACGCTGGAATGGAATGGCTGTAATACATGTAGAGATGCTGATTTCAGAAAAAAATGTAGTGGTCTCTTATTTTTTTCCATATATATATATCAGTTTGTATAGTATATATATATATATATATATATATATATATATATATATATATATATATTATATATATATATATATATATATGGTATATATTTTTTGCTAATCTTTGACGTGTTATGTTTTTAAGAAACTAATGTGTTTCACGTTACAAAGTTGATTAATTAAATACAAACGCACACTTCCGGTACTTTTACTTGTGTTCACTCCTATGGCTTCATCAGTTTGTACAGTTTATTATTATTATTATTTTTTTTTTTTTTTTTACTCTTTCTGCAAACAGCAACACTTAACTTAACTAAAACTAAACAGCTGCTATTTATTTATTTATTTATTTATTTATTTATTTATTTATTTATTTATTTATTTATTTATTTATTTTATTTATTTATTTATTTTTGCAATAAAAAAGTTATAGAAATAAAATACTTGTTTTTTTTATCTAGAAAAAAAAAAAAGAAAGAAAACCACACCAGTCCTTTCTAATGGTTTGCTGCCCTCTAGGGACCAATTTTATATACATTTTTGTTTTGGGTTTTGTAAACGCATTTTAATAATCAAAAATGTTGCAGTGTGCACTTTTAAAATATAATTTTTCCAAAATTATTGCGCAAAATGGCTTTGATTTTTAGCAACGATGTACGTTCCAAATCCCGTTTCTAAGCTCCAATCAGAACCCCAGTCTTATTATTGTCACCACATCTCTGTCATCCTCAGCCTCTATAATCCCTTTACCTCTCCCTCTCTCTTTCACACACACACTCTTTTTTCTTCTATCTGTCTCTGCTTCTCTCTCTCTCATCTCTTCCATCATTCTTTCTGCCCCTCCTCTTCTTCCCTCCTTCTTTCTCTCCTCTTAAATCCTCTGGGGGGTGTGCATATTCTCCCCTCCTCTTTTTATTCCCTCTGCTCTTGCCCTCTCTCCTCTCTCCCTCCATCTTTCTCGCTTATATCTCTATCCGACCTCTCTCTCTCCTCCCCTCCTCTGCTCTTGCGTTACTCCCTCTCCTCCTCTCTTTCTCTCCTCTGCTGCTCTGGTGGTATTACTCATAGTACCTCTCTCACTCGCCTTTCTCTCTCTCCTCTCACTCTCTTTCTCCTTTCTCTCTCATCTCGTCTTTTCCTTCATTTGCTCCTGCTTGAGTTCTCATATTCCCTCCTGATCTGACTCGCTGCATGTGGTTGTTCAATCCCTCTGCTCCCTTCCTTCTCCCTCTTTCTCTCCTCTTTTCCCTCTCCTCTGCTGCTCCTGCTATAGTAGTAGTCTCTGCTCTCTCTCTCTCTCTCTCTTTTTCTCTTTCTCTCTCCTCTGCATCTCCCGCTGTTACTGCTCTGGTGGTAGTAGTAGTAGTAGTAGTAGTAGTAGTAGTAGTAGTAGCAGTAGTAGTCGTTGTAGTCCCTGTGCTCATCCCTTCCTCACCTTGCTCTGTCTCTCTCGCCATGTTCTTTCTCTGTCACTTTCTCTCTCACATTGTCACCTCTCTCTCCCTCTATTTCATCCGTTCTTTCTCTCTCTCACTCTCTCTCTCTCTCTCTTCACTCTCTCTTTCTCTTTCTCCTCTGCTCCTTCTTTTGTAGTATTCGTCCCTCTGCACCTGTGTGGAGCTCCTGATCCGACTTCACTGGTGCATTTAGTCCCTCTGCTCCTCTTCTCCTCTCTCTCTCCTTCTCTCTCTCTCTCTCTGTCTCTCACCCTCACTCTCACTCCTCCCCTCTTCTTTTACCTCTCCTCTACTCCCGCTTCAGCAGTAGTAATCCCTGTGATCCACTGTGGATAATACAGCAGGTTCTTTCTCCTCTCTCTCTCTCTCTTCACCTTTTTCTCTCTCTGTGTCTCTCTCCTTTTCTCTCTCTCTTTCCTCTCTTGTCTCTCCTCTCCCCTTTCTCTCTCTCTTCTCTCCATCATCTCTCTCTCTCGTCTTATCCCTTTCTTCCTTTCCCCTGCCTCTGCTTAAGTATCAGTAATAATATTCCCTGTGCTTGTGTGTGGACAGTACGGTGATTTCTCTCTCCTCTCTGTCCATGTTTCTCTCATCTCTCTCTCTCTCTCTCTCTCTCTCTTTCCTCTCCTCCTTTCTCCCTCTCCCCTGCCTCTGCTTTAGTATCAGGAGTCGTAGTATTATTCCCTGTGCTCGTATGTGGACACCACTGCTGCTTCTCTCTCCTCTCTCTCCTTTTCCATCCTCTCTGTCATCTCTCTCTCTCTCTCTCCTCTCCCCTGCCTCTGCTTTAGTATCAGCAGACGTAGTATTATTCCCTGTGCTCGTGTGGACACCACAGCTGCTGATCTGGCTCACTGGTGCGTGTCTTCTGTCATGTTTTGTGGACTGAGACGAGAGGTTGGGGCTAACGCTGTGGGTGAGTGGGGTTTTATCTACTACTACTACTACTACTACTACTACTACTACTACTACTACTACTACTACTACTACTACTACTACTACTACTACTACTGCTGCTGCTGCTGATGATGATACTGCTGCTGATACTTCTAAAATTGTATTATATTGTAAAAAGTTGTATGAGATTTTGTTGTTTTGACATTTCGTATGTTTTACGCACATATACTACTACTACTACTACTACTACTACTACTACTACTACTACTACTGCTACTACTACTGCTACTACTACTGCTGCTGCTGCTGCTACTGCTACTATTAGTATTGCTGCTATTTCTACTTCTAAAGTCAGTCTAGGCTTCAGGTCATGTTTTGTCACTTGAAATGAAATATTGAGGCAAATGATTTGGGTGAGGGGGGTTTATGTGTATTGCTACTACTGTTACTTCTTCTACTACTCCTGCTACTATAATTATTACTACTACTCCTAACGCTAAAACGATGTGGGTGGGTGAAGTTTCATGCACTGTTAAAGTACACTGACACTGCTGCTTAAAATGACACTGACACTGCTGCTTAAATTACACCATTTGAGCTTAATTACGCTACACATTGTGTGTTTTACTTATTTGTATCATATACAAGTTTGGGGGGGGCTGGTGCTGGCTCGTGGTTACGTGAAGACAGAATAGCGCCAGGAAGGCCAGGAAATCCAACTTTTAGTTTTCCTATTACTTCTTTTGCACTTGTTATTTATGACAAATTATTATAGTGGTTTGCCTTTTTTGCCACTTCCTCACGTATTACTTCCTGTTACTTATGATACACAATAGTGTTCATTATTTGTTTTTATGTGTACAGTAATGTGTATAGAATGTACCTCGGTTGTTCATTTATTTATGATACAGGATTGCACTGTTTGCACCATTTTTGCCAATTTAATGTGTAGTAATTTTACTTTTTTTTAAAATGTTATTCTGTAATGTACAGATTGTTAAATTTTTTGTCATTTATATGGTGCGACTTCAGTGGAGTTATTTTAAGTCTTTTTGTTAATTATGTTACTCTATGGTAACTCAATGTGCACTTTTAGAGTACTGACTGATTCTGCAATATTGTGACCACCAGGGGGTGCTGGAGTGCACTTTTGCTTTCTTAAATAGCTGTAGGCCTACATGGCTATAATGTGAAATAATTGCGCCTTTGGTCTTTTTTATGTTCAAAAACTTTTTTTGTAATTATTGTTTATATTTTTTATTGCAGTACTCATTAAAACTGTACATTTGTTTTTGAAAGTAGTTGTTGTGAATTGAGTTTGTATGGACAATGGTCTTGTTTGTTTTTGGGTGGTGGGGCGGATGTTAGGGTTTGGTCGGGGGGCAAGAGTGGCTTTCGCCCAGGGAGTAAATCACTCTAGGAACGCCACTGAGTGGCACAGACTGTCAGCCTCACTTCTGTCAGTCTGTCCCAGGGCAGCTATGGCTACAGTAGTAACTTAGCACCACCTCTGAGTGTGGAGTGAATGAATAATGACTACGGTGTAAGGCTTTGAAAGGTTTCGACAAGTCTGTAAAGCACATTATTATTGTGATGATCTTGAATTCCCTAAAATCCAGGGCTGCAGGTCCTTAATCTTTTAGTCACTTAATCGTTAATCTTTAATCAATCAAAATCTGTATTAGGCAGTGAATTATTTTGGTAACACTTCAGTTTAGGGACCACATATTAGTTGCTAGCTAATACTAAAATGCATAATAACTGCTTAGTGAGTATTTATTATGTACTTTCAATGCATTTTTGGCTAAGGCTGTGTTTTACAAGTACTAAGAAATGAATGTTCCACCCAAAGGACAAAACACCGAGCCACAAACAAAGCAATGTGGTCTACTCCATTCAGTGTAGTGAAGACTGCAGTGAGCGCTATATTGGAGAAACAAAACAGCCACTTCACAAGAGGATGTACCAACACAGACGAGAGAGTCAGAGTGGACCTCAGTCTGCTGTACATCTTCACCTAAAAACCACGGGCCACTCCTTTGAGGACAGTGAGGTACAGATCTTGGCCAGAGAAAAGAACTGGTTTGAGAGGGGAGTTAAAGAGGCTATTTTTGTCAAGAAACAGAATCCTTCCTTCAACAGAAATGGAGGTCTCAGACATCATTTGTCTCCCATCTATAACTCTATCCTCAAACCTAAATCAAAACAAAGAAAACAATAGTGCAGCAGGTCAGGTCCAGAGGTGTGAAAACACCATTATGGCCCTGAATGGTTCTGCTAACAAAACCCACACTCCACTCCCACTGCATATTTAATAGGCCCACCTAACCAGTGGTGAAAGTAGTTTTCATTTCTTACAGGTGCTATAATGTCCAGTGCATCACTTTACCGAGAAAAAAAACAAGAAAAAAAAACACTCGTTTTACCTGTTTTTTTGTTTTTTTGTTTTTTACGTTTTACAACTTAAAATATAACTACAGTGCTGACTCAGCATAAACCCTCTTTTGCCGGGGGGGGGGGGGGGGGTTCAAACTCACAACCCCCAGGGGGAAAAATCAGTGACTTACCAGTTGAGCTAATCAGCCAGTAACCATCTGAGCTAACATGCCGGTAGCTTTCAGTTATTCTCGAATGGCATAGTGTGGTTGTGTTTTTTACTTGAATAGCGCACCTTACTTCAAATGTGGGTCAAATGTGGGTTTTGGCCACCATTAAGCATATTCTCTTAGCGGTGCTGTGTACCAGCTGTGAATTTTATACCAGTGCTCCGTTCCGGTGCGCACCGCTTTACTTTCCCCACTGCACCTAACTGAACAGAAACTGAAAACAAGTAGGTGTGGTAGCCTCAGAGTAATTTCATTGTACACTCAACAAAAATATAAACGCAACACTTTTGTTTTTGCTCCCATTTTTCCTGAGATGGACCCAAAGATCCAAAATTCACTCCAGATACACAACACTACCATTTCTCTCAAACATTGTTCACAAATCTGTCCAAATGTGTGACAGCGAGCACCTCTGCCCCGCCGAGACAATCCACCCCACCTCACAGGTGCGCCACATCAAGATGCCGATCCAACATCATGACCAGTGCACAGGTGCGCCCCAGACTGCCCACAATAAAAGGCCACCCCGATTTTTTTTTTTTTTGCTTTATTGGGGGTCTGGGGACTCTGTACACAATTCTTGGAAGCTGAAAATGTCCCAGTTCTTGCATGGCCAGCATACTCACCGGACATGTCACCCACTGAGCATGTTTGGGATGTGCTTGACCGGCGTATACGACAGCGTGTACCAGCTCCCACTAATATCCAGCAACTTCGCACAGCCATTCAAGAGGAGTGGACCAACATTCCACAGGCCACAACTGACAATCTGATAAACTCTATGCGAAGAAGATGTGTTGCACTGCATGAGGCAAATGGTGGTCGCACCAGATACTGACTGGTTCTGAGTCCCCAGACCCCCAATAAAGCAAAAAAAAATTTCGGGGTGGCCTTTTATTGTGGGCAGTCTGGGGTGCACCTGTGCACTGGTCATGATGTCGGATCGGCATCTTGATGTGGCGCACCTGTGAGGTGGGGTGGATTGTCTCGGCGGGGCAGAGGTGCTCGCTGTCACACATTTGGACAGATTTGTGAACAATGTTTGAGAGAAATGGTAGTGTTGTGTATCTGGAGTGAATTTTGGATCTTTGGGTCCATCTCAGGAAAAATGGGAGCAAAAACAAAAGTGTTGCGTTTATATTTTTGTTGAGTATAGTTAGCTCTTCCCTTCAGGCAGATATAGGCAGTGTCCACCAGCGTCTGACCAGAACTGAAGAAGCAGCTTGGACGAGCTTCGAAACGTATTCAACCAAATCAACTTTTGTCCCGTTGACAAATTGAATTTCTCCTTTTGCCATTAAGACATGAACTATTTTCTTCCCATTACAGTAGTGGGGATCGCAATAGATGTTTTTGTACGTACACTGAAATCTTAATAAGCATTAAGAAGTGTTAAATCTATCTATTAATGCAAGGAACGTCTGTCTGTTTGTTTGTTTGTGTGTTTGTTTGTTTGCCTGTTTGTTTCTTTGTCAGTTCCACGCGTAACTCTCAAACCACTCATCCAACTGATTTCAAATTTTGGAGGGTGTCTTCAAATTTGTGCAGTGCCAAGTTTCGTGTTGTTACGGAAAAATGTCAAAGATACCGGTCAATCACGCAATCACACAGATGGAATAAATAAATAAATACCAATTAATAGTTAAGTCACATCTAATTAGTATACAAATTACCACTTAGTCATTGATTTATATGTGGTCCCTAAACTAAAGTGTCACCACTATTTTACTTAAATTACAAAGGTTTATATGCACAACAGCAGAAAGGATTTAGTGTAAGAAGCCTTTTACACCTAAATACACCGCAGATTCTATTTATACTTTACAGTCAGGTGATCTAAAAGTGTAAGTAGGAGAAATAAGTCAGGAAAAGTTTGCTACATGAAGTTTCTCTCCCAAACTTCTTCGGTGGAATTTCAAAGCAGCTGTGATCCGTCCCTGGCGCTTTCCTGCTTTTCAGATATTCAGTACGGACATTTTTATAGATCCAGAAATCTTGACTTTGGAATTGTGAAACATAATTTAATTCTGCCAAGTGAGAAAAAAATACAGCTATGATAATTAGGTACAAATGAGTACAGTGATGTAAAAATGTGTGAATAAAACAGTAAAAGACCAGAATTATCTTGTCTTGGCTTGTCGTCTTTTAAGATTTCTACCACTTTAAAGGTCAAAATGGACTCTTGCGAGATTTAAGCCATGGTATAATGTTGTTACCTTCTCAAAAACATACCTGGAGTTGTTTTCTTTCATCCACACATGTTTGAGTAACAGTTTACTATTAGTCTGTCTGCGTCTCCAAAGCTCAAAATGCTCTGTTCCACCTTGTGATGTCATGAAGTTGTAGTCAAAGTCAACTTTATTGTCACTTCTATGTGTTCGTCATCCAGTGAATCGAAATTCCTTTTCTCTCTGGCCAAACAGTGCAAAAAAAACAGTGTACAAAATACAATATGAAGACAATACAAAAACTATCTAAGACAAAATCTAAAAGAAGTGCAAAGTAAAAATAAATACAATTTTACAGATGTAGTTTTCAAGTTAACAGCTTCATTTTACCTTTAGTTCAGTAAAGTTTGGCAATTCCAGGGCTGAAATTACACAAATGATTCTAGTGAAAGTGTATAGAGTTTAAAAACTCAATGGAGCACTTCCTGTATTACCACGTGACATCACAAGTTGGAACATGGAGTGTTTTTGTTTGAGAGAAGAACTCGGCCTAAATGTGCAGGATTTGTGTGTTAAACATACTTATATATTTGTGATGAGGAAACAATATTTTAATTATACTGTTGTTTTCTCATCAAAAACATGCCTGGAGAGGTTTTAGATGTCATCCATGCATGTTTGAGTCATTTAGCGATCTCTCCCAGGCCCTTTTCAAGCCCTCCTTACCTAGCCTAGCAAGCCTATGTCACCGATGCTCCCACGTGACAGTTCTCTATATATATACAAAAGCATGATACAAAACCAAACACTACGGCTTCACAAATCTGATGCAATGTGCTGTAGCTTCATTAGCACGCTGAATATGCAGTGAGAGCGCTCTGAAGGGGGTGTGATGTAGCATGCTGAGTAAAAATGAAACTTATAAAACATGTTAATACGTTGTTTTCGGCAAATATACCATTTTCAAGTAACATGATGATCTAAATACAGTATGTTATGTGTTAGCAGTTAAAACCCCATAGAAGTGAAATACCCTTTCTTTAAACACAGTGGTGATGTGATGCCGATTCTGAATGCAGGTTTCTCTCTGTATGATTACCCACAATCCTCCTGGAGATGTAGAGTGGTGCAGTGTGATGGTGATGGGAGCCAACATGGACCAGGAGAGCTCCCATACTTTACAACGTGCAGTAAAGTCTTGTGGGAATCAGGAGGAGAGTGAAGTAAGAGATAGAAAGAGTGCGTTTGGTTGTTTATACTTGAGGCGAAATTTGCTCAAATCACCTCAGAAATTCGGTTTTGTACAATTTGTCTGTGATTTTGTGTTTTGTTTATGGTGGATGCTCTCGTATATGCCTGGTTGATGAGTTTATAAGGGTAAAAAGCAGTGGTGAAAGTAAAGCGGTGCACACCGGAACGCAGCACCGGTATAAAATTCACAGCCGGTACACAGCACCGCTAAGAGAATATGGTTAATGGTGGCCAAAACCCACATTTGAAAAAAAAAGTAAGGTGCGCTATTTAAGTAGAAAACAACAAACAACAAACAACCACACTATGCCATTCGAGAATAACTGAAAGCTACCCGAAACTCTCGTGCAGAGACAGGGCTCTCAAGTTTTGAAGTTCGGAGTGAGATTTCCGGTGCATAACTTACTCTTCTGAGCCACACAGACCGATTTTCTGGGCACAGAAGCTTGAATTGCGTGACTAAATTTCAGCGTGAGAAATACCATGTGTGGTGTGTGAATGAACGTGTGACGTTGAATTGCGTGTGTCACACTCTCAAAGCGTGAGACTTGAGAGCGCTGTGCAGAGATATCTGCAGTCTGTTAAGCAAGGATTGTCAAAACTTATCTGCTTTTTTCCACATACAGTAGGCCTAAGTAGGCAGCACCATTTACGTAGGCCCACAAAAATATGAAATAATTAAGTATATTAAAAAAGTTATTTATCTATGAAAAAGGTGTAAAACTTAAAAAAAACAAAACAAAACAAAAAAAACGGGTAAAACGAGTGTTTAAAAAAAAAAAAGGTAAAGTGATGCACTGGACATTATAGCACCTGTAAGAAATGAAGACTACTTTCACCACTGGTGAAAAGTAGCTGTTAACTTGAAAACAAGGAGCTTTCTACCATCTTCTAATGTTGTAACCTCCTCAAAAACATGCCTGAAGAGGTTTTAGATGTCATCCATGCATGTTTCAGTAATCTGAAGCATTTCAATATATTTTTTTTTTGGCTAATATAGCATTTTCAAAACAAAAGATTAAGGCTGTGTCCCATTTCTCTGTCTTACCCCTTCCCCTTTAGCTACGTCTTTGTCTTGCCCCTCGATAACGAGCTGAGAGCTGTTTGTTGAATGTACTGTTTGCGTCATCATCCCTTGCCTCTACCTGAGCTGCTACGTCTACAGAGGCGACAACAATTGACGCAAACAAACGTAAACAAATGTCAAGGATTATCGCGTGCCTCAGCTCGATAAAAAAAACTAGCATGTTTATACATGAAAGTTCGATGAAAACGAAAACGTCGGCTAAACAGACATCACTACAATTAAAACCGCAACAACAGTTCACTAAAAGTAACGTAGAACATAAGCGTCATAATTGTAAACCTGCTAAACTGTTAATCGATAATTACAACTGCTGAAAATACATTTATGAGACTCCTTGGCTGGTCGATGTGACGCTGTCATCCTGATCCCAAAACCTACCTGAGCTTGTAGGAGTACCCCTTCGTTTCAAGTCTGGTCGAGGGCTTACTTCGTTTCAAGGGGTATGTAGCCCTCGGTCGTGGCTGTAGCCCTTGATCAAAATTAGAATCGGGACACTCCTTGCCCTCACACGAACGCGCAAAACCAAGGGGTAGGGGTAAGACGAAGGGGTAAGACAGAGAAATGGGACGCAGCCTAATTAATACTCCTAAACAGAACCAGGAACACTCGTATTGATCACAGGCTCCTGAAAATGTGACGTGATTCTATTTGTTCTTGGGTTTTCAGACCGTCTTAAAACTTTTTGACATTGTTTGCTAATGTGAGCATCGCTATGGTAACCACTGAACATCCCTCTATAGACACACATGTAGAGCACCTCCGGCCTGATGCCACTTGAAAGCATCGGCACAGCTCCCTGCCTTCTGTTTGAAATCATCCAGCTCTAGAACTTGAACACAAGCAATTTAAAACATCTCTCGGCCCTCACTCTCAAAGCTTCTATCTTGTTGTAATTTCCGCGTATTGACATGTTCTGTCACTGCCAAACAAAATGGTATTCCTTTCATCTTTATCTCTCCGCTGTAGCCTCGGCCTCTCTCCGGAGGGATCCAAAGCAGGTTTATTTTCTGTGCTCCCCCACCTGCTAAACTGTTTCTGCTTTGTATATTTCTGCCATGTTTTTGTCGCTATTATCGGAAGCGCCATGACAAATTATAGACTGAACAATAGCTAGCCGTCAGTACGTTTTTTCGGTATTGTTAAAATACGTTTGTTAAAGGAAAAGTAACGTTTTTTTTACAATCTGAGCCTTATTTCGGTAATAAAACAAGTTATTTTACTCACCCATAGCACTTTGGTGTCATATGGAGCACTTCCGGAGATGTTTTAGATTTGCGATCTCCGTAATGTGAGTTCTCGGGGCACATGTTTGCGGTCTCCAAATAACACAAACTTTAGCACTTTTCAAATCATAGAAGCTCGATGTCTTAGTCTACGATTTCGTTTGGTCAAAAGTGGCCTGTAATCCGAGATTTAGCCATAGTTTCGAGTAGATGAGGAGGCCAGTGCGCATGTGCGGAGTGTGCTCTCAGCTCCCGGGACCCAAACATGAAACGCAAAGCTGTAAACTATGGCTAAATCTCGGATTACAGGCCACTTTTGATTCAAACGAAATCGTAGACTAAGACATCGAGCTTCTATGATTTGAAAAGTGCTAAAGTTTGTGTTATTTGGAGACCGCACGGGGCATATTACATGCTCAGGGAATATATTATATGCCCCGAGCTATGGCTAGAAGTCACGCTAGGCTAACGCAAATCTAAAACATCTCTGGAAGTGCTCCATATGACACCAAAGTGCTATGGGTGAGTAAAACAACTTGTTTTATTACCGAAATAAGGCTCAAATTGTAAAAAAACGTTACTTTTCCTTTAAAGCGACGTAACTTTAAGTGTGTAACTTTTTAGCAATGAGACTGTTTAAAAACACAACTCCAGGTATGATTTTGACGACGTAACAGCATTATAACATGGCTTAAAACTCATAAGTCTACTGTGTGTACTATAGGACCTTTTTTCATTTTGGAGCTTTTATTGCATTGAAAAACTTAGAAACAACATATGTCCTTACTCCAAAGTGGCCTTGCATCTCCACAAACATGACTCTTAGGCTGCGTCCCATTACTCTGTCTTACCCCTTCCCCTACCCCTTTATCTACGTCTTTGTCTTGCCCCACGATAACGAGCTGAGAGGGCTCGGGGTACGAATGTTCCCCTAAGAAATGGGACACCACTCGATTACCGTTTGCGTCATCGTCCCTTGCCTCTACCTGAGCTGCTACGTCTACAGAGGCGACAACAATTGACGCAAACAAACGTAAACAAATGTCAAGGATTATCGGCTACGTCAGCTCGACAAAAAAACTAGCTTGTTTATGCATGAAAGTTCGATGAAAACTATACTGTCGGCTAAACAGACATCACTACAATTAAAACCACAATAACAGTTCACTAAAAGTAACGTAGAACATAAGCGTCATAATTGTAAACCTGCTAAACTGTTAAAGGAGAATTAACGTTTTTTACAATCTGAGCCTTATTTTGGTAATAAAACAAGTTGTTTTACTAGTCTGGTCGAGGGCTTACTTCATTTCAAGGGCTATGTAGCCCTCGGTCGTGGCCAGAGCCCTTGATCAACATTAGGGACATTGGGACACCCCTTGCCCTCACATGAACGCACAAAGTGGTAGGGGTAAGACGAAGGGGTAAGACAGAGAAATGACAAACAGATGGGGGCAAGGGGTGTCTTGAATTTTGATCAAGGGCTAGGGCCACGACCGAGGGCTACATACCCCTTGAACCAAAGTAAGCTTTCGACCAAACTTGAAACGAAGGGGTACGCCTACAAGCTCAGGCAGGTTTGGGGATCAGGATGGCAGCGTCACATCGACCAGACAAGGAGTCTCATAAATGTATTTTCAGCAGTTGTAATTATCGATTAACAGTTTAGCAGGTTTACAATTATGACGCTTATGTTCTACGTTACTTTTAGTGAACTGTTGTTGCGGTTTTAATTGTAGTGATGTCTGTTTAGCCGACGTTATTGTTTTCAACGAACTTTCATGTATAAACAAGCTAGTTTTTTTGTCGAGCTGAGGTACCCGATAATCCTTGTCACAGCAAGGGATGATGATGCAAACGGTAATCGAGTGGTGTCACATTTCTTAGGGGAACATTCGTACCCCGAGCCCTCTCAGCTCGGTATCGAGGGGCAAGACAAAGATGTAGGTAAAGGGGTAGGGGTAAGACGAAGGGGTAAGACAGAGTAATGGGACGCAGCCTTATTCCTTTAGCTATAATCTTCCACAGTATGGCAGATAGCGTATCTATCTTCATTAGGAATGTTCCGAAGTATAGTTTTAACTTCCTGTTTCCATGGAACCATACAGGCGATGTGCCACCTCTAAGTTTCACACTTACAAACATGCTGTACTGTGATTTTTCTTTTTTACAGTTTTATAATGTAACAAAAACAGAACTAATGCATTTTAAACAGTTAGACTTAGACAAACTTTATTGATCCACAAGGGAAATTATTTGGAGTTTGCAGTGGTCCAAAGTTATTCCTCTCTTACTTTATGTGTTCAGAGTATCCTAATTATTCACCGCGATGAGTTTATAAGACAAAACAAATAGCATGCTAACCACACACCTCCTGATTCTCTGACAACAAAAAAATGCTTTCCAGTTGGATGCAGATAGTACACAGCAGACTTATTTTACCTCATGATCACTTTATACGATACTATATCTGTACTGGGGCAGGACATTTCTTCAAATAAGTGGAAAAGAATCAGGTACAGGCCCTTAAACTCTGAACACGCAGTTTGGTGTGATCTATATTTAAGTTTAGCTGTTGGGGTTTGGGCTGTGAGCGTTGCCTAATTAGCCTGCATAGAAATATGGACGGTACAAGTTTAATGCGCATTATAATGAGCACTATGGAACTTTTCCCATTGGCTATCACTGGGGTTTCTGAAAAGGATGAAACACTGAAACTGAAGTATGGTTATTAATTTGTGCCTTAGAGCAAGAAGGTTTTGGGTTGGATTCTCGAGACGGTTATTCTCTGTAAATTGGGCCTATTATACTGCACATTGTTATTGAACTCAATGTGTTTTGGACTTATTTTGAAAATGTTGAAATGTTGAAAATTTGTTAATGAAAATGTCTCTGTTCCTCCTTGTGATGTCATGTGGTAATACAGGAAGTACTCCACTGTGTTTTTAAACTCCATACACCTTCACTAGAATCAGTTGGATGATTTTAGCCCTGGAATATCCAATCTCTACTAAACTAAAGGTAAAAGGAGCTGTTAACTTGAAAACTACCATTAAATGACATCACAAAGTGAAACAGCATTTTGAGCTTCGGAACTGTAAACAGACTAATAAAAGGTTACACAAACATGTGAATTAAACAAAACACAACTCCAGGTCTTTCTTCTTCTTCTTCTTCTTCTATTCTAGTCTATTGTTATTCTTAGTCTTATTTATTTAATGCAGCGGTCTAATCTTATATAACTTTTATCCCATAGGACAGTGTTTCCCAACCTTTTTTGTCTTGTGTACCCCCTGAGCCTTTGTGTCATACCTCGAGTACCCCCTCACTCATACGTGTTGATAATTCTCCAAAAGTACAATGTGACACAACGGATTATTAAATGAAAATCATTTTATTTCATTTCCTTAAAGGTCCCATGGCATGAAATTTTCACTTTCTGAGGTTTTTGAACGTTAATGTGAGCTCCCCTACCCTGTTTAGGGCCCCCTCCATGGCTAAAAGTTGTGAAATGTGTAAACTGAGCATTTGCGATCCTTTTCCACGTTTGAAAAAAAGACAGCCCAAACGGGCGATTCTGAACAAGGGAAGTTTCTGACGTCACATTCAAGAAAAAAATACAAATGCAGGTTCATCCCCCGTACCCACCGTCATGGCCATAGAGTTTGGACCGCAAACGAACTACGCAATGCGAGATGCGTTTTTTTATTTGCCTGGAGGCACGTGAGAGTGTTTCTAGGCTCGGATGTCCTTTATCTGAGCCTCCGAACTTCTGAAACAGCAGTGGTTTAATTTTATTTTCTGTGGAAATGTGTTTATTTTTCAATGGAAATCTTCTCATATCTTCCTTCCTTCTTAAAGGCGGAAGTGGGGCTGGCGCGCATCGCGCCGCTGAAGAGGAGGGAGCAGAGAGTTTGGCCACACCCCCACCCGCTGCACTGGCCTGTCTCTGTCCTCCTCATTTGCATTCAAGCAACAATGCCCAGAATGGAGTGTTTGAGAGGGATGTTTTTGGCTCTGGCTGTGTTCACGAGGCTTTCTTATGCACTGAGTCTTGATTTTGAAGAGGGATTCGTTTGCAGTGTTGGGGAGCCATTAAGGCGCCATATAAAAGCATCAAGAAGTAACATGTTATGGGATCTTTAATTTGAAAATTTAATTCTCGGGCATTTTCTCTCTTTTCTTTAACTCAAATTTACTCAAATTAGAATAAAAAATTCAAAAAAATGTCCCCCTGCACCTGGCAGCGACACTGCCTAGTACCCCCTGCAATGTGCTCGCGTACCCCTAGGGGTACTTGTACCCCTGGTTGGGAAACACTGCCATAGGACACCATCTTCATTTTAGGTAATCTTTTAACAAATTTAATATTTCTATGTTTATAGTTGTAGGCCAACTAATCAAACTTTTATCAACTCAATAGTCAAACTTTTCTAATCACTGATCAGCTTGGGGTCTTTTTAATCAAGAGGACCACAGCCTGTGGTGGTGGTGGTTTGGAGTTCAGACTTTGGAGGAACACATTTTTAAAAGCTGTTATTAATTTAAAATAAATGAAAAAGAAAAGTTGTCTTTCATGACTGTAGATTACAAAAAAAAAAAAAAATCATGAGTGGTTTGCCCTACAGAATCATTATATTTTATTTTTTAAATGTAGAGTGTATAGTCCACACAAAACACAGGCCTTAACCTGCAGATAGAGACATAAACACGTTTGTCTCATTCTCGATTCATGAACAGGCCTCAGGTGAAAGCTCAGAACCTCCAGAATTCCCTCACTGAGCTGCAGAGGCCGCACTAGCACTGACTCAGGATTGGCTGTAGGTGCTGGGGTTTAGGCAGTGACGATTCAGGTTAGAAAGAGTCATTTTAGGATTAAACACACTGGATTTCAGCTTTGAACCTAGCAACACACATGGGAGACTCATTCAAGGCTCATTCTGCTTCCTAGAAAGGGTTTATTACTTCCATTTGACTTCTATGAGGTATTAACTGCACATAACATATTAGAGCACCATGTTCCCTTTTTATACCTCCTCCCTCTTTGCTAAGTCACTCCCCCTTCAGAGCACTATCACAACACAATCAATGTACATCCCTCTAATGAACCTACTGCATATCTCATCTGGTTTGTCAAGTTGTTGTGTACAGTTTTGTATCATGTTTTTGTATATTTATATGGCTGACGTAGAATTGTGGGCGGAGCATTGGAGAATCTTACAGCTAACCGTAAAGAGGGTTCGATTAGGGCATTGGAGAGATCACAAAATTTCTCAAACATGCTTGGATGACATCTGAAACCTCTTCAGGCATGTTTTTGATAAGAAAACGACTTTGTAACATGGTAGAAAGCTCCAAAAGATCAATTTTGCTTAATACCCCTCCCTCTTTAAAGGTGGGGGTCTGTTATCTCCTTGTTTCTATATTATTTCTCTGCCTGGAATGTTCCGCAATATGAAATTAAACAGCTCTACTTTACATTTATTCAATTACAGGTGGTTTTATAGCTCAAAAACAAGCACTCTGACTGTGAGCGGGGTTGCCTCTCCACAGATCTGACCTGTAACTTGGTTTGGTTTAGATTCCATGAAGATAAAAGGTTTCATGCCATACTTACAAAGCATTCCAAGCAAAATAATAACATCTCTATGAAGAAAAGCATTTGAGGGACCCTCCACCAGAAAAGTTACACAATGCGCCTTTTCAGGTATTCTCCAGCAAACTTCTCCACTACTATTTCCCACAAACTTTTCTGTCAAGACAAAAGCAGTAAAAACACCTGACATGGCTGACAGTGATTATGGTCGTACCCCCACGTCACCCCCACTCTGTCGCCCCTGGCAACGCACAAACAACCGCCGAAGGGCTCATCCATACTGCTATGCAATTAAACACAACACCCAGTCATTACCGAACTAATTAGCGGCGCTCCTGTCTGTGTGGAGGGGACCCGTGAGGGGGAGGACAGCAGAGAGGAGGCGATTAGCTGTGTACAGGCTGTGGAGGAGAACAGGGCGTCTGTGGAGCTGACGGATTACAGGGCGGAGCTGGACAAAGGTTAAATTGTGATAGATGAATTGGAATTGTTCGAAACAAAAGGTGAAAACAATCAGGCAATTAGCGGTGTTTAATTTGAGGAGTATTTCTTTGTTTTGTTTCAGGGAGTGTTTCACTGAAGCCAGATCTAAACTGAACCAGATCTGGACCAAACCCGGATGCAATGGAGACAGTAGCTCAGTTGGTAGAGTGTGTGGTCCAAAGGTTGGCGGTTCAAATCCCGCTCCCACAGTTGAATGCTGTCATTAGCCGCTTTCAGACTGTCGGGCCAAAGCCAAGCCAACGGGGGCGTATCGGGGCTAATTGCTTTCACACGTCCAGGGCCAGATGCTAATAGGGGCTAGGGGCCAGGATCTTGGGGCTAATGGCCCAAGATTTCTGGCCTGAGCAAAACGATGGTGGCCAGAGTCGGTGTCAAAGTCGGGGCGGAGGTTGAGGTGGGGCCAACATTTGGAAGCAAAATAAAGCGAAGATGGCAGAGTATTACCTGTACAGTGGTCCCTCGTTTATCGCGGGGGTTAGGTTCCAGAAATAACCCGTAATGAGTGAAATCCACGAAGTAGGAAACTTTATATTTTACAATTATTATACATGTTTTAAGGCTGTCAACTCCTTAAAACACTGGAATTAACGTTTTCTCACATTTCTCTCTCGTTTAAACACTAAAACTTTCGTAGATTTTCAACAAAATGTATTAATAGTGAAGCGTGGGGGCTCCGCCGGGAGCCCCGCCGGACACGCGAGGAGCGCGGAGACATGAGTCAGTGGATTCACCGGAAGCACTGCGCTCATCCGAAGGCACTGCCACATCCCGGGACGCGACGCGCACCAACCCCTTGGAGAAGTGCGCGACACGTGCACCCCTCATCGTGGTCAAATCTGTGACAGAGCAGCGTGACCGGCGTGAGCCCGAGCCGCAAACCGAACATGCACAAACGAACGCAAGAGCCGCACGAAACCAGCAAAGAGCCGCACGGAGTGATTTAATCCTGGTTTAGACCTGGTCCAGTCCTGGTTTAGTCCAGGTTTAGACTTGGTCTAGACCTGGTTTAGTTCTGGTCTAGACCTAATTTAGTCCACATTTAGTCCTGGTTTAGTTCTGGTCTAGACCTAATTTAGTCCACGTTTAGTCCACGTTTCGTCCTGGTCTAGTCCCGGTCCCCCCTGCATCCCCCATCTATCAATCGGCAAAGGTCTACAGTCTCTTAGCCAATCAGGACGCAGAAAACAATGTTACACTATAAAAAAAATTTTACACTATAAAAAAATAATAATTAAAAAAAAATAAAATAAAAAAAATCCACGAAACAGAGAGGGACCACTGTACTTTCATTACCGTCACAAAAAAAGTCATAAAATGGATCGCCAGTTCTGGTCAGCTGAAGATGTCCGTGCTCTCCTCACTGTCTGGGCAGAAGACTCTGTGCAGCAGAAAATTGACGGGGTTTACAGAAACGAGGACGTCATGAAGCACATCACGACATTCTTCCATTGCGTTCATTATAAGTGTTGTAGTGTTTGTGGTCAGAGGTATAGTTGTTGGTCTGATACTTGGTCATATACAAATCCTCTTCTGTCATCGTGCTGCTGAATCGCCCGCCTATCCTGTTTCAAAATGGGCTGTATCAGTGACGTTTCCGCAAATGGGGCGTAACACGGAGAGGCTGGTAACCCAACAGTGTGAACACAACCGGTCTCAAGGCATGGGGCTAGTGGGCCGGGGCTATTAAGATATGATGAGATAAAACTTTATTGATCTCACATAGGAGAAATTTACTTGCCACAGTAGCTCCAGGCAGAGAAAGTTTGAACAAGAAAGAAAAAGTGCATGCAGGCAAGAATAAAAATAAAAATAAGTAATAATAAAATAAGTAATAATAACAAAACAGTAACTAGGAGAGTATAGAATATTAATAGCACCGAAGTGGCCCCCTAGTGGCTTGGCCCGACAGTCTGAAAGCGGCTATTGTGTTCTTGTGCAAGACACTTCACTCTCTTTGCCCCCAGTGTCAGTGTGCACTGGTGTGTGCATGGGTGAGTTGTTTCCTGCTGTCAGATGAGAAAGGGCTATATAAAGACTCAGTGGTGTAAGATTCTATTGTAGCCACAGCTGCCCAGGGGTAGGCTGATGGAAATGAGGCTGCATCGGCCCCACTGACCACCAACGCATCACATTCATACTACCCGAGGTGGGTTGTCTAAGGACACAGCAGCCACTTTCGCCATTGGCACACCAGTGTAGAATCTGATATTTCCTGCGGTCTCCCGTCCAAGTACTGACCAGACCCAACCCTGCTTCCATTCTGAGCCAGGTTTTGATAAGGAGGCTTTGTCCACTAAGTGATTAGTCTCTGTGGCTGTACTGTGGAGCTTTTTATGTGGATGGTCCTCCACCTGCTCCATGGGTGTTTTTGCCTTTGTTTTACTGAAGAGCATTTTGATAAACATGCATTCTTACTAGTGGTGGGTATTGGCAAAGAAGTCACGATTCAATTCGAATCACGATTCATATGCCACGATGCGGTACTATCACGATACTTGAATTATTGCGATGCATTGCAATATATTCGACATACTTCAGTGAAAATGTACTAAAAAAAGAGGATAACTAAAATATCAGTGGCTGTGTATCTGGGTAGTGTCTTCAATTGATACATAACTCTGAGCAACTCAATTCATAACTGAATTTATTGAATAACAAAAACAAATAAACCATCCTTCCTTGATATTGCCTGAAGTCCATTGCTTTGTTGGAAATCAGTTCAACACAATCGAATTGTGAATGCTTTTATCTATTTCCGATGACAACTGCATTTACCTACGATAGATTTATTTATTCATTAATTTATGTATTAATATGTATTTATGTATTACTTATTGAATTTCTCCTTTTATCATTACTTATTTATGCTTTTAAACGCTAAAATATGAATTTATATTGTTAAATTACACTTTAATTGTATTGTTGTTAATGTTACCTGTAATGCCCACTTGGTCCTGATGGCTTCTGCAGTTACTCCAGTGTAAACATCTTAACTCTCGTCCTCGGAAAGGAAAGGTCTTATACAGAGCCTCTTTTTCACTCAAATACCTCTTGTTAAGATCCTGGCACATTGTGGTTTTAATTTCCCTTGTCAAGATGGAATCAGTTGAGCACGGAGTGGCGCTACAATAGACAGCGTTGGACTGGTGTCCTCTGATATTGCGAGTGTAGCTACTTTCATAGGTTTCATTGCAGCGACGACCTCCTCAGCAGCCGTTATGTCACACTCGGTAAGGGTGCAGATGTCCTTCTCAGACTTCCGTATTTCGGCAGACAGGAGCGCATTGGGCACGCACAGCGCAGCGTGAACGCACATGTTGCTCTAAAAACCGCTCCAGCATGTAAACACAGCCCGCCGCCGGAAATGCCGCTGGCGTGAAGGCATTTCCGTTTTTTAAATTAATAATCGATATTTGGCATCAAGAATCGATGCAGTATATTGTGAAAGTTAGTATCGCGATGCATTGTCATAACGATTATTTTGCACACCCCTAATTCTTACTGTGGAGTGGGCTTAATCGCTTCCATTCATTCTGTACTTTTAAGTTTGACTTACTTTGCACTTTCTAAGTATTATACAACTGCTATTACTGCACTTTCAGGTAATCTGTTTGTCACTGAGGTTTTTAATGTTCTTCATTATTCTGAAATCAAAAGGGACGTCCAACCTCCCCTTTAAAAACATTTAACTCAAACCCAAACTCTGTGCAATAATGAGACTGAATAATGGATTACTCTTGTTGTTTTCCGATTAGACCAGGAAACATTCATTAAACTTTTTATTGACTGGTGTTTTTGTTTTTCTAGATCTAAAATGTTGAATCTGGTGCTTTTTAAATCCATTCACACATCGATTTTTACCTTCCCACACCACAAATTGTTTGATTTTCTGGACACTGATATTGAATGAAAGCTTTTGTCTCGTTTGCCTTTGAGTTTTGCATTGATTGGTGATTCTGTGGCAGGCTGGTCAGGTGGTTTTTCAAAGTGGTTGATGGAGAAGTGGCTAATTTTGTCCCTTTTGTCCTTTTGTGTTTGGAAGTGAGTCTCCACTACTCGACTGCTAATGGTCTCCATGGAGATGTTGCAGATTTGGAATATCCCGCTGTGGCATTACCCATAACCTTCTTGCATCTACATTGTTTTGTATTGACTTTTAAAAGCTTTCATTCGTACAGCGAGTGGGCTCACGTCTACACAGATCTGACATGTTTAACTTGGCCCTATGGCACCACCTGCTCTCTCCCTGTGTAATGCCATACTGCGGAACATTCAAGGAAACATCTCCATGGAGAGAAGCAGGTGATGGACCCTCTACCAAAAAAGTTGCAGTAAATCAACGTTTTTGCCACTAAACATTATTAAAATATTATCTACGGTTCCTAGCCCTTTTTTAGCAATTTTAGTTTAAAAAAAATAGTCAAAAACAGAGTGTGTGCTGCCTCTAGTGGGCGGACACTGCAAATTCATGTACTTGGTGACATTACACAGAACTGCCCTGTATAATCTGCCACGTTTTTCACTCCCCGGTGATAGAATATCATGAAAAGGTCCACTATGTCATGTTTTGTCACGATTTGGATTTGACTTTTTGAAATAAATCACAAAAATATTGGAACTTTTTCATGATATTCACAATTTATAGATGGTCTGTATATATTTTTTCATCGTAAGCAGCCATATTTCTTTTGATATGTTTTGACCATAGATGTCTCTGACTTATCCAACACTCTATGACGCTCACCTGCAGTTATGAAATAGAACATTGTATATTGTAAATCCACTTTTGAATCTTTTAACTTTGCATATTTCCATAACAGCGCACCTGTGTTTTTATTCTCTCATTTCTTTACTTTTGTTCATCCAACCTGCTTTTTGTGAATGGATGGTGATTATAATAATGTCTTCTCGAAGCCAAATTTTCCTCTTTTATGTATGGACTCAAGAAACTTTGTGTATGTTTTACATTTTTGTAGATTTTTTATGCCAGATACCCTTCCAGTCCAACCAGCTCCAACCTTTTCATAACATATTGGTAACTTAGAGACTTAAAAAACTTTATTGATCCATAAGGGAAATTTCTTGGACACAGTAGCTCACACATCACAATATATTATATTAACACAGAGCAAAAATATAAATGGTAAATTCAAAATAAGTGGCAAAGAGAGCAAGAGACTGGTAATAAATACATATATATACATCTCCATGGAGAAAAGCCTTTGACGGTCCCTCCACCAGAAAAATTACACAATGCACCTTTAACTTAGTGATGTAAATATGAAGAGTTCTTTTTTTTTTAAAGGTCCAGTGTGTAGAATTCGTGGCGCATAGGTGGATGGTGGCTATTGCACTTCCTGTTTTAGCTACGGCAGACCTCGAGGGTCACCCCGGCGCGCCGTAACGCGGACAACTCGCGTACCCGCGCACGAACGCATGAAACGCACCTGGCACTGTGCGAGCCCTCGCCGACAACTACTGTATAAATAAAACGTGGTCCCGTTCACTGTTTTTTTTTCTTTTCGCATGAAAACACACATTCCCGATCATGTACCATGACAATCTACACATCAAATGAACCCTTACAGTCTCCTCTTTTTGACTATGCAATTCATTTCCCGGCACAACAATCTCTCCCCGAGCACATGGGGCTTTTATACGGAAAAGCACAAAACAAGGTTTGTTACTTAGCTTACCTTTGAAGGCTCTGGACAGGTCAAACTCAGTATTTCACCATAAACTGGGTCTCAATCTGTCCGTAAGGATCCAGCGAATAAAATCCAGTAAAACAATTTAGTCCAAAACATGTGTTAGATCCATTACGACGTGTGATCCGGCAACATGCTTGTCGTTGTTTACCCAAAACCACGAGCCTTGCCGAAGGTGGAGCCCAAATGTCCTTCTGCGGCTCTCGTAATCAAAATGGCTGCCTCTATATGGGGACGATCCCCCTTTTATGCAGGTATATCTAAGTCCAACAGAATACTTTGATTTCATGATGGAAGTGAAAAGGCTTGGAAAACACTGTATTTTTGAATGGGTATCTTCAATTTCTGTAATTAACAGGTAAAAATCGTACACACTGTCTCTTTAAAAGGGATAGTGCATATTCATGAACATATACTTTGTAAATACGCCAGAATTAGCCCGAAGGTACTTTACATCTGTAGTCCCGAGCAGGTCAGAGAGATAAAAGCAACAAGAAACAACTTCACACAAACTGTCAATGACAATTCATAGGACAAACATGATAGAAACAGCACAATAAGACACAATCATGACATACAACACTGACATTTACACAGAAGCAGGACATTAGTGATCACAGATCTGATTTCTCTTAAGCCATTGTTTCAGATTTCAGGCTTTAAATGTTCTGAATGTGGTAGAGTCTCTTATTGCAGCTGGGATGTTGTTCCAGATTTCTGTACCTTGACTGAAAACACCTGCTGACTGAATGTTGTGCGTCTATAAGGTGTTGCACAGTGGCTCTGGTAGAGGCTCTTGTTGCTGAATTTGGGCAAAATGAACTCCCCCAAAAGTTGTGGAGCGAGTCCATTTAAGACCTTATACACCGAGCAGGCTAGTTTAAATTTTGTAAAATTTTCAAAACTTAAGATATTATATTTCTAAAGTATGAGGCAATGATGAAAAGATAAAGATTTTCACTTCAAGATTATCTCTTCCAAATCCATAATCCAGAGTCCATTAAATAGAAGCGATCTGCCATATCGCACCATGTAATCTTGAGAGTCATCTATTTTAATAGAGTTCAGTATTTGTTTTTCCAGTAAATAATGGGGTCATAAACGCCTCACATCTGGGACCATCGTAACAAGAGCAGCTGCCATATTGGAGCTGCCAAAGACTTGTTTACTCATTTACCACTCGGCTGATTGGACTGCAATAAAACAGCCTATAGAGTGGATGAAACTAGGATACCAACGTTTGATAAATGGTGACTTCATTTAGAGAACAGGATTGTAAAGCGTAAGTTGAGTAGAGAGTTGGTGGTTTTGATGTGTCTTGTTGGCATTTTGAGTGGAAATAACAAACAAGCAGTACATAGCAAGTCATACCATTTAAAGAGAAATGGGGAATTAAAGAAAAGTTAAATAAAAAACGCCCACTGCTCTGTTCTTACTTTGTTCTCAGTTTTCTGGGAGGGGGGAGTCTTTTTGTTTGTTTTCTTAATCCGTGTCTGTGTAACCCCCCCAGTCATCCAAGTATGATCCAAAGCAAAAGAAATGTTTAATTCTGTCAACTGTACAAAGGTTTTAGAGTAAAAAAGTCTTCTGCTCGCTAGCTAAAGCTTTTGTCCAGTTGAATGTACAAAACCATAATGCTAAACAATACACTACAACTTCACAAATCTGATCTGATGTACAGTAGTTTCATTAGTGCTCTGAAGGAGGAGTGACTTAGAGAGGAGAGCAAAAGGAGAGGTGATTCTGAGCATAAAAAATGAAAGTGAAACTTATTAAACATCGGAACATAGTGATCTAAATATGTCATGTGTGAGCGGTTAATGCCCATGAAATAAAATGACACCTCTTAAAAAAACGGACTCTTAATCTGTCAGGTCCGTGGCTTTTACTGGGTAGTTTTATTGAAGTCCTGGTAGAGGAGTTCAGGCAGGGACACATAAAAGCCCTTTTCTGTACTTGGTTTCTGCTGCTCCACTGCTCTAAGCCTATTACACACAGGCTCCTCATGCTTCACTCACAGCAGAGTTCATTTCCAACAACGGAAACATCAGCTGCAAATCAGCTGCCTCCATCCAGGCCAGGATTAAAGGATTAAGATTTGATAGAGATGTTGATACAATGAGTCCCAAGATAATTGAGATCATTTTTGGATTTTTTTCTTCCCAAATACGCATCCTTGTAAATCCGAAAACAAACTTGGCACCAAAGTCTGTACAGTAGCATACATACATATAATGCAGTACAGAGAAATTCACAGGTTTGATCAGGGACTGGACATTTCTGTTTGGTGTTTGCATGTTAGCCTGGACCAGACCTGGATCTGGTCCAAAGGACACTGAACTGTCACATGTGGTATGATATAAACATCTGAAACTCGACATGCATGACACGCAGTCAGGGGAGGCAGGTGAGGCCGTGCACGACTTTTTAAATATAATATAAAGATTTCATATTAAAGCTCAAGCAGTTTTCTAAACTGGACTTTTGGTCAAAGCAGGAGGTTATAATTAAAGGAAGACCAACACTGGTCCAGACTACAGGTTGAAAGACTTGTTCTTTTCAAACAGCGTGGTTCACATGAAAAGGCTGTGTGGATGTCCATTTACACTGGTTTATACATTTTTGGACTCTGCTTCCGAGATAAAAGTGGCTAAATCTACTTTATATTGATAAGATGAACTGAAAATCAGTTGATAACTGTGCTGGTTAGCTAATGTATTCAAGATATGTAATGATATAATAATAATATATATTATATATATTGATATACAGTATGTTAAAACTCTAGACATATTAAAATGAATGTATGTGAATGTGCAGACAGACTTTCAGATAGAACTGTTGCTTGTAGACACACTGTACCTTCTGATAAACTGCCGTTTTTGCCTTATTTTGCATAAATTTCCTATTTTGACCCAATACTATATCTTGGAAACTATAGCCAATCAGCACTTCTGACTTTTTCTTTATTAGTGACCTAAACCAAGAAAAGTGTCACTACTTTTGTAGTGACACTTTTGTAGTGACGATGTCTTACTACTTGTAGACCAGTGTAAGACATCGTCTTTTCTGCTTTTCCTTCTTTTCTCAACCTGCTGTGACAATGTCTGGATATTGTGACCTGAAAAATTTGCAAAGAAGCCTCGTTAAACATGAGCGGTCCACCACTCACATTCAGAGCCAGATCGTGCTAAAAACGTCGCTTTTTTAAATGCATGATGCTATTCTGTGCGTTCTGGAAAATGCACTGAACAATAATAATTAATTATTTGCTTCACATCAAAAATATTATGAGCTCCAGTCACTTACAGGGAGAGAAATTGGCCCTGGTTTACAGATTTGTAAATCTGATTGTGATGACGTCAGTGCCTCAGCAGCCACGACCCTCACCGCACGTCACTGTTGAAACTCATTCTTTGTTATAAGCAAAGCTCCTACTCAAAACCTGATCTTGGTAGACCTGATAAGATAATCATGACCAGGCCTGGTTAGTACTTGGTTGGGAGACTGTTGAGAATACCAGGTGCCGCCCTGTCCTTAGGCAAGGCACTTCAATCCATATTGCCTATTATAAATGTGTTGTGTTTGCTTGTGGTGGTTGGAGGGGCTGAGCTTGTCCCAGGGTAGCTGTGGTTACAATAGTAGTTTATCTTGTTTACTTAGTGGCTAGTACTCAAGAATGTTTCAGGTTCGATTCCCAAATTGCCCGGGCCTTTCTGTCCAGAGTTTTCATGTTAACCCAGGTCCAGGCTCTTCGGTTTCCCCCACCAACCCAAAACATGCACCATTGGTATGATCCTCTAGCTCAAGTAGCCCTGACCAGAACTAGAAACAAGATCATGGAGATGGGTCCCTGGGCGCGGCACTGGGGCCCTCACTGTCAAATACAGAGGAAAAATTTCCCTAGGGGACAATAAAGCATGCCTTAAACTTAGCCTTAATACCACCGCCAAGTGTGGGGGGAATGAATAATGCACAAAACTGTAGAGCCACTGGAAAAGTGCTATATAAGATGAATGCATTATTATTATAGAACTGTTCTTAACATGAGCCCTGCTGCTGCTGTGTGTAAGGTTCACTTGAAGTTCAACATGACGATATAACAACTCAAGTGACAAGTGATGACAAGTGTTCGTACATGTCTACAGTTGGACAGTTGGACTATTTTGGGGAGTGACAACTGTGCATCTGTGTATAAATATGAGCCATCCTGATAATAAAAGTTTGAGACTGAAACTGAATGAAAGAGCGATGAGGCTGTACTAGTTAAAGTCCAGTTAGCTCATCAAAACCGCATGCACAGCAGGATGTCCGAGGCACTGATTGTTGACAGTTTGGTAATTACAGATAGAGTTGGAACCAGACCTTGAAAAGAGCCACTTGACGCCCATGCTCATACCCAGATAATTTGTTGTCTTTCATAGCATTAACTCGTATTCTCTATATTCTCTGTATAATCCCTCAGTCGTCCAGATAGTGTCCATGGCAAAGGAGAAATTCCATTTGTGAAATGGACAAAAGTTTATTTGATCGAATACTTTTCGCAGCTCATTCAAGCTGCTTCTTCAGTTCTGGTGAAATGCTGGTGGACACTGCCTATATCTGCCTGAAGGGAGGAGCTAACTACAGTGAAATTACTCTGAAACTACCACACCTACTTGTTTTCAGTTTCTGTTAGTTAGATGGGCCTATTCAAGATGCACTCCAATCGTCCTGTCGTCCAATCCGAGTGCGCATGAAAGTCGTGTAATCGGATAATGGTCAGCGACCTGGCCGGCTCTGCTACACTGTGTGGCGCTGTAGTCCAACTACTTCCGGGTGATGGCGACTCAATAAAAACACAACAAACTATGTGGCGGTATACAAAGATGGCGCTCGAGGAGTTTGACGGAGCAGCATTGGTGTACGTGTTGTGCATTCTTTCTTCGCAGCCATGATTTCGTCTGACTTTTCCGGGAACAATCGCTACTTATGACGGCAGCGGCGCCTCCTGCCACTTCCGGGTGAAATCCCCGGGGAAAATTCCCACGCATATGCAGTACGCCAATCCGATCCGATATCGTGCACAAGGCGGCGCCAAGCGGATTACTATCAGCCTAAGCCAGGGGTTCCAATCAGATTCGGAAAACCAATCCCTATACGATCCTTAGCCTGTGCACATGAATTCAATACGATCCCAATCCGTTTGCAATTGGATTACACTCGTCCATGTGCACGCAGTGAATGTTGGCCCTTGGGCAAGACCCTTCACGGTACTGCTCCCCAGGTGCCTTAAAGATGAGCTGCCCACTGCTCCTGAAAGAATGGGTTAAATGCAGAGAAATAATTTCCCTACGGGGATAAATAAAGGATTTCGTCTTCTCTGGACCTGACCTGGCTGCCCTATTGTTTTCTTTGTTTTGATTTTGAGGATAGAGTTATAGATGGGAGACAAATGATGTTTGAGACCTCCATTTCTGTTCTAGCACTCTGACCAGAACTGACGAAGCAGCTTGGATGAGCTGCGAAACATATTCGACCAAATAAACTTTTGTCCAGTTCACAAATTGAATTTCTCCTTTTGCTATAGCCTTGATGTTATGAGATTCGATTGATTTAAAATTTGTGGTTTAAAGTTCCTTCCAAATGCAAGGGCTAGAATTGTTTTACTCCAATGTGTAAAATGACGTTTGAGTATAATTTTCTAGTTATAAAAATAATTCTTTTTGCTTGCAAGCCCACTACAATGAAGCTACAGCTGCTCTGGGTTAGACTAAAGCAAAATCAAGGCCAAAATAATTTAGTATCTTGCCCAAGGACACCACAACTAACTAATACAAACAACATAATTAAACAAATCCACTGAAAAACAATTAAATGAGGCTTCTAGCTGTGTCCAGGCGTGAGACCGTACAAGTATCCAACCTTTACATTCAAACCCCCTCTGTTTAAAGGAGTGTGTCTTTTGCGTGTTAAATATGCTAAACCGTCCTTCAGTCCTGCGGCGTTACTCACCTGTTCGCCAACGCCGACTCCGCTAACGTCATTAGCCTAATCACTGGTGCCATATTCTCCACCCAATCTCCGGCAGTCCAGAGGCACACAAATGAAAGGATTAGAGGGAGAGAGAGAGAAAAAATGAATGAGAGAGTGGAGAAGTGAGAGAGGGGGAAAGAGAGGAGAGATAAAGAGAGAGAGAGAGAATAGATAAAAAGAGGAGAGAAAGGTAAAGAGGGGGAAGGAGAGCAAAGGAGAGAGGGAGAATGGGGAGAAGAGAGAGACAGAAGGAGAGAAGGGGAAAGAGAGGAGAGGTAATGAGAGAGTATACATAAAAAGCGAGAGGAGAGAAAGGTAAAGAGAGGACAGAGAAAGAGAGAGAAGGAGAGAGGGAGAATGGGGAGAAAGAGAGAGACAGAAGGAGAGTAGGAGGGAAAGAGAGGAGAGATAAAGAGAGATAAAGAGAGAGAATACATAAAAAGTGAGAGGAGAGAATGAGAGAGGGAAGGAGAGAGAAGGAGAGAGGGAGAATGGGGAGAAGAGAGAGACAGAAGGAGAGAAGGGGAAAGAGGAGAGATAACGAAAGATAAAGAGAGCGAATACATAAAAAGAGAGAGGAGAGAAAGAGAGGGAAGGAGAGAGAAGGAGAGAGGGAGAATGGGGAGAAGAGAGAGAGAAGGAGAGAAGGGGAAAGAGAGGAGAGATAATGAAAGATAAAGAGAGCGAATACATAAAAAGAGAGAGGAGAGAAAGGTAAAGGGATGGAGAGAGAAAGAGAAGGAAGGAGATAGAAGCAGAGAGGGAGAATGGGGAGAAAGAGAGAGACAGAAGGAGAGAGGGGGAAAGAGAGGAGATAAAGGTAAAGAGAGGAGAGAGAAAGAGAGGGAAGGAGAGAGAAGGAGAGAGGGAGAATGGGGAGAAAAGAGAGACAGAAGGAGAGAGGGGGAAAGAGAGGAGAGATAAATAGAGATAAAGAGAGAGGAGAGAAAGCTAAAGAGAGAGAAGAAAAGAGAGGGGAGAGAAGAGAAGAGATAGAGGAGAAAGAAGAAGAGAGAGAATACATATAAAGAGAGAGGAGAGAAAGGTAAAGAGAGAAGGAGAGCGAAGGAGAGATGGAGAAAGTGGAGAAGAGAGAGACAGAAGGAGAGAAGGGGAAAGAGAGGAGAGATAAAGAGACATAAAGAATACATAAAAAGCAAGAGGAGAGAAAGGTAAAGGGGATGGAGTGAGAAAGAGAGGGAAGGAAAGAGAACGAGAGAGGGAAAATGGGGAGAAGAGAGAGACAGAAGGAGAGAGGGGGGAAAGAGAGGAGAGATAAAGAGAGCTAAAGAGAGAAAGGTAAAGAGAGAGAAGAGAAGAGAGGGGAGAGAAGAGAAGAGAAAGAGAAGAAAAGAGAGATAAAGAAGAGAAAGAATATGTCATGAAATAGAGAAAGAGAAATAGGAGAGAAGTGTGAAGATAGATGAGAGAGGACAGAAAAAGAAGATATAAAGAAGAAGACAGAGAAGTGGGAATTGACACTAATCTAGAGAGCGAGATAAAGAGTGAGAATGAAAAATAGGAGCGAAGAGAGAGAAATAACGCTAGAGAAGGAGAGAGAGAGAGGAGAAAGAAGAGAGCGAAAGAATATTTAGCGCTGAATCGGTTCAAATGGGCGTGTGGATCATGGAAAGGCCCATAGAGCAGTTAAGTGGCCGGTTAATGTGTTTCTAGAAGACTGACTTAGTGTGATTATAATAAATGTCTGGAAATTGGATGTGAAGAGGATTTGATTTGGATGGAATTATGTGATCCAAAAATAGCAGTTATCTCCAAAAAATAAGCCTCTGAAGGAAAACGAGTTCCCTTATAGTGGCATACTTAGAATTCAGGAATAGTATTATTTATAGGACTGTTATTTCTACTTTATGCAAATGTGTTTTATTATCTATATTGGTGTTTGTGTGTGGAAATAAAAGAGCATTATATGACTATACGTTTACACAAATATGTAACATTTATTTTATATTCCAGATAAATCAATTTTGTTATGACTTTTTCAAAAGTGAAGTTAATTGGGATTTGTACTGCTGAATTAAAAAATCATTTGTGGGCCTTGCTATGGATTTTAAAAGCTAAATTGGCAAATAGAAATAACAGCTGTTCAAAAAATCGGTTCAAAAATTCATATTGGCCCATCCCCATTAACAAATATACACAGCTTTCAATAATTATAGCAAATTTTTATCATTTAAACTTTTATCATTTAAACTTTTAAACTAGCTATCACAACCGAAATATTGTGCTTGGTAATTTGTATACTTAAATAGCCAAACCATTGCAATTAGTCATCAGGTTGTCTACATTTTACCCGATTATAAAATGTGCAAAAACGTTTGAAGTAATATATCACACCTGAAAATTAGGTGTACCACAAGGTTCAATATTAGGACCACTATTGTTTTGTGAATTGCTGTTTATTATGGGAGTGTATGCTTCCCTGTCAGCAGAAAAATTGTTTTGCTTGATATTTTAAAGTTTAATTTTAGTGCGACTAGAGCTCTGGAAAAAAAATCAGCATCTCTACATGTATTACAGCCATTCCATTCCAGCGTCTGTTGAATTCCAACACAAACACAAAGCTGAGCTACCTCAGTTCTTGCACCAGGAGTGGAATAAAGTCACCCAAGAACAATGTGAAAGACTTGTGGAGAGCATGCCAAGACGCATGAAAGCTGTGATTAAAAATAAGGGTTATTGCACCAAATATTGATTTCTGAACTCTTCTTAAGTGTAAACATTAGTATTATGTTGTTTTAAAATGAATTTGATCTTGTTTCTTTGCATTGTTTGAGGTCTGAAAACAGGTATCTTTTTTGTTATTTTGACCATTTGTCATTTTCTGCAAATAAATGCTCTAAACGATAATATTTTTATTTGGAATTTGGGGGAAATGTTGTCAGTAGTTTATAGACTCAAACAAAAATGTTCCTTCTGCCCAAACACATACCTATAAGTAGTAAAATCAGAAAAACTGATCATTTTGCAGTGGTCTATTATTTTTTTCTACAGCTGTATGTGACTTTTTTACATTTAGAGCCTGGCAGCCACATCTCTGTCAGTTGGCTCCAGGGCATCTGTGGTTTCAACTGCTTACCGCCACTGACAAATGAATGGATATCAAGCAGTGTGTAAATCCTCTTATTCTCTTGTACTGACATAATTTCAGTTCGCGGGCCTATTTTTAAACCCGTTTCAGAGCTCAGATTTGTTTCAGCGCTGCAGGGGGATGAGTCCGTCAGGGTACGAGCGCTGGAGATGGAGACGGGAACACGGAGATACAAACTGAGCTGTTCATCTCTGTTTTTCTGTAGGTTTTATTTAGTTGCGTTACTGTGACGCACTCTGCTAACAGACTGAGTGTACGATGTCTGAACATGGTGGAGGCAGCAAAGCAATGGGAAAGAAAAATATCTGTTTGTCTGTAAGGTAAAGGGACCCCAAAGAGGAAAGGACTTTAGGTATTTGGATTCATTGTTTATTTTTACTTATTAAAATTTACTGTGGGTGTTAAAGGATACATATTATGCATTATTTGTGCTATTAAGTGCCTCAGCTTTTGCATTTCAGGTTTTAATAATGATAATAATATTTAGGGCTGTCAGTTAATTAGATTAATTAATTACACTGCAAATTAACGCGTTATAAAAATTAACGCAATTAATTATGAGTGGCAATTCAAGGCACCTGCATTTTAAATTTGGCGTGCGGCGAGCAAATCGCTGCTCGGGCCTTTGAACGGCAAGTTTATTTATAAAAAGAACGAAGACGGGACGATCAACAAGAAAGTGCTGATTTGTAGCTTTTGTTAAAAAGAATTTTCCGATCACCGACAGATGATTTGAACGATAAACTCGTCCGGACAATTTCTATTGTTACCGGTGATAGTGCGCACTTCACCAAACCACCAAACCACCAAACTACGCTTGCAGAATTTGGGAAACGAATGAGCAAAGCGACCGCAGAAAAACTGACAAACTCAGTCGCTCGTTTGTTCATTCGCTCGCTTGATCGCTCGCTCACTAACTCACTCTCTCTCACACACTCTTAAAATGCGATTAATTAGATTAATTAATTACAAATCCTGTAATTAATACGATTATTTTTGTATCGCCTGACAGCACTAGTAATAATAATAATAATAATAATAATAATAATAATAATAATAATAATAATAATAATAATAATAATAATAATAATAATGTATATGTATTGAAAAGCCAAATTTTATAAACCAACTCCACAGTGTAAATGTCTCTGTGAGTCTGTGGAGATGCATCAGCAGCACTGGCCTCATTCAGACTCACATCAGCAGGGCTCTACAGCACCCATGGGAGAAGGGTCTGATTTTGAATTGTTTTGTTTTAGTTTGGTGGAGACATTTAGGAATGGCGGAGGATTTAGTTCATGAAAATGTGACATCAAGTAGACAGTGCTAACATTTTCATAGTGCAATTCAACACTTGCTACGTACGTCTTAGAGATAATGATGCCATTTGAGCTTTAAACAGCTGTACTGGGCAGATAAGCTGTGTGGAGATGGGGCAGATATAAAGATATGGGGCTGGTTATTATTATAATAAAATAAGTTTTTTCAATTTATTTTTTTATACCATCTTTGATACATAATTTCTAACAGTATACAGCTCTGGAAAAAAATAAGAGACCTGCATTTTTTTCTGAAATCAGCATCTCTACATGTATTACAGCCATTCCATTCCAGCGTCTGTTGAATTCCAACACAAACACAAAGCTGAGCTACTTCAGTTCTTGCACCAGGAGTGGAATAAAGTCACCCAAGAACAATGTGAAAGACTTGTGGAGAGCATGCCAAGACGCATGAAAGCTGTGATTAAAAATAAGGGTTATTGCACCAAATATTGATTTCTGAACTCTTATTAAGTGTAAACATTAGTATTATGTTGTTTTAAAATGAATTTGCATTGTTTGAGGTCTGAAAACATGTATATTTTTTGTTATTTTGACCATTTGTCATTTTCTGCAAATAAATGCTCTAAATGATAATATTTTTATTTGGAATTTGGGGGAAATGTTGTCAGTAGTTTATAGACTCAAACAAAAAAATTCCTTTTGCCCAAACACATACCTATAAGTAGAAATTCAGAAAAACATAATCTTGCAGTGGTCTCTTATTTTTTTTTCCAGCGCTGTATTTGCTCAAGAAGGGACTTTTATTTCACAAAAGATTCAGATTTTGAGGTAGACTTTATTGTCCACAAAACTACAAGCTCTGAATTGAGTTCTACACATTTATCAATCTGGAACAGCAAATGAAAGTGACCAGGAAAAGGGGGAAGATCATGATGAGTATTAAAAAAAAAAAAAAGTAAGTCTAGCTAAATCTGGACATTTTTGTAATTTGAAATCAACTAATTATCTTGGAAGAATACAGTGGTCCCTCGCTCTATCGAGGTTCACTGTTCGCGGCCTCGCTGTTTCGCAGATTTTTATTATTTTTTTAATAGTGTAACATTTTTTTATAGTGTAACATTGTGTTCTGCGTCCTGATTGGCTAAGAGACTGTAGACCTTTGCCGATTGATAGATGGGGGACTAGACCAGGACTAAACGTGGACTAAACCAGGTCTAGACCAGGTCTAAACCTGGACTGGTCCTGGACTAAACCAGGACTGGACCAGGTCTAGACCTGGACTAAACCAGGACTAGACCAGGTCTAAACCAGGATTAAATCACCCCGTGCAGCTCTTTGCTGGTTTCGTGCGGCTCTTGCGTTCGTTTGTGCGTGTTCGGTTTGTGGCTCGGGCTGCGAGGACGCGGTCCTGAGGGAGAGGCATGGTCCGGGCGCCGCGGTTCGATCTCGTGCTCGCAGCCCCGGCCTTGCGCCGGTCGTGCTGCTCTGTCACGGATTTGACCGCGCGCACTTCTCCAAGGGGTTGGTGCGCGTCGTGTCCGGATCCAGTGACTCATGTCTCCGCTCCCCTCGCGCGCCCCCACACTTCACTATTAATACATTTTGTTGACAATCTACGAAATTTTGAGTGCTTAAACGAGAGAGAAATGTAAGAAAATGTTAATTCCAGTGTTTTAAGGCGTTTACAGCCTTAAAACACTGTTAACATGTCATTCAACGTATCTGCACTTACAAATATTCAACTATAATCCAGAGTCTATTTTTAGGTCTAGTTTTAAATTATCCTAGGCCATTATTTATTTATTTATTATATTGTTCTGTTGCATGTTACTTTTTCGTGCTGTTCTTGATCTGTGCGTTGCAACACTGGAATTTCCCCACTGTGGGACTAATAAAGGCATATCTTATCTTATCTTATCTTAAAACATGTATAATAATTGTAAAATATAAAGTTGTCCTACTTCACGGATTTCACTCATTACGGGTTATTTCTGGAACCTAGCCCCCGCGATAAACGAGGGACCACTGTAAAACAAAACTTATCCATTCAGTTAATCCAGTGATGGTTACTGACAGTATTTGATCCCATCCCTCACACACACATACACACACACACACACACACACACACACACACACGGTGGATTTACCTCTCCTCCATTAGCTGCACTCAGCTGTGCTCTCATTAGGATTCTGCTGTGGTCCGTGGGCGTGCTTCAGACCTGAATGAACCACAGAGTGCAAATAAGGGCTTTAGCAGGACACGAAAATTACAGATCCTCTCCTCAAAGTGACACTAAGCCTCTGTTCAGATACACTCTGAAATGTCCTGTTTTATGATGAGTACATGAAATCATTATGTGTTATAATTGCCTGCTAACCAGGCTAAGTGCAAGCAGCTAATGTTGTATCCTCATTTACTGTGCTTCATCAGTCGTAACAGTGGTAAATGTGTTAATAAAATCAGGAATTAATTGTACATATTTTAATTTTACTATAATATGAGCCACCTCTACTACCTCTACTACAATACAGGGGGTCCTCGGGTTACGACGTAGATCCGTTCTTAAGACGCGTCGTAACCCGAATTTCGTCGTAAACCGGATTTTGCCTTTGATCTCCCAACCAAAGCACCAATAACCTTTCCATCTCAATAATTAGACCACTACGCTGCTTGGTTATCACTGCCGCTTTCATAGGAGCAGATCAGAGCCCACATCAAGTACTTCCGCCCACATTGGGCACGCACACGAGGCTGTCTTCTTCTCCCTACAACCACAACAGAGTGTATTCTTGCGCCGTGCGCCGCGCGCCGTTCGCGTTTGTTTACATCTCTTACCACGCTAAACCGTATAAGACGGAATGACGCGTAATATATACATATTTTTTTTAATGGGGGCGCGTTCGTAACCACGAAACGTCGTAACCCGAGACCGTCGTAACCCGAGGACCCCCTGTACTTAATTCTCCAATAACTATTACTAATGTGTGTTTTGCTACGAGATTTATTTTGACTGAAATACTGCTAAGTATTACTACTACTATCTACTACTATCACTGCTGTTACTGCTCTTGCAGATACCACTATCTACTTTCATCCTACTCCTACTGCTGCTATTATTACTATACTCCTACAACAAGTAATACTACTACTAATACTAATACTACTGTTACTGCTATTGCCACTTCTGCTACTACTATAATCATACTACTGCTTCTATTACTACTACTGCTACTATTTGCCTACCTACCACCTAATCATATTGTTTTACTTACTATTTCTACTTCTACTACTGTTACCACTACTAGTGTTACTGCTATTTCTACTTCTTCTAGTACTACCTCTGGTACTACTGCTACTGCTACCACGGCCACTAGCACTATTACTACTACTCTTACTACTACTACTATTACTACTACCACTACTATTACTACTACTACTACAACTACTATTACTACTACTACTATTACTACTACTACTACTACTACTATTACTACTACTACTACTACTACTACTATTACTACTAGTATTACTACTACTACTACTACTAGTATTACTACTACTATTACTGCTACTACAACTACTACCACTATTACTACTACTACTATTACTACTACTACTATTACTATTACTGCAGCTACTACTACTACTACTATTACTACTACTACTACTACTATTACTACTACTATTACTATACTACTACTACTACTACTATTACTACTACTATTACTGCTACTACAACTACTACCACTATTACTACTATTACTATTACTACTACTACTACTACTACTGCTATTACTACTACTACTATTACTACTACTATTACTGCTACTACAACTACTACCACTATTATTACTATTACTACAGCTACTATTACTACTATTACTACTACTACCACTACTATTACTACTACTATTACTACTATTACTACTACTACTACTATTACTACTACTATTACTGCTACTGCAACTACTACTATTATTACTATTACTACAGCTACTACTACTACTACTATTACTACTACTACTACTACTGCTATTACTACTACTACTATTACTACTACTACTACTATTACTACTACTACTACTATTACTGCTACTACAACTACTACCACTATTACTACTATTACTATTACTACAGCTACTATTACTACTATTACTACTACTACAACTACTACTACTATTACTACTACTATTACTATTACTATTACTACTACCACTACTATTACTACGACTACTACTACTAGTACTGTACTAATAGTGCAAACTACTACAACAGTGCAAATCTTTCTACTGCCACTCTTTACATTTACTAGTACATTATTTTAAAATACTGCTGTATGTACTTCACTTATTACGCTACTATAAGTTACTACTATTACTACTTACTCCTCTCTGTCATTGACGCAGTACTTGATGGCTGTACTGCCATGTACCACTTTTGAATAACATGGTAAATAATATGTTATGTTATAAATGTTTAAAACCGTCCCACAGCAGCTTCCGTAGTTTAAGTAGGACACTTCCTCCACGTCCAAACACCGTCAGTCTGTCAACGCTGCTGTCTGAGGCGTTTTAACTATACATGAACTAGAAATACATCATCATCTCAATATAGGACACCAGATTTCCTGTGTTTGAAAGAAATATTCAAATTTTAAACAGCAAATTCTACCTTTAGAATTCTAACCTGTCCTCCAGCTCACTTTTAAAGGTCCTATATGACGCAAAATTGGCTCTTGTGAGCTTTAAGTCATGTTAAAATGTGTTACCTCATGAAAAACATGCCTGGAGTTGTGTTTTGCCACGTTGACCATGTTTGAATGAAACAAAACACCACTCCTCGTCTGTTTGTGATCAGGAAACAACAATATAACATAGAAAATCGTGTAACATGGGCCCTTTACATTACAAAGATTGTAAGTAAAGATTTCTGGATTAAATGAGTTGTTTATCTAACGTTTTGCTTCTCGACTTGTATTTTAAGACATCAGTTAAGGCACTGGATATTTTTGGACCTTTCAAACTTAAAAAGAAAACTTCCAAATGAAACACTTTATTATTTAAGACTGTCTGAAAATAGCGAAGCCAAAAAATCAATGTGTCAGTTGATTTTACATGGATGTTTGTCCAATAAATTGTATTTTTGTCTTCATTTAATTGTATTTTTTCTCAGTGAAAAAGTTCACACCTTGGATAACCTCTGGTAAATCAATTCCAAGTTGTATCTGTCTTCAAAATGTTCATGATTGTATTTATTTTATTGGAAGCACGCTAAGAGGTTCTGTAATCCTGGATAGACCTGGGTTAGCCCCTGCTGAGTCCCACTTTTGTCCTGGTTTAGTTCTGTTTTAGTGCTGGTTTTGTCCTGTTTTAGTGCTGGGTTTGTCCTAGTTTAGTCCCCTTTTAGTCCAGTTTAGTCCTGGTTTTGTCCTGGTTTAGTCCTGTTGAGTCCCAGTTTAGTCCTGGTTTAGTCCCGTTTTAGTTCAGCTTAGTCCTGGTTTTGTCCTGGTGTAGTCCTAGTTTAGTCCTGGTTTAGTCCTGTTTTAGTCCTGGTTTTGTCCTGTTTTAGTCCTGTTTTAGTCCAGTTTTGTCCTGGTTTTGTCCTGGTTTAGTCCTGTTTTAGTCCTGTTTTAGTCCTGTTTTAGTCCTGGTTTTGATCTGGTTTTGTGCTGTTTTAGTCCAGTTTAGTCCTGGTTTTGATCTGGTTTTGTCCTGTTTTAGTCCAGTTTAGTCCTGGTTTTGTCCCGGTTTAGTCCTGGTTTAGTCCTGGGTTAGTCCTGTTGAGTCCCAGTTTTGTCCTGGTTTAGTCCTGTTTTAGTCCAGTTTAGTCCTGATTTTGTCCTGTTTTAGTCCTGATTTTGTCCTGTTTTAGTCCTGTTTTAGTGCTGGGTTTGTCCTAATTTAGTCCTCTTTTAGTCCAGTTTAGTCCTGGTTTTGTCCTGGTGTCGTCCTGTTGAGTCCCAGTTTAGTCCTGGTTTTGTCCTGTTTTAGTCCAGTTTAGTCCTGGTTTTGTCCTGGTGTCGTCCTGTTGAGTCCCAGTTTAGTCCTGGTTTTGTGCTGTTTTAGTCCAGTTTAGTCCTGGTTTTGATCTGGTTTTGTCCTGTTTTAGTCCAGTTTAGTCCTGGTTTTGTCCCGGTTTAGTCCTGGTTTAGTCCTGGGTTAGTCCTGTTGAGTCCCAGTTTTGTCCTGGTTTAGTCCTCTTTTAGTCCAGTTTAGTCCTGATTTTGTCCTGTTTTAGTCCTGATTTTGTCCCGTTTTAGTCCTGTTTTAGTGCTGGGTTTGTCCTAGTTTAGTCCTCTTTTAGTCCAGTTTAGTCCTGGTTTTGTCCTGGTGTAGTCCTGCTGTGTCCCAGTTTAGTCCTGGTTTTGTCCTGTTTTAGTCCAGTTTAGTCCTGGTTTTGTCCTGGTGTAGTCCTAGTTTAGTCCTGGTTTAGTCCTGGTTTTGTCCTGTTTTAGTTCACTTTAGTCCTGGTTTAGTCCAGTTTAGTCCTAGTTTTGTCCTAGTTTAGTCCTGTTTTAGTCCTAGTTTTGTCCTGTTTTAGTCCAGTTTAGTCCTAGTTTTGTCCTGGTTTTGTCCTGTTTTAGTCCAGTTTAGTCCCAGTTTTGTCCTGGTTTAGTCCTGTTTTAGTCCAGTTTTGTCCTGGTTTTGTCCTGTTTTAGTCCAGTTTAGTCCTACTTTTAGTCCAGTTTAGTCCTAGTTTTGTCCTGGTTTAGTCCTGTTTTAGTCCTGATTTAGTCCTGGATTGGACCTGCTTTAGTGCAGCTCTTATCTATTCGGTGTGTCTGTTTGGCAGGAGAAAATGTTTGGAAGTCTGTTTTTAGCAAAAATTTTATGTAGGGTTTTATAAAGTTTTTGTTGTTTAGTTCTGGTTAGGCCTGGTTTAATGCAGGTCTTAAAAATCCCATAATCCAATAACTAGATATGATTTGTGGTGTGGTTGTAGCACAATAAAAATCTGATCACCAAAAACAGCTGGTGCCGCGCGATAGTTTGTCCAAGGATTTTCAGAGTAACTGTAGACTGAAGACAAAATAAAATCAGTTATAGAATAAATCATTAAATCTTCATTTTTATCTTTGATACAGTTTTCCTCGTCAAAACTCACACGTGACCAGAAAGAAATCTGTTTACTCACTTCAGATGCTGTTTTCGCTACATTTTTATAACCTGGCGACTGAGTGGAAGTCCAGTCTCCTTTCGTCAGGGCTGTGCTGGATGAATCACACGGGCTGAATATGAGCGGAGACAAACGGTGATGCTAACGTGGCTAATGGGGCTAACAAGGCTAACGCTAATGTGCATGGAGCTTCAGTTTAGTACAGGGCTCTCAAGGCTCACGCATTGAGAGTGTGACACACGCAATTCGACGTATTCACACGCGCACACGCCACACATGGCATTTCTCACGCTGATTAGTGTTTTTTTCTTTTTTCTTTTTTGTGCCCAGAAAATCAGTCTGTGTGGCTTAGTTTATGCAGGCTCCGCGCGTTTTCAGCGTTTTCAGGGGGAGGGGGGGGGGGCGCGTCTGCTCGCCGTCCCCCGGCCACGTCCTGAGCCTCAGTCCCGGTGCCACGTCTCCTCTGAGACGCACCGACTCCGGTCCCGGTGTCTCCGTCTGTGCGTAACGTGTCCCCCCCGACGGCTTACGCGCGGAATACGCGCGGCCCAGAGCCGAACTGCCCGCGGTGAGACGCGGTGAGACGCGGGCCCGGTGCATTGACCAGACTCTTACATGAATCCGTTAAAAATGTTTTTATTTAAAAAAAATAAAAAAGCAAAATGGTTGAAAAAACTTTTGTCGGGTCCTCGGCGTCACAATAGATCGGACGGAGAAAAACACCTACAGTTCTATCGCGTGAAAAGTCCCTCAGTCGTCCAGGTAGAATCCATGATAACAGGAGAAGTTCAATTTGTCAACTGGACCAAGTTTGTTTGGTTGAAAACGTTTCGCCGTTGGGCTCGTAGTTTTTCTTAAGATGCGTGAAAAGTCCCTCAGTCGTCCAGGTAGAATCCATGATAACAGGAGAAGTTCAATTTGTCAACTGGACCAAGTTTGTTTGGTTGAAAACAAACTTGCTGACGAAGCCTCTCGGATGAGCGGCGAAACGTTTTCAACCAAACAAACTTGGTCCAGTTGACAAATTGAACTTCTCCTGCTACAGTTCTATCGTTTACCTAAAGTACGACTGGGGTGAACAGACAGAGCGATTATCAAAGGAAAGGAGACCAGGACTAAACCAGGTCTAAACCAGGACTAAACCAGGACTAAACCAGGACTAAACCAGGACTAATCCAGGGTGAACAGACAGAGCAAATATCAAAGGAAAGGAGACCAGGACTAAACCAGATCTAAACCAGATCTAAACCAGAACTAAACCAAGACTAAACAAGGTCTAAACCAGGACTAAACCAGGTCTAAACCTAGACTAATGCAAGTGTAAACCAGGAGTAAACTAGGACTAAACCAGGTCTAAACCAGGGTGAACAGACAGAGTAATTATCAAAGGAAAGGAGACCAGGACTAAACCAGGTCTAAACTAGGACTAAACCAGGTCTAAACCAGGACTAAAGCAGAACTAAATCTCTGTACAACTGGTCAACTGTATCAGAAGTTTTGGATTCCGATGTAGAAGTATGTTTACGTTGAGTGAGCAATATCTTCAACATGGCCGCACATCCGGGTCATGGTTGGATTTTTCGAGTCCGTGAAAACGCTCTATATTACACAAAATTTACTTTTGTGAGCTTTAAGTCTTGTTTTAATGCTGTTACCTCATCAGAAACATACCTGGAAGAAGCGCAGGGACCATATCACACCTGTTCTTAGATCTTTGCACAGGCTCCCTCTACATTTTAGACTTAAATTTAAAAAAAGTAGTGATTGTTTTTAGAAGTCTAAATGGTATGGCTCCTTCTTATTTACCTGAACTCCTCCAGCCCCATGTCCCATCCAAAGCTCTGCAGGTCAGCACCTCTTAGCTGTCCCCAGGACCGAGCTGAAGCCCAGAGGAGACGGGGCATTTTCTGTGGTTGGACCGCAGCCGTGGAATTGCTTACCTTTGCACAACCGAACAGCACATTCACTGCAGCATGAAATCTCTACCAAAAACTTGCCTTTTCTCGGTGGCATTTGAGATGAGTTAGAGAGACTGACATCTTGGTTTTATATTATTCTGTATTTTCACTGTGCTGGTTCTTTTTTAATACTCATACTATTGTTGTATTATTGTTGTTGTTCAGCACTTTGGTAAGCTTTGGCTGTTTTGATTGTGCTTTAAAAATAAACCTGAATGTGTTTGACTTGGTGATGGGATGCAGAATAGGGGACTGATCTTATATTTATTTATGACAGGATGAATGTGCATATGTATTATTATAGAGCGATGGTGCTTGGTTTGGGAGAAGGGTAATGATGCTGGGGATGGGGAATGATGGGAATGTTAGCGGGAATGCTGGAGAGGGTGATGGTTTGGGGGGATGGCCAGGGGCGGGGGTGGGAACACCCAGTACGTCTATGTCTGTGCCAACACCGCTATCTTTTTATCTGTCCTGTATGTATATTTTATGTCAGGGGTGCCCAACCAGTCGATCGAGGTCTACCAGTCGATCGCAGGCAGAGTGGCAGTCGATCGCCAGAAATGTGCGTCTATGGCTACGTTCACACTGCAGGGCTTAATGCTCAATTTCGATTTTTTTGATGAAATCTGATTTTTTTGCGAGGTTGTTCACATTTCCAATTAAATGCGACTTGTATGTGATCTCCAGTGTGAACATTAAACGCCTCAAAAGTGTCCTGCATGCGCAATGGAGGACACGATGTGGTCACGTGCAGTGAGCGTGCTCAATGTTTACGGAAGTAGCCTAAAGTTGCTGTCGTACCGGAGCCAAAACATGTACAGCTTATTTGTTTTAAAGGAAAAGTAACAATTTTTACAATTTGAGCCTTATTTCGGTAATAAAACAAGTTGTTTTACTCACCCATAGCACTTTGGTGTCATATGGAGCACTTCCAGAGATGTTTTAGATTTGCGTTAGCCTAACGCGACTTCTAGCCATAGCTCGGGGCATAAAATATATTCCCCGAGTGTGTAATATGCCCCGTGCCGTCTCCAAATAACACAAACTTTAGCACTTTTCAAATCATAGAAGCTCGATGTCTTAGTCTACGATTTCGTTTGAGTCAAAAGTGGCCTGTAATCCGAGATTTAGCCATAGTTTACAGCTTTGCGTTTCATGTTTGGGTCCCAGGAGCTGAGAGCACACTCCGCACATGCGCACTGGCGTCCTCATCTACTCGAAACTATGGCTAAATCTCGGATTACAGGCCACTTTTGACCAAACGAAATCGTAGACTAAGACATTGAGCTTCTGTGATTTGAAAAGTGCTAAAGTTTGCGTTACTTGGAGACCGCAAACATGTGCCCCGAGAACTCACATTACGGAGATCGCAAATCTACAACATCTCTGGAAGTGCTCCATATGACACCAAAGTGCTATGGGTGAGTAAAACAACTTGTTTTATTACCAAAATAAGGCTCAGATTGTAAAAAACGATACTTTTCCTTTAAGGAGGAGACGGAGAAGGAGAAAGGTTTTGGCCATGGCGTTTTGTGAGGCAGTGGCAGCAACGTCCGTAGAAATGAACGTGTTGGTGCGGCGTCGCAGCCAAGAGTGGTGGGATTGCTACGTGCTTCGCCGCTTCACTGACACGGAGTTCATATGCTATTTTCGCATGACGAGAACAACGTTTGTGTACATTTGTGAGCGCCTACTTGTAACACTCTCGCTGGAGGAAACACGCCCAGGTCGGATGAACACGACCTGGCCGTTCAGACTGCAGTCGCATGCCAAAAGATCAGATATGTATCGGTTTTAGGACCACATATCCAAGGCTATGTTCATACTGCAGCCTGAAGTGACTCAAGTCCAATTTTTTCACCCCATGCAACTTTAAACATAATCTCACTCCAAAAGCCCATATTTAGACATATGTCTAACAGACCCCCCCCCCTCTTGGTAGATCTCGGCACACCATCAACCTCAAAAGTAGATCTCGGTTAAAAAAAGGTTGAGCACCCCTGTTGTATGTCTTTCTCTCTGTACTGCAACCTACCCTTACCTCTAAGACAAATTTCTCCATGGTGGTCTTGTATGGTTGTCTTCACCCATACGATTTTGCACAAACGCAGAATGCAACGATTTGTGAATAATGCAATGACGTTCTCAACCCACCAGGCGAGCGTCCGTGCTGTAATTATTCTTATCTGACGCTGACATGACTCCACTAAAGTAGTTTTCTGTGTTTCAGATGATGGGCCGTATGGAAAGACCAAGGACATCACAGAGCACACCCTGTCCCCCAGAAGACACAGCATACCAGGTACAGGACCTCCAGCACCTGCTCCACCTCCTGCTCACAGTCTCCAGAACAATACTGGCTTTAAAGGGCCTATATTACACAAAATTAACTCTTCTGAGCTTTAAGTCATGTTACAATGTTGTTCGCTCATGTGGAGTTGTGTTTTGTTTCATTCACACGTGTTTGAGTAACCCATTATTATTATGTCATGCAGCGGTAGTTTCATGTTAACAGCTATTTTTTTTACCTTTTGTTCAGTAGATTGCCAATTCCAGGCCTGCAATTATTCAAATCATTCCAGAGAAGGTGTGGTTAGTTAGATATATGCAGGATTTGTGTGTTAAACATGTGCAAATAAAACAAAACACAACTCCAGGGGGGTATTCCACGAAAGCTACTAAGCGCAAAGCCCGGCTTTATTCGTCAGTTGGCGCTAGTTTAAGTGAGAGTTCGGTTCCACGACGCTCGCTAAACTTAGTTCCCGCTGAGTTACTAGGGCAACATGGTTTTAGCTGAAAGTCTGGTACCGGCCAGGCTAAAGGCGCTTAATCAGGCCGTGTCGCAGAGAATACGTACCTGACGTAAACAGAGTGTCAAACAAACAGTTCCGCACACCTCCCGCATGAGTATCTGTGTTGTCCGAAAACAATATCAGCAAAAAAAACAAATTACCTTACGTTCTTGGCTCTTGACAAATCTCCGGTAATCTAAAAATATGCTTTTGAACCGCTGTCTTTACGACATTAACATATAGAACAATTCCAGTGGTGTCTCAGAGAAAGACTTTGGTTGAGTGGTTATGTCCTTTGACTTTCATATGGGTGACCTGGGTTCAATTCCCGCTATTGACCTATTGATGCCCGACTTAAAATTGAGTTTAATTTTCACGCATTTATATTTGCAACATATTACAGAAATGGAAATGAATTTAACCTACAATTATTGTTATCATCACATAAATTATATCAGTTGGGCCTAACATGACTCTCACTTGACACTTTATATTTTATGTGACATCTCTATCAAAGAATACAGTTACAGGTAAACCTTTACTTTTAAAACAAAATGTAGCCAAATAACAGGCACACTCCATGATGCAACATTTCAATGATTCAACAAATTTGCTTCAGAGATGCTGTGCAAGCCTTTTTAATGAAATCCTATTTATCAATTTCCATCAATACGCATAAAACAATAAAATACATTAGGTATGACATTCTGGTGTGAGGCCACTGCTGGAGGACTGCTGAGGGTCAGGCAAGGCACTGCTGGAGGACTGCTGAGGAGGGTCCAAGTGTACGCCATCTTCAGTAACTAGAACACAAGCATACTATTAAAATACACAAATGCTTGGATCACAGCTGAGGCAAGCATTAGCCTAGAGAATACCTTGAATATACTCTTCACAAGAACTCGCAGGAAGGATCATTGATGGGGTCTCTCCTTCAGTTACCTCCACCAGTGGGCGACCCTGGTTTAGGGCCAGTGCCAGCTCCTCTGCAGGTGAAAGATTTTGAGGGGGGCTCCCACCTCCTGTGGCTTGGTAGCTACTGTTAATTTTAAATTAAATTAAGGTACCATTTCAACAGTATTACTAATTTCACTGAATAATAATATTAATATTAGCCTACTTACCACTCTGCAAAATGTCTTATGCTTTGTCTTTACCAGCAAAACAGTCCTCTTCACATTATTCCTGCTCAAAGACAAGATAACACAATTTAACGTATTAGTTGGAGCAAATACTTTTACACAGTCAAAATAAATTACAACTGACAAGACTGCTATACAAATAAATATGACATCAACTGTCCTCTCCGAGAATCAAACTCACAATCTTCCGCACCCCAGACGGTCACTTTTCCCCTGCGCCACAGATCAGTGTTGACATCAATGGTGAAAAACATACTTAAAAAACTCAACCTCCAGCACTGTTATAGGACTTAACTTATGTATTTAAGCGTTCGGCGATCTTCTGCCACGCCATGTCTCTCGCCTTGGTTATTGCAAATGTGTTGTAGAGTTCCAAAAGCAAATTCTGTTCTGATGCGCTGAAATAATCGGCCCGAATCTTCGACATGATCGCGTTTTCGACAGTCGCTTGTTCAGGGCTTCTTATTTACACCGTGCACGCGTCTAGGCCAGGCCTGCTTAGGCCAGACTGAACTTAGCGCTGCTGAGGCGCAGCTGAAACGCGTTAGTGGAACGGGTTCAAGCTTTTGTCTAAGTTGTGTCTCAGTCAGGCGAGGACTTAGCACTTAGTCGCCGCTAAGTTTAGCGACGTTCGTGGAATACAGCTCAGGTCTGTTTGTGATGAGGAAACAACATTATAACACAGATCAGGAAACAGCATAATATGGGCCCTTTAAAGAACATATACTGCTCTGGAAAAAAATAAGAGACCACTGCAAAATTGTCAGTTTTTCTGATTTTACTACTTATAGGTATGTGTTTGGGCAAATGGAACATTTTTGTTTGAGTCTATAAACTACTGACAACATTTCTCCCAAATTCCAAATAAAAATATTATCGTTTAGAACTGAAGTAGCTCAGCTTTGTGTTTGTGTTTGATGCTGGAATGGAATGGCTGTAATACATGTAGAGATGCTGATTTCACAAAAAAATGCAGTGGTCTCTTTTTTTTTTTCCAGAGCTGTATTATGCAAAACTGACCATGTTATATTATTATCAGTCATCAAAAACATACATGGAGTTGTATTTCGCTTCATTCACGCTTGTTTCATTACTTGCATTACTTTCATCATTTGCATTTACCCTGGATTGTTGCGTCACCGGTAAAAATCCGGACTTCTCCAACAGTGACCGTTCAGATCAGAGAGAATCCTTTTAGGTTTAAACCAACTGGATTTCAGCATTGAAACTGGCAACCCGAATGAGAGACTGATTTGAGGTTCATTCTACTTTCTGATTAGATCATCATCTTGAGAACCAAAACACCAAATTAATCTAATAAAAACATAATGTCCACCTATTTTGTAATTAAGAATAAATCAGCATTACAATTGTTATCAGTAAGTTCTTTTTGATTTGAACATGCTATGCTCATATCTAGGGACACAAATCAGTAATGTTTATGAAAATTAAAATCAAAATTGTACACACGGTTCCTTTAAAGCAGGGGTCTTCAACGTTTTTCAGGCCAGGGACCCCCAAACAGATGGCGAACTGGGCCAGGGACCCCCTACTATATATACGGCATAGAATTGTGTTTTATATTAAATTGAGCTTAGTGTCATGTACAAACATTGCTACTCTGTTATGGTACATCCAATACAAGGAAATAATACACAGATTAATACTGTATTTTACACTATAAAATATAAAATTATATTATTTTAAAGTGAAATCAAAAGATTTCACGACCCCCCTGCAGTACCCCCCTGTGGAAGACCTCTGCTTTAAAGGACACAAAATTAAACGTGAAAAAATGAATGGATTTTCTTTTTGTTTCTTTATTTTTTATTTTTTATTTTTTTACAGCACGTCAAAATCTTTCACTGCACCCGTAATTATTAAACATTATACCATGAAAAATACCATTAAGTCAGTTTTGCATAACGTCTGTTCCCCTGAAAACACATTAGGCAGATCCACTCGAGCGACTTGAGGACAGCAGAGAGCATTTGTGACGGAGCTGAGGTTTATGTAAATGAGCACGATGAGCTGATCCTGACTGACTCCTCTGAGCACACATTTTAAAGGGAGTTTGGCTCCTCACTCACCTCCATCTCTTTCAGCCTCAGTAATATTTAAAAAGTCCATATACGTTTGGACCATCTTATACCATTGTCTCTGCTCCCCAAATAAACTGGGTATTGTTTCATCAATTGAATCTTAAAACCACAGATCTTGGATACAATTTTGGATAAGCAAATGCAAAATGTGACCTACCACGGCAAAACCTGCCGCAAGTCACTCAGGGCGAACAGGAGAAAATTGCGTTATAAGCATTTTTTATTTTTATTTTTTCAAAATTTGTGATTTTTGTTTTATGCCAAATGTGCTAGTTGAGATCATGAAGAAGCCACTCCATGTTTCAGATAACAGCACTGAAGCAAAAATACTTGACTTTATTATTTTATTAATACTTTATTTATTTTACTTTATTTTATTGCATTGTACTGCATAATGTATTTTGGACATGAAAAAACTGCAGTTTTCCTGTTATACACTGCAGTTTTTTTTTTCATAAGGGTGAGGAACAGAATATATCCAGAGTCAGGTGACTCATTATGTGTATTTCTTATTCTGCCTTTATGACTTTGACTTAACATATTATCCTGTGCATTATTGAATTATTGAATGATTATATGGGCTTTTTTTAATAAAAGGATTTCCATTTTAACAAAGTACCTTCTAATTCTGACCTGCCCTGAAACACCACACCACAGTGATGTCAGTGATGGGGGAGGGCTTAACTTAATGTCGTGCAAATGAGCACCTTTCTGCTCCACAGCCCTATCTTCAACACAGCTTTTCTCAGCTCGTTGTTTTTAGATGTGCTGCTTTCAAATGGCCTCAAATTCTTCAGATGTTCTCATATTTCCATGTGTAAGGCATCGTTGGAAAGCTTAGAATCTACACTTTCAGAATCTGTGAATAACTCAAAATGCCTCCGGACGACTTGTGACTGGTTTTGTTGGTCACAAATTTGTCATCTGTCTCTGTAGTATGGTAACAGGGATAGTTTAACCACAGAGCTTGAGGTTAACGCAGCTACATTGTGGTCATAAAATTCAGATTCAGCAGCATTAATAATGACATTTTGATTAATTTCACAAAAATGTTACAAAAATCAATGACTTCACCGCATAATGAGGATCCTCTTGCCTCGACAATCTAGAACTGTGTTGGGAATTCTGTCACAGAGACTCTCATAATAATATAAAGTAATATAATAACAAATGAACTTGGTGCGAATGAATGCAATATGTATTAACTGTACATACTGCCCTCCTGGCTAGCTCGCCAAAATTAACAGCTGTTGTATATTATGTGTTTTATCAAGAGACAACCAAGTTTCAAAAAGGTTCAAATTTACCAAAAGTTTATTTCCTTAGCAATATTTCTAATACAGAGCTCTGGGTCCAAATTTCTGCGTTGGTGCGTACGCCTACATACGACTTAGCAAGTGCTTACAAAGAAGTGACTCCCCTTCCCCCTCAGACCCAGATAGAAATCCACTAAGCAAATAATATGTTGATTCAGCATCCGCCTTCTGCTCTGGCCCACATTCTTCTGCTGCAGTTGAGCAATCTTCCCTTCCTCCAGTCTTCCCCTCCTCCACAGAACACTCTCCGATCGGAACCAGATCACTCCTGTTGCACATTCCACGGAGAGACAACCCCCCTTGAGTAGAACATTCATCTCCAGTGTTCATTCGCATAATACACAAATAAATGTTTATATGTTGTATAATATTGAAATATGATTATGTACAGCTCTGGAAAATAATAAGAGACCACTACATGTTTTTTTCTGAAATCAGCATCTCTACATGTATTACAGCCATTCCATCAGTGGCGGCTGGCCCATAGGGGGTGCTTGGGCACCGCCCTTCCCAACGAGGAGAGGAAAAATATAAAATGTATAATACTAAAAAAAATATTTTTTTTTTGATCAATGTCAGTTTTAATTATTTGTGTGTCTCTACATGTAATCTGAATTATTCAAACAACATTTCCACCAAATGACTCTTATTTAACAGTGAATTTCCACTGACATAGTCGTACGGGGCTCGCGTCCAAAGCGTCCTCGAAGTGTAGCGAAATAGCCAATCGTGTGTGGTTGCTAGGGGAAAATTAAAAAAATATGATTCCTATCAGCCTATCAGCATCGCCGAATAAAATGGTTTTGGGGCGCCCGTGTGCGTCGCACCTGCTACAGAAAGTTTGGATCGCTATTCGCCCTGTCCCAGACTGATTAGTCACGTGATAGGCGTATCCACGTATTAATCCGCAGGGAATACGCGGATGAATTATTGTGAAAGGACGTCTGAATTGCTTTGAATTTATTTATTTTCTGTGCCATCTGTGATAAGATAATCACGAGCAAGTTGAAAGGTCAGTCAGGAAGTGGGGATGAGCGTGGGTCTTATTCGGGAGATGCATTTTTGGAAGAAGTCACGTTTTCAGCTTGTCCCAAGTCTTAGTAATTAAACTGATTCACGGAAGGTGAATTTGATGCTTTATTGCCAGATAAGTTAAGTTTTCGGTCTGAAGTGGCTTGTTAATGGACTTTGTGAGTAAGCTAGCGACCTGCCAGCTACACCGGAGAGGACCGTTTGAGAGACCCCGATGAGAGCACGAAGGCACCACATTTAGTAACATTGCCCGAGGGAGAGCGGAACGACGCTGACTGGATTTCCCTGCCGCTGCCTACGACTTCTCAACGCGCGAGTGGCGGAGGTACAGTACCTTTTCCCTGTTTGTTTGCCATTGCGGTGAAGGAGCCAGTTCCGTACCCAAACTACGAACCAGGCCTGCAACAGGGGGTTGGAGAAGTGTTTTGCCGGCTATAGGATAAATTGTTTATTTGGGACCATTAGAATATTGTGACTGTTAAACACTTTGTGTGTTGAGGTTTACCCTTGAGATGTTCATCTAAATGCTTATAAGCACTTTTTTCATTAGATGTAATATAGTTCATATTTACTTATAACTTTGTTGTGGTCATTGAGTGTCATGTTTGTTTGAGGTTAACCGTATAAAGAAAGAAAGAAAGAAAGAAAGAAAGAAAGAAAGAAAGAAAGAAGAAAGAAAGCTATGCCTTTATTAGTCCCACAGTGGGGAAATTCCATTTCTGCATTTAACCCATCCTGTTATCAGGAGCAGTGAGCAGCACATTACTGCGCCCGGGGACCATCTCCATGATCTTCTTGCTTCGGTTTGGTCAGGACCTAACCTGGAAGATTTACCTATGGTGCATGTTTTGGGTTGATGGGGGAAACCGGAGTGCCCGGAGGAAACCCACCCAGACACAGGGAGAACATGCAAACTCCACACAGAAAGGCCCGGACGACCCGGGGATCGAACCCAGACCATGCAAACACACAAGACATATAGTACAAAAGTAGTTCATTTAAGAGTTTACTCACATTATACTAATAAGAATCATTTCATGTGTACTGTGCATTTTAATAACCATAATACTGTACTAAAAGGTGTAACCACACTAGTATAAATGTGTAATAAGAACAGTCTCTCTCGCATATCAAACACAATAATAGGCAGGGAAATCTATTGGCACATCAGCCCCACCAAGATTTTATTTCACCAGCCGCCACTGCATTCCATTCCAGCGTCTGTTGAATTCCGACACAAACACAAAGCTGAGCTACTTCAGTTCTTGCACCAGGAGTGGAATAAAGTCACCCAAGAACAATGTGAAAGACTTGTGGAGAGCATGCCAAGACGCATGAAAGCTGTGATTAAAGATAAGGGTTATTGCACCAAATATTGATTTGTGAACTCTTCTTAAGTGTAAACATTAGTATTATGTTGTTTTAAAATGAATTTGATCTTGTTTCTTTGCATTGTTTGAGGTCTGAAAATGTATCTTTTTTTTGTTATTTTGACCATTTGTCATTTTCTGCAAATAAATGCTCTAAACGATAATATTTTTATTTGGAATTTGAAGAAAATGTTGTCAGTAGTTTATAGACTCAAACCTAAATGCTCATGTTGCCCAAAACACATACCTAAGTAGTAAAATCAGAAAAACTGATAATTTTGCAGTGGTCTCTTATTTTTTTTCCAGAGCTGTATATGCATGCACCTAAAATGTTTTATTAATTCAACATTTCTTCACAACGTTGGTGCTAATGTTAATGATTACCATTTTTTACACTCACCATCATTTGCTTCTCCACATGCCATTGACCTTCCTTCTCTGTTGTCCTATCTTGCGTATCCTTTATGTTGTGTGTTCTGTGTGTGTTGTATGTGCGTGTGTGTGTTGTGGGCAGAAGCTTTGCGGGGGGTGACTCTGGTGGAGCTAGTGAAGAAGGAGGGCAGCACTCTGGGACTCACCATCTCCGGGGGCACGGACAAGGATGGCAAGCCCCGAGTGTCCAACCTCCGACCGGGCGGGCTGGCAGCCAGGTGAGGGGGCATGGCTCTTGTCCTTGAATGCTTTTAAATCTAAAGTGAAAACATCAGAGACTGCCTCAGTGATGTGCACTTGTTTTTCTTAATTTCTGATTATGTCATTTGATTGTTGTTTGTAAGCATGTACTGTATATCCTCCTGAGACCCGGCCCATTCATTTGTGTCCTTTATACAGACCTCCCAGGATTTCGCGGGCATTTTTTGTGATTGTTGCGGACTAAAATGCCTGAATTTGCGTGAGCTTTTCCAAAAAGTTGCGATAAATGTTGCGGTGCTTTTAAGGTTTTTGTTGCGATTTTGTTGCGGGAGGAAGTGAAAGTTGCGATAAATAGTTGCGATTTTCCCTTTTTGTAATTAAAATTGAGTAATATTTTGAATACTGAGTTATTACTGACAAAGAATAATACAAAGACACAGAGATCACAGATATGGTCCTAAAACAACCTCACCAACATCGAAAATAAATTACTACTAGGAGGGGAACTGTTTCGCGCGGTCTTTTGCTGTTATTTTTGTGGGCAAATGGCGCCGCAGACATGTTTCTTTGCCATTAGAAGCCATGTCCCAATTCCCAGAGTGCACAGTTCGGAGCGTGGCCTGAAGGGCATGTGCGTCACACATTTCGACAGTACACCGGCACGACTACTGCTGTCCCACTTCTTTTTTGTCCCATGCGCAGTTAAGACGCGGTCCGAAGACCGCAGTCGTTAAGCGGTCCGCGGAATGCAGTCTGGGCTGAGCAAGTGTGCACCGCCTCGACTGCAGTCTGAGCCCCCTTCGGGTCGTGCTCCGAGCTCTGCGCTTTGGGAACTGTGGACACGGCCGCAGTTTTGTTTCGTCACACGGAAGTAAGGCAGAAGGAAGTTGGTCGGCGTTCAATACGTCGCCGATTACTGGTCAAAATTAGTAAAAATTGCGGGAAAGTTGCGGTGATTGGTCAAAATTGCAACACCACCCTGAATTCACGGGGATTGGCTGAAGTTGCGTTGAAGTTGCAAATCGCAACATTGCAAATTCCTGGAGGGTCTGTTTATAGTGGACGTTGAGTTAACCAGTCAGACAGACTCTAGTTTGTGGCTGCACTATGATAAATAAATAAATAAATAAATAAATAAATAAATAAATAAATAAATAAATAAATAAATAAATAAATAAATAAATAAATAAATAAATAAGAAATTAAAAGGGAGTCTAAAACCTTTTTGAGGCAACTGTAGAAGCTTGTCAGAGATGGTGGTCATCAAAAAAATATTGTTTTTGTTAGGCTGTTAACTTCACATGGATTTAATACTATTAGAGTCCATTACAGAGGACATGTTACATTATGAATAAAAATAAAATTAACAAAATTTCTATGCTAAGGTGTTCATTTACCTCCAAATAGAAAATCGCAATAAATAAATTAAAAATTAAAAATTGAAACACACGTTTTTTCTTCATATTGTAACTGTGTAAACTGTGTAAATGTGTTAAATTGCTGCATCTTGGCCAAGACTTCCTTGAAAAAGAGGTTTTGAATCCCAATGGGATTTCTGTCCTGTTTACACATACCCGGCTATCTATAAAAACTGACTTTTCCCTTCATTTGTGCTTTTCGTTTACACATAAATGGAGATTTTTCCTCTGAAAACGATTCTTTCTAAAAACTTTTGGAAAACTCCGGTTTCGCGTTTGCATGTGAAGTGAGATAAAGTTTTAGGCAGCTGACGCACCAAAATGCGATTGTGGTTGGCTTGCAGAGCGTTCTCCTTCATTTTCAGAGGCAAAATTCGCCATTTGCATGTAAAGGATGGGTACAAACGAAGGGAAATGTCTCTGTTTTTAAAAATACCAGTGTACATGTAAAAGGGGCCTCATTTTGGAAAACGGAGGGAGACAAATATTCGTTTCCCCACATACCCGGCTATGTGCAAATGTAGCCTAAATAAAGGTTAAATAAAATACATGTGCCAGACCTGAGCCTAGATCCTGAAACCTGCTCTAAGAAATCATCGTGTTGTTAGTAACATTAGCACAACAGAACACAGTGTATTTGTAACGACTGAACAGGTTCTTGTAATGCACAGTCTTTTAATTCCTTAAAAGTTATTTTCTTAAGACCTTTTGCAGTAAAAATCATGGCCAAGATCTAAGACTCAATGTTTTTGATCATCTACCTGTTATAGTTTGGGTGTATAGAGCTCAGGTTTAGATTAGACTAGGTCCTGTACTACGCAAAATTGATGCTTGTGAGCTTCAAGCCAAGGTAGAATGCTGTTTCCTCCTCAAAAACAAACCTGGAGCTGTTTTGTTTCATTCACACATGTTCCGTAATTATTCGTCTGTCAACATCTCCAAAGCCCAAAATGCTCTGTTCCACCTTGTGATGCAGCTACTTTTTACCTTTTGTTCAGTAGAGATTGGCAATTCCAGCACTGAAATTATCCAAATGATTCAAGCGAAGGTGTATGAAGTTTAAAAACATTGAGTTTTTTCAGTTTGAGAGAAGAATTCAGTCTCAATATGCAGGGTTTGTTTGTTAAAAATGTGCAAATGAAACAAAACCCATCTCCAGATACGTTTGTGATGAGGAAACATTATTGCATTAATATGTGGCTTTTAATTCAGTTAAAATGACCTGCACTTTTTGGATTTGCATCTTTTGCATGGTTGACTGTACATTTGATTAGAATGTATAACTTAATTCTTCCTTCATTTGAACCCAAAACTTGCACGTCTTTTATCTCTGTACAGAAGTGACCAGCTAAACATCGGCGATTACATAAAGTCAGTGAACGGAATAAACTTGACAAAACTCCGACACGAGGAGATCATCAGTTTGTTAAAGAATGTGGGAGAGAGAGTGCTGCTGGAGGTGGAGTATGAACTGCCCCCTACAGGTACACCCTGGTATTACACTTGTGGCATGTTAAAGGCCCCGTGGGATGAAATTTTCACTTTCTGAGGTTTTTGAACGTTAATGTGAGCTCCCTTACCCTGTTTAGGCCCCACCCCACCCCATGGCTAAAAGTTGCGAAATGTGTAAACTGAGCAATTGTGATCCTTTTCCGTGTTTGAAAAAAAGACAGCCCAAACGGGCGATTCTGAACAAAGGAACTTTCTGACGTCACACTCACGGAAAGGTTTCCACCCCCCGTCTGGATGTCCACCCCGTCTCTGGAAATCACGCCCAGAGAATTTGGACTGCAAACAAGCTACAAAATGCGAGATGCGTTTTTTTTTTTTTTGCCTGGAGACACGTGAGAGTCTCTCCAGGCTCGGATGTCCTTTATCTGAGCCTCCGAACCCCTGAAACAGCAGTGGTTTAATTTTTTTTTCTGTGGAAATGTGTTTTTTTTTTCATGGAACGTGTCTCATATCTTCCTAAGCGCTTTAACGTGGCAGCGGCGTATTTGGCCACACCCCTACCTACTGCACTGGCCTGTCTCTGTCCTCCTCATTTGCATTCAAGCAACAACGCCCAGAATAAAGCGTTTCAAAGACATATTTATGACTCTGACTGTCTTCATGAGGCTTTCTCATGCACTGAGGCTTGATTTTGGAGAAGGATTCATTTACAGTATTAGGGAACCACTAAGGCGCCATATAAAAGCATCAAGAAGTACCATGTCATGGGATCTTTAATATTATGGGTTTTTAAGATTTTAAGATGACTTTTCCATATTCATCTTTCCATATTTTGTCAGGTTAGGGGTCCGCTACCATGGAGATGTTATTGCTTTGCCTGTAATGTTACACAATATGGTATTAAACTTAGATACATTTATTCAATTACAAGTGTTTTTATAGCTCAAAAATACCTTTAAAAACATGCATTCTTACTGTGAGTGGGATCTCCTCTTCACAGATCTCATAGTAGTCATAGTCATAGTCATAGTAGTCATAGTTTGCTTTATTGTCGAAAACAATCATGTACATGTACATAGAGTGAATTCGAAATTTTGTTTCCCCACTAACCAGGCAGGACAGTGATAGAGTGGGCTAGGGGAGGGGCCGCTGCGCATGCGTGCGCCGCCGACTGGGAGATGCAGAGTAGAAAAGATGCAATACAATCAGTGACAATTTAACAACATGTAATGACAGAAAAACAATTGGAGATATAACATACAGTGATCTTTTTCTTTGGCAACAGAAGGAAGGGGTGTGGGGGGATCAGATTGGAAATCAATGAAATTGATTGAACCGAGAGCAGAGATCAGACCTTTCTAAAAGACAGGGAACATTTCTACTCAATCATGTCAGTGTGTCAGTGTCAGTGTGATAGTGGGTGCCATGTTTATGTAGAGTCCAGATAACAAACCACATTCTGTGGCCTTGGAGTGTTCTTGCAGGGAGGCTAAGTCAAAACACAGATAACTGTTGGAGACAGATTTTCACAGGGAGACATCATTTGCAAAGGGATTAATTTAGCATGATGAAATACGTTTTAGAGACCCAGGTGAACAATTTAGATTGAGCTTGGGTTTTGCCAGACCCCCATCTTCATATCGCCATGAAGATTCATGAGAGATCTCATTAGTTCCTCTTGGCGCACAGACTGCGCTGCGTTGGCTTTACACAGTTCTGTCAGCATGCCCGTGATGATATCCAAACGTTGATATGTTTCCTTCGGTTGAAATCCTTCCAAAAGGTCCTCAACCTGTCCCACTTTCTGATGTAATCCTTTCACGAGATCCTCCACGGCTTCACAATGGCTCGAAATTGCTGCAGACAGCTTGGGGGACTCTTTACTTGCTGCCAGCTTACAAATTTTGCGATAGATCATGGACAATCCCAGGCCAATTAACAGATGCCCAGCTATCAGAAATCCGAATACGTAAATATCCTCCACATCCTCCAGGTACATTGGTGCCAAACATACGACTTGCCACGCACGATACGAGTCCCTCGCATATCCAGCAGCAAAAGTACCATCCGGACACACCGCTTCTCCCGGAGCGGCACTCCTCCGTGAAAAAAGAGTATCAATCGTGCTGAGGGTCCAGCTGATCACATCCATATTTTAGGAATTTGGAAAATCTGCTCCAAAAAGCGAGAAAATGACGAAAACAAGAGAGGCACGCAGACAACAGGAGCAATAGATAAGAGAGGAAAGAGAGACACGTCTGCTCACTCTGACGGTCAGAACAGAAAAACTCACCTGTAAATTGGCCTGGTCATGTCTCCTGCTTTGTTTCTACGGAGATTGAAAAGTTAAATGTTATATTTAGGAATATTGGAGGTAAAGCAACAACATCTCCATGGAGAAAAGTAACTGGCGGGCAGGCTTGGGGAGTAACGGATTACATGGAACGGCGTTAAGTAAAAGGATACAAAAAAAAGGTAACTGTATTCCCCTACAGTTACAAAGAAAAAGACGTACTCAGATTACAGGTACATTTAGTGAAAATGGGGATTACTTAGCAGGATTACAATTTGAAAGCATTTTATGTTATTTCATTTTTTCATTTAAAGCCGGAGTCATATGTAGGGAAAACAACGTACAGACTCGCGCCGCGCGCCGTGCGCCGCGCGCGCTCTGTGAAACAAACTTGCAGCGGCTCGCACTGAACTTCACGCAGGTCGCGCACTATGGACTAAACTTGCAGCGGGCATGGTTTCAAAAAACGCATTTAAAATGGGTGGAAATTTAGGGAGGATTTTATTTTTAAAGAAGACAAAGGGAACAACATCACAGTGCAGTGCAAATTGTGCCTTCCAGCAGTTAAACACCTGTCAATGTCCAAGGATTCTACTTCCAATCTCAAGAAACATTTACAGGTAAGATCGCTAATATTAACGCTTTGATACTGACAGACCCTAAATGTCCTGCTTCAGTCATGTTATGTGTGAATATGAGTCATTTCTTTGTCTTGATTCATTTGTAGGAGCCAGTTTCGAGTTAGCTATCGACTAGCAAACTATTAGCAAGGTAGCTAACGTTAGGGTGACCATACGTCCTCTTTTGCCCGGACATGTCCTCTTTTCAGAGGCTGTCCGGGCTGTCCGGCCGGAGTTTATAAAATCCTTCAAATGTCCGGGTTTTTGATTCCGTTGGAAACGCGCTCTGAGAGGCGGAGTTCTAGTCGAACCCCGGAACGTGTATTCATTCATTTACAAACAAGCGCGCCACGCTCCACACACACACACACGCACACGCACACACACACACACACACTCGCAGGCTGACAGGCGCACTGCAAAGACACAGAAAATGCCAAAACGCAAATGCAGTTTCACGGATGAATTGCAAAAAAAAGTTCCCCTGTTTTCGCCCGGGGCGTGACAAGTGGGAGGCAGAATGACCAGGGAGAGGAGGAAGGCAAGGAAGACTGAAGAAAAGGAAAAATAAGGAAAAAAGGACTGTTGACTTGAGGCATTATTTGTATATTTTTTTTCATTAGCCATTAGACACATTATTTTGAAGAATGGGCTTACTGAACATTGAAGAATAGGCTAACTCTCTGTTTCTTTTTGTTTTTTTCTTTTTTCTTAACTAAGGTGTAAGTGTCAGCCTTAAGATTGCTTATATTAATAAATATATTATTTATAAAGCAACTGTTTGTGAGTATATCCAGGTAAAGTGTTCTTTTCTGGGGAATTCAGAAGCACAGTAAGCCCCCGACCCATGTAAAACCCTTAAAAATGGGAGAAAAAAATATTTCGCACGCGAGTTGGAAGTGTGTCCTCTTTTCAGTGAAATACAATATGGTCACCCTAGCTAACTTTTGTGGTCACAAGTACACTTTGTGCATTTGTAGAACGATATTACAATATTTAAACATTATCTAGGCAACATAGTCATGTTAACTGATCCATGAAGACCCTTTAGACAATTCCGAGCAAAGCTGGCGTTAGATGTAGGCCAGCACGCAAGCTGGACGAACATCCTGTCCAGCTGCGGAGATCGGGCAAGATGACTGTCCCGGTAAAACTAAAACTTTAACTGAAAATATAATTTGGTTGAAGTCATAGGTGTTTAGGTGTTTGGTTTAGTGAGTGACCTTGTTTACTAGTGACTTGGCTTATAGTGAGAACAGTTGTTAAAACTACACATAGAACTGTATTTGTCCTCCTAAAAACTTTTAATTGTATTGTAATTTTCTTGTTTTCTTGTTGTTATAGGATATTTGGTGTTAAAGTAATCCAAAAGTAACTGAAAGTAATCAAGTTACATTACTTTAATATTATAGTACCAGGATTACGTTACTGAATACATATTTTAAGGAGTAACTAGTAACTGTACCGGATTACATTTCTAAAGTAACCCTCCCAACCCTGCTGGCGGGCCATGTTACACAGTGCACTTTTAAATATTTTGATCTGAATTGCTTGTCCTAGAGGTATTTTTCTGAATCTTTGCAACTTTTTTTGTGGAGGAACTACCTGATATGTTATCGCTTTGCCAGGCATTAAACTTAAACTTCTGTAGAGACAAGCAGGTGATACAAAATTACAGGTCAGATCTGTACTTTTTGTTTGTTTGATTGATTTTTTTCCACAGTAAAAACCTCTTAAATTACTCAAAATTGACTTTTGTGAGCTTTATCATCAAAAACATACCTATTTCATATAAACATGTGCATCTCCAAAGATCAAACTGCTCCGTTCCACCTTTTGATGTCATGAAGGAGAAGTTTTCAAGTTAACAGCCACATTTTACCTTTTGTTCAGCAGAGATAGGCAATTCCACGACTGAAATTATCCAAATGATTCTAGTGAATGTGTAGGCCATTTAAAAACATGGTAGAGCATTTCTTGTACTACCACATGACATCACAAAGTGGAGTATTTTCATTTTGAGAGAAGAACTCAGCCTAAATATGCACAATTTCACAATATGCACAATGTGTGAATGAAACAAAACACAAATCTGGGTATGTTTTTGATAAGGAAGCAACATTATAACATAGATCAGAAATAGTGCTATATACGCCCTTTTAATAAATGAAAAATTTGTTTAATGCAGGCCTGGACTGGTAACTGGGCATACCGGGCATTTTCCAGGTGGGCCGACAGTCCTAGGGGCCGATGCTGTTTTTGTTTTGTTTTTTTACTTAGAGACCCACAATTTAGGGGAAGCGTCCCATTGGTCCATCTTCAATACAGACAGAGGACTAAACCAATCAGGATATAGTAGCTTACTCGAGCGGTCCCGCCCCTTTCTCTGCACTGATCCTCGACAGTTTCAGTGTTGAGCGTGGAAACATGGAGAAGCGGCAGAAAGGGGGTGTGGAGAAGTTGCGGCTAAAAGATTTAAAAATCTCACTATAGACGCTGCAAAATGTTCTAAAATAACAGACATATTAGAGCCTCCACATCCTCTGCAGGTTGAAGGTGGACAGGGAGAGGAGCAGCCAGAGACTGTGGACAGGGAACCCGAGGGACAGAGTGACCAGGGAAGTGTAGCACAGGCACAGCAGGTAAGTAGGTAGTAATGTTAGGATAATACCAGGACTTTTAGGTGATGGACAGGCATGAAAATCGCTCACCTTTCAGCGAAATTCACTGTTATGAAGCCAAAACAGGTGACCTACATGAATCGTGTAGATTCAATGAGAGAAGTTTTTTGTGTGTATGTGCAAGATGCATTTTAAAGGTCCCATGACATGGTACTTCTTGATGCTTTTATATGGCGCCTTAATGGTTCCCTAATACTGTAAATGAACCCTTCAAAATCAAGCATGAGAAAGCCCCATGAACACAGTCAGAGTCAAAAATATCTCTCTCAAACACTTTATTCTGGGCGTTGTTGCTTGAATGCAAATGAGGAGTACAGAGACAGGCCAGTGCAGCAGGTGGGGAGGGGGCCAAACGCTCCGCTCTTTCCTCTTTAGCGGTCCGATGTGCGCTGTCACCCACTTCCGCGTTTAAGCGCAGAGGAAGATATGAGACAATTTCCATTGAAAAATAAACACATTTCCACAGAAAATTAAATTAAACCACTGCTGTTTCAGAGGTTCGGAGGCTCGGATAAAGGACATCCGAGCCTGGAAACACTCTCAGGTGTCTCCAGGCAAATAAAAAAACGCATCTCGCATTGCGTAGCTCGTTTGCGGTCCAAACTCTCTGGGCGTGATTTACAGAGACGGTGGGTAGACATCCAGACGGGGGGTGGAACTGCATTTGCATTTTTCCCTGAGTGTGACGTCAGAAATTTCCCTTGTTCAGAATCGCCCGTTTGGGCTGTCTTTTTTTCAAACGCGGAAAAGGATCGCAAATGCTCAGTTTACACATTTTGCAACTTTTAGCCATGGGGGGGGCCCTAAACAGGGTAGGGGAGCTCACATTAACGTTAACAAAAAACACAGAAAGTGAAAATTTCATGCCATGGGACCTTTAAATAAACCACTGAATGTGTAGTTACTGTGAGTTTGCTGGTGGTTTTTGGGAGCTGGGATTTTTCCTTTAAATGTTGCGCCCTGGTGTCCCCTTAGCCAAGACGCAACAATAGTAAAATACTTTGCTTCGGGGGAACACAAACATAAATTAGTCCGTTGTGCTCCATGGTGATAAGCAGGTTGCATAGTGCACCTTTCATGCACACTTAGAATATTGTACTTTCCCTTAAGGTTTGTATATACAGCATTTCAATTGTCAATATTGAGTTTACATGTTTTATTTGCAAACCTGTTTTAATAATAAGACCTTTCGGTGTCATGGTATTTTAATTTCCTGTGCAGATGTTGTTTTAGCCACGCCGCATATTGGATGGAGTATATTTCAGGAGTACATAACAAATATGTGTAATAATAAAATCAGATTTCTTGTGTTTTCTCATACTCGCTCGTGGGTGAAAGCGCCGGACAGCAGCTCAGGGCTCATCTCAAAGACAATCGACATCTGTTTGCACAAAGAAGGCAGCAGCTTCGGCTTCGTTCTCCGAGGTACAATAACAAGTGAGAAAAGAAATGATAACGCCACACAATACGGGCTGGGATGGAAATGATGAGTTTTAGTCACTGTCTCAAAACACAATGCACAATCGGTAAAATCCTCCAGCTAAGATAGTGCTCACTAAAATGCAGGCTCAAAATACTCGTACTGGTACTGCACTGTGAAAGTATCTCATTCACTGTTGAAAAGTGACTTGTGTTTTGTTTCATTCACACATGTTAAACACACAAACACTGAATATTTAGATTCTTCTAATCTCTTTTAGGTTCTTCTCTCAAAAAGAAAACACTCTGTTCCCACTTTGTGATGTCATGTTGTAATACAGGAAGTGCTCCACTGTGTTTTTAAACTCCACACACCTTCACTAGAATCATTTGGATTTTTGCAGCTTTGGAGATGCAAACAGACAGTAGAGATATGCAATTCCAGGGCTGAAATTATCCAAATGATTCTAATGTTCAAGAGTTCAAAGTCAGCTTTATTGTCAAAAATCACATGTACAGGTTGCACACACAGGATTTGAAATTGCAGTGCCCCCTAGGCCCACAGTGAACATAAAACATCTGATAAACAAGACAATAAACACCATGACTAAAACATCACATATACCCGTAGCAAAAGTACAGTAAACTTAAAACTCAAAAGTAAACTTAATACAAATAGGTAAAACACACAATGTGTAGTGTAATAAAGCTCAAACAGTGTCATTTAAGCAGTAGTGTCAATGTCATTTAAGTATCATTTAAGCAGCAGTATCAGTGCCATTTAAGTGTAATTTAAGCAGCAGGGTCAGTGTCATATAAGTGTCTGTTAAGCAGCAGTGTCAGTGTAATTTAAGTGTCATTTAAGCAGCAGTATCACTGTCATTTAAGTGCCAGTTTAGCAGCAGTGTCATTGCCATTTAAGTGTCATTTAAGCAGCAGTGTCCGTGTCAATTAAGTGTAATTTAAGCAGCAGTGTCCGTGTCAATTAAGTGTAATTTAAGCAGGAGGGTCGGTCTCATTTAAGTGTCAGTTAAGCAGGAGGGCCAGTGTCATTTAAGTGTAATTTAAGCAGCAGTGTCAGTGTCCTTTAAGCAGCAGTGTCAGTGTCCTTTAAATGTCATTTAAGCAGCAGCGTCAGTGTCATTTAAGCAACAGTGTCAGTGTCATTTAAGTGTCATTTAAACAGCAGTGTCAGTGTAATTTAAGTGACATTTAAACAGCAGTGTCATTTAAGCAGCAGTGTCAGTGTAATTTAAGTGTCATTTAAACAGCAGTGTCATTTAAGCAGCAGTGTCAGTGTCATTTAAGTGTCATTTAAGTAGCAGTGTCAGTGTCCTTTAAATGTAATTTAACCATCAGTGTCAGTGTGATTTAAGCAGCAGTGTCAGTGTAATTTAAGTGTCATTTAAGCAGGAGTGTCAGTGTCATTTAAGTGTTGTTTAAGCAGCAGTATCAGTGTTATTTAAGTGTTAGTTTAGCAGCAGTTATTGGGGGGGGGGGGGCAGGGAGAGAGTTCAGTGGAGTTTAAAAACACAGTGGAGCAGTTTAAAAGATGTACTCAGTCTAAATATTCAGGGTTTGTGTGTTAAACATGTGTGAATGAAAAAAAAAAAACTCCAGGTCTGTTTGTGATGAGGAAACACAGAAAACTTTCATGATATGATCAAAACAGAGAAATGTAATGGTATTATTATAAACCTGATGAGTGAATTACAGTGGTACAGTACAAAAGTATTGGGGAGATATAAGGAAAACATATTTTGTGCTTATAATTATGTGCTTTTTCCAGGTGGAACTCACGAAGACTGGCACAAAACTCGCCCCCTGGTGGTCACTAATGTCAGACCAGGAGGGCCAGCAGACAGGTAACTATCCAGATCCAGTTTTCTTAAATCAGAAGCAGAATTCAGACATTCCAGCCATTAAAACCTGACCAGATTAAGTATTTTAAAGGTCATATATTACACAAAATTGGCTCTTGTGTGCTTTTAGTCATGCTAGAATACTGTTACCTCCTTAAAACATACCCCAAGTTGTGTTTTGTTTCATTCACACATGTTTAAATAACCCTTTTACCTTTAGTTTATCTAGATATTCTAGTGAAGGTGTATGGAGTATGTTTAGGGATTGTGTGTTAAACGTGTGAAGGAAACAAAACAAAATCCCAGATTTGTTTTTGATGAGGAAACAACACTGCCCTTTGTGCTCTACTTTATTGCACTGATGTATTTTTTTACACTTCACTAATTAAGAATGAGAACTTCGCACTTCAGTTTCTTCAAACGGGTGCGTTGTAGGAGAGGGAGGAGCCCCAGAACGTACGAGAAGAAAATAATCCCATACTCCATCTTACCTGCTTCTCACACTTCACTAATCAAACTTCTTGATGGTTGGTTAACAGACAGAATATTATGACCATATTATGGGCCAGACTCAGAGTCAGACTCAGAGCTACTTTTTCCTGTTTAAAGGTCCATTGTGTAACTTTTCTGGTGGAGGGTCCGTCAAATGAGTTTCTCCATGGAGATGATATTACTCTGTCTGGAATGTTTCACAGTATGGCATTAAGCCTTTCTATCTTCATGGAGACCAAACCAGACCAAGTTACAGGTCAGATCTTTGGAGAGGCGACCCCGCTCACAGTCAGAATGTCTGTTTGTCTTGGTATTTTTCAGCTGTAAACCCACCTGTAATTGAATAAATGTAAGGTAGTGCTGTTTAATGTCATACTGTGGAACATTCCAGGCAGGGCAATGATATCTCCATAGAAACCACCAGGCGACGGACCCCCCCAACCAAAAAGTTGCATAGTGTGCCTTTAAAAGCCTTGATAAGCCTGGACTATATCAGTGTCAGTCCAAAGAATTAAGACAGAAATATTCTTTATAACAGTTATTTCTGAACGTTTTTGCTTTGAAATGGAAGAAAAGATCACAGCCACTAGAGTTTCCTCCATTTTTTATCTGTTGCTGCAATAAAACAATGCATTTAAGCAAATAATCTTATAATTCAATATATATTGTGAGAGCCCACTATATTATTGTGAGAATTTTAACATTACGTCACAATACGTATGTCACAATATTTCAGTTATTGTTGCATCCCTACTACAGTCATACCTCACCTTACGAAATGAATTCGTTCCAGAAGTGGTTTCGTAACATGATTTTTTCGTAAGTAGAGTCGCAATGTAAAAGGCCTGATTCGTTTCAAGGCCCCCAATACCCCCCTAAACCCTGTTGGAGAGTGTATTTACAAGTGTATTTACATTTCGGGGGATTCGGGCGGCTGCGAAGCCGAGCGTGCATTACTGTATTTGAATTTTTGAGATTTTGCGTTTCGTAACTTGAATTTTCTTTCGTATTCAGAGACGAAAATTTTACGTAAAGGCGTTTCGTAACTTGGATTATTTGTTATTTGGGTCTTTCGTAAGGTGAGTGACTCTTAAAAAGTCTGATTTTCACATTCATACAATCCACTTTCAAGTTAAGTTAGTTTTATTTGTAGAGCACTTTGAATCTTTGAATCTTTTCATGCACACAGACAGCTCAAAGTGTTTTACACAGAATTAAAATCACAATCTGTGTGTGTGTGTGTACAGGGAGGGCACTCTGCGGCCTGGGGACCGTCTCCTCAGTGTGGACGGGGTTCCTCTTCAGTCGTGCTCTCACAGTGAGGCCCTCGGTGTTCTGGCTCAGTGTGGACAGGAGGCGCTGTTCCAGGTGGAGTACGACGTCACCGTCATAGGTGAGACAAAAGCTCCGTGTACGGGGAGACAGAGGGGGGTGTGGGGAGGGAGGAAATAAAACTAAACATTAAATCAACTGAGCTACTGCAACTGAGCCGCAGTAGCTCAGTTGGTAGAGTCCACTGATCCAAAGGTTGGCGATTCGAATCCCGCTCTCGACATTACATCATTGGTTGACCGGTCAGATCCACTGACCCACAAGTTGGCAGTACAATTCCAGCTCCCACAGACGAATGCTCAATGCTGCCATTGTGTTCTTGGGCAAGGCACCTCGTCCCCAGTGTCTGATACACTGGTTGAGAAGAAGATTGAAGAAGATTCACTGCGTGCACATGGTAGAATCGGATTGGATTTCTCCAAATCCGATCCCGTTACTCGGCGGGTGGTCTGTCCTTAGATCCCAGTACACATGAAACTCGTGTAATCAAATAATAGTCAGCGACCTGGCTGGCTCCGCTACGCTATGTGGCGCTGTAGTCCAACTACTTCCGGGTGATGGCTACTCAATAAAAACACAACAAACTATGTGGCGGTATACAAAGATGGCGCTCGAGGAGTTTGACGGAGCAGCATTGGTGTACGTGTTGTGCATTTTTTCTTCGCAGCCATGATTTTGTCTGACTTTTCCAGCAACATTCGCTACTTATGACGGCGTCGGCGCCACTTCCGGGTGAAATCCCTGGCGAAAATTCCCGCATGCGCAGTACGCCAATCCGATATCGTGCACAAGGCAGCACCAAGCAGATTACCAAGCAGATCGGATTCTGGAAACCAATCCCTATACGATCCTTAGCCTGTGCACATGAATTCGATACGATCCCAATCCGTTTGCAGTCGGATTACACTCGTCCATGTGCACGCAGTGACAGAAGATTGACTTTATTGATCTCACACAGGAGAAATTGTTGCATTTGACCCATCGTGTTATTAGGAGCAGTGGGCAGCACATGACTGCGCCCGGGACCATCTCCATGATCTTGTTGCTTAGGCTTGGTCATGACAGCCCCCATGACAAGAAATACATCAAGGCTGGTCGCCCGAAAAGAGCGACGTGGGGCTGTCCTCCCGTGGACCTACCACGGCGGGGCTGGTGCATTGTGATCTGGGCGGCAGATCTGTTTGGACTGTCGCCCCCGGACACGGATTAAACAGAAGAAATCAGACTAAATCAACTTTTTTTCTACGATCTGTGTATATGGTGTTTTAGTGTCTTCTGTTATTTCTTCGCAACTTCAGTGCAAACTAGGTGAATAAGATAAATTATTCCACCAATTCTGAATTTTAAGTACCGCTGAAATTTTCATCTTCTAAATATTCAGCACATATAGTTTCAAAATAGAAAATAGCTTTGTTTCATTCACACACATTTGATTAATCCTTTATTATTAGTCATGTCCTCAAGCGTTAGTTTTCAAGTTAACAGCTACAGTTCAGTAGAAATAGGTGGAGCACTTCCTGTATTGCCACATGACATCATGAGGTGGAACAGAGTGTTTTCTGTTTGAGAGAAGAATGTAGCCTATTCAGCATTTGTGTGTTAAGCATGGGTTTTTGTGCGTCAGGTATGTTTGTGATGAGGAAACAACATTATAACATAGCTCAGAAAATACCGTAATATGGGCCCTTTAAATGTCAGTATACATCCATTGTAGGGAGTATTATAACGTGTGACGACGTAGCTAGGTCAAATAACGAGTACTGAACTGGAAATGTCTGGTACAGTAGTGTTTTTCTATCAAATACATGCAAAATTATGCAGAATTTCTGAAACTCAACTTCTGTTTTTGATAAGGGAACATTTTCACACTAGAAGCTCACAAATTTGCACAATATTGCCGATAAAACTCCGCTCCAATCTCATCTTTAAGAGCAAAACTGAAACTCCTCTCCCAGCCAAACCCCTCCGGTTCCGAATCCACTAAATGAAAATGACGGCAGTGTTTTTGATGCGTTGGCACTTTCCTTTTGCCCGGGGCTAAGCTTAGGCTAAACGGCTCTCATTCAGACTACCCAGAATGCACCGCGGAGCTCCCTCTAGTCTATCTGGACGTTTAAAGAGTCATTTTCAAACGAAGCCACTGCAGAACGTAAAATCTAGTGCTTTTTCAGCTCATGTTTCATTTATGGAAGGATCAGTTAGAATGGGTATCAGCAAATGTTTAAAGGTGCACCGTGTAACTTTTTCGTTGGGGGTCCGTGAGCTGCTTGTTTCTATGGAGACATCACTGCTCTGCCTGGAATGTTCCACAGTATGACATTAAACATCTCTGCCTTACATTTATTCAGTTACAGGTTGTTTAATAGTCCTGGTCTATTCCTGGTTTAGTCCTTGGTTTAGTCCTGGTTTAGTCCTGGTTTAGGCCTTGGTTTAGTCCTGGTTTAGTCCTTGGTTTAGTCCCGGTTTAGTCTTGTTTTGGTCCTGGTTTAGTCCTGGTTTAGTCCTGTTTTGGTCCTGGTTTAGTCCTGTTTTAGTCCTTGGTTTAGTCCTTGGTTTAGTCCTGGTTTAGTCCTGGCTTAGTCCTGTTTTGGTCCTGGTTTAGTCCTGTTTTAGTCCTTGGTTTAGTCCTGGTTTAGTCCTGTTTTAGTCCTTGGTTTAGTCCTGGTTTAGTCCTGGTTTAGTCCTGTTTAGTCCTGGTTTAGTCCTGGTTTAGTCCTGGTTTAGTCCTTGGTTTAGTCCTGGTTTAGTCCTGTTTTAGTCCTTGGTTTAGTCCTGGTTTAGTCCTTAGTTTAGTCCCGGTTTAGTCCTGTTTTAGTCTTGTTTTGGTCCTGGTTTAGTCCTGGTTTAGTCCTGGTTTAGTCCTGTTTTGGTCCTGGTTTAGTCCTGTTTTAGTCCTTGGTTTAGTCCTTGGTTTAGTCCTGGTTTAGTCCTGGCTTAGTCCTGTTTTGGTCCTGGTTTAGTCCTGTTTTAGTCCTTGGTTTAGTCCTGGTTTAGTCCTGGATTAGTCATGGTTTAGTCCTGGTTCGTCCTGGTTTAGTCCTGTACACTCACGTACACACACACTCTGGATGTTTTCTGTTTGCGTTAATCGCTTCACGTTCATGTTTCATCTAAATATCTCCTTTGATGCGATAATGAAATAATATGACCACATGAAAGCTGAAATATTTAAACATGTCCTAAAGTCTGTAGTGTCAAAGTTTAGAGGCACTTTACGCACTGCATAAGAAAGAGAATGCAGTCACCTTCGTTTGCCTCGTTGTCCGATAATTCTCGTATCCACGCTCTTTCGGCAGCTAAAGTATCCGAGCGTATTCTGTACATGAGCTCCGGAGAAACGGACGTGTCCCGAACGTATCCTGTGTGTAAGTAGCATTTACAGTCCATTTTCACTGTCCTTATTCTCTTGACATGCAGCGTAAATATTCACGAGCTGCTCACAGCTGATAGGCGAACAGGTGAAAACAAAACAGCGCTAATCGTCACGTGATTGGCCAGGAGCGCCAGCGTGGGTATTTATGGTCATTTACACACTCCCCATTTCTTTCTGAAAAACAAGCCAATTTCACAGACAAAATGTATGTTTTTAAAGCTGCCAATGCTGTTATCTGAAACATGGAGTGGCTTCTTCATGATCTCAACTAGCACATTCTGCAAAAAAACGAAAATCACAAATTTTGAAAAAAGAAAACTTCTAACATGATTTTCTCGTGTTCAGCAATCCTGACATGTGCCGGCTTTTCCCGTGGCGGGTCACAAATGTCTTGAAAAACAGGCATTCTGCAGACCCCCTAGGATTTCGCGGGCATTTTTTGTGCCGGCTAAAATGCCTGAATTTGCGTGAGCTTTTCCAAAAAGTTGTGATGAAAGTTGCGGTGCTTTTAAGGTTTTTGTTGCAATTTTGTTGCGGGAGGAAGTGAAAGTTGCGATAAATAGTTGTGTTTCTTTGCCATTAGAAGCCGTGTCCCAATTCCCAGAGTGCACAGTTCGGAGCGTGGTTTGAAGGGCATGTGCGTCATTTCTTTTTTGTCCCATGCACAGTTAACACGCGTTTGCAGACCGCAGTCGTTTCCATGGAAATCGGGGCGTGGACCAAGCGCGTGAAAAGGCACGCTTCGCACACTCATATATCCCAGCATGCACCACGCGCTACTTCTTCTACGGGAGAAAATTGAGTCGGCGGCTGCTTCCCGTAGTTGCAAGACCTGTCGCATTTCGCAGACGGCCATGCGGGCCGCAGAGTGCAAGTGTGCACTGCCTTGACTGCAGTCTGAGCCCCCTTCAAACCACGCTCCAAAGTGGGGACACAGCCGCAGTTTCGTTTCGTCAAATGGAAGTAAGGCAGAAGGAAGTTGGTCGACGTGAGTTCAATACATCACCAATGATTGGTCAAAATTGGTAAAAAATTGCAGGAAAGTTGCGGTGATTGGTCAAAATTGCAACACCGCCCTGAATTCACGGGGATTGGCTGAAGTTGCGTTGAAGTTGCAAATCGCAACATCGCGAATTCCTGGAGGGTCTGGTTATGACCGTGAGCGGGGTCGCCTCTCCACAGATCTGACCTGTAACTTGATCTAGTTTGGTCTCCATGAAGATAGAAAGGTGTAAAGCCATACTGTGAATAACACGAAAATGAATAACACAAAAGCACTGAACGGACCCTCCACCAGAAAAGTTACACAATGCACCTTTAAAATGTTCAGGACAGGATCGGCTAAATGAAAATACCCAAAATAAAATGCGGTTTCAAGAGAATTGCACTTGTTAAAATTCAAAAGAAGTCATTAATTAATTCTAGAGGGAGATCAAAATTAACATATTGAATTTTAATGAAACACTAGGTTCAATGGACTCTTACGGGAGACGTGTTGACAATTGCTGAACAGAACCTGGGACTTAAATCCCATTCATTTTAATAGGATAGCAAAATAAAAACTTTAATCCTGTAGACAGAGATAGACTGTACAAAGAAGTGAACTAAGGGAGCGTTTGGCTCCAGTCAAATGAAGCTCAAAGAGGCTAGCGATATTTTATATTGTATTTTACCATGAAATATCAGAAAGGTAAATTCACAAATATCAAACCTGAACATTTCTATTACTGAATAGATGCAAGACCATGTTTTATTACAACAAAAAACTGTACCAGCCTTCAGGTGTTGTGTTTACAAATGCTGGAAGGGTCTATGCATTGATCATTACCACTATAATTCTACAATAGGTGGCTTACACAGTGATAAACCTGACAGTATACTCTGCAAAATAATCAATGTATATGAATACTTATTACACAGAATTTCCCTCAGGATCAATAAAGTATCTCAGTAGTATAATACTGTGTACGCATTACAGTTTATCTCTTTGAATCTATTTTTTACAAAACATAAAGGTGAGTATTGGAAAAAGTTAATCATTTGTATTGTTTTTTGTCAGACACGGTGTCGAATGCGTCGGGCCCATTGTTGGTGGAGATCGCTAAGTCGCCGGGGGCAACGCTGGGCATCACGCTAACGTCAGCTACGCACAGAAACAAACAGGTCATCATCATCGACAGGGTCAAAGCGGGAAGTGTGGTGGACAGGTGAGATACTCTGCTCTGATACTAAACACTGAATACACTTTTTCACTGCTAAACTGTGTATTGTGTTTTAATCATAGACTGTATATAAAAATAGACATAGCCAGGTGTTTCTGATACAAACACCTGGCTGCAGGGGCGGAGTTTGAAGTGGGAATACCTGTTAGACCAATCACAGTGCTCCTTATACCTCCAGACCCCGCCCCTCTGCTTACTCTCCCCTTTAGTCCTCCAGGTACAGGCTGTTGTACAGGGTGTCCATAAAGTCTCTTAACAATTTAAACAATTTATTACAAAGGCAGTTGTTGAGATATATTAACTAGATTTATTTTATTTGAATGAGTGTTTATTAAAGTTTTTTTTCACTTAATTTAATAGACCTCTATATGGGCACCATTAGTTGCACGAACCACATCAAGACGGTACTCAATTGTAGGATAGTCTCATTAATGGTGGCAATGGCTTCACAAATCCTTTGCTTCAAGTCAGCAATGTCCCGTACCTTTGTTTGATACACGATATCCTTTACATAACAAAGGAGTGATATCAGGTGAACGTGGTGGCCATGGAATTGGCCCATCCCTACCAATCCATCGGTCTGGAAATGTTTGATTGAGGAAGTGACGAACATGCAGTCCCCAGTGTGGTGGTGCACCATCTTGCTGGAAAACGATGGTTGGTTGTAAGTCAATCAGTTGTGGTGCCACATATTCGGTCAGAAGGTCGAGGTAAACATCTGCAGATATTGTTGCCTCGTGGAAGAAAAATTGACCAATTATTTGAAAATCTTAATGTGAATAAAAACTTTAATAAACACTGATTAAAATAAAACAAATCTGGTTACGATATCTCATCAACTGCCTTTTCAATACTTTTTTTTAAAATTGTAAAGGGACTTTATGGACACCCTGTATATTGTGTGTTCTATCAGAGACAACCAAGATTCAAAAAGGTTCAAATTTACCAAAAGTTTATTTGCCTAACAATATTTCTAATACAGAGCTCTGGGTCCAAATTTGTGCCCTGACGCGTACGCCTACATACGGCTTACCCAGTGCTTACAAATAACTGACTACCCCTTCCCTGAAGCTTACAGTAGCAAGTCTTACGCCAGGAGCTGCAAACTGAGCGCTTCCTCTTCCCTCACACACAGATAAAATCCAATATGCAAATAATATGTTGATTCAGGATCCGCCTTCTGCTCCGGCCCAAATTCTTCTCCTGCATCCGCGCAATCTTCCTTTCCTCCAGTCTTCCCCTCCTCCACAGAGCACTCATCAACCGGAACCAGATCCTTCCTGTCCAGTGGTGAAAGTAGTTTTCATTTCTTACAGGTGCTATAATGTCCAGTGCATCACTGGCCTTAAATCTTCTACCAGTGCGCAGCACCGCCTCACAATGGTTTAGGCTACTTTCACGGCTACAGTCAGATAAGTTTTGACAATTCTTGCTTAACAGACTGCAGATATCTCTGCACGAGTTTCGGGTAGCTTTCAGTTATTCTTCAATGGCATAGTGTGGTTGTTTGTGTTTTCTACTTAAATAGCGCACCTTACTTTTTTTTTCAAATGTGGGTTTTGGCCACCATTAACCATATTCTCTTAGCGGTGCTGCATACCGGTGCGCACCGCTTTACTTTCACCACTGTTCCTGTCGCACATTCCACAGAGAGACAACCCACTAATAATACAAAAATAATAGTTTATATGTTTTATGATACAGAAATATGATTATGTATATGCATGCACCTAAAAACCTTATTAATTCAACATTTCTTCAAGCCCAATTTAATAGCGCTATTTGAAATGTCACTGTAGGTGTTGTTTAGGCAGGTTTTTCCATCGTCCATCTCATTTCCTTTTAGAGAGTCTCTGTTCTGTGTGTCTCAAACCTTTGACATGAACCTCAGATGAAAGTCTAATTCCATGTATTTCACAGCGGTCCGCATCACTCCGTTTATTAAAAGAGCATTAACAGCTCTGGGATCATTTGCATAAACCCAGTGTTACTCTGTTAAACGCAACGTGCTGCCTCTATAATGTTCTTTATAAGATCATAACATTACATTAAACTGTTGGTGTGAAATTATCTCAGTATATCTTCCACTGTGGTCCAAATGGCATTGTGTTTTATTTGTATTTTTATTAAATGTCTTAATGAGTTTACTGCAAAACACAGCAGATTTTCAATGGGTGAATTATTATGGGGAAAAAAAGCTCTTTATTACTGGGCCACCAAGAGAGAGCGGACCCGACTAACCGACAAGTATGGAAGTCCAGAAATGACATAAGTGGAAAGAAACAGATATAGTGAATAAAAATAATAATAATGTGTAAGTAAAGAAATGCATTTAAACAAATTCATTAAAAAGCTAAATGTGCTTGTTTTTACATTTCTGTATTCATTTATTCATTTCTACATGTATACATTTATCCATGCATTTATATTTATTTATTTGTTGTTTATTTCATTCATAAAGTATGAAAAGACATCAACAGTGTGATAACAATATAAAAAAATTGTATTGTTATATAAATATGTTAAATATGTTTGCTTATTTTATTTTTTACAATTTATTTATATGTATTTTTTTTATTAATTTCTTTTTTAAATGTCTTTACTACATTTATATATTTTTATTTACTAATATAATTATTTCTACATGCATTTATTTCCACTTTTCCTTCTGAACATCTTTTTTTTGGTTGAATAAACTGTTCTTTCATTTTTGCTGTTTTTTTGCGGTTTTGTCTCAGGTTTAAATGCTTTGCAGCTCTGAGTTTGTGTAAAGCGCCTTGGCTGACTGTTGTTTTTAAAGTGTGGTTTTAAAGTGTTTCTAAAGAGGTGGTGCTCTTTCTTTTACAAAATACTATCATATTTAACTAACATTTTGGCTCCGGGTGAAAACAGACTGCTGTTTCTTCAGTCCCAGCAATAATTCGTTTATCTTCTGTATTTAATTCTTCATTCAAGTTATTGTATTTTTCGAAATGCCGTGTCTCGTAGTGGCGTTTAAGATTATATTCCTTGAGCACCGCCACTTGTTGCAAACACACCGAGCGTACAGGTTTCCCATTCACCTCCGTGAACAAATAGAAATTAGTCAATTTTTCTTGGAAAATCCTGCACTCGGCGTCCACTTTTCTAATTTTTGACATTTTGCTGATGAGGGCGTCACGGGCAACAGTCAAAACGATGGTCCTTTAAGAGTGTTTGGAAAGAGGCGAGTCTTCATTTGTGCCGCTCTGGAGGGAAAAGCAGAAAAATGGTGCAGAAAATTACCAATATTTCAATAGAAAATTTAAAAATCATTACAATATTTTAATTGAAAATCAGCCGAGGGCCAGATTAAAGGTCTTGGAGGGCCCGAACTGGCAAGTTTGACACCCCTGGTTTAGACTGTTCTTTATATGGCAGGTGTGAAACTGTAACAGCATAATAGAATATACATGAGTTTAAATGCAAAGAAATACAGCAAACCACGTTTTACCGTGCTAATGCTAACCCAAATGGAGTCTAGTACTCAACGTGTTAGCATGTATATTAACTTATAAATAGTTTTGTCTTATACAAATTAAATTAACAAACACATCTTAATATGAACACCTTAAAATTACATTACTTACTGATAACTTACTTACAGGGAATCCCTTCCGTGAACTCATTACAACGTTGTAACACATGTGGAGCTTTTTCTGCGTGCACTACCGCACATGACCATTAGGGGCAACTTCCTGTTTTTTTTTTATTAAAGCGCCAGCAGGCCAAACCAAAATACAGCTCTGGAAAAAAATAAGAGACCACTGCAAAATTATCAGTTATTCTGATTTTACTACTTATAAGTATGTGTTTGGGCAAAAGGAACATTTTTGTTTGAGTCTATAAACTACTGACAACATTTCCCCCAAATTCCAAATAAAAATATTATCGTTTAGAGCATTTATTTGCAGAAAATAAAAATCCAATCCGGTCAAAATAACAAAAAAGATACATGTTTTCAGACCTCAAACAATGCAAAGAAACAAGATCAGATTCATTTTAAAACAACAAAATACTAATGTTTACACTTAAAGGAAAAGTTAAGTTTTTTACAATTTGAGCTTGCCTGGAAGAATCCATGACTCATCGCTGTACCAGCGGCGAGTCTGGTAACGCTTGGTCCAGAATGCGCTGCCGTTGCGCTTAGACAGACAGCTAAGTGAACCAATCAGAGAACAGTTAACGGACAGCGACATGAACCAAGCCGGTAGGAAGCAATGCAAAAACATCTTTTTTAAAAAGAAAGGCCCCTAGAGCTGTCAGCTGCTGTGGTTTTAAGGAATCGATGTGTTTTTGGTCATTTAAGACCAATTTTACAGCTGAATGGAAGGGACGTTGCGGGCAAAGGCGGGTGCACCGACGTCACCATCTTTGAACGAATCAGAATCGCGGAGTCCGTTGTTAACCGGGGGAGCGAGGGTGGAGCGAGGGTGTCCAAATGGTATCTCGCTGTATAGCAAATACAGAGAGATATCATTTGGCTGGCCAGGTAAATTTTGAGCCTTATTTCGGTAATAAAACAAGTTGTTTTACTCACCCATAGCACTTTGGTGTCATATGGAGCACTTCCAGAGATGTTTTAGATTTGCCTAGCGCGACTTCTAGCCATAGCTCGGGGCATATAATATATTCCCCGAGCATGTAATTTGCCCCGTGCAGGCTCCAAATACAGTAACACAAACTTTAGCACTTTTCAAATCATAGAAGCTTGATGTCTTAGTCTACGATTTCGTTTGAGTCAAAAGTGGCCTGTAATCCGAGATTTATCCATAATTTACAGCTTTGCGTTTCATGTTTGGGTCCTGGAAGCTGAGAGCGAAATAAACTGTGACTCCGCACATGCGCACTGTCCTCCTCATCTACTCGAAACTATGGCTAAATCTCGGATTACAGGCCACTTTTGACCAAACGAAATCGTAGACTAAGACATCGAGCTTCTATGATTTGAAAAGTGCTAAAGTTTGTGTTATTTGGAGACCGCAAACATGTGCCCCGAGAACTCACATTACGGAGATCGCAAATCTAAAACATCTCCGGAAGTGCTCCATATGACACCAAAGTGCTATGGGTGAGTAAAACAACTTGTTTTATTACCGAAATAAGGCTCAGATTGTAAAAAACGTTACTTTTCCTTTAAGAAGAGTTTCTTATTATTACTTATTTTATCAGACTGCATAACTCCACTGTATGGTCCTAACGTGCAATATCGTTTTTCAATACTCTCCTTGTTACTGTTTTATTATTATTACTTATTTTATTATTACTTGTTTTATTATTATTATTACTTATCTTTATGCCATTCTTGCTGCATGCACTTTTCTTTCTTGTTCAAACTGTCCCTACCTGGAGCTACTGTGACAAGTAAATTTCTGCTGCGTGAGATCAATAAAGTCTTATCTTATCTTAAGAAGAGTTCAGAAATCAATATTTGGCGCAATAACCCTTATTTTTAATCACAGCTTTCATGCGTCTTGGCATGCTCTCCACAAGTCTTTCACATTGTTCTTGGGTGACTTTATTCCACTCCTGGTGCAAGAACTGAAGTAGCTCAGCTTTGTGTTTGTGTTGGAATTCAACAGACGCTGGAATGGAATGGCTGTAATACATGTAGAGATGCTGATTTCAGAAAAAAGTGCAGTGGTCTCTTATTTTTTTCCAGAGCTGTACACAATAGGCAACAATTAGACAATTACGCATCTACGTATTTGACCCATCCTGCACTGACTATTGACTACAACTACATGGGAGTTCAGGCAAAACAACTATTTATACAGAAATGTACTAGGAAACTGTTTATTTACTGTATATTTTCTGCTGTTGTCCCACCTCAGTCCACATAAATCTAAAGATCTACAACCCTACTACTATAAATGAAGTCGTCGTACATAAACTGACCCTGAATCTGTTTGTCCCTCGTCAGGTGCGGGGCCCTTCACCCGGGGGACCACCTCCTCTCCATCGATGGCACGTCCACAGAACATTGCTCTGTCCTGGAGGCCACACAGCTCCTGTCCAGCACCACAGAGCTCGTGAAACTGGAGATCCTGCCCTCACAGCACTCCAGGCACTCCAACAAGCACCAGGACACAGGTGGGGCCAAACGCACGAAGATACAAGTGAGGAGACGGCATGTGGTTAGGGCTCATTTTATTTGATTGTATTTATTTATTTATTAAAGACCATAGAATAACCTTAAACAATATCATAATGAAAACAAGACGCATAAAACACCAAAGCTCACCACCCCTAGTCCACCCCTTCCTCACAAAACCACACACAAAATAAATCACTCAAAATAACCATTCTGCTAGGCCCCCTTTTGTTTATATATTTAGGCGTATTTATAATTTTACTTTTCTTTTTTCCCCATTTTTAATAAACACTCATTTCCTCATCATTTTTCCTTTCGTCATTTTTTTCCAATACGATCCTAAAGCATAATTTTAAAGGTATTTGGAAGATTGTTTTTTCTCATTTGATTTGAAGGCATTAAAGGGCCCACGTTACGCTATTTTCTGATCTATGTTATAATGTTTCCTCATCACAAACAGACCTGGAGTTGTGTTTTGTTTCATTCACACGTTTTACACACAGATCCTGTATATTTAGTCGTGTCACGTGGTCATACAGGAAGTGATTCAGTGTGTTTTTAAACTTTGTACACATGGAATTATATGTCAGAAGTTATAAATGAAGGGCCTGTTTACACGAGAACGCTTACGGGTAAAAACGACAAAATATTTTATCAGAAGTGCCTTTCGTTTCGACGGTGACTGCGTTTTGGGGGCTTAAAAATGGAAAAACTGAAACCGCCCTCCAAAGTGGAAAACTTGAATACGCTCCGCCGTAGCGTTTTCGTCTACACAGCCCAAGACGCAAAACTCTGGTCAAATCTACTGCCCACTGCTCCTGAATAAAGGATGGGTCAAATGCAGAGGACAAATTTCCTTTCGGGTATAATAAAGGATATAAATAAAACTTCTTCATCTGACCACACCAAAATTTTTTTTGTTACCAGTAGCCATGTTTTGTTTTGCTTTTCACGGCGCAGATAAAAATAAGGAAGATTCTACCAGACATCCCAAGTCTCCCGGAAGTTCCGGGAGTCTCCCGGAAAATTATGAGTGGCTCCCTGATGCCCGCATGTCCGACAAAATATCCCAGATTTTAGACAACGTGGGGTTTTTTTTGTTTTGTTTTTGTTTTGGACTGTAGCGTGCACGCAAGATAATAACTCTTGTATCTTGAGAGAGAGAGAGAGAGAGAGAGAGAGAGAGAGAGAGAGAGAGAGAGAGAGAGAGAGAGAGAGAGAGAGAGAGAGAGAGAGAGAGAGAGAGAGAGAGAGAGAGAGAGAGAGAGAGAGAGAGAGAGAGAGAGAGAGAGAGAGAGAGAGAGAGAGGGAGAGAATTTGAGCTTGTAGAACCTGTGTGTGTGTGTGTGTGTGTGTGTTTAAGCGAGCGCTGGCCAGAGAACGCGCTGATTGGTTACACTCAGCAAAACTAGCCAATCAGCTTTCAGTGTGGGCGGGCTTCAGTTTACTTTCTCTGAAGTTATAATTTCGTGCAGCGAGATAGCAGAATCAAAAAACGAAAATATAAAACTCATTTTATGGCAGAATATACTAAAATATATCCCTGTCTGATTAGGGTGAAAAATGATGACACTGTGGTGAGGTGCACTGTGGTGAGGTGCACTGTGGGTAAAACAGGCTGGTGACAGGTGTTTTATGCAAACATGGACATACATTTGAAATGTTTAAACACAAATAACATATTTAATTAAAATTTTTGATTTAATTTTAATATTTAATAATTTCATGTTTAATTTAAAGGTCCCATGGCATGAAATTTTCACTTTCTGAGGTTTTTGAACGTTAATGTGAGCTCCCCTACCCTGTTTAGGCCCCCCCCCCATGGTTAAAAGTTGCGAAATGTCTAAACTGAGCATTTGCGATCCTTTTCTGCGTTACAAAAAATCAGAGCTCAAACGGGTGATTTTGAACAAGGCACCTTATTGACGTCAGATCAAAAAAAGAAATGCAAATGCAGTTCCACCCCCATCTGTCTGTACTCAGCGTCTCTGTAAATCACGCCCAGAGAGTTTGGACTGCGAATGCGCAATGCGAGATGCGTTTTTTTATTTGCCTGGAGGCACGTCCGAGTGTTTCTAGGCTCGGAAGTCCTTTATCTGAGCCTCTGGACCTTTGAACAGCAGTGGTTTAATTTTATTTTCTGTGGAAATGTGTTTATTTTTCAATGGAACGCTTCTCATCTCTTCTCCCCGCAAAAACGCGGAAATGGATCAGAGAGCGCACAGCTGAGAGCTGAGAGAGGAGAGTTTGGCCACGCCCCCACCCTCTACTATAGGCCATCTCTTTTCTCCTCATTTGCATTCAAGCAACAACGCCCATAATGGCCTGTTCAGAGAGAGAAAAATTACTCTTTCTCATCTTATCTCTGTTTCTCATGCACTGAGTGTTGATTTTGAACAAGGATTCATTTACAGTATTAGGGAACCATTAAGGAGCCATATAAAAGCATCAAGAAGTACCATGTCATGGGATCTTTAAAGTTTATGTTTATGTTTAATTTTAAAGTTTAATGTTTAAGAACTCAGTTAAGTTAATAAAAAGTTGTTAAAATAAGTGGCCTTCTCTATTGGGGGGGGGGGGAGGGGGGGGGGGGGGTGACATCTCCCTGAAATGAGTTTTTGGAACTTGGGATGTCTGATTCTACGCATGCGCGCGGACATAGTGATAATGTATCACAACACCACCTAGCTGCCGTGCATGCATACACAATCCAATTCTACACACATTTGCGTCACCGTATGCACGCAGATTTCCTCCCGAAAATGCTCGTCTAAATGGGAATAAAAAGTGAAGACACGACGCCATTTTTGTGTCTTCTGTTCAGACCGTCATCATATAAACGTAGCCTAAGTGTGTGTGTGACACAATCATTTGAATTGAACTGGAATTGCCAATCTCTACTGAACTAAAGGTAAACATCCCAATGTGGAACAGAGCATTTTTAGCTTTGGAGATAGTCAAACATGTGTGAAAGAAACAAAACACAACTACAGTAATGTTTTTGAGGAGGTAAAATCATTCTAACATGGCTTAAAGATCACAAGAGTCAATTTTGATTAATATAGGACCTTTAAAAGTATGGTGACTGACTAACCAGGCTACATTTGACCATATTTCCATCTGAATCTTCAATAGTAAATCTTTATACCATATATTTTGTTCATTTTTTCCTGTGTTTTTCTGCAGTGAAGGTGCATAAGTCAGACCACCCTCACTCGTGGGACCCGTGTGTGAACTACTGTCAACCCCAGAACTCCAGCTCCATGCACAACCCGAGCTCCACCCTCACCAAGACCTGGACCCCCTCCAACAACAACACCATCCACGCCATCGACTACTGCAAATGTGTGTACTACTACTGCAATACCGTCTCCTCCTCTCAGTATGAGGAGGTTGTGGTTTAGACTCCTGATGTCTCTGAGTGGAGCATCCTATTTATTTATTGATTTATTGATTGATTGATCTGATGACCCCAGACAAACGTCACAGTGTCATCCTATAAAAGACAGATTAAGGCTATGTTTATGATGACGGTCTGAACAGAAGACGCAAAAGTGGCGTCGTGTCTTCACTTTTTTTTCTGCGTTTAGACAAGTCTTTTCAGGAGGAAATCTGCGTGCATACGGTGACGCAAAAGTGTGTGGAATTCGATTGTGTATGCATGCCAGGCGGCTAGGTGGCGCTGTGATACATTATCACTATGTCCGAGCGCATGTATAGAATCTTCCTTCTTCACATCTGCGCCGCGAAAAGCAAAACAAAACATGGCTACCGGTAGCAAAAAAAAAAAAAATTGTGTGGTCAGACGAAGAAGTTCAACTATTGCTTCAGACCACGTTAGACGACAAAGCAACAAAGGCGCAACAAGGTCCTGCCAAGCAAAGTACACTGATATATGGACCGATGTGACGTAAACGCGTACGCGACGTCAGCAGATTTGACCAGAGTTTTGCGTCTTGGGCAGTGTAGACGAAAACGCTATGGCGGAGCGTATTCAAGTTTTCCACTTTGGAGGGCGGTTTCAGTTTTTTGCGTTTTTAAGCCCCCAAAACGCTGTTACCGTCTAAACGAAAGGCACTTCTGATAAAATATTTTTTCGTTTTTACCCAAAGCGTTCTCATGTAAACAGGCCCTTAAAGGGATATGCCACCCCCAGGTCAAATTTGGGCATCTCCCCACAGTCCAGAGACTAAAATAAGTGGTGGAAAGCGTTTTCCTGCTCACCCAGCCATTGTCCGAGTCTGTCGCCACTGACCGCCGCGGTATCTGGTGCTCCTCCGCGTTAGACTGGAGTCTAACGTCGCCAGAGAAAGATTTCGGCCAAAATGAATTAATTTGCTCGATGCGTTTCCCAATTACTTTGTGTGTAGTGCGCATTCATATCGAGTGCAAATAAATGTGCAAATCAACACGGAGAGCTTGCCTTGGTCATTTTGGGTGGGAACTATTTTCCAGTGCGTAAGAATACAGCCGTATCACGCAGCACGCTGCCAGGGGAATCCCAGTTACGCACCGGGAAGGGAGTTCCCCTGTTGCACAACGTGGTGCGTGATACACCCCCAGATTTGACCTGGGGGTGGCATATCCCTTTAAGGTGCACAGTGTACCTTTCTGGGGGAGGGTCCACCACCTGCTTGTCTTAGACATAGACTTAGATCCACAAGGGAAATAGTTTGGGTACAGTCTCTCACTCATCAAATATAATATATAACAGAGGGTAACAAAAATAGATGGAATAGCAGCAAAAGAGCAAGAGACCGGTGTCAAATGAGATATAATTATAAAAATAAAAAAAAAATGAGAATAAATGCATATGTACATTTAAATGTATATATACAAATCAGAATAAAATAGAAAGATAAGTAATAAAATATAATATCAAATAAGATACCCAATCACAGCTATATCCAGTTGTAGGGAGTATTATTTGTTACATTACAAGCGTGAGTTGTTGTATAGTTGTCTGGAGTATGGGTTGGTCTTCATGCAGATATTATTACTTTGTGTAGAATGTCCCACAGTATGGCATTAAACATATCTATTTCCAGTGTTGGGAAAGTTCATTTTCTACATGAACTAGTTCAAAGTTCAGTTCACACATTTCAAAACGAACTAGTTCGTTCATAGTTCATAATTGTTTATAGTTAGTAGTTCGTTCATAGTTCCAAAAAATGAACTAGCTCATAGTTCTTCTTTTTTTTCCCAATACATTGCTGCGAGCTATTATTTTTCAATATCATTGCCAAAGCCCATATAGAACCACAGACAGCAATTATTATATCAGTTTTAACAATCAAACCATGTGTTAGATTTAGGGCTGTCAAACGATTAATTTTCTTGATTGCAACTAATCTCAGAAATTTCATAGTTAATCGCGATTAATCGTGATTTATTTTGCATGTTTAAAATTGATATCTTGCAGTAAGACCGTTCGAATCTAAAGTTAAACTCACAATGCAAAGTATTTCTCACCATTTTTTTTATTTCAAAAAAGTGCAGAGAAAGGAAAAAGTAACAATGAACCAGTAATAGTGCTTACTTTGAGAAATTGTAAATAAATGATTGAAGCCCGCTCGAGCTGCCTACGGATGCGGAGAAGGAACAAAATACGAGCAAACTCAAAATAGCACGTTTAACCGACAATGAGTTTAATTAATACAACCAAATGAGCTGCATATGGATGGTAGAATTGCGGAAAATGCTGGCAAACTCTGATCGCGATTAAAAAAATTGTTCGCGATCATAACTCTAATCGCGATTAATCGCGATTAACGCGTTAATATTCCCAGCCCTAGTTAGATTCCATCTTCATATCCAATTTCACATCCTTATCCAACCAGGATCACAATAACATTTAGGCAACAGGATTTCCCCATTGTTGCTGTCTGTTCAGTCCACACTAGTAGCAGCTGCAACTCTCACCCCTACAGTATATTCTCAAAAAACATGAGGGAAAAGTTGCTACTTGCTTGGATGGTCTTTTTTTTTTATTATTAAAGGAAAACAGGACAGTGGCATACTGAACATTCTGCTACCACAAACAGAGGTATGAACCAGGCTGAAGTAGGAAACAGGGTTGAGCCTGAAAGAGGACGTGAAACCGTTTAGAGGTAAAAGGGTGGGGTTAGGGTTAGAGTTCGCACGGGGAATTCAACTCGGTGAGCAAGGGACGGCCTCCCGGTGCGGGAGGATCCCCTCGCGGGACCTCTCCCCGCGTGTCACCGGCCCCTGCCGAGCGCACTTCCTCCGCGGCGGTGCGGCCAGGAAAGGCTCGAGGCGAAGGTGGATTTTCTTCTTGAAAGCCGGCGGGCAAAGTTTGCACATAAATGTGAGGTTATTCCCTTCCTCACCGACCTTGTCATAGAGCTCTTTGAAATGTTCATATGACGAATCTTTGCTGCTCCTGCTACAGTCGTCTCCATGTCTCCATGCTGCCTTTTTTATTCTGTCTTGCTTCAATGACACATGCGGCGATATGACGCTGGTGTTGTTAAATTAAATGTTTTCTACAGAAATCTGAGACCCTATTGAATGAAGTTAAATAGATAGCGCGTGTCGTTCACAGACACCAGAATGAACTCCTTCACAGTTTGTTCATCAGGCAGTAATACAGTGCGTTCAGTTCACGTTCGCCCAAAATATGAACGCGTTCATGAACTATTGTTCAGTGAACGCGTTCAGGTACAACACTGTCTATTTCCATAAAGACTAACCTCCAGGTGAAGTTACAGGTCACATCTGTGGAGAGGGTTTCACATCTGCTATCTACTGGTGACAAAAAAATTGTAAAAATTGTAGCTTTAAAGGTGCTGATGTCTCCATGCTTTCCGCTCTCTCTAGAATGTTCCACGGTGTAGATTAAACCTCTCTGTCATGACATTTATTTATTGTGCAGCGTTCCTGTGCCTTACAGTGTTGTGTTTTTTAGGCTGTACATACTTATTATTATTATCTTAATTTTTGATGCATGCTCTTTTTTCCAACTGTTTCTGAAACCTGCGTTGTGACACTGCAATTTCCCCATTGTGGGACAAATAAAGGGTTATCTTATCTTATCTTATCTTATGAGAGAGACAAGCAGATTACAGCACTACACTAGATTACAAGGCAGATCTGTGGAGAGTCGCCCCTATTCACAGAAGGAATTATTGTATTTTTGAGCAATAGAAACACCTGTAATGAATAAATGTTAGATGTTTAAAGTCATAACATTGCAGGGTAAGCAATAACATCTCCATGGAGACAAGCAGGTCGCGCACCCTCCACCAGGAACGTTGCACAATGCAGCTTTAAGTTAAGCACAGATACATAAAAATCATACTTTTGTTTTTGCTACTTACCGCCACTGAAAACAAATAACACTTTTTGGCCATTCTTCAAAAATACAGTATATCTGCTCTAAGAATTGAACTCTTCTCATGTTTCTTATATTTCGCAGTTATTTGCTTTTCATTTTATTGTGTTTTCTCCCTCCAGCCCTGGTCTCTGCAAACTTCTCCTCCAGCTCCACCACCACCACCTCCTCCTCTGGGCCGGGCAGTCAGAGCTCCAGCACCCTGCCCCGGACTACAGTTCCCATGAGCCCTCGCAACTCCCTGCTCAAGAGGAGGCAGAGGAAGAAGGAGCACAAGAGTTCGTGTAGGTTCCCTTTCTCCTCCACATCTCCATCACTCCACCTCTCCACCCCTGCACCCGCCCTGACAGCATGTGTTAGTGCCGTGTGCAAAGCTGTGGGTTTCGTATAAGGGCGGTGTCGAGTGCAGAGCTACGGTTCACAAACAGAACGTAAAGGTTTTGACAGGCTGCTCATGGGGAATTACGGTTGTGTGGTTGTTTTATAGCAAGTCTAGGAGCTTGTGAGGAATAGCTTTGGGCTTGAAATAAATATATGTGTTGTATTATACTCTGTATTTTTATAGATGGAATATTATTTTTGAAGCTACAATGCTGTTCTGTGCATGGTAAATGGTCTTATTTTTATGCAGCACTTCCACCTTCAAGGCACTCAAAGAACTTTACATCAAGAAACCACTCAACCATTCACACACACATTCATACGCCAGTGTACACAGACACGGGCTTGCGGAAAGAATCCGCAAGAAGTCTATCTTTGCTGGACACTGTAGCGGTCTCTGACGTCAAGATGACAAAATCACACGAGCAAAACAGGAAAACGCAAAACTGACAGATCCGGTGTATTTTCAGAATAAAATATCCTTGCACACTCCTTGTGCTTCACAAATGTACTTACCCCTTGGAGATAGCCACAGTATCCAAAAGCACAAGAAAGTGGTATCCAAAAGCAGGAGAAAATGGTATCCAAAGGTGCGAGAAAGTGGTCGTAGTGTGAAATGTGGCTGTTATTTACCAACAAGGCTTCTTGTACAGGCTAATCTATCGCAGGAACTCCCGACCAGAGCGTGAATCCCTGCGAACACGTTGTCTCGGGAGTGCAGTTTCCAAGTCTGATGAATGTTAATTAATGCTTATTGGGTTAATTAATGCTTATTGGGTATCAAACATCCTTTTTACATATGCTTTTTGTATACTCGTGTTACCCTAAGGCTACGTTTATATGATGACGGTCTGAGGAAAGTGGCGTCACGTCTTCACTTTTTATTCCGCGTTTAGACGAGCGTTTTCGGGAGGAAATCTGTGTGCATACTGTGAAGCAAAAGTGTGTGGAATTAAATTGGGTATGCATGCCAGGCAGCTAGGTGGTGCTGTGATACATTATCACTATGTCTGCGCACATGCGTAGAATCTTCCTTCTTTTCATCTGCGCCGCGAAAAGCAAAACAAAACATGGCTACTGGTAGCAAAAAAAAAAAAATTGTGGTCAGACAAAGAAGTCCAACTATTGCTTCAGACCACGTTAGACTACAAAGCAACGAGGGTGCAACATATACTATATGTGCACATGTATGTGACGTAAACGCGTATGCGACATCAGCAGATTTGACCAGAGTTTTGCATCTTGGGCAGTGTAGACGAAAATGCTACGGCGGAGCGTATTCAAGTTTTCCACTTTGGAGGGCGGTTTAAGTTTTTTGCATTTTGACGCCCCCAAAACGCCGTCACCGTCTAAACGAAAGACACTTCCGATAAAATATTTTGTCGTTTTTACCCGTAAGCGTTCTCATGTAAACAGGCCCTGAAATAGTAATAATAACCTACTTACCATCCTCAGCTCAAACCTGATGTTGTTGTAAAAAAAAATCTACAATTTAAAACACTAAACACATAATAAAAACAACAGCGTAAAAACAAATCAACAAAAATAAATAAAACTGTAAAATAGAACCATAACAATAAATAAATGAATCAATAAAATAAAAAGTGGGTCTTAAGACGAGACTTAAAACACTCCACTCCTGTGTGTGTGTGTGTGTGTGTGTGTGTGTGTGTGTGTTTGTGTGTGTTGTTGTTGTGTGATTGGTTGTTAGTTTTCAGCGATTGGCTGTTTTCTATTAGCAGTCTTTTATTATCATGTATTTCAATAGTTTTCTCTCTTGTCTTTCCTGTCCCTGTAGTGTCCCTGTCGTCCAGTTCGGTGGGCCCGGGGGGTCAAGTGGTCCATGTGGAGACCAGTGAGGTGGTCCTGACCGGCGACCCTCTCAACGGCTTTGGGGTTCAACTCCAGGGAGGGATCTTCGCCACCGAGACCCTGTCCGCCCCTCCTCTCATCAGGTTTATAGAGCCAGACAGCTCTGCAGAACGGTGAGACATCATGCATTCTGTCACTTTCCTGGTGGAGGTCCGTCAAATGCTTTTCTCCATGGAGATGTTATTGCTTTGTCTGGAGTATTTTGTATGGTATTAAACCTTTCTGTCTTCATGGAGATCAAACTAGTCCAGGTCAGATCTGTGGAGAGGTATTTTTTAGAGCTATAAAACCACCGGTAATTGAATAAATGTAAGGTAGAACTGTGTAATGTCATACTGTGGAACATTCCAGGCAGATGGCAAAATGAGAAAAGCATTTCTGAAGAAGCAGCTTGGATGAGCTGCGAAACGTATTCGACCAAATAAACTTTTGTCCAGTTGACAAATTGAACTTCTCCTTTTGCCATGGATTTTACTTGGACGACTGAGGGATTCTACGCACATTCCAGACAGATGGCAGATCCATAGAAACGAGCGGGTGACGGACTCCCAACCAAAAAGTTACGTAGTGCACCTTTATAGCAGGACTGAGTAACTGTTTCTGATTCCTTTTGGCCAGATTCCAGTAACCGCATTAACTTTTGTGTAGTCGATGCTCTCATTCTCTTTATCTGATGTTTGGCTGCTCCACCAGCCCGGGACTTGCCACTGGGAACGATAAGGCTAATTCAGTTTTCTTTAATTACAGTTGGCACAAAATGCTTGTAAGGCGTTTAGAAGAGTCATTTAAGAATTTAATGTGCATGTATTTTGCCATACCAGGTTATTATGTGAATGAAAGTTAATTTAAAGGTACATTATGTGACTTTCTGGAGGCGGCAGATCACATGTATGATTCCATGGAAATAGAAAGTTCAAACCATACTTTAGAACATTTTCCATTGAGTTTTATGCCATATTGTGGAATATTACAGCTGAACAAACAATATTTTCATGGAAACAAGCAGAAGACCCTCCTCCAGTCTAAATATGAGTCAGGTTTGTGGAGATGCAAGCCCGCTCTGCTTTTTCAGTGCTATTAACACAACTGAAAAAACATGCTTGTATTTTAGTCTATTTCTTGGCTAAACAGTTACATACTACAGCTTAAAAACGTTACACTTTTTAACATTTAAACAAAAATTGAAAAATAACATAATTTAAAAGATCTTAACAGCATAAGCCTATTATGATACCACTTAATAATAACTGCACCTTTATTATTAGCCTTAAACTAAGTAGTTTATTCAGAAGGATTCAGGCTTGGCAACAGCTTAAGTAAAGAGTTAAGGTCAGAGTATTCACGAAATATTTACTGAGCCTGAATCATGGTGGTCCTTAGTAAAAGTAACTCATTTTGTCATGAAACCGATTTACAAAATGTCAACTTAACAGTGAGAAAGTACACTCAGTAACTACATAATCTGATGCACGCAAGTCCTTAATCTATTGCTAAAACACTAATGCATTTGCCCATAAGAAGCCCCCACTCTGATGCCGTGGTGTCTTTTAGCTGCAGGCCTGTCATGTCTCCATTAGCGCCCACTCTAAGAGCTTTAATTAGCCTCTCTCCCTCCAGCGCTAACGCTAACCCATCGATAAGTAGCTTCCGTTTATGCACCAGGGTGAATCCAAATGCAACAGCCTGAGTGAAGCACAGTTTTAACAGGATCGATATAAAGAGCACACATTTTCTAAAACTGTTCAGGTGGTTAATGTACAAGTACCTTTACCATGCACTTAATGCATTTAAAGGTGACGGTTGTATCATGGGCTCCTGCAGGTTTTAAACTGCTCTACAATCACACCTGCTCTACAATCACACCATTAGCTGTCATATGAGGATGACACAGTCTTGTGACGTGTTTGGTGATGGATAGATCTCCTCAGTCAGTGCTTCCTCCACAGAGACATGATGGTGGGAGTGAGGAGATCCATCCCCAGTCCAGGCCAACAGCTCTCCACCTACACTGTAAATGATGGTGGTGAAACACTGCTCCTAATAGTCCTCCTTCAGGGCCTCTCTGAACTCCTCCCAGCCCAGAGTTTTTGCCTTTGCGAGTGACTGATTCCTGACGTTCCCACAGACCCTCATGATACACTTCGGTCTCAGGTCTGTCTGGTCTTTCAGGTCTCCTGTCCCCCGACATGATGCAGGAGGTCACATGACACAAACTAGATCATGGACCTCCAGTCTGTGTGTCCTAGTGCTTTGATGAACCTGGTGCTTGAACCTGATGTTTGTTCTGGACAGAATGTGGCACTGTACAATAACAGAACGCAAATTCAGATCAGGAGGCCGTTCTGCTCCAGGCGTCAGGGCAGTTGCTCACCATTAAAAGAATTATTCATGATGAATGAAAGTTGTGGCCTATTTTAAAACAATGTAGACAACATATTAAAATAAAATAGTCCTCCTCCACATGATACAGTGTTTATCAAAGATAATAACAGAAGTCTGTAACTTTTTTATGAGCGCAGAGATATAAAATGTTGTATAATATAAACTTTTATGGCCTTCAAAGTCGTTAAAGTGAGAGCAGATAAGATGACAGGGCACAGAGGTATAATGCGGCTTTAAAGACAGACATTAAAAAGTAATGAAGACAGCTGACATGCTTTGTAGATAATAATAGTTTTTATCAGACAAAAGGAGAAAGATATTTAAAGCAGCAACGGATGCACTGACAGCAGCAAGTGTCAAAGTGGGGCTGAATCTGGGTCATACTTCTGCTTATACATGATTTTATAATAAGAAAGAAAAAGCTTGTGATGGATTTATTATTAGGTTGATGGAGTTATACCAAATGTTCCACAGTATGGCATTATCAGTCTCCATGGACACAAGCAGGCAACACCACCAGACCAAGTTACAGGTCAAATCTGTGTGTAGAGATGATCCCATTCACAGTAAGGGCCTGTTTATACGAGAACGCTTACGGGTAAAAATGACAAAATATTTGATCGGAAGTGCCTTTCGTTTAGACGGTGACGGCGTTTTGGGGGCTTAAAAACGCAAAACACTGAAACCGCCCTCCGAAGTGGAAAACTTGAATACGCTCCGCTGTAGCGTTTTCGTCTACACTGCCCAAGACGCAAAACTCTGATCAAATCTGCTGACGTACGTGCTTCTTCGCATAGAGTTTATCAGATTGTCAATTGTGGCCTGTGGAATGTTGGTCCACTCCTCTTCAAAGGCTGTTATGGACGAAGAACACAGGTGCATTTTATTGATGGCATTTTGAATGCACAGAGATACCGTGATGAGATCCTGAGGCCCATTGTTGTGCCATACATCCATGAACATCACCTCATGTTTCAGCAAGATAATGCACGGCCCCATGTTGCAAGGATCTGTACACAATTCTTGGAAGCTGAAAATGTCCCAGTTCTTGCATGGCCAGCATACTCACCGGACATGTCACCCATTGAGCATGTTTGGGATGTGCTTGACCGGCGTATACGACTGCGTGTACCAGCTCCCACTAATATCCAGCAACTTCGCACAGCCATTGAAGAAGAGTGGACCAACATTCTACAGGCCACAATTGACAATCTGATAAACTCTATGCGAAGAAGATGTGTTGCACTGCATGAGGCAAATGGTGGTCACACCAGATACTGACTGGTTCTGAGTCCCCAGACCCCCAATAAAGCAAAAAAATGCACATTTCGGGGTGGCCTTTTATTGTGGGCAGTCTAAGGCACACCTGTGCACTGGTCATGATGTCGGATCGGCATCTTGATGTGGCGCACCTGTGAGGTGGGGTGGATTGTCTCGGCGGGGCAGAGGTGCTCGCTGTCACACATTTGGACAGATTTGTGAACAGTGTTTGAGAGAAATGGTAATGTTGTGTATCTGGAGTGAATTTTGGATCTTTGGGTCCATCTCAGGAAAAAAGGGAGCAAAAACAAAAGTGTTGCGTTTATATTTTTGTTGAGTGTAATAATACTGTGATATATTTTTGACTCAGTGCATTGTATACTATACCTTATATTCTTAAAGACCGTATTGAAACACTAAAATTCAGGTGAAAAACGCCGCTTATCAATTAATCGTAAGTCGATCGATAAGGTCAATCAACTTTAGATTAATGAATTAGTCAATAATTTGCATCCCTAAACCAAACCTTTTACAGAATCAGTATTCATTTTATCCATCAATTCTGCTGAAATGGTAACGCTAATAACAACTAACATGCTAATGCACTTACTCATTCTGTATATTGGTAGAGGGGTTAGACATTTTTTCCTTGACTACACCACATGAAAAAAAAAAAGGTACAGTGGTCCCTCGTTTATCGCGGTGGTTACATTCTAAAAATAACCCACAATAGGTGAAATCCGCGAAGTCGTCAGCTTTATATTTTACAATTATTCTACATGTTTTAAAGGTCCCATGGCATGAAATTTTTACTTTCTGAGGTTTTTGAATGTTAATGTGAGCTCCCCTACCCTGTTTAGCCCCCCCCCCCATGGCTAAAAGTTGTGAAATGTGTAAACTGAGCATTTGCGGTCCTTTTGTGCGTTTGAAAAAAAGACAGCTCAAACGGGCGATTCTGAACAAGGAAACTTTCTGACGTCACACTCGCGGAAAGGTTTCCACCCCCCGTCTGGATGTCCACCCACCATCTCTGATCACGCCCAAAGATATTGGACCGCGAACGAGCTACACAATGCGAGATGCGTTTTTTTATTTGCCTGGAGGCACGTGAGAGTGTTTCCAGGCTCGGATGTCCTTTATCCGAGCCTCCGAACCTCTGAAACAGCAGTGGTTTAATTTTATTTTCTGTGGAAATGGAAAGCGTCTCATATCTTCGTCCATGCTTAAAACACGAAAGTGGGTGACAGCGCACAGCGCACCGCTAATCCAGGAAACAGTGGCGTATTTGGCCACAACCCACCCGCTGCACTGGCCTGTCTCTGTCCTTCTCATTTGCATTCAACCAACAACGCCCAGAATAAAGCGTTTCAGAGACATATTTATGACTCTGACTGTCTTCAGAAGGCTTGATTTTGAAGAAGGATTCATTTACAGTATTAGGGAACCATTAAGGCGCCATATAAAAGCATCAAAAAGTACCATGTCATGGGATCTTTAAGGCTGTAAACACCTCACAACACATTCTACACTTTTCTCACACTGGCATTAACATTTTCTCACATTTTTCTCTTGTTTAAACACTCAAACTTTTGTAGATTTTCAAAAAAAAAAATGTATTAATAGTGACGCGTGTATTTCACAGTTCCTCTGATCGGGCCTCTTCGTCCTGGCGCCGCTCCGCCTCGGTGCAGGCATCTTTTTCCGAGTGAAGAAAACGGTTATGGGTATTTGTTGGCGCTCGTTTTTCTTTTGGTGGAGAAGATTCTTATAAACAGACATGCCACCTTCGATTATATTTGAGAACGTTTCATTGTGGGTTTTGTCGGGGAGAAAACTTGCAAACATACAGCACTTCAGAGTCACACTGCGATCGAACCTTTATATAAATTTGGCTGAACGCATTCTGTACTGTCCAGGACATGGCACGGAGGAGAATGACCGACAAATTGGCAAAAGTCTACAGTCCCTTAGCCAATCAGAACGCAGAACACAATGCACGTTGATACACTATAAAAAAAATTTGGAATAAAAAAATCCGCGAAACAAGTGAGGGACCATTGTACAGCCACTTTGTACATTTATGACTAAGTGACAAAAGTATTAGTAATAGTTGAACCAAAAAACTCCACCAGTGTTAAATATACTCCCTGTCTCACTCCCTGTCCCCTTGTGTCCTGCAGGTGTGGTCTTCTCCAGGTGGGGGACAGGCTCTTGTCCATAAACGGCATCCCCACAGAGGACGGGACCCTGGAGGAGGCCAACCAGCTGCTCAGAGACGCTGCTCTCACCAACAAAGTCACACTGGAGATAGAGTTCGATGTAGCAGGTAAGGGACAGTTTTGGAGCGAAGAGGTTTTGGAAAAGTTCTTTAGAGGTCTATCTTGCAGGCATAGACCGTACTAGTATTCAGATGTGGACTAAGGGACGCTGTAACGTTAAGCTAAAGCCAATCCATTTGAGGCCAGCAGTTTGGAAGCAATATTTGAATTTCCAAGTGCGTGATTCATAGCAAACAAAGAGCCAATCAAAAGCTACTTTGAAGGTTTTTGAAGGTATTCATCTGGAGCTGCCATCTGGAAAAAAAGGCTCCTGATTGGCCCAGAATAAGAAGCCTGATGATAGCAACAGTTACACAGAGAGGGGCCACCATTTTTCAATAGAAAGTGAATTGGAGCCAGATTCAATGGAGCCACTTTGGGCCCGTGCTCACGATCTAAATGTAATACAGTGGCTCTTATCCAGCTCTGGAAAACAATAAGAGACCATTGCAAAATGATCAGTTTTTCTGATTTTACTACTTATACACTGCCTGACAAAAGTATTAGGACGATTGTGTGAAGAGTCCCTCAGTCGTCCAGGTAGAATCCATGATAAAAGAAGAAATTCAATTTGTCAACTGGACAAAGTTTGTTTGGTCGAAAACGTTTCGCCACTCATCTGAGAGGCTTCGTCAGTTCTAGTTAGAATGCTGGTAAGACACTTGCTTATATCTCGCTGCCGGGAGGAGCTAACAAGCTAACTACTTTCCGAAAATATCTCGCCTATTGGTTTCTGTCTTTTGTTTCTCTGGCGTCTAGTTTAGCATACCTATTCATCCCTACACGACTGTTTTTCACACCTCTGGCCCTGACCTGGCTAGCCCTATTGTTTCTTTTGTTTGTTTGATCTGGGTTTAAGAATGGAATTATAGATGGGAGACAAATTATGTCTGACTCCACCATTTCTGTTCAAAGAGGGATTCTCCTTTTTGACAAAAATAGCCTCTTTAACTCCCCTCTCAAACCAATTCTTTTCCCTGGCCAAGATCTGAGTGGACCGTCATCTTGGTTGACAGGTCAGGAGACTGGGGCGGTCATGTCATAACCTGCAGTCGATGACGCTGTTCACACGTCTCCAAATGACCCTTACACAGTTTGGACGAGTGCTTTGGGTCATTATCTTGTTGGAACCAGAAGTTTCGTCCAGAGTTCAGAAATACATAATCATCCTAATACTTTTGTCAGGCAGTGGAGGTATGTGTTTGGGGAAAAGGAATATTTTTGTTTGAGTCTATAAACTACTGACAACATCCCCCCCAAATTCCAAATAAAATATTATTGTTTAGAGCATTTATTTGCAGAAAATGATAAATAGCCAAAATAACAAAAAATATACATGTTTTCAGGCAAGATCAAATTCATTTTAAAACAACATAATACTAATGTTTACACTTAAGAAGAGTTCAGAAATCAATATTTGGTGCAATAACCCTTATTTTTAATCACAGCTTTCATGCGTCTTGGCATGCTCTCCACAAGTCTTTCACATTGTTCTTGGGTGAGTTTATTCCACTCCTGGTGCAAGAACTGAAGTAGCTCAGCTTTGTGTTTGTGTTGGAATTCAACAGACGCTGGAATGGAATGGTTGTAATACATGTAGAGATGCTGATTTCAGAAAAAATGCAGCGGTCTCTTATTTTTTTTCCAAAGCTGTATGGTTGTGTGGTTGTTGTAACAGGATGGGTTAAATGCAGAGAAGAATTTCTCCAGTGTGAGATCAATAAAGTCACTTCTTCTTCTTTTTCTTCTTTATAGCTAGTCCAAGAGCTTGTGAGGAATAGCTTTGGGCTGAGGAGGGCAAAGCATACAATTTGAAATAAATATATGCATTGTATTATACTCTTTATTTTTATGGTGGAATATTATTTTTGAAGCTACGATGCTGTTCTGTGCATGGTAAATGGTCTAATTTTTATGCAGCATATTTTTTTCCAGAGCTGTAGATGTCTATGCTTGTAGGTTAGTGGTCAGTTTTAGAGAGTTACATATTATTATTATTATTATTGGAGGTTCTTGGCTGGTTTTATAGTCTACAGAGACTGCTATTAATTCCAGGGAGGAAAGAGTTCCGTCTTTTGGCGGATCTCCGCTTTTTTTCAGCCGCGGGGTAATATTTTTTTTTTTTTTACATCTGTGCAAGTTCGTTGAGAAAGATTTTGGGTGTGTATATATATGTATAGTTGTGTTTAGGGTCGCCAACCGATTCTTGAAAAACAGAATCATCCCGTATTCAGAACAAAAGTACGTGTATCTCGTATTAAACTTCGTATTAAACTTCGTATTAAACTGCGGGCCGAGCGAGCCCGTGTCTGGAGCCGCGGACCGAGCGAGTGAGTGCAGCTCTTTCGCAACAGCCTGTACCATTGCGTGTACACAGGTTAAACTTTATAAAACATCCTATACCTCATCCTACCTGCCCGTGCCTCACTTAACGCGTCGCTCCTCGCTTTTTCACCTGCGCCTTTTAGCGCGCATAAGCTCCTCCTCAATGCGCTCTGATTAGAAGAAGTGCAAAGCAAAAACAAATCCAATACAGTGGTACCTCACCTTACGAAATTAATTCGTTCCAGAAGTGGTTTCGTAACGTGAAAAATTCGTAAGTTCAGTAGCTATTTCAATGGAAAAAGCCTGATTCGTTCCAAGGCCCCGATCCAAGTTTTTTTTTTTTTTTTTATAGTGTAACTTTTTTTATAGTGTAACATTGTGTTCTGCGTCCTTTTCTCACATTTGTCTCTCGTTTAAACACTCAAACTTTCATAGATTTTCAACAAAATTATTAATAGTGAAGTGTGGGGGGAAGGAGGAGGGGGGAGAAGACTGCGCTCTGACACGTGTTTGATAGCGGCATGTGTGACAGCTGACCCGGCGCGGGGGCTGCCAGCAGGTCTAGACCTGGACTAAATCAGGATTAAACCTGGTCTAGTCCAGGTCTAGTCCAGGTCTAGTCCAGGTTTAGTCCTGCTTTAGTCCTGCTTTAGTCCAGGTCTAGACCTGCTGGCACCCGTGCCGGGTCAGCTGTCACACACGTGTCAGAGCGCAGTCTTCTCCCCCCTCCTCCTTCCCCCCACGCTTCACTATTAATAATTTTGTTGAAAATCTATGAAAGTTTGAGTGTTTAAACGAGAGACAAATGTGAGAAAAGTTTAAATCCAGGCTGAGAAAAGCGTATGTGTGTGGCTGAGCGAGCATTATTTGAATTTTTGAGATTTTGCGTTTAGTAACTTGAATTTTCTTTCGTATCTAGAGACCAAAATTTACCGTGGTGAGGTACCACTGTATATACTACTAGTAGGCCTACCTGTTAATAAAATGTGGGTTTTTTTTGTACTTTTATGTACAGTTTTACTTTATTGCTAACATGACTTTCCGCTTTTTTCATGATTGGCCACTTTCATCCCTGTAATTCAGTTCAGTTCAATTTCTACAGTTTGCATGTTCTCCCTGTGTGTGGTTTCTCCCATCAATCCAACACATGTACCAAAAGTGAAATCCTCTAGCTAAGGTAGTCCTGACCAAGACTTGCTAAAGATCTGCAGAACAAATTGAACCAGAGCATTTTGAGTTTTGGAGCTGTAGACAGACTAATAATAAAGGGTTACTCAAACATATGTGAATGAAACAAAACACAACTCCAGGTCTATTTTTGAGGAGCAACAGCATTATAACATGGCTTAAAGCTCACAATAGTCAGATTTATGTCATGTAGAACCCTTAATCTTCAGTATTTTCTGACAAAATTCGACTTCAGTGATGTTACAAAGCTCTTACAAGGATTTCTGGGTACTAACCTCAACCCACCTCTGCCTTATCAGTTTGGAACAGGGGCACCATAGTCACACAAATCATAGTAAGACACGTAGACTGTTCCTCGTGAGTGGTTACCTTTAATTCTCAAGCTTCAAGCCAGAGCGTTTTAATGATGAAATATAATGACACAGTTTGGGTCTTTCTGTTGATGTAATCTTTACCTCGAGCTCCGAGCACTGAGGGACAGAGCTGAAATGTCATCTTCAATCTCATCAAAACGCCAAAATGAAACACACTAGAAAGAGTAAAAATTCTTTGAAACTTTTAACGGTCTCAGCTGTATTCAAGTGGTTTGTTTACAGTTATGAGGGAAAATGTTGTATTGATGGATATGATATAACACATAACTAGAAGTACACATTTACAGAAGACATATTCTGTTTTGGTATGCTATAGTTACAGTATAATCTATGGCACCTAATTTGTTATAATTTGTGACCGGCCACAGGAAAAGCAGACACAAGTCGTCCCGGAGGCGTTTTGGTTATTCACCGATTCTGAAAGTGTAGATTCTAAGCTTTCCAACGATGCCTTACACATGGAAATCTGAGAACATTTGAAGAATTTGTGGCCATTTGAAAGCAGCACATGGGATTTTGGAAAGCTGTGAAAAAAAGCTCTTGAAGTTCTTCTGGGCTCATTTGCATGACATTAAGCCAAGTTCTCCCCCTGCAGATCATCACTGACATCACTGGTGGGATGTTTCAGGGCAGGTCAGAATTAGAAGGGACTTTGTTAAAATGGAAATTCTTTTATAACAAAAAGTCGATATAATCATTCAGTAATCTAGTGTTTCCCAACTTTTTTGTCTTGTGTACCCCAAGCCATTTTGTCATACCTCGAGTACCCCCTCACTCATACGTGTTGATAATTCTCCAAAAGTAGAACGTGACACAACAGATTATTAAATGAAAATCATTTTATTTCATCTCCTTAATTTGAAAATTTAATTCTCAGGCATTTTCTCTCTTTTATTTAACTCACATTTCCTCAAATTAGAATGAAAAAAAAAAAAAAATCTCCCCCTGTGCCTGGCAGCGACACTGCCGAGTACCCCCTGCAATGTGCTTGCGTACCCCTAGGGGTACTTTTACCCCTTGTTGGGAAACACTGCAGTAATCAATAATACACAAGATAATATGTTAAGTGAAAGTCACCTGTATTCTCAATTTAATACAATACAATATGAAATGTATTATACACTGTAAAATGAAAACGAGAGAAAGAATAAAGAGAAAAGTAAAAAATACATTTAAAAAATGAGCAGTATATAGGTAAATATAGTATAGGACACTACACACACACACACATACACTGGACACACACACACACACACATACACTGGACACACACACACACACACACACACACACACACACACACTCTATGAAAAAAAATACTGACGTAGTGATGCTAATGATTTAGCAACAAGTACTGCAGTATCTGCAATCATTACTTAATCACCTTAATCACTAGCACTTCACTAGTCTAGCAATTCAAGCATTCACATTAATCGTCCATCGCAAATCAAAAGTACGCTATCATCACAAACATGCCCGGAGTTGTGTTTTGATTTATTCACAGGTTTAACACACATTCATATTTAGACTTTAGAGTTCTTTTTTCAAACAGAAAACACCTCTGTGCTCCATACCTCTTTACACAATCATTTGGGTAATTTCAGCCATGGTATTGCCGATCTCTACTGGACAAAAGGTAATGTGGCTGCTAACTTAAAAACTACCGATACATGACATCACAAGGTGGAACAGACTTTGGAGATACAGACAAACTAATAAAAAAGGGTTATGCAAACATTTGTGAATGAAACAAAACACCACTCCAGGTGTGTTTTTGATTAGGAGAATTTATAACATGGCTAAAACATCACAAAAACTCATTTTGTGTAATATAGGACCTGTAAGGCAAACACAGAGACATAACAATCCAAATTTACACCTGAAAATGTTGAATTTTCTTTGTTGTTCCAGAGTCGGTGGTCCCAAGCAGTGGAACTTTTCACGTGAAGCTGCCCAAGAAAAGAGGAGTGGAGCTGGGCATCACCATTAGCGGTAACTGTAATTACTTGTAGTATAATTATTTTGTTGTCATTAAAATTTCTCATAATAAAAAAGAACGCGTTAGCACAAAGTTTGATGCGATGGCAGACAAGAATCCACTACCAGTTATCTGCAAAAGAAAGTAAGTTTTTGAGGGGAAGAGGAGCGAAGCCAAACTAAGGTGATTATCGGAGATTCCTTCCAACGATGGCGGCACTGTGGCAGAGGGTCTAAAGACTGATGCATTGGTCACTTCTGCTTATCATTTGAAAACGTACAGTATAGTTACAGCAGCAACAGTGATTCTGAACGCACACCGGCAGCCTTTTACTTTAAAGCATGTAAAACTGGTTGTGTGGATGGAAATCTTGACCTGGTCGTTTTTAGTCCGACAACCACTGGTCTCCAGCAGCTACTCAAAATCTGTTCAGCTATAAAGTATAATAGAACCAAGAGTATGGTCATGGTCTGTAGAACCAAGAACAAGCACATGAGAGATCGTGACTTCTGCCTGTCAAATGTTGTGTTAACTGTTACAACAAAAATGAAACATCTTGGGCGTGTCATCACTGCGGACATGGCAGATGATGATGATGATGTAGAGACGATGTAGGACGCTCTGTGCTGAGGCAAATACTCTTATCCGTAAGTTTGGCTCTCGTACAAATGATGTAAAGTCGTTATTGTTTGAATCATATTGGACGCTGTTGGACACAGCCCACCTGTGGTATAATTACAAAAAAGCCCGTTTGCAAAGAATGCAGGTGGCCTACAGTGACGCTTTACGGACGCTTTTGAGGAGGCCACCATGGACGAGTGCGACTGACATGTTTGTTACTGCACAAGCGAACACTCTTCAAGCTGTACTAAGAACTTTAATGTACAGTTTTATCTGCGGCTATGAGTATCTCAGTTGGTAGAGTGTTTGTCCGCTGATCCAGAGGTTGGCGGTTCGAATCCCGCTCTCGACAGTGGGTTGAGTGGTCGGATCCACTGATTCACGTGTTGGTTGTGCAATCCCAGCTCCAAAGCTCCCACAGATGAGTGCTACCATTGTGTGCTTGGGCAAGACACTTAACCCTACCTCGTCCCCAGTGTTTGTGCACACTGGAAGAGCCCCCATGACACAAAGTACACCCAGGCCGGTTGCATCAAGCGACTTGGGGCCGTCCTCCCGTGGACCCACCACCGACAGGGGGATCCATGGGGGCCGGTGCGCTGTGATCTGAGCAGCGGACCTGGACCATTGCCCCCGCGACCCAAAAATATGGAGAAAGCGGAAGAAAATGAAAAAAAGTTTTATCTGCGGACCGAACAAATCAAACAATGAAATAATAATGTCACTCACAAATCTGAGATCCATTCATATGTGGAAACACTGGTATGGCTTTTGAAAACATACATGTTTATTGTTTTTGTTTTGTCACTGTTCTTGTCTGTTTTAAAAATGAACCAGAATAAAGAAGAACTGAACTGAATGATTGATTGAAGCTAATTTTATATCAGGCAAATTGAGAGGTCCAAGGATTACTTTAAGACTGAGTATCATATTACATGATACATGATAAAAGAAGAAATTCAATTTGTCAACTGGACAAAGTTTGTTTGGCCGAAAACGTTTCGCCGCTCATCCAAGAGGCTTCGTCAGTTCTGGTTCGAGTGCTGGTAAGACACTGCTTGACCTGGCCTTCTTAAATCTAAATAAAAACAAACAAAAGAAACAATAGGGCTAGCCAGGTCAGGGCCAGTGGTGTGAAAAACAGTCGTGTAGGGATGAATAGGTATGCTAAACTAGACGCCAGAGAAACAAAAGACAGAAACAAATAGGCGAGATAGTTTCGGAAAAACTGCAGTATAGTTATCTCCTCCCTGCAGCGAGATGTAAGCAGTGTCGAACCAGCACTCTAACCAGAACTGACGAAGCCTCTCGGATGAGCGGCGAAATGTTTTCGACCAAACAAACTTTGTCCAGTTGACAAATTGAATTTCTTCTTTTATCATGGATTCTACCTGGACGACTGAGGGACTCTTCACGCATTACATGATACAGTTTTACATTTTAAAACGTCTTAATCAGAAATCAGATAAAATATTCACTTTGATCTGGTCCACACAGTCCTGACCTCAATCAGAGCAGGGCACATGTTTTATTGATCACAGTAAACAGAGACATGAGACGTCTGCTAAAGTGGAGTAATATCCCCCTCTGGAGTTCAGTTGGCACTCTGCACTCGAATGTGTCTGAATGAATGTGGGAGTTTGTGAGTTTTAAAGGAACCACAAAAATGAGACAAGAGGAGATTTTAACATAATTCCTAATATACATTTCATGATTCAGTTTCCAATTTGAGGCGTAATCCAACACGCAACCCTTTTTATGTCTGATCCAAATGTAAAAAAATCTCACAAGGCAAGTTCATTTTCCTCATGTGCGCACAATCTCATGGGAATTTTGTCTCGTGAGATCCTGTGGCATGAGATCTTGTCCCATCCTCTGTTTTTACTCTTTTAAAAAAGCTAAAACACAACTGGACCTGGGTTACCATTGCCTAAATCTGTAGCTAGAGCACACATTGATGGGTTTCAGTTCTATCATAACAGTCTATAGGCCAATAATAATTAATACTGATGGTGGCAGCCAGGGACGTTCTTTGACGGGGGCCACCTGGGCAATTGCCCCTAGCGGCCGCGAAGCAAAAAAAAAAAAAAGCCAGTGCAGTGCGCGGGCGCGCGGAGCAAGGATCCTTGCGCGCGGGGTGGGGGGCTGGTGCTGGCTCGTGGTTACGTGAAGACAGAGTAGCGCCCCCAGTAGCGCACTTTTGGTCTTTTTATGTTCAAAAACTTTTTTTTAATTATTGTTTATATTTTTTATTGCAGTACTCATTAAAATTGTACATTTGATTTTGAAAGTAGTTGTTGTGAATTGAGTTTGTATGGACAACGGTCTTGTTTGTTTTTGGGTGGTGGGGCGGATGTTAGGGTTTGGTCGACAAGAGTGGCTTTCGCCCAGGGAGTAAATCACTCTAGGAACGCCACTGGCAGCTAAAATCAAACCTTATATATATTTCATGTTAAAGTACAATGTCATCAGTATGAAAATCTGTCTCTTGTCCCTTATCTGGTTGTATGACATAATCATGTTCTACAATCTGCAAATCACCAGTACAACTATTGGAATGGTGGCTGAGTGGCAATCACTCAAGCTTCATGGTTCCGGATTCGATTCCCAGGGTCTCCTTGGCCTTTCTGTGTGGAGTTTGCATGTTCTCCCTGTGTCTGGGTGGGTTTCCCCCATCAAACCTAAAAAACATGCACAAGGAAAAATGGAAAGTAGCTCTAGTACAGGGTTTTTCAACCTTCAGGTCACGACCCACTGTGGGGTCGCCTAGAATTCAAATGGGGTCGCCTGAAATGTACGGAGCAGTGCAGTCACAATAACTAGTAAGACAGAGCTCCGGAGCACGTCTCGTTCTTTCTGAAACTGTCTCGCAGCAGCCGCTCACATGACCAAAGTATCGAAGTGTCGGCCCCTCCCCCCGCTGCTTCGCTCTGCGGGTCAATCGCTTCCGTGTATCAAAGCGTTTCATTGGCTCAGCGAATGATCCGCTCTGCGATTGGTTCAGAGCGCTTCAGAGTGGTTTGACAAGCGCTAAACTGCTACAGTATAAAAGATGCACCGATATTTACTTAAAAATGTTGTGTAGTGAGGAGTATTGTGTGACGTTAGTGGTGATTTTGGTGACTTTCTGGCGACTTTTGGCATTTGTTTCATTTTCGATGGCATCTGCAAGTGGAAAAAAGCGATCCATTCCCATCCAAATCATGAGTTGTGTGTTGGTTTGCAGCGGTTAAATTTGTCCACTAGAGGTCAGTGTTTCTCCGTGGCCTCAGACACGTCGAACCATTTGACACAATATTGCGACTGAGGCTGAGACTGAAACATAATAAAAGTCTATGGGGTCGCCAGAAATGTGTGATGTCAAAATGGGGTCACAGGCCAACAAAGGTTTATATTTTTAATGTATCTCATAAATAAATAAAAAATAATATAGACAGGCCTCATGTGAAAGCTCAGAATCTCCAGAATTCCCTCACTGACCTGCAGAGGCTGTAATAGCACTGATTCAGGACTTTTAGGCAGTGAACATTCAGATCAAAGGTTTAAACCAACTGGATTTCAGCATATTGGTCAGCTGTTGACCAGTATGTAAGATTTTACATCAGGCACATACAATAGTTTACTTGAGTTAATGTTTTGTTCTTTTACAGCCAGCAAGAAACAAGGGGAGCCCCTCATCATCTCAGACATCAAGAAAGGCAGCATGGCACACAGGTATGTATTTATGTATTTTTACTATAGACATTAAAACGATTAGACACGCATTTCAATGTTAATGCTAAAGCAGTCACTACTCGTTAGTGATGGGCAAAGTGAGACTTCATGAAACCCACAAACACTTTAAGACAAAAACTCATCCACCCAAAGGACAAAACACCGAGCCACAAACAAAGCAATGTGGTCTACTCCATTCAGTGTAGTGAAGACTGCAATGAGCGCTACATTGGGGAAACCAAACAGCCTCTCCACAAGAAGATGTACCAACACAGACGGGCGTGCCAAAGTGGACCGTCATCTGCCGTACATCTTCACCTAGAAGCCACGGGCCATTCGTTTGAGGACAGTGAAGTTCAGATCTTAGCCAGGGAAAAGAACTGGTTTGAGAGGGGAGTGAAAGAGGCAATTTTTGTCAAAAAAGAGAATCCGTCGTTGAACAGAAATGGGGGAGTTAGACATAACTTGTCTCCCATTTATAATTCGATTCTTAAACCAAGTCATAACAGACGGGAAAAAAACATTAGGGCAGACGAGTCAGGGACAGAAGGGTGGAGACGGTCTGTAGTCTGAATAGAGATGCTAAATATTCGAATAACAAAAGGAACAAATGAGAGGATAGTTTCAGAGCTATTTCAGAGCAGTGAGCTCCTCATAGGGCTAAATAGAGATGCTAAACGAGACGCCAGGGAAACAAAAGATACAAATTAGTTGAGATAGTTTCAGAATGATTCCAGGGTAGTGAGCTCCTCCCTGCAGCTAGATATAAACAGGGACTAACCAGCACTAGAACCAGAACTGAAGAAGTCTCTCGGATGAGCGGCGAAACGTCTTCAACCAAACAAACTTTGTCCAGTTGACAAATTGAACTTCTCCTTTTATCATGGATTCTACCTGGACGACTGAGGGACTGTTCACGCATGGACACATTAATGAACTGCGTGAATGCACAAATATGAAATGTATATATGTATATAGTACGTGTGGTTGTGATGTATGTATTTTTATGACTGAGTTTTTGTAAGTTGTTTTTTTATGGTATTTTATTGGTATTTATGCCATTTTATATCAACCTGTCCAGGGACTGCAGGTGGAAATTAGCATATTTGCTATAACCTGGCACAAACATATTACCTCTTTTATGTAGGTCAGTGTTTTTATGTGCATTGTCCCTGTCAAATAAACTAATAAACTAAACTAAACTATATGTCACTATCATAAAATTATTCCTCTCTTTTCACTCCCAACGTGAAGGGCCTGAGGCACAAGCATCACTTTTAAAGGAATAGTATTTTTACAATCTGGACCTTATTTCGGTGATAAAACGTCATTTACTCACCCATTGTACTTTGGTGTCATTTGGAGTATTTCCGGAGATTTTGGAGTTTAGCGATAGCCGTTTAACGTGAGTTGTTGGGGCATACGGGTGCGGTCACCAAATAACACAAACTTTAGCACTTTTCAAATGGCTCAATGTGCACTTTTGCTGCAGTCAAAAGTGGCCTGTAACCCGATATCCAGCCATGGTTGGACAGCGCGCATGTGTGGGAACAGGAACACAGTGAAGGACTGAAACGTCACCACTGAATCAAAGCACCATTTTCATTATGCCCATCACTACATTAGGCTAGTCCCCTAACTTTTTAGAATTCTGGATTCTGTATATTTCCTGTAAACATCATTTGCCGTAAATATCTATAGTATATTTTATTATAGAATTATATTACTACTATTATAGAATTATATTACTACTTTATTGTAGTGATATTATATATTACTGAACTGGAGTCACTTTAAAGGAAAAGTAAAGTTTTTTACAATCTGAGCGTTATTTCGGTAATAAAACAAGTTGTTTTACTCACCCATAGCACTTTGGTGTCATATGGAGCACTTCCAGAGATGTTTTAGATTTGCGATCTCCATAATGTGAGTTCTTGGGGCATATGTTTGCGGTCTCCAAATAACACAAACTTTAGCACTTTTCAAATCATAGAAGCTCAATGTCTTAGTCTACGATTTTGTTTGGTCAAAAGTGGCCTGTAATCCGAGATTTAGCCATAGTTTCGAGTAGATGAGAACGCCAGTGCGCATGTGCGGAGTGTGCTCTCAGCTCCCGGGACCCAAACATGAAACGCAAAGCTGTAAACTATGGCTAAATCTCGGATTACAGGCCACTTTTGACTCAAATGAAATCGTAGACTAAGACATCGAGCTTCTATGATTTGAAAAGTGCTAAAGTTTGTGTTATTTGGAGACCGCACGGGGCATATTACATGCTCGGGGAATATATTATATGCCCCGAGCTATGGCTAGAACTCACGCTAGGCTAACACTAATCTAAAACATCTCTGGAAGCGCTCCATATGACAACAAAGTGCTATGGGTGAGTAAAACAACTTGTTTTATTACCGAAATAAGGCTCAAAGTGTAAAAAACGTTACTTTTCCTTTAACTGCTGTTTGTTCACCGCTCAGAATCAAAGACATTTATTGTGCAACGTTCCTGTGCCTTTTAATCTTACAGTGTTGTGTTTTTTAGTTGATTGTACATATTTATTATTATTATTATTATTATTATTATTAATCTTAATTTTGATGTATGCTCATATTTTCCAACTGTCTCTGAAACTTGCGTTGTGACACCGCAATTTCCCCATTGTGGGACAAATAAAAGATTATCTTATCTTATATTATTAATAATTAATAAAACATGAATAATCAACAGGGTTTGGACTGGTGCCAGTGTGTCAGCCACATTCATGTGAGGTCTTAGTTTGTTTGTTTTTTACATTAGATAAGAACCTGAGATAAATGCTAATTACGTTTAAGGAAAAAGTTCATTTCCAGTTGTGTGTGGCTCTGATTTAGTGACCACGATAGCTCCTTTTTAACGTGCTGTTGCACATACGTGTAGATGTATACATGCCTTTGTGGATCTTCTTCCTTTCAAAGCTGTATACATATTCTGAGTGGCCCTTGAATATGTCTAACCCCTCCATCCCCTCCTGTCTGATTCTGTTTTTTTGCAGAACAGGGACCCTGGAGCCCGGGGACAAGCTTCTGGCGATAGATAACATCCGTCTGGAGAACTGCTCCAGGGAGGATGCCGAGCAGATCCTGCAGCAGTGTGAGGAGCTGGTCAAACTCAAAATACGCAAGGACGAGGACAACTCCGGTAAACACGGCTTTCACCTGTACACGGTGTTGTAAAGTAAATAAACATGCACTGAAAATACATGTTCAGAATACTCATTATAAGTAACTGTTCTGGTACAGTTGCTTTTACAATTAGTGGTACTTTTCAAAAAATCAAAGGAATACATTTGAATTTAGGTTTCAATCTGCACAACATTAGTGAAAGAAAACTGCTCTTTTGGTGAGCGCATGTGTGATTTTTCTTTCTCTAACTAGTGATAAACAAATGTCTAAATGCAAGAAACTAATGCACTTTTAATCACTGAGTTTTTTACACTTTATAATGATGCAGTTTAAGGTCCCATATTGTTTTCTGATGTGCTAAAATGTTGTTTCCTCATCACAAACAGACCTGGAGTTGTGTTTTGTTTCATTCGCACATGTTTAACACACAGACTCTGCAGATTTCATAAAGGCTTCTTTTCTCAAACAGAAAACACTGTTTGGTTCTAGGAGGACTATGTAACTTTTCTTATGGAGGGTCTGCCACCTGCTTGTCTTCATGATGTTATTGCTTTGCCTGGAATGTTTCACACCATTGCATTAATTTCCATGCAAGCCAAGTTACAGGTCAGATCTGTGAGGAGGCTTGCCCACTCATATAGTAAGAATATGTTTTTTGAGCAATAAAAACATGCAAATGGAATAAATGCTGTAGATAAAATTAATGCCATAGTGTAATTGAAAGCAGCCTGAGAAAGCATTAACTTCTTCATAAAGACACGCAGAAAAGTTATACACCTTTAAAAAACATTTGATTAGATTGGTTTGGCCTCGTAGAATGCTTTTATTACACAGTTTTAGCTCATTGTTTTCCCACAGGGTTAATAGAAAAGGTAATACGGCTCTGGAAATAAAATAAGAGACCACTGCATTTTGTTCTGAAATCTGCATCTCTACATGTATTACAGCCATTCCATTCCAGCGTCTGTTGAATTCCAACACAAACACAAAGCTGAGCTACTTCAGTTCTTGCACCAGGAGTGGAATAAAGTCACCCAAGAACAATGTGAAAGACTGGGACTAAACCAGGTCTGAACCAGGACTAAACCAGGTCTAAACCAGGACTAAACCAGGGATAAACCAGGACTAAACCAGGGATAAACCAGAACTAAACCAGGTTAAAACAGGGACTAAACCAGGACTAAACTAGGACTAAACCCAGTCTTGAACCCAGACTAAACCAGGTCTAAACTAGGACTAAACCAGGTCTGAACCAAGATTAAACCAGGTCTAAACTAGGACTAAACCAGGTCTGAACCAGGACTAAACCAGGTTAAAACAGGGACTAAACCAGTACTAAACTAGGACTAAACCCAGTCTTGAACCCAGACTAAACCAGGTCTAAACTAGGACTAAACCAGGTCTGAGCCAGGACTAAACCAGGTCTGAACCAGGACTAAACCAGGTTAAAACAGGGACTAAACCAGGACTAAGCTAGGACTAAACCCAGTCTTGAACCCAGACTAAACCAGGTCTAAACTAGGACTAAACCAGATCTGAACCAGGACTAAACCAGGTCTAAACTACGACTAAACCAGATCTGAACCAAGACTAAACCAGGGATAAACCAGGACTAAACCAGGTTAAAACAGGGACTAAACCAGGACTAAACTAGGACTAAACCCAGTCTTGAACTCAGACTATACCAGGTCTAAACTAGGACTAAACCAGGTCTGAACCCAACCAGGTCTAAACTAGGACTAAACCAGGACTAAACTAGGATTAAACTAGATCTGAACCAGGACTAAACCAGGTCTAAACTAGGATTAAACTAGATCTGAACCAGGACTAAACCAGGTCTAAACTAGGACTAAACCCCGTCCGAACCAAGACTAAAACAGGTCTGAACTAGGACCCAAGAACAATGTGAAAGACTTGTGGAGAGCATGCCAAGACGCATGAAAGCTGTGATTAAAAATAAGGGTTATTGCACCAAATATTGATTTGTGAACTCTTCTTAAGTGTAAACATTAGTATTATGTTTTAAAATGAATTTGATCTTGTTTCTTTGCATTGTTTGAGGTCTGAAAACATGGATCTTTTTTGTTATTTTGACCATTTGTCATTTTCTGCAAATAAATGCTCTAAACGATAATATTTTATTTGGAATTTGGGGGAAAAGTTGTTAGTAGTTTATTGACTTTATAGACTAAAATGTTTTTTGCCCAAACACATACCTATAAGTAGTAAAAATCAGAAAAACGGATCATATTGCAGTGGTCTCTTGTTTTTTTCCAGAAGGCTGCAGTGTCTTTCTGTGGCCACTAGGTGTTGCTGTTGTCCAGGCTTTGAGATTTATCCACTCAAATCTCTTGAAATGGTTCAGATGCCTGGATGTGTTTTAGCTGTTTTAGCTCAGATCAACACCCCCAGTGTATTCGACAAAGTGTGCAAATCCAGACAAAACGTTGACTTAATTTGACAGATTATTATGACAGGTATTATGTATTTGTTACGGTTACACAACACTGTACACTTTACTGACATTACAATGACCCTAACACTTAACACAAGCACTTTTTGATGCAAATGACCAGGCCTACATCATAATGCACTGATCAGCCTGTGTGCACACTAGTCTGCTTTGAGGCGTGTCTTTGAAAAATGTGAATGAAAACATGTATGACTTCGTTAATAGTTAATAGTTAGGTATTTTGACAAGTGAGATCAATAAAGTCTTATCTTATCTTAGTTAATAGTTAGTGTATAGAGAAATATCTTGGTATGTGTATGTGATCTCATCTATTAGCTCTTGTATTTTCCTCTTTTTTGGGAATTTTTTTTATTTAACCATCATTAAAAACAAATACTTGCAGTTGTATTTTGCATTATTCACACTGGTTTTGGTATTTTTATATATATATTTTTTTGTTTATTTCATTCATTAAGTATAAAACAGTATATCAACAGTGTGATAATAATACAAGAATGAATAAAAGGAGCAGAAAGAAGAGTAATCTTATGTTATCTGCTCCTCTTCCCTTTTCCAGACATTAACACCGATAGTGACGATAAAACATTTCATCAGTACATTCCATTTCAATCACAATTATTAATCAACTTTAAACAGAAAGCTTGATTTTTATGTGCAACAACTTAGTTTTCTTTTTCTTACCTACAAATTACACTGGATTTTATGTATTTTTAAATGGCATTATTGCACTTGATTCTTTGATTTCTTTGTCAACACAATTCCATAAATGAACTCCTTTCACAGCGACGCTTCGCTCCATAACCTCGGTTTTGAATCTGGGTTTTTTAAACATGTCGGTTCCTTTTAAATTGTAGTTCTTGTTCTCATCCCAAACAGTCTTTGAATATTTACAGGTAATACATTGTAATCCTCTTTTAGTAAAGATGCGTGAAAAGTCCCTCAGTCGTCCAGGTAGAATCCATGATCAAAGGAGAAGTTCAATTTGTCAACTGGACAAAGTTTGTTTGGTTGAAAACGTTTCGCCGCTCATCCGAGAGGCTTCGTCAGCTCTGGTTATTGTACTGGTTAGACCCTGCTTATATCTAGCTGCCGGGAGGCGTGTCTGACAATGACAAAGCTCTGCAAACGATCCCCCTAATCTGTCTCTTTGTTTTTCAAATTACTCTGACGGCTGGTTGCGACCCCCTATTCAACGTCTAACGACCCTCTCCACCCCTCTGCCCTGGCTCTGTTTGACTGGTCTAAGAATCCCATTATAAATGGGAGACAGGTTATATCTCACTCCCCCATTTCTGTTTAATGACGGATTCTCTTTTTTGACAAAAATAGCCTCTTTAACTCCCCTCTCAAACCAGTTCTTTTCCCTGGCTAAGATCTGAACCTCACTGTCCTCAAAAGAATGGCCCGTGGCTTCTAGGTGAAGATGTACCGCAGAAGCCGGTCCACTCTGGCACGCCCGTCTGTGTTGGTACATCCTCTTGTGAAGTGGCTGTTTTGTTTCCCCAATGTAGCGCTCACTGCAGTCTTCACTACACTGAATGGAGTAGACCACATTGCTTTGTTTGTGGCTCGGTGTTCTGTCCTTTGGGTGGACCAGTTTTTGTCTTAAAGTGTTTGTGGGTTTGAAATAAACTGGAATTTCATATTGTCTGAAAATCCTCTGTAGTTTTTCCGAAACGCCGGCCAGGTACGGAATCGCTACCCCTTTCCTCCTGGGTTCGGATTCTCTGTTGTCTTGTTTATTGTCCTTGTCTCTCTTGGTTTTGTTGACAGCCCATTTAGGATAACCACAAACAGAGAGGGCTTCCTGCACATGTTGCTCTTCTTTCTCCTTGCCCTCTGTGCTTGTGGGAACCACTTGGGCCCTGTGTTGTAATGTCCGAATAACACCCAGTTTGTGCTGCAGTGGGTGGTGTGAATCAAAAAGCAGGTATTGGTCTGTGTGTGTGGGCTTCCTGAAGACTTCTACTTGGAGTCCCCGGTCTCCTCCTATCGTTACTGCACAATCTAAGAATGCCAATGTGTTATCCTTGGCATCTTCACGGGTGAATTTGATGTTCGGATCTACAGAATTGATATGTGCAGTGAAAGGTTCCAAATCTTGAATTTTGATTTTTGTAAAATTATCATCAACATAACGATACCAGTGTGTGGGCAGAGTGCCTGGATATGAAGCTAAGGCACTCTGTTCAAATTGTTCCATGTATAAATTAGCCATGATAGGGGAGACCGGTGAGCCCATCGCACAGCCATGAATTTGCCTGTAAAAGTTCCCTCTGAACTGGAAATTGGTGGTATTTAGACAAATTTCCAGCAGTTGGCAGATTTGGTCAGGAGAAAGTTTGGTTCTCTCTTCTAGCTTGGAATCCTGTAGTAAACTCCTTCTCGCTGCTTCGACCGCTACAGCTGTGGGGATACAAGTGAAAAGAGAGGTTACATCAAAGGAAACCATTGTCTCATCCTGACCAAACTGGAGAAACTTAACTTTGTTTACAAATTCGGCTGTGTTCTCAATGTGATGCTCCGTGTTACCCACCAATGGCGCCAAGATGGTTTTAAGGTGTTTGGCCAAATTATATGTGATAGAGTCAACACTACACACAATGGGTCTGAGTGGTACTCCTTGTTTGTGAATCTTCGGGAGGCCATAGATGCACGGGACGTAGCATCACCAGGGTACAATCTGTAATACAGCTGTAGATCAATGACTTCTTCTTTCCTCAACTTCTGCAAGCAATCAATGATCTTCTTTTTGTACCCATTGGTGGGGTCCCGTTTCAGTATTTCGTATGTTGTCGTGTCACTGAGTAGGCTGTTCACCTTAGCCTCATAATCAGCTGCGTCCAAGATCACCGTGCATCTCCCTTTGTCTGCAGGCAGGATTTGGATGCTCTGGTCCCTCTCTAGAGCAATGATGGCCTTCCTCTCCTCTGGTGTTACGTTTGAGGGTGGAAGTTTTGCATTGCTCAATGCAGCTGTTAATTTCAGTCTAAGGTCTCCAGCTTCTGTCTCTGTGAGCTTGTTGTTTCTAAATGGCCCGTTTGAGCTCCGATTTTTTGTAATCCACCGTGGGGATGCCAAGGATAACACATTGGCATTTTAGACATTTCGCAACTTTTAACGATAGGAGGAGACCGGGGACTCCAAGTAGAAGTCTTCAGGAAGCCCACACACACAGACCAATACCTGCTTTTTGATTCACACCACCCACTGCAGCACAAACTGGGTGTTATTCGGACATTACAACACAGGGCCCAAGTGGTTCCCACAAGCACAGAGGGCAAGGAGAAAGAAGAGCAACATGTGCAGGAAGCCCTCTCTGTTTGTGGATATCCTAAATGGGCTGTCAACAAAACCAAGAGAGACAAGGACAATAAACAAGACAACAGAGAATCCGAACCCAGGAGGAAAGGGGTAGCGATTCCGTACCTGGCCGGCGTTTCGGAAAAACTACAGAGGATTTTCAGACAATATGAAATTCCAGTTTATTTCAAACCCACAAACACTTTAAGACAAAAACTGGTCCACCCAAAGGACAGAACACCGAGCCACAAACAAAGCAATGTGGTCTACTCCATTCAGTGTAGTGAAGACTGCAGTGAGCGCTACATTGGGGAAACAAAACAGCCACTTCACAAGAGGATGTACCAACACAGACGGGCGTGCCAGAGTGGACCGGCTTCTGCGGTACATCTTCACCTAGAAGCCACGGGCCATTCTTTTGAGGACAGTGAGGTTCAGATCTTAGCCAGGGAAAAGAACTGGTTTGAGAGGGGAGTTAAAGAGGCTATTTTTGTCAAAAAAGAGAATCCGTCATTAAACAGAAATGGGGGAGTGAGATATAACCTGTCTCCCATTTATAATGGGATTCTTAGACCAGTCAAACAGAGCCAGGGCAGAGGGGTGGAGAGGGTCGTTAGACGTTGAATAGGGGGTCGCAACCAGCCGTCAGAGTAATTTGAAAAACAAAGAGACAGATTAGGGGGATCGTTTGCAGAGCTTTGTCATTGTCAGACATGCCTCCCGGCAGCTAGATATAAGCAGGGTCTAACCAGTACAATAACCAGAGCTGACGAAGCCTCTCGGATGAGCGGCGAAACGTTTTCAACCAAACAAACTTTGTCCAGTTGACAAATTGAACTTCTCCTTTGATCTCTTTTAGTAAAGTTCTTTGCTTCTGAGCCTCACCAAACTTCTTTTTTGTTCTTCAGAATGATGAATTTCGGTAAAATTTTAGATAGTGCTTCACTGCATTTAATAATAATAATAAAGAAAAAGAATGTGTGCCCAACTCTAAAAATGCTTATAAAAACACTGCTGTAATGTATTCTGAAAGACTGCCCAGAGGCAACTGTAGTTTTAACAGGCGAAGTAAGTGAGTAAAGGTTCAGTTTTAAAGAAACGTGTAATTGCTAAAGTTTTAAAAGAATAAAATAATCACAACATTAAAGGTGCAGTGTGTCGCTTTTCTGGCGGAGGCTCCGTCGGATGCTTTTCTCCGTGGAGATTTTATTGCTATGTCTGGAATGTTTCACAGTATGGCTTTAAACCTTTTTATCGCCATGGAGACCAATCCAGACCAAATTACAGGTCAGATCTGTGGAGAGGCGACACCGCTCACAGTCACAGAATAATAGTTTTATTCCAGGTCTATACCAAGTCTAAACCAGTTCTAAACCAGGTCTAAACCAGAATGAAAACACAAGGACTAAATCAGGCGTAAACCAGGTCTAAACCAAGTCTAAACCAGGTCTAAACCAGGCCTAAACCAGGTCTATACCAGAATGAAAACACAAGGACTAAATCAGGCCTAAACCAGGTCTAAACTAGGTCTAAACCAGGTCTAAACCAAGTCTAAACCAGGTCTAAACTAGGTCTAAACCAGGTCTAAACCAGGTCTAAATCAGGTCTAAACCAGATTGAAAACACAAGGACTAAATCAGGCCTAAACCAGGTTTAAACCAAGTCTAAACCAGGTCTAAACCAGGCCTAAACCAGGCCTAAACCAGGTCTAAACCAGGCCTAAACCAGGCCGTCGGATGCTTTTCTCCGTGGAGATGTTATTGCTTTGTCTGGAATGTTTCACAGTATGGCTTTAAACCTTTCTATCATCATGGAGACCAATCCAGACCAAGTTACAGGTCAGATTTGTGGAGAGGCGACCCCGCTCACAGTCACAGAATAATAGTTTTTCTAGGTATTTTGAGCTTTAAAACCACCTGGAATTGAATAAATGTAAAGTATAGCTGTTTAATGTCATACTGTGAAACATTTCAACCATCTCCATAGAAACAAGAAGGTGATGGACCCCTGCCAAAAAAATTACACAGTTACGCACCTTTAATGGCCAACTGATTCTGACTTTTGAGGCTTAAAACTAAAACTATTTCTGTTTTGTTATTATTGCGGTAGTGCTAAAATGAAGCTTTCATCTGAAACTCAACATTCCCCCAAATGTTTACTTTTGTTTTTCTTTTGTTTTTCTTTTCCTCGTGGCTTTGTTAAGTGGAAATTCCCCATAAACTCATGTCCATATTATGTAATCGGAGTGAGACCCGGTCCTGACAGACGATTGGCTCCGACGGTCACGTGACCACAGCGCTGCCCGTTACCATGGAAACTGTCTCTCTCATCCTACGAGATGTGATTTTGACCTACTTTAGAGGAATACAGAGGTGTGTGTGCGTGTGTGTGTGTGAGAGAGAAAGAGAGAGAAAACGATTTGTTAAACACTCACGGTGACTGCGGTCAACCCATCACTCTAACTCCCCGATACGTTGTGTCGTTGGGCAAGACCCTTCACCCGTTGTGCCTGAGTGTGGATGTGACATGTGAAGGAGTGATTGTTAGCTGTTGAAGATGCCGTTTGTGAACATCGGTAAACATTTCTTGTAGAGTTTACACTGAAAAAACAAACTTTTAAACCGCCTGACTAAATTGCAACCCCTTCATGACATCACAAGGTGGAACGAAGCATTTTGGGCTTTGGAGATGTAGACAGACTCATAATAAAGGGTTACTCAAACGTGTGAATGAAACAAAACATAACACTAGGCCTGTTTTTCATAACATTTCTTAAAAGTTCACAAGAGTCAATTTTGTGTAAAAAGCTTCATGTGTTGTTTATTGTCACTTGCTCTGAAAAAAATAAACCAGGCCCAGTCCCTGACTAAACCAGGTCTAAACCAGGACTAAACCAGGTCTAAACCAGAATGAAATCACAAGGACTAAATCAGGACTAAACCAGGTCTAAACCAAGTCTAAACCAGGTCTAAACCAAGTCTAAACCAGGCCTAAACCAGAATGAAAACACAAGGACTAAATGAGGCGTAAACCAAGTCTAAACCAGGTCTAAACCAGGTCTAAACCAGGCCTAAACCAGGTCTAAACCAGGTCTAAACCAGGCCTAAACCAGGTCTAAACCAAGTCTAAACCAGGCCTAAACCAGGTCTATACCAAGTCTAAACCAGGTCTAAACCAGGTCTAAACCAGGTCTAAACCAGGCCTAAACCAGGTCTAAACCAGGTCTAAACCAGGTCTAAACCAGGTCTAAACCAGGCCTAAACCAGGTCTAAACCAGGTCTATACCAAGTCTAAACCAGGTCTAAACCAGGTCTAAACCAGGTCTAAACCAGGTCTAAACCAGGCCTAAACCAGGTCTAAACCAAGTCTAAACCAGGTCTAAACCAGGTCTAAACCAGGTCTATACCAAGTCTAAACCAGGCCTAAACCAGGTCTATACCAAATCTAAATCAGGTCTAAACCAGGCCTAAACCAGGTCTAAACCAAGTCTAAACCAGGTCTAAACCAGGTCTATACCAAGTCTAAACCAGGCCTAAACCAGGTCTATACCAAGTCTAAACCAGGTCTAAACCAGGCCTAAACCAGGTCTATACCAAGTCTAAACCAGGTCTAAACCAGGCCTAAACCAGGTCTAAACCAAGTCTAAACCAGGCCTAAACCAGGTCTAAACCAGATTGAAAACACAAGGACTAAATCAGGCCTAAACCAGGTTTAAACCAATCTAAACCAGGTTTAAACCAAGTCTAAACCAGGTTTAAACCAAGTCTAAACAAGTCTAAACCAGGCCTAAACCAGGTCTATACCAAGTCTAAACCAGGTCTAAACCAAGTCTAAACCAGGTCTAAACCAGGTCTATACCAAGTCTAAACCAGGTCTAAACCAGATTGAAAACACAAGGACTAAATCAGGCCTAAACCAGGTCTAAACCAAGTCTAAACCAGGCCTAAACCAGGTCTATACCAAGTCTAAACCAGGCCTAAACCAGGTCTAAACCAGGTCTAAACCAGGTCTAAACCAAGTCTAAACCAGGCCTAAACCAGGTCTAAACCAGGTCTAAACCAGGTTTAAACCAAGTCTAAACAAGTCTAAACCAGGCCTAAACCAGGTCTATACCAAGTCTAAACCAGGTCTAAACCAGGTCTAAACCAGGTCTAAACCAAGTCTAAACCAGGCCTAAACCAGGTCTAAACCAAGTCTAAACCAGGTCTAAACCAGGTCTAAACCAGGTCTAAACCAAGTCTAAACCAGGCCTAAACCAGGTCTATACCAAGTCTAAACCAGGCCTAAACCAGGTCTATACCTGTATGACTTTCTCGTTCAGTAGGTCTCGTTCAGTAGGTCTCTACGTGTGTGTTGTCCCCAGATGAGCAGGAGACATCAGGCAGCATCATCTACACGGTGGAGCTGAAGAGGTATGGAGGTCCTCTGGGCATCACCATCTCAGGCACAGAGGAGCCCTTTGACCCCATCACCATATCAGGACTCACCAGGAGAGGACTGGCCGAGAGGTACCACATCATGTATTCATTTTTTAATTGTGTAATGCAAAGTCAATTGAATTGAACTGTGTGCGTGAGCAGGTATTTATCATATTGTAGGAGCTAAAATCTGTTCACACTCAGGGTGTAGCAACAAATTCCTGTTTATTGTTACATCGTCCTGATTTAAAGTTCAGAATCATGTGTGCACATTACCTTTATCAGCAGAAATACGTCCCATGTCTGTGCGCTGCATTAGGTTAAGTTTTCCTCAAACAAAGAGAGAAAACTTCTTTCTTTATTTGACCTATATAATATAGATTAGATTTTATTAAACATCATTTACGGCTCTGGGAAAAAAATAAGAGACCGCTGCATTTTTTTCTGAAATCTGCATCTCTACATGTATTACAGCCATTCCATTCCAGCGTCTGTTGAATTCCAACACAAACACAAAGCTGAGCTACTTCAGTTCTTGCACCAGGAGTGGAATAAAGTCACCCAAGAACAATGTGAAAGACTTGTGGAGAGCATGCCAAGACGCATGAAAGCTGTGATTAAAAATAAGGGTTATTGCACCCGATATTGATTTCTGAACTCCTCTTAAGTGTAAAGATAAGATAAGATAAGACTTTATTGATCTCACGCAGGAGAAATTTACTTGCTCCAGTAGTTCCAGGCAAGGACATTTTGAACAAGAAAGAAAAGTGCATGCAGGCAAGAATAGAATAAAATAAGTAATAATAATAAAACGGTAACTAGGAGAGTATGGGGAAAAAAATTGCACGTTTTAGGGATGTCAACAATTAATCGACTAACGATTAATTGTTAAGACGTTGGTCGATTAAAATGCATTAATTGTAACTAGGGCTGGGAATATTAACGCGTTAATCGTGATTAATCGCGAATCGCGATTGATCGCGAACAATTTTTTTAATCGCGATCAGAGTTTGCCAGCATTTTCCGCAATTCTACCATCCATATGCAGCTCATTTGGTTGTATTAATTAAACTCATTGTCGGTTAAACGCGCTATTTTGAGTTTGCTAGTATTTTGTTCCTTCTACGCATCCGTAGGCAGCTCGAGCGGGCTTCAATCATTTATTTACAATTTCTCAAAGTAAGCACTATTACTGGTTCATTGTTACTTTTTCCTTTCTCTGCACTTTTTTGAAATAAAAAAAATGGTGAGAAATACTTTGCATTGTGAGTTTAACTTTAGATTCGAACGGTCTTACTGCAAGATATCAATTTTAAACATGCAAAATAAATCACGATTAATCGCGATTAACTATGAAATTTCTGAGATTAGTTGCGATCAAGAAAATTAATCGTTTGACAGCCCTAATTGTAACTAATCGCTAGAGGAGAGGGCGCTACTCTGGAATGTGAACATGCAAACCCACTCGCGAGAAGGACCATAGCGTTACATCTGCAGCCGGATCTAGAAGCAGTGCAAAATGTTCTCCTGCGAACCCAATTTTTGCGGCTTGGTTAGCTCCGTGTCCCGCTGTCTGCGCGAACACGTGCGCGGCGCGCTGCACATGCTCCTCCGCTCCGGGCTGCGTAACAGGCTCCACGTGAAAGCGCAATGGAAGCAGCCCGCTGTCCGGCCCGTTTGCGACTGTGAGTGAAATGTTTTCCCCGATCAATTCATTTTTTTTATCATTTCATATCACGGAGGTTTTACAAAAAACGTCCTCAATTTATTTTCAATAAAGAATGTATTTTGTTATTCAGCATCAATACATTTGTCTGCTTTTTACTAAGGAATAATTAATTGAGGAATATACAATATAATAATACTATGATATATTTTTGACTCAGTGTTATGTTACTATAGCTTATATTCTTAAAGACCCTATTGAAACACTAAAATTCAGGTGAAATACGCCGCTTATCAGTTACTCGTTAATCGATCGATAAGGTCAATCAACTATCAATTAATGAATGAATCGATAATTTGCATCCCTAGCACGTTTGGACTATACAGTGGAGTTATACAGTCTGATGGCGGTGGGGATGAAGGATCTGCAGTAGCGCTCCTTCTTGCACTGGGAAACATGAGTATTATGTTTTTTTAAATGAATTTGATTTTGATTTAATTTGATCTTATTTCTTTGTTTTGTTTGAGGTCAAAAACATGTTTCTTTTTTGTTATGTTGACCATTTGTCATTTTCTGCAAATAAATGCTCTAAAAGATAATATTTTTATTTGGAATTTGGGTCAAATGTTGTCAGTAGTTTTTTGATACAAACAAAAATGTTCCTTTTGCCCAAACACATACTTATAAGCAGTAGTTGAGTTGTAAAATGAAACCAGGGGGGTTGGTGAAATTTTTCACCAACGGTGTTTCACTGTGGTATTTCAGGGCAGGGCAGAATTAGAAGGTACTTTGTTAAAATGGAAATGCTTTTATAACAAAAAGTCCATATAATCATTCAATAATTCAATAATACACAGGATATATGTTATCGCACACGTACACACACACACACACAACTTAGTCCTGGTTTAGTCTTGGTTTAGTCCTGGTTTAGTCCCGGTTTAGTCCTGGCTTAGTCTTGGTTTGGACCTGGTTTAGTTTTGGTTTAGTCCCAGTTTAGTCCTGGTTTAGACCCGGTTTAGATCTGGTTTAGTCTTGGCTTAGTCCTGGTTTGGACCTGGTTTAGTCCTGGTTTAGACCTGGTTTAGTCTTGGTTTAGTCCTGGTTTAAACCTGGTTTGGTCTTGGTTTAGTCCTGGTTTATACCTGGTTTAGTCTTGGTTTAGTCCTGGTTTAGTGCCGAAATAGATGCAGAAATAATCTGATAATATGACTCACCCATAAGAATGCGGTCAGCTCCATTCTAACAGTTCTAACGAGGCGAGAGTTCCTTCTTACGGAGCATTAACGTAGCAAGTTAAAGATTCTTCTTCTCTTGGAAATGCCGCGTAAATAGGCTCACAGCTGATCGGCGAACAGGCGCAAACACAACAGCGGCAATCGTCATGATTGGCGGGAGCACGTATCGGTGCGTAATTATGCTGCAACATCATTGGAAGCTGGAGCGCACTGGCCATTTTGACTTAAAAACGGCGAAATTCGCCAAAAGTTTAGGGATTTTCATGCATGATTGATAAAATGCCATAAGGGATGGAAGAAGGGATGCCCGTTTTAGAAGTACTGCTTATAAGTAGTAAAATCAGGAAAACTGATAATTTTCCAATGATCTCTTATTTTTTCCCAGAGCTGTATATTATGATAGGATGGGACAGGGAGGGGGCAGGGCAGACGCACATAGAGATAAAGGGAAGGAAACACTGAACTTTTAGTCAAATTATGCAGATTTAAAGGTGCATTGTGTAACTTTTCTGGTGGAGGGTCCACTGCTTCATTTCTGGATTGAATTTCTCTTTTGCGATGGATCCTCCCTGGACGACTGAGGGATTAGATTTCTATATATTTAAAAACATGAATCCTCATAGTGGGTGGGGTCACCTCTCCACAAATCTAACCAGTAATTTGGCTCACAAGTCTCCGTGGAAATCCTTAAATTGATGGCTCTACTATGGAACATTTTGGGCACACACCGGTGACAGACCCCCTCCCTCCCCCTGAAGTTACACAGTGCAAGTGCGAACAAGTGAAGTATTGTTTCCCAAAATAACCAAACCCTTTGTAAATTAACTAAACAACTGCTTCGCCAATCACTTTTCATATTTTAGGTTTGATTTTCAATCTCGCACCTTCATCAGTCGCCATCGTCCGTTATTGGCTCCGCTTTAAACGAATACCTGTGGGTTTTATGCACAGAGCCATGTGACGTGGAGGCGGTGATCTTGACCCACTTTAGCCCGAGTTAAAATAGAAAGAGTCGAGCGGAGCCAGAGGACGCAGAGGACGCACACACATGCATGCACACACACACACACACTGCACTTCCTATGTGTGAGATAAAAGGCTAATGTTAGGCCATATGACATGAATGTTTTATGTGGATATAGATAGAGATTCCGCTGCTGTCTACAGAATCACAGGTGTGCTCTTGTTTCATATTTACTGTGACACGACCTTGGACGTAGGACAAGTCATGACACACGTTACCTAATGTGACCTTACGAACTGCAATTAGTCACTAGTAAGTCAAGTCAAAGTGCTTCACAGATAACGGCAAACGCCAGTACACGATGCACAAAATGCAGCAAGAAAAACAGCTACAACAGATAGTTTTAACTAACTTTCAAAGTTAGTTAAAGATTAAGCGTTTATTGATCTCACACACAGTGGCACACAGGAGAAATATTACTTCTGCGTTTGACCCATCCTTTTTCAGGAGCAGTGGGCAGGAGCAGTACCATGAAGGGTCTTGCCCAAGGACCCACACTTGCTTACTCGTTGTAGGGGAAGAGTCCCCCGGGTTTAACTTACCATAACTTACCAGTTGAGCTAACCAGTTTAGTTTAGTTTAGTTTAGTTTATTTGATTTATTTGACAGGGACAATGTACAGGAGCATTAATCACAAAAAACGAAAAGATGCTTTGTACCAGACTTTAGCTCTCGGGGCTAATTTCCATCTGCAGTCCCTGAGACAAACAACATCACAAATGAACATAAAGCATAAAGACAGTGAAATTCATAATATTTACAGTGGCGGTGATACATTTCGTCAATTAGTAAAAAATAATTAAAACTCTTTCCCCAAAACCTGTGCCCTCTTCTCATGTCGAGTCTTTAACGCTGACACGTCTGCACTCTTAGAAATTGTTGTTTAATTTCCAGGCTAAATTTTTTAAGCATAATTTTAGCTCAGTTGGAAGTTTGTTCCATTCTGAGATTGTTTTAAATGAAAATGCTGATTGTCCTGGTGATGTTTTCCGTCCAAAGCAGACTTATGATGCAAAACTGACTTTACAGAGCTTTTTTTTGTTTTTTTAGTCTTTATTTCAAGAGACAATACAGAGACATTAAAGCTGCTTTATGTGTCTGATTTATAGAAATAAATTAAATGCAGTTACATCGGTCCGTGTGCCATTCGTTCTTTTAGATTTCAATTAAAAACAAATTTCGTGTGTAGAGTCCCTCAGTCGTCCAGGTAGAATCCACGGCAAAAGGAGAAGTTCATTTTGTCAACTGGACAAAAGTTTATTTGGTTGAATACCAAATAAACTTTACCAAATAAACTTCTCCAGTTTGGAACTGAAGAATCAGCTTGGATGAGCTGCGAAACATATTCAACCAAATACATTTTTGTCCAGTCGACAAATTGAACTTCTCCTTTTGCCAGTCTATCATTTCATTATTCCATTTTAGTGTCAAACCAAAAAAAAAAAAACAGATTTCGACTTCTATTTCCAATATTCAATTCAAAATTTAAACCCCGCGTGCCCCTATTATCCCCTCCCACCCTTCTCCCGGCCAGCCAATACTTTAGTTAGATATAATATTTAAGTCTGTTTAAAGAAGAGCTCCCAAATCTCATTGAATAGTTGTAGTTTTCCTTTAAACTTAAGTATAAGTTGTTTGGACAGAGTTGTAAACCGTTCTGTGTTTGTGAAGATCTCGGGGGTCTTCCAGTACTTCAGGATCACTCTCTTTGCTGTAGTTAGGGCGACTTTTACCCATGTTGCCTTATTATAACTATAGTTTTCTTTTAAATCGACTTGGTTTAAGATGCTTTTCAGAGCTTTTATAGTTGTTCCCCTCATTTGCCCTCTTGAAGTTGTATTCGGAGTGACTCCGCATGTCGGAGCAATCCTTAATCGCTTATTTTCTATGTCCGTTTTCACCTCCGCCATTTTTTTATCTGTAGCTGAGTCGGTAGCGCTCATGCTTCACAGCAAGAAGGTTCCGGGTTCGATCCCCGGGTCGCCCAGACCTTTCTGTGTGTGTTCTGTGTGGAGTTTGCATGCATGGTCTGGGTTCGATCCCCAGGTCGCCTGGGCCTTTCTGTGTGGAGTTTGCATGTTCTCCCTGTGTCTGGGTGGGTTTCTTCCGGGCACTCTGGTTTCCCCCACCAACCCAAAACATGCACCATAGGTAAATCCTCCAGCTTAGGTCCTGACCAAGCCGAAGCAAGAAGATCATGTCCCCGGGCGCAGTAATGTGCTGCCCACTGCTCCTAATAACAGGATGGGTTAAATACAGAAATGGAATTTCCCCACTGTGGGACTAATAATAAATAAAGGCATATTTTATGTATGAAGCACTTTGGTTAGCTGTAGTTGTTTTAAACGTGGCATATAAATAAACTTTAACTGAAAAAACAATGAACTGAACTGGTACAAATTTTAAAAAATCTGAATCTATCCATTGAAGTTGCAGACAATTTGTTGATGACGTTTACTGTACATCAGCTTCTATTGGGCACCACGTTTTGTTTTTTACGCGTAAATCAGTGGACGTGCGTGTTTCTTTTATTAAGTCATTTTAGATGAATCTACAATTTAAAATGTACAAATTAAAACAGAATAATCCACGGGTGTCATAGATTATAGTTATACAGCAGACCCAAACACAATATACAGTAACTTCTCTAATAGTTAGTCATGCATTTTCTGCTTTCTTCCTGTTTTTTGGCACTTTTCTTTTTTCTACTGTCATTAACAACACATACATGCAGTTGTATTTTGGATTCTTCACACTGGTTTTAGTAATCCTCTTTGGTAAAGTGATTCTCTTAGTAAAGTCCTTTGCATCTGAGCCTCACCAAACACTCTATTATAGAAAATAATATAATCATAGAAACCTTGCACAATTTTTAAGTCCATAAATCATCTCATTTTAAGCATTTCGGCCATTAAATTGAGTTCATTGCTGGGTTAGGGTTAATAGCTGTGGTAATTCCCTCTGCTGCTCAAATACCTGGGGAAAAATTGAGTCCGGGCCCTTTAAATGTGCCCATTTATTTGATTCATCCGTATTATGTGCCTGTATTTGTTCCAGAACGGGGGCGATCCACGTAGGGGACCGGATCTTGGCGATCAACAGTGTGAGTCTGAAGGGAAAACCTCTAAGTGAAGCCATCCACCTGCTGCAGATGGCAGGAGAGACGGTCACGCTCAAGATCAAGAAACAGCTACACAGTAAGAACTGCACAACTCATTCAAAGTTCAAAGTCAGCTTTATTGTCCATTCTGCCATATGTGTTCGACATACAGTGAATCAAAATTTCGTTTCTCTCACAGACAGTGTACAAAATACAATATAAAGACAAAACAAAAACTTCTAAGACAAAAATCTAAAAGCAGTGCAAAGAGTAAATAAATACCTATTTACAGATGTCCAAAATGTGCAATGGAAGATGCAGCAGTGAAATGTGCAGTAAAGTGCAACAGATTGTGCATTGAAGTAAAGATAAAAATAAATGTGCAACAGTGGTAATTCCAGTACAACAACAGTAGTAAACAACAGTACAACAGTAGTAAATTCCAGAAGTACATCTGTATATGTGTATGGAACGCTTCTCAAACTGTGGTACACGGAGCACCATAACACATCTGTGTATGTCTGTGATCACTCACAGGATCCTCACAGGAACTGCATTTAAGATTTAGATTTAAAATTTCATATCTGTCTCCAAATGTGAGGTACATGTTCAAATCAAATTTAGCTTTTACTTGGAATGCTGATTTATTCTTTATTACAATACAGCTCAGCTTTTTTATTCATACAAGGGCAGTGTACAATAAACACTGACCAACTGGAATCTAACATACCTGGTCATAACAGAAAATGAGCATTTCCACCTGTAGTACCGGGGCAGATTGATGTAACAATTAAAGGCAAATTAACATTTTTTTTACAATCTGAGCCTTCTTTCGGCAATAAAACAAGTAGTTTTACTCACCCATAGCAGTTTGCTGTCAATTGGAGCAGTATCGCAGAACTTATGTTGAGCCGTTCTGTTCTACTAATGATCCCGTATCCGTTAACATGGTGCTCGTATCATATGCTCGGGGCATTACTTTGCGGTGTCCAAATAACACAAACTTTAGCACTTTTCAAATCATAGAAGCCCGATGTCTTAATGTAAGATTTCGTTTGAAGCAAAAGTGGCCTGTAATCCGAGATTTAGCCATAGTTTCGAGTAGATGAGGACGCCAGTGCGCATGCGCGGACTGTGCTATCAGCTCCCGGGACCCAAACATGAAACGCAAAGCTGAAAACTATGGATAAATCTCGGATTACAGGCCACTTTTGCTTCAAACGAAATCTTACATTAAGACATCGGGCTTCTATGATTTGAAAAGTGCTAAAGTTTGTGTTATTTGGACACCGCAAAGTAATGCCCCGAGTACTCAGGCTAACGGATACGCTACAACATAACTTTCACCAAACAGCTCCAAATGACAAGAAAGTGCTATGGGTGAGTCAAACGACTTGTTTTATTACCGAAAGAAGGCTCAGATTGTAAAATAACGTTACTTTTCCTTTAAAGAATCTAAAAGTGGAGGATACATGACCATATCACCAAACATTACCATTTACATTATCATGTCATATTAGGCTACTTGAGTGCCTGTTATAGAGCTATAAAGCCTGGTGTCCACTGCACCATTCATTGGACTTAAAAAGATCCAAGAGTCTCACTACACAATGTGAGGAACGTCAAATCATCAGCACACATGCACACTGTGAGGATTTACACGATCAGTCGTGGCTACAACCAAAGTTTATCTGAGCCCATTTCAGGCTCTAGGCGCCGTGTGGTAAACTCGATAACCATATTTGCCCATGTGAACTGGTTAGCTGAATCTAGTGAAACATTCTGCACTTATAAAAGTCAGTAAATGAAATGGTTACAGGCAGAGCTCTGCGTCAATTCCACAGCTCCATATGAACTCAACTTTTCTCTCATACATTTATTCAGTTGCATCAGCTTTTTATTGCCAAACAAATGTGTGTATTCTTACTGTGAGTGTGCTCGCCTCTCCACATATCTGATCTGTAACTTGGCCTGGTGGCATCACTTGCTTGTTTACATGGAAACTGTCATGGTTCATGTTTTGCAGTCATTGTTGTTGTATTTTATTCCTTTCGTGTAGTGTACCCTTAGTGTTTTATTTTGACATTTGTCCAATCAGCTTGTTACTTTTAGTTTTACTTCCTGTCTGATGATGCGTTCCACCTGTGTCTGGCCGTTTCCCAATTCAGCGACGGCACGCTTGTTAGCGTCCTTGGAACGGGATATGCGTCATATCCGGCGCGACAAGGGCCGTTCCATTCGTTTTTTTCCCCCTGCACCGTCAAGACGAGCTCTGAACGGCGCCGTCGTTTCCATGGAAATCGGGGCGTGGACCAAGTGTGCAAACATGCACGCTCCGCACACTTAAAAGCCCCAGCATGCACAGCGCGGGACTACAAAGACCGACTCGCCAGCGACATCCACATGTGAGAGTTGCGACGTCACTATAAAATATACGTACTGGTTCACCTCACCTACAACTATGCTACATGAAACTCTTCATAAACTACACTAAACATGTGTGACGGTAGCCGTAACGGCATAGATCACGGCACCTGTATTACCGTTCACATGCTTTTCCCCTTACACTTCTATATTTCCTTTGCTGTTGTAATGCTGGATATTCTACAGTATCGCCATGTCCAGCGTTTACTCTAAGCTGCGCACTGTGCGCACATTCTCAGCGCACAAGAAAACTTGTGCAGCGCACTGTAAATCAGGGATGAAAGAGCTTTTTATTCAGCCGCGGGGGCATTTTTTTTATATCTGCAAAGTGCGAGCCGCGCGGGGGGTGGAGGGGGTTCATTTCGGATGTGGAGTTAGTGTGTTTGCTCAGACACATTAAAAATTAGGGGGAACATTGGCCATGTCCCAATTCCAAGTATTACTAGTCGCAATAGAATAATATTTTTGTCTTTAGGGAACAAGGAGCAGACCACCCGCTCATTGAGCTGAGGCGGGACCTGTTCAATTTCGCAGGCGGCCATGTGAGAAACGTAGTGCACTAAGGACAGAGCGAGTGTGCGCCGTCTCGACGACAGACCGAGTGCACACTCACAAGCGTGCCGTCACTGAATTGGGAAACGGCCTCTGTGTGCGTTTATACCCCATATTCTCCTTTGCCCTTTGTTGGACCATTGTCATTATCAGTGTCTCGTCGTGTCATGGCAGTTTTGATTTTTGGATTTTGGTCATTCTTGGTTTGTTCATGGAGACGAGCAGCTGCGTAACCTCCACCTTCACCAGAAAAGTTGCACAGTGCCTGTTTAACTTCACATGAAAAATCAGACGTTAATTCCAGAGTGACACTTTTGCATGAGGCTGTTTCTCCAAATACTTTTAACTCTTACTTCAGTCATTTCTTGGACCACGACTAGATGAGTAATATTACATTGAATAAAGCCCCACCCTCTCCACTTCTGCTTGTTCATTTGTGATTCCCGGTCTATGTGCACGTACGTTATAGCAGGATTCCAGCGCCTGCACAGTTGCCTGCATCACACAGTGTATAATAATAGGAGATAGCAGCTGCCTTATCTCCATGTCACCTCTCCACATGACTAACATTGTGGTGTGGAAGGATTGTCAATCTGGAAACTGGGACTAAAATAAATATGAGAATGCGCCATGTCTCCCACTGTTCTGACTTGCCCTTATCAGCAGTTACGCTCTGTTCCAACGCACGATTTGTGGTCGTTAGCAGTTCATTAAAGGCTCACTGTGTGTACTTTTTGGACAGGAGTAATGTACCTGCGTGTCCCAGCGGAGCTATCGTCGCTTCGCCTGGAATGTTCCGCAGTGCGACGTTAAACTTGCAAAAAACAATCTTACACACACTGATGTCCATGCAGCTTTCAGCACTCTTGCACCTTCACATATTGCACATTTCATTCTACCTCGAACTTTCCTTCTTGTTGGAAGCGTACCGCATTTAGATTATAAGTCACTCCAGAGTATAAGTCGCACCAGCCAAAAAATGTGTAATGAAGAAGAAAAAACATAACTATAAGTCGCACATTTTGGTGGAAATTTACTTTATAAAATCAGAGACCGGGAACCAGGATTTCATCTCGAAAGGCATGTACATCAATTTGAAAGGCAATATTAATAATAACAATGGAACAGAGAACAACAGCCTGTTAACGTAATTTATGTCTGATAACTATAAAATAAATAACGTAACAAGTTTGCCAAACTCTCCATCTCACTCCAAATCACTAAATCCACTGAATTCATCCTCGGTGTCACTTCGGAGCAACTCCGCGAACTCTGGAGGTAAACATTTTCAGTGGTACAGAAGTTATAGTAGTAGCAGATACTGGCACACAAGCCTCAGCGCCCTCTTGTGGCTGTCACAAGAGGGTTCAATTTTAATATATAGTGGGAGCGGTAGTTTTCAAGTCAAGGGCGCTCAAGCCTTGTGAAAATTTTAATATATAAGTCGATCCAGAGTATAAGTCGCAGGAACACCCAAACCATGAGAAAAAGTACGACTTATAGTCCGAAAAATATGTTTACCTGTATGTCTATTTATTGTTGATGTCTGTATACACTTCACCAGTGTAGCTGTGCGTGCGTGTATGTGCATGTGTGTTTTTAGTTTAAATTGCACATTTGGCGTCTGGTGAAACGCAATTTCAGTCCTCTGTGTAATGCCTGTTACATAGTGAATTGACAATAAAGTACACTTTGACTTTTGACTTTGGAATGGAACCTACCTGAACGACTGGCATTAAACTTCTCCACACAATCAGGTGATGTTCTCAGGATACATTACAGGTCAGATCTGTGGAGATAAGAACCCATTTACAATAAAGATACATTCAAGGCAAATGGCAATGACATCTCCATGGAAACAAGGCATACCCTCCTCCACAAAGTTACATAGGGAAACTTTCATGTTTTTCCCTAATCAAAATCTTGGTGTTCTATATTTGAAATTTACACACGTGAACAAAACTTTTGGTACCCTTCGGTTAATGAAAGCAAAACTCACAATGGTCACAGAATGGTCACAGAAATAACTAAAAAAAAAAACTCATGAAACAGGCCTGGACAAAAATGATAATATTTTGTTGCGCAACCTTTTGAGGCAATCACTGCAATCAAATGATTCCTGTAACTGTCAATGAGACTTGTGCACCTCTCAGCAGCTATATTGGCCCACTCCTCATGAGCAAACTCCTCCAGTTGTCTCAGGTTTGAAGCCTTTTCCAGACAGCATGTTTCAGCTCCTTCCAAATATGCTCAATAGGATTTAGGTCAGGGCTCATTTTTTATTCATCATTTTTCTCCAGGCCTGTTTCATGAGTTTTTTAAAAAAAATATATATATATAATTCTGTTGAAGCATGGTTGAAAAGCAATGTCTGACTTTCATTGGTTAAAGCCCCAGTGTGTAGGATTCGTGCTGCATAGGTGGATGGTGCTATTGCACTTTCTGTTTTAGCTACGGCAGACCTCGAGGGACCCGCGCGCCGCTACTGTATAAATAAAACGCGGTCCCGTTTTTTCTTTTTTTCTTTTTTCCTCATGAAAACACACATTCCCGATCATGTACCATGACACTCTACACATCAAATGAAACCTTACAGTCTCCTCTTTTTGACTATGCAATTCATTTCCCTGCAAAACAATCACTCCCTGAGCACATGGGGCTTTTATACGGAAAAGCACAAAACAAGGTTAGCTTACCTTAGAATGCTTTCCACAGGTCAAACTCTGTATTTCACCATAAACTTGCTCTCAATTTGTCCGTAAGGATCCAGCGAATAAAATCCAGTAAAACAATTTAGTCCAAAACATGTGTTAGATCCATTACGAGTCTGATCCGGCAGCATGCTTGTGTTGTTTACCCAAAACCACGAGCCTTGCCGAAGGCGGAGCCCAAATGTCCTTCTGCGGCTCTCGTATTCAAAATGGCTGCCTCTGCATGGGGAAGATCCCCCTTTTATGTGACTATATCTAAGTCCAACAGAATACTTTGATTTCATGATGGAAGTGAAAAGGCTTGGAAAACAATGTATTTTTGAATGGGTATCTTCAATTTCAGTAATTAACGGGTAAAAATCTTACACACTGTCCCTTTAAATTTCATAGAATTTTTATGTATTATTACTTTTGTCAGATTCAAGTTATTTCTGACCATTGTGAGTTTTTCTTTCATTAACCGCAGGGTACCAACAACTTTGTCCATGTGTGTAAATGCTCAGAAAACTCCTGTTTCACCTACCCCCTATCCCTGCCCACAGTCTGTTGTATGACAATGTACAAAATATATATATATTATAATACAATACAAACCATATAAGCCACTGTTACTCACCTCCTACTCATTATTTTACAGCTAAAGCCCCAGTATGTAACATTTTTGCCAAAAAAAAAAACAACATATATACTAAAATAAAAGCATGATACAAGGAGAAGTTCAATTTGTCAACTGGACAAAGTTTGTTTGGTTGAAAACGTTTCGCCGCTCATCCGAGAGGCTTCGTCAGAGCTGACCAAGCCTCTCGGATGAGCGGCGAAACGTTTTCAAACAAACAAACTTTGTCCAGTTGACAAATTGAACTTCTCCTTGTATCATGGATTCTACCTGGACGACTGAGGGACTTTTCACGTAAAATAAAAGCACTTTTTTTCTGTAGATAACACTGAAAAAAGATGCATCCTTACTCTGAGGGGGGCTTGGATCTCCATAAACCTGACTCATATTTTGAAAGGGAAATGTTGTTTCTTTAGCTTTAATATTCCACAGTATAGCATAAAATGTATCTATGGTCTTGAAGAATGTTCCAGATTATTGTTTTAACTTGTCTTTCCACAAAACAGACAGTTACATGGTTTCATTTAAAGTAACCGATTGTGAATTAAGGGAGTGAAAGTCACATGGAGCTTCAGAACATTTTTACTCCGTATGTCATTCCTTTCATAGCAGTGACAGTGACCTACATTCAGCACAAGTGTCCTCTCTGCTGTTTCCAGATCTAGAGGAGAGGAAGGACAGCCGCTCGGAGATGGGGGACACCACAGAGAACGAGCTGAGTGACCCAGAAGACGACCTGACTGACAGCTTGAACACAAACAAACTGTCCCCCCTCTACTCCACCGCTGTGCCCAGTGTGGACTCCACCACCGTGCCCAGTGTGGACTCTGCCATGGACTCATGGGATGGGTCAGGTCTGGACCAGGTCTTCAACAGCCAGGGTGAGCAGGAGGAATGTATTTATATGTAGAAATAACAACAAAACCAAGGCCTTATTAGTAATGTTTAACCCTAGAACACTTTCGCTATAAAAAATAACACCATCACTTTTGCCGGGTAATTTTTACCTGATATAATATACCCAACAAAAAGTACTTGTCATGAAAAATAGATCAAAATATGACAACACATGATAAATTAGAGTGGGTTTATTTTATTTTCAACTGTGGTATGTGTAACAAAATGGGGGAAAAAAACTAAAAACATGCTCCAAAATTATTGAAAAATTAGGAATTCGAGAACAAAAAATGTAAAAATAAATAAAAAATAAAAAAGGAATAATAATAATACTGTAAACTTGGTGTTTGGTCCACCCATTCCTGGGACATGTGAGACTTCTTGGTGAAGCTCAGACTCCTCGACACACGAACAGTTGCAGGAAAGAGGAACAAAAAAGTAGTATTTTTTCAATGGATAAAAATGACCAGTTGAATAAAATATTGTTTTCACCATAAGAATTCCCATTGAAATCACCACTTTGTGATATTTATTCATAACCACTGCACTAAATAAGGACAGATACACATTCCAGGACCACTCTTACTTATCCTATTCCTTACATCCTCTTACATTAAATTCATTACATTCTTACATTCCTCTTTCACTATCGCCGGGTGAAAATCAGCCGAAAGCCTGTAGGAAAAAGTGGGCTTTGGGGAAGGGAAACACCTACACCTTCAAAGATGTCAAAAACAATGGTGAAGCTCCCCAGGGACCCACGACACTCAGAAAAATGCTACATATTGAAAATCATGTAAATACTTTTGCTCGGGTGAAAATTACCCAGCAAGAGTGTTCTAGGGTTAATAAAAGTATTTATAATGAATGAATCTGTTCTGTTGCCTCCTGGACTCCTCCCTCGGGAGGTGTTCATGTCCCGCCTGGAGGAGGCCCTGAGGACGACACAGGACACGCTGGAGGGACTCTGTCTGGCCTCTGTCTGGAGCCAAGCCGAGGAGTGGGCGGAAGTGTCTGGGGTGAGGAAAGTCTGAGAGTCCCTGCCCATGCTGCTTCCCCCACGACTCGGCCCAGACAAACAGAAGAAATAAATGAATTCAGAGCAGTTATGTTGAACACATCAAGGCTGCACTTCATCACAAGTTCTGTTCATTATTTTATGAGACCCATTCAGGAGCCAGAAGGGGTCTCATCCCCGCCTGAAAAACAAATCTAAACCTAATCTCAGTTGGACTCTCCTGTCTAATCAAAATATGTGAATAAACAGTGAAACAACACCCCCAATTCTCCAGGGGGTCTTACAGCACAGAGAAGCAGCTGGGATGAAAACCAGCACATCCAACTCTTTTGCCATGGAAAAGGGTGGTTTTCCTTCTCTTGAACTTTGGATCAAAATGAGTTTCCTCTGCATGGTGAGAATCAACATCTGGAGAAGGAATCCCAATCTTCACCCACATGTTTCCTCAGTGCCATTCAAGGACGGGTCAAACGCCGCGGACTCATTTTGATAAGTTCATGATCTTACACAGTAAATGTGATCTCTTTTGTTGACACACAGGTCCATACAACCAGCAGGGGGCAGGGATCGCCCTCCACCCTCACGAATGGCGCAGCGCTAAACAGAGCCGCGGTAACACGCCCCCTCCTGGACGAAGGAAGAACTACCCTTTCAGCGACGGAGGCTTCAGTGAAGACGACTGGGACAAAGCTCCAGGGTAAAGCTTTATTCACAGTTTAAAAAGTGCTTGGTCACCATCTGGGTGTGATAGTGTGAGGTCTGTGAATAAACCCAGTGCCTCTTGATTGAGCACTTCAATCTGAGGGATTAGCCCGGATTACAGTACTAATCAATCACATCTGTGCATTCACAGTAATTACATTCCACATGTAAATGTCACTGTAATCTCCAGCAGCACTTCTTCCGGATTTAAGACGCATGGGAACTCTGGAGTCACTGAAGAAATCTTATGTCTCAGAATTAAATCAGAAACACATCAGGAGTATTATTTGGTCTCATTTTTGTATGCATTTTGAGTAACTTTTCTATAGAGGCTATTATGATGATGATGATGATTATTATTATTAATTATGATTATGATTATGATTATGATTATTATTAGAGGGGGCGGCAGTAGCTCAGTTGGTAGAGCGTTTTGTCCACTGATCCAAGGGTTACATTACATCGTTGGTTGAGCGGTCAGATCCACTGGCCCTCGGGTTGGTGGCACGGTTCCAGCTCCCACAGATGAATGCTGCTGTTGTGTCCTTGGGCAAGACACTTAACCCACATTGCCCCCAGTGTGTGTGTACACTGGTAAAGAACCCCCATGACAAGAAATACATCAAGGCCGGTTGCCCGAAGGAGCGACGTGGGGCCGTCCTCCCGTGGACCCACCACCCGCAGGAGGATCCATGGGGGCCGGTGCATTGTGTTCTGGGCGGCAGATCTGTTTGGACTGCTGCCCCCGCGACCCGGACCACGGATTAAGTGGAAGAAAACGAAGAAAAACGAATGATTATTATTATCTTTCCTGGAATGTTCCACTGTTTTGGTGTTAACAAACAAGAGTATCCCCATAAAGTTACCAAGTTACAGTTCCTCCATGACTTAGTATGAAGGTCGTGTGTATGAAGATCGTGTACATGAAGATCGTGTACGTGAATGTTGTTGGAGCTCGGAGGGGCTGATGCCATATATTGGCAGCCTCACTTCCATCAGTTTGCCCCAGGGCAGGTGTAGATACATTATTGTATTGTAAAGCATTTTGGGTGACATGAAAGACAATGTATAAACCCAATGCTTTATTATTAGTATTAAGATAAGATAAGACTTTATTGATCTCACACAGGAGAAATTTACTTGCCATTAGTTACATATCTGCATCTTTAATGTCTTTCCAAAACCTGCTGAAAGAAAGACAGATAGAAAACAGAAGATAGAACAACTGAAATCTGTATTTCCTTTACTCTTACTTTCCTAATTGCAGTCTGTTAGTTGTCATCAAGCTAAAAATAGAGGTGGGTGTATTTTCTCTTCTAACTGTTTATTTGTGTCTGTGTAATAAACGGGCACAGACACAAATCCAAGTGCATCTCTTAAGTGCAGTTTAAATAAGACTCAATAGAATAGCTTTTACCTCTTAGCAAGACATTGTAATCAAGTCAGTTTAAAGTACCTATGACAGGTTAGACTACTATTAGACTACTATTTTACTAAAGCACAATCATGAAATCATTATATTACATTTTTTTGCAAATACTCAGTTCAGAGTCGCCCAGATCTCACTGCACCAGCCCCCATGGATCCTCCTGCGGGGGGCGGGTCCACGGGAGGACAGTCCCACATCACTCCTTAGGGCCAGGCTGCCAGATGTTCGCCGTCGAGCACCCACCCCAGGCCTGGCCCGGTGACGCGAATCTGGGTGACGTAACTGGACCGGTCTTAGTCAGACCCGCCCCCCCAAGATCTGGGTGGCAGATCTGTTTAGGCTGTTGTCCCCATGACCTGAACCCGGATAAGTGAAAGAAAATGGACGGATGGATGGACAGTTCACACTTGTTTTACAATTTAGCAGGATTTTTGAGATTTAAACTGTTACTTCCTGGATGAAAAAAGCTAAATTCCTCTATTGTACACAGAAGTTATTATCTGACAAATATAAGAAAACCCCTTTATTTTGTTGAAATCATGTTTCAAGTATCAAAAAATTGTTTTTGCGTGTAAACTGTACTGAACTTTTAGGTAGAATTCTCCCTCATGTGATGTAATCAATTTTAACTATCTGTTGTTGTTGTTTTTTTAAATTTTCAACATATTTTTCAACTTTTCTTCACCAATTGCTTCTTGATTTGTGTAAAACTATCATTTATATTTACAATAGTTATAATCCCAACAAATGTCACTTTAAAGGGATATGCCACCCCCAGGTCAAACTTGGGCATCTCCCCACAGTCCAGAGACTAAAATAAGTGGTGGAAAGCATTTTTCTGGTGACCCAGCCATTGTCCAGGTCTGTCAGCACTGACCGCCGCGGTATCTGCAGCTACTCCGCGTTAGACTGGAGTCTAACGTCGCCAGAGAAAGATTTCGGCCAAAAGGAATTAATTTGCTCGATGCTTTTCCCAATTACTTTGTGTGTAGTGCGCATTCATATCGAGTGCAAATAAATGTGCAAATCAACACGGAGAGCTTGACTTGGTCATTTTGGGTGGGAACTATTTTTCAGTGCGGAAAAAGACAGCCGAAGCACACACCACGCTGACAGGGGAATCCCTGTTACGCACCAGGAAGGCAGTTCCCCCGTTACGCAGCGTGGTGTGTGCTTTGGCTGTGTTTTCCCGCGGCGGTCAGTGGCGACAGACTCGGACAATGGATGGGTGAGCAGGAAAACGCTTTCCACCACTTATTTTAGTCTCTGGACTGTGGGGAGATGCCCAAGTTTGACCTGGGGGTGGCATATCCCTTTAAGTCACTTTAAGCAGTGAAATGCTCAAATGGTGATGTATGAGAGAATGGAACAAAACACAAATTCTTCGTATTTTTTTCATTATGAGACAATATTATAAAAGCATTTCCAAAAAGTCGGGACTCTTTAATCTAAATAAACTTTTATATGTTTTATAAACATTTAGATTTCTCTTTCCTCACTTCCTTCTCCTTGATTCCTCTCCTTAATTCTGCAGAAAATGGGTGAGAACGTCCCGCTCACACAGGCGATGAAGCAAGGAGAGAAGATATATGGGTGATTCTCCAACTATCAAAGAATTTGTGTCCCAGGCAGAAATAAGAAAAACAAAAAACATGTTTGTCATTTTTTTATTCATGCTGCACTTACTAGACACAAAGATGAACTTACAAAAAAATTAATGAGAGATAAATTACTATTTTTATTATATAAAATATGGTTTTATATTGAGTGTTTTTGCTGTATGTCCTTTGTCCCTTGGCCAGGTTTTGGACTCTCAGTCCCTCATAAGACTGAAATAAAATTTGATTCAACAGTAACTTCATTGACAAATGGCACAGAAATTCCTTATTTTAATGAAAAATATCATGTGCTTGAAATTATTTATTTATTTTTCATAAAAAGAACACCTGTCCCTAGGGATCACTGTCATTTCCACCACAAAATGTAACTTTTAACTTTGTTTAAACCTTTGTCTACTTGAACCACATCAGTTGTGATGTGACAGGAGCTCATGTTAGCATAGCATCGTTAGCTCCATGGAAGGAAGGGAAACAAGAACAAAATCAAGGTAAAGTTTTGCAGAACCAAGAGCAGGTTTATTGGTCGTCATTTCCAAACACCTCATATTTCCTTTGAATGTACAAATAATGAGAAAAATACCATTTTATATTGTGTATTTTGAGTATATTTTATGCTAACTCTAAAACAGAGATTAGCATGCTAATATGTCATGAGATTTTAAAAGAAATGCTAAACATTGTCATTTCCACAACAGTCATTTCCATCACTTTATTTATTTATTGTTATTGCTTATTATTATTTATTTAATATTTATGTAATTTCATCACAAACACTATCAGTTAATGTTTCTAGACATTGTGATGAAGTAGAACAAATCAAAATATTTCTAAAAATACGTGTTGGATTTTCTGAAAAATATCCTGACCAAATTTGAGTGTAGTTGGAGAATCACCCATAAACTATCGCTGAGACCAATAAAGTTTGATTCTTTTATCTGGCGTCTGCTCCTGAAGCCTCCCTCAGGTTTACTCCTTCCTTCCGTGGTTTTCTTTGGGACACGGCTTAATATGACACATTTGATTGACAGCTGAAAAACGGAGGATCGAGGTGAGGAAGCGAGGAAAGAGAATCGAGACGTGGCCTTTGTGTCAGCAGATCCGAGCTTGTGTTTTCTCCACAGCATTACGAATGTTTTTCCCTCTAAGCTGCGTGAATACCCCCGTGTCAGTGATGTGTAATGGGGAGTTTAAGCCTATACGAGCAGTTCAGTTATGTAACGACCCAGAGGAGCACCGCTAATGTACGCTCCATCCTGTCAGATCTCCATGTGCGTGTTAAACATTAGTCATGATCAGGCTCAAATAAAGGATTGGACATCTCAAGGACTTAACGCATGGAAATGAGTGTGTAACTAAACTGATCCAAATCCAGATCCACTTTATTTCTATAGCACATTTACAAACAAAGCCGTTTCCAAGGTGCTGCACAGAGAAAATAAAATGAAGATAAAAAATAAAATGCTAAAAAAATGGATCATACCAGTAAAAAAAAAAAAGCAATTAAAGCTGTAAAAATCTAATAAAACCGTACTGGGTTACATTTACTGAAGTACATGTATTTTTCTATTAAATTGTAATTTTTCAAGTAGTTTTCAGACTGCTTTATATACTTCAGACTCCTTGAGAAATATATATGACACTGTAACAATCATTTTGCTCATTTTGATCAGTTATTGAATTTTCCCTGGATTGTTACCTCACAGGTAAAAATCCTGTGCAATATCTGACCTATGCTATAATGTTTCCTCATCAGAAAACATACCTGGAGTTGTGGTTTTTGTTTGTTTGTTTGTTTGTTTGTTTGTTTTTCCACACACATTTAACACACCGACCCTGCATGTTTAAATTGAGTTCTTCTCGTAAACAGAAAACACTCTGTTCCACCTTGTGATGTCATGTGGAACAGAGCATTTTGAGCTTTTGGAGATTTACACTAATAATGTGTGAAACAAAACACAGCTCCAGGTATGTTTTTGAGAAGGTAACGGCATTATAACATGGCTTAAAGCTCACAAGAGTCAATTTTGTGCAATAAAATAAATATGTGTGCTACAACCAGTTAGAAACAGTTCAAATTATGAAGTCTCAATCTTCAAACTACTTAAATTGTCTTATACTGAACTGTTTTGCTAGCATGGGGTTTTGACAGATTTTTTATTTTTTTTCCAGAGGCAGCAGAATGTCTAAACTATGTGATATAAATGCATTAATATTACACTGTATGGCCTTTGTGTTGTGTCTCTGTAGGTTCCTGAACCCCCCTGATGGGCTGATGGTGGACCCTGAGGACAGCTTCTGGTGCCAGGCTCTGGAGGACCTGGAGACGTGTGGACAGTCTGAGCTGCTGCGAGAGATTGAGGTCCAGGAAAAACACCACACCATTCTATAGGATATTCATATGTAATGCAGCTGGGGGCGTTATAATGGATATTGTTAAAGAGCAGATTAATGGGTCTATTATATTCAGTATTTGTAAATTGACCATTATATTACATGACATAATTATAATAACATGACATAATTATAATAATAACAAAAACATATGTACTGCATATGCTTTGTTTCCCATAGGCGTCCATAATGACCGGCTCGGCCATCAGTTTAGGAGTGGAGGGGAACAAGGCTCCTCCTGAGCCTGTACTGAGTCACAGCAGAATGAGTCCTCTGAGGAGGAACTCTCTGCTCCACCAGGGGGCGCTACTGCACCTGCACGACCAGGCCCACCTGCTCCAGGAAGACCAGCTGCACCAAGGCAAGACTATTACAGCACAGCACAGTTCAGAAAGACCGTCTTTGGTTTTGGAGAGCGCGGTATCAGCCACATTCTTACAATAAGCAAGGTCTGGGCACTTGCTTGTCTCCGTAGAGGTTTAAGTTTAATGCCATACTGTGGAACATACATCTCCATGGATACGACACAAATGATTCAAGTACTCCTGAAATAAAAAAGTAAATAAATAAAAAATAGTCCTTCAGTTTTATTTGATAGATGAACGATGTATTTCCCCCTGTAGATGGCTTGCTCTCGGACCCTCTGTACCTGCAAGATGGGCTGCTCCACCAGGGGGCGCACCTGCGTCAGGAGGCCCAGTCTCCACTGCACTTCCAGGACCCTAAATCCAAGGCGTCGCTCCGAGTGTCCGAGCGCACCTGGGAGTCACGCCGGATCAAAGAGGAAATGCAGGGGATCATCTCCCCCACTCCACTCGAACTGCACAAAGTCAGTGCCATTTGAAATATTTATTTTATTTATTTAATTCAAGAACATAAAGAACATAGAACTTAACATAACATGCTTTGTAAACATAACACAAGTGGAATAAGTGCTATTTATATGTGCGCGTGTGTGTGTGCGTGCGTGTGTGTGTGTGCGTGCATGTGTGTGTGTGTGCGTGTGTGTGTGTGTGCGTGTGTGTGTGTGCGTGCGTGTGTGTGTGTGCGTGCCTGCATGTGTGTGTGTGTGTGTGTGTGTGTGTGCAAACTCAAAAAGTCATTTGTTTTGTGTTCACAGACACAGACACAGAACAGTGGCTGCACTTAATATGTTTGTGTATTTCTTGTTCAGTGTCACACGTTTGAATCTTTTGTTCTGTAACTGTGACTCTTGAGCTCAGTAACACATGCTCCAGTTGCGGGTGTGAGGTGGTGTACGTGCACTTTTGCACATATGTCACTGTTTGTGTGGCAGTGGGCAGTGTGTCAGCGGGTGCGTGTCTGCGCATGTGTCGATCAGTTGTGGGGATACATTTTTTGTCTAAAAACACAATAAAAACATTTAGTAAAAGACAAAAATAAATGAATGAACAATGGCTGCAGATTGATCCAAATTGATCCAGAAAATGCACAAAAACAAGAAATCATCTTGGCATGCTCCCACTGCTATGGTAGGGCTCGCCCACTGGTCGGCGGACCAACCACCAGTCACGGGTTTGGGCAGAGCCAAAGGTGAAGCACCAAATGAATCAAAACAAGGTGGTGAATGATGATGAGAGCTCAGTTCAGTTTTCAATTATATACTGTATGTTCATACACACAACATACAGTATATACACATATATACACATTTATACAGTCATGCTTCATATGTACTACATACAAATGTGTATACTGTACACATACATTCATCATATACATACAGTATGTGTGCCACTGTGTCACTGTGAACTACACGGACACCCCAGGAAGCCATATAAGCTTAAAGATCCCATGGCATGAAATTTTCACTTTCTGAGGTTTTTGAACGTTAATGTGAGCTCCCCTACCCTGTTTAGCCCCCCCCCCCATGGTTAAAAGTTGCAAAATGTCTAAACTGAGCATTTGCGATCCTTTTCTGCGTTACAAAAAATCGGAGCTCAAACGGGCGATTTTGAACAAGGCACCTTATTGACGTCAGATCGAAAAAAGAAATGCAAATGCAGTTCCACCCCCGTCTGTCTGTACTCAGCGTCTCTGTAAATCACGCCCAGAGAGTTTGGACTGCGGAGGAGCTACGCAATGCGAAATTCGTTTTTTTATTTGCCTGGAGGCACGTCCGAGTGTTTCTAGGCTCGGAAGTCCTTTATCTGAGCCTCTGGACCTTTGAACAGCAGTGGTTTAATTTTATTTTATGTGGAAATGTGTTTATTTTTCAATGGAACGCTTCAAATCTCTCCCCCTGTGCGACAAGGAAATGGATCAGCTGAGGGCTCAGAGCGAGAGCGGAGAGTTTGGCCACGCCCCCACCCTCTACTATAGGCCAGCTCTTTTCTCCTCATTTGCATTCAAGCAACAACGCCCAGAATAAAGTGTTTGAGAGAGATATTTATGACTCTTTCTCATCTTATCTCTGTTTCTCATGCACTGAGTGTTGATTTTGAAGAAGGATTCATTTACAGTATTAGGGAACCATTAAGGAGCCATATAAAAGCATCAAGAAGTACCATGTCATGGGATCTTTAAAGAACGGGGTCCAATACAAAGTGTTCCATATCAGGGAGGTGCACAGACAGACCAGGGAGTGTCCAAACTCCTGCCCTTTACCTTAAGTGTCCCCGTTGTCATAATAGAAATACATTTCCACTGACAAATTAAATCTCAGTATGAGTCATGTATAATGTCTTTGTATAGGCCTGTTACTATGGACAGTTACATAACAGTCACAGAAATCCCCCGTGTGTGTGTGCGCGTGTGCGTGCGTGTGTGTGTGTGTGTGAGAGAACACTTTATATTAAACTGAAAATCATACATAATTCTAATCCTTTGTGTTGTAGGTGCCTTTATTTACTACTATTACTACTTTATAGCTACACTTTTTACAGTTTTACTCTTTTTATATATATATATATATATATATATAATCACTGCATGCATAATGTTTCATGAGCAAAGGTTTTTACAACAGGATTCTGACTTATTTACTTATTTTATCTTTTGCACTACCACTAACTGAAAAACATCAACTGCTCACAACATTTTATAGATGAAATCAACAGGTGAAACTGTGTCTTGCCCCATCTGGGAGTCTGATCATCACATTATAGAATCCTACAGCTGATCTGCCTCTGTTGCGCCCCCTGCAGGTGACGGTGATAAAGGACCCAGAGAGTGACGACTTTGGCTTCAGCGTGTCTGATGGGTTTTTGGAGAAAGGAGTTTACGTGAACATGATCCGAGAGGACGGCCCCGCGGACAGATCGGGACTCAGGCCGTACGACCGCATTCTACAGGTGAGACTGGGGGTCGGGGCTCATTTATGATCTATGTTCTCGATGCACACAGACGCACATGGAGGCTTCTGTCCATCCTCTGCACTGTCCTGACCGTTATCTGGTCCGTCTCTACAGAACATGTGGAATCTTAGCATCAGACTGGTACATGAGCTAACTCAGGGGTGGGCAAACTTTTTGACACAAAAGGTTCTAAAATTTGACAGAAGGACCGGACCAGGAGCAGTTGGATTTAGTGTTTTGGTAAAAACACTAAAAATAACATGGGATATGTAGAAAACAAAAGCATTACAACAAAATGTCCATCGTTCAAGTTCCATGGTATTTAGCTATTTACTCTTAAAACATAGAAAATTTAATTAATAAAATACAGCTTTTTTTATTACTAACAGTTACTATTCAGGTTCTTTCGGTCTTTCGTTGACTGTTTTGTGGCAAAGTGACGGCTGATATTATATTCTTTAAAAACCGCTACAGTCTCTTGGCATATCAGGCATACAGCAGCTGATAAGTATTCAGTGAAAAAATATTTACTTGTCCACTCCTTATGAAAAACTCGACATTCTCTGTCCACTTTTCTTTTCTTAGCTCCGCTCATCGTTACAGGAGGACTGAGGGGTCAAAGAGTAAAGCACAAACATGGAGCAAAACGCTGCACCTCAACAAAGGTCAATGTATGTAGTGCTTCTATTGGAAAACACCAGAATTGGAGGGAAATTAAAACATTAAAACATTAACAAGGTTTATTAATATAATTTCTTCAAATTTGGCGGGCCAGATTAAGAATCTTAACGGGCCGCATATGGCCCCCGGGCCGTAGTTTGCCCATGCCTGAGCTAACTGCTGGACACAGTAGTGGACACAACTCAGCAATACTAGTAGAATTTTCTTTTGAAAGGGAGTGCAAAACAAATAAACACTTCTCTCACCTTGTTTTCTTGGCTCTTTTCCAACAAATGTGATCTAAAAGCTGCCATGGGTGTTTTTGTTGTTGCTCTTTTCTTCCATTTTTGATTTGAACAGAATACATGTTTGGCATTAGAAACATTTGAAAACTTAAATGCAGCAACGCTAACTGCACCTGAACGAACAGATCTGCTGTTCTGCTGTACAAAATGGAGCATAAACAATTTGTTCGTTATGAATTAAGTCATTGTTTCAAATATAATGAATTCCCTTTACTGTCTAGCCAGAACCACACACTTTGACAAAACTTTATAAAGACGAGTGAATTTGGAGCTGTACCCTGTCTCCCTGATTTCAGAGGGTGTGATCGACAGGTGGATTAACCAATCAGAGAGATGCATGCCTCGAGTAAAAATAAACACGTCCTAATATAAAAAATGACAACAGCAAAATCAACAGTCGAAAAATCAAACTATTACTCATCCCAGCTAAAAGGAGTTACAGTGGTCCCTCGCTCTATCGCGGTTCACTGTTCGCGGCCTTGCTGTTTCGCGGATTTATTTTTTCAATTTTTTCAATTTTTTTCATTTTTTTTTATAGTGTAACAATGTGTTCTGCGTCCTGATTGGCTAAGAGACTAGACCAGGATTAAACGTGGACTAAACCAGGTCTAGACCAGGTCTAAACCAGGTCTAAACCTGGGCTGGCCCTGGACTAAACCAGAACTAAACCAGGTCTAGACCAGGTCTAAACTAGGTCTAACCCTGGACTGGCCCTGGACTAAACCAGGACTGGACCAGGTCTAGACCTGGACTAAACCGGGACTAGACCAGGTCTGAACCAGGATTAAATCACTCCGTGCGGCTTTTGCATTCGTTTGTGCGTGTTCGGTTTGTGGCTCGGGTTGAGAGCACGCGGTCCGGGCGCCGCAGTTCTATCTCGTGCTCGCAGCCCCGGTGTACGCGCGGCCTCGCGCTGCATTTTCTCATATTTGTCTCTAGTTTAAACACTCAAACTTTCATAGATTTTCAACAAAATGTATTAATAGTGACGCGTGGGGGGAGATACGGCCCTGGAAGCCCCGCCAGACGCGCAACACGTGCTGCTCTGTCATGGATTTGTCCACGATGAGGGGTTTATCGTGGACAAATCCGTGACAGAGCAGCACTTCTCCAAGGGGTTGGTGCGCGTCTCGTCCCGGGAGGTGGCGGTGCTCCTCGCGCGTCTGGCGGGGCTTCCGGGGCCGTGTCTCCCCCCACGCTTCACTATTAATACATTTTGTTGAAAATCTATGAAAGTTTGAGTGTTTAAACTAGAGACAAATGTGAGAAAAGGTTAATTCCAGTCTGAGAAAAGTGTATAATGCGTGTGGTGAGGCATTTACAGCCTTAAAACATGTAGAATAATTGTAAAATATAAAGTTGTCCTACTTCACGGATTTCTCTTATTGCGGGTTATTTCTGATTGGGATCATATCGAATTCATGTGCACAGGCTAAGGATCGTATTGGTTTCCCTAATCCAATTGGAACCCCTGGTTTAGGTTTAGTCTTAGGCCGATAGTAATCTGCTTGGCGTTGCCTTGTGCACGATATCAGATCAGATGGGCATACTGCACATGCACAGGAATTTTCGCCAGGGATTTCACCCGGAAGTGGCAGGAGGCGCCGACGCCATTATAAGTAGCGATTGTTGCCGGAAAAGTCAGACGAAATCATGGCTGCGAAGAAAGAATGCACAACACGTATACCAATGCTGCTCGGTCACACTCCTCGAGTGCCATCTTTGTATACCGCCACATAGTTTGTTGTGTTTTTATTGAGTACCCATCACCCGGAAGTAGTTGGACTACAGCGCCACATGGCGTAGAGGAGCCGGCCAGGTCATTGACCATTACCTGGGATCTAAGGACAAACCCCCCGCCGAGTAACGGGATCGGATTTGGAGAAATCCAATCCGATCCTACCATGTGACCGCAGTGAGTGTCTTTCTTTGAGCACAAACATTCGAGAAAAAAATGTGTCCCACAGCAGATTGTCCCAGGAGTTACAGTTCGATTTGTATCCTGATATTTCCAAGCCCTAATGTCTGTACCTAAGCTTGACTTTGCTGTATGTGTATTTTCTGTATTTGCAGGTGAACCACGTGAGAACTCGAGACTTTGACTGTTGCCTGGCCGTTCCCCTTATCACTGAGGCTGGAGACAGGCTGGAGCTGGTCATCAGCAGAAACCCCATGAGCTGTGAGGATCACGAGGACAATAACAACACTCTGCAACGCCCCCTAGACCTGTAACACTGCACCCAGCACACACCACAGCCACATCTGCAATAACTTCAACTCTCCATCTGCATGCTCCACCCGCCGCCCCCTGCTGTTCAAACCTCTGTATCGACACGGAAAGACGAGCGAGGAGAGCGGAGATGGTTTGGGCTGGAGATATGACTAAGTTTTGTAAGGCACGTCATATTGAACTTGGCACTTTATAAAACAAATCACCAAATCAGCTTTTATTTACGTTTTTACCATGTTGTTTAGTTTACTTAAAGGGTCCATATTACACTTTATTACACATTATCTATGTTATAATCTTTTTTCCTCATCAAAACTTACCTGAAGTTGTATCTTGTTTCATTCACACATGTTTAACACACAAACCTGCATATTTAGCTCTTCTCTCAAACTAAACACTCTGTTCCACCTTGTGATGTCATGTGGTAATACAGGAAGCGCTCCACTGTGTTTTTAAACTTGCACCATGCACCTTCATTAGAATCATTTGAATAATTTCAGCCCTGTGATTGCAAATCTCTCACTGAAATAAAGGTAAAATGTAGCTGTTAACTTGAAAACTACCACTACATGACATCACAAGGTGGAACAGAGCATTTTGAGCACTGGAGATGTAGACAAATAGTAAAGGATTAATCAAAAAACTCCAGGTAGGTTTTTGATGAGATAACAGCATTCTAACATGGTTCAAAGCTCACAAGAGTCAGTTTTGTGTAATGTAGGACCTTTAAGTTTAGTTTCATAGTCTGTCCATAGCCTCGCTCACCTGAAAATACAAAATCATTAATCCATTTACATCCATTGTTCTCAATCTTTTCTCATAAAAACAATCTTTTCACGTTTCATTAACACTTTATTGAAATTATGTTACACTTTGCAAAATATACATGACATGAATTATTGTAAATCCTCTAAAACGATATGTCAAGACTTCAAACTTTATGTAGCATTCATTCACTTCTAATTTGATGCTCATTGATCATACAGTATTTTAATTCCTTACATGTTTTCATTATAACCCGAACTATAATATTGTAATGATGAAGGCAACATTTCTTCCAATATTATCTCAAAATATCACTCTCTAATGTAGACTTGTCCGCATATTTGGCAACACTTTCAGATTTGTGTGAGATTGCGCCTATGGACCAGAGGAGAGCTGGTTTTATCCTCACTGTTGTTCTTTATTGCCACAAAATTGGGACTAGGCCAGGACTAAACCAGGTCTACATCATAACTAAACTAATTCCAAACCAGGACTAAACCAAGATGATGAGTCTATATGAGTCAGGTGACGCTGCCAATCATCAATATTTTCCAATCAATTAAGAAAATAAAGTTGAAGAATGAAGTTAGTAGTAGTAGCAGAGCAGTGGGCATATGTGAACGGCCACCCGAAAACCGGTCACAACCCGGGATTCATGAACAGGAGAAAATCGCGTTGTGTTTTTTTTTTTCAAAATTTGTGATTTTTTTACAAAATGTGTTAGTTGAGATCATGAAGAAGCCACTCCATGTTTCAGATAACAGCACTGGTTGCTTTAAAAGTATACATTTTGTCTTTGAAATTGGCTAGTTTTTCGGAAAGAATCGGGGCGTGTGTAAATTACCACAGTTACCATACTGGCCATGCAGGTGACGTTTAGCGCTCTTTTGTTTTCTTTTTCTGCCTATCAGCTGTGAGCAGCTTGTGAATATTTCCTCTGCATTTCAAGAGCATAAGGACAGTGAAAATGGAGAAAACCTCTCCTCGGGACACATTTGGGACACGTCCGTTTCTCCGGAGCTTATGTACACAATGCGCAGGATGCAATCGGATACTTTAGCTGCTGAAAGACCGTGGATACGCGAATAATCGGACAACGAGGCAAACTGTAGTTACATCGGAGGTGACCGCATCCATTTCTCTTTTTTATGGGGTCAGTAAAATGCTTCTAAACTTTGACACTACATACTTTAGGACAGGGGTGCCCAGTACGTCGATCGCCAAGTGTGGGTAGATCGTAGTGTTGTAGTACTCGACGCCGGTCTTGGTCTCCAATGATGATGAAAATGAGGATTGACAATAAGTAGGGATGGGACAAGATCTCGTACCACAAGATCTCACAAAGTCAATCTGCCACAAGATCGTGCACACGTAAGGAAAATTATGTTGTGAGATTTTTTTTCCCCCTGTATTACATTTGGATTGGACAAAAAAGGGTTGAACGCTGGTGAGTTATCATTTTGAGAAGCCGTAGTTCCAAAAAGCAGTGGAAAAGTACTCAATAAAAATGTAAAGCCCAAAACTGAACTGAACGCCACAATTTACCTATTATACTGTAATTCATGTCAAAATCTCGTCTTGTCTTGATCACGTGGACCTTATCTCGTGTCTAGTCTCATTTGTGAGAATTCTGTCTCGTCCCACCCCAACAATAAGCGATTAAAGATTGCTCAAACATGCACAAATCACTCCAAAAACAACATCAAGAAAGTAAATGAGAAGGATAAACAAGTATACCATGGTTAAACGCTCTGAAAAACATTGATTTTGCATAACAGGTCTGCTTCAACTAAAATGACAGAATCCTAAAGCGAAGTGTTTGCTTTGCAGTAAAGTTCCAGTCTGGTGCTATTGTTTGTTGCCATGTGAGTGTAAAATTGGATTACATTTGCTGTCAAAACATTGCAAGAGTTGAGTTAGTGGACTGTTTATATCCTGCTGGACTCTTTGATGAATCTGTCGCAGTGCTGCTGTTGAATCAGCATGTTCTCAATATTGTCCTGTTTTGTTCACTGTGAGTCTGTCCTCGGGGTTAAAAATCTCAACAAAACAATGGAATAATAACAATGTTCACCCATTAATGTCCACATGATCACAGAGCGTTTTAGTAGTCGAGAAGCCTAAAGCGCTTATATTGCGCTATTTTCTGATCTGTTATGCTGTTGTTTCCTCATCACAAACAGACCTGGAGTTGTGTTTTGTTTCATTTACACGTTTAACATACAAATCCTGCATATTTAAGCTGCGTCCCATTACTCTGTCTTAACACTTCCTCTTTATCTACGTCTTTGTCTTGCCCCTCAATACCGAGGTGAGAGGGCTCGGGGTACGAATGTTCCCCTAAGAAATGGAACACCACTCGATTACCGTTTGCGTCATCATCCCTTGCCTCTACCTGAGCTGCTACGTCTACAGAGGCGACAAGAATTGACGCAAACAAATGTAAACAAATGTCAAGGATTATCGGGTACCTCAGCTCGATAAAAAAAAAACTAGCTTATTTATACATGAAAGTTCGATGAAAACGATAACGTCGGCTAAACAGACATCACGACAATTAAAACTGCAACAACAGTTCACTAAAAGAAACGTAGAACATAAGTGTCATAATTGTAAACCTGCTAAACTGTTAATCGATAATTACAAGTGCTGAAAATACATTTATGAGACTCCTTGGCTGGTCGATGTGACGCTGCCATCCTGATCCCAAAACCTGCCTGAGCTTGTAGGCATACCCCTTCGTTTCAAGTCTGGTCGAAAGCTTACTTTGGTTCAAGGGGTATGTAGCCCTCCAGTGGCGCCGCCAGGCGTACAGCTGTACGCACTAGGCGTACCTTGGAGAGATATATATATATATTTTTTTATTCCTGTTTGGCACTTTTGCAAGACAACATTAAGCAAATAAAAACACATTTTTATAGAAATCGAATGTTTTAAAATAAATAGAATGTGTGAGATGGAGAGCCCAAGCGAACTGGGTCCGATCAGACTGGAAGTGCGATAAGCACCAAGATCTGAGCCCTACAGATCCTCACGCCCAACCACAAAAATGATAAGCAAGGCAGGGCCTGGTTAGTACGACGGTCTCGGTTTACCACTGGGAATTCGTGGTTACAAACGCACCCCCAGTTAAAAAAACTATATATGTGTCCTTACGCAAGTCATTCCGTCTTACGCGGTTTAGCGTGGTAAGAGATGTAAACAAACACGAACGGCGCGCGCCGCGCGGCGGAAGAATACGCTTTGTTGTGGTTGTAGGGAGAAGAAGACAGCCTCGTGTGCATGCCCAATGTGGGCGGAAGTACCTGATGTGGGCTCTGATCTGTTCCTATGAAAGCGACAGTGATAACCAAGCAGCGTAGTGGTCTAATTAACAATGAGATGGAAAGGTTATTGGTGCTTTGGGTGTCATGAAAGGCGCTATATAAATGCAATGAATTATTATTATTATTATTATTATAAGTGCGATAAGCACCAAGTTCACAGCCCGACAGCACACTCCTCACGCCCCCCCACAAAAATGATACATCCAACATTCCATCGCAGCAGGTCACCTCCTCAATATACACACAATGAAGTTCCAGTCCTCTTTACTGAAATAGTGATATTGCTCGAATTCAACGATATGTTTGGCTACAAGATATAATTTTGATGTCATGTCGAGCCGTTTCCACTGCCTCTGCCGAGCGCTCGTTCAGCACACTGAGACGCCTAAAAACGTACCTGCGAAACACCATGGGTGATGCGAGGCTTACCGGGCTTGCTCTCATGAACATTCACTTCGACATGAAAATCGATAGTGAAGCGACCATGAGACAGTTCGACGCATCTGGTAAGGGGTGCACGCTCTTTGCTGTACTTACGGATGTGTGGCCCATGTAGGCTACTGTGCACGAATGTGAGTTTTAAAATATGTTCCAGTGTTTATTGTTCGTGCGTTGTTCCCATATTACGTTCATATTGTAAAATCCTCCAGCTTAGGTCCTGACCAAACCGAGGCAAGAAGATCATGGAGATGGTCCCCAGGCGCAGTAATGTGTCGCCCACTGCTCCTAATATATATATATATATATATATATATATATATATATATATATATATATATATATATATATATAACTTCTTCTTCTTCTTCATATTGTTCACATTGTTCAATTTCAAGTTCTTTTGTTGTATTGTAGCCTACAGACTTGGGACAGTAGGCCTATATGCACCACGCAATTTTTTTTTTGGAAGGGGGGGGGGGGGGGCGTACCTTACATGTCAATCCTGCAGGCGCCCCTGTAGCCCTCGGTCGTGGCCCAAGCCCTTGATCAAAATTAGAATCGGGACACCCCTTGCCCTCACATGAATGCGCAAAAACCAAGGGGTAGGGGTAAGACGAAGGGGTGAGACAGAGAAATGGGACGCAGCCTTAGACTCTGTTCCACCTTATGATGTCATGGGGTAATACAGGAAGAGTTCTACTGTGTTTTTAAACTCCATACACCTTCACTGGAATCATTTGGATAGTTTCAGGTCTGGAATTGCCTGTCTATACAAACCAAAAAATAAAAGGTAGCTGTTAACTTGAAAACTATCTCTGTGACACAAGACAACCAGGTGGAACAGAGCATTTAGAGCTGTGACGATGTAGACAGACTAATAATAAAGGGTTACTCAAACATGTGAATGAAACAAAACACAACTCCAGGTATGTTTTTGATGAAGTAACAACATTATAACATGGCTTAAAGCTTAGCCAGTTTTGCTAATATAGGACCGTTTACTATACCACTTCATGGGAAATACTGTGATTATATGAGGTTGTTATGGCCTAATCTGAAGATCTTATTTCAGAGGATGATGTAATGCTGTTAGTTCAGTTCAAACAAGGATGATGCACAGAATATATTGATCTTAAAGAGAAATGCTGCTCTGTGCTAGATTTAGCTACAAGCTTCTTTCCATCTGCAGCCCTTGGGCAGAGACATTAAAGAGCCTATTTCACCAATAACAGCGTCTCCTTCAAATGGCCACTATCAAATTCATCATTAACTTTTTTGTTGGGGGTCCGTCACCTGCTTGTTTCTATGGATATGCCATTGCTCTGCCAGGAATATTCCACAGTATGAATTTAAACAGCTCTATTCAGCTCTATTTATTTAACCACTGCTCAAAAATACGCAGAAAAACAGGCATTCTGACTTTGAACGGCGTCGCCTCTCCACAGATCTGACCTGTAACTTGGTCTGGTTTGGTCTCCATGAAGATAGAAAGGTTTAATGCCATACTGTGAAACATTCCAGACAAAGCAATAAGATCTCCATGGAGAAAAGCATCTGACGGACCTTCCACCAGAAAACCTTTAAAATAAGTGGTGGAAAGGGTTTTCCTGCTCACCCAGCCATTGTCCGAACGTCTGTCGCCACTGACCGCCGCGGTATCTGGTTAGCTCCTCCCCCCCCCATGGTTAAAAGATGCGAAATGTCTAAACTGAGCATTTGCGATTCTTTTCTGCGTTAGAAAAAATCAGAGCTCAAACGGGCGATTTTGAACAAGGCACCTTGTTGACGTCAGATCGAAAAAAGAAATGCAAATGCAGTTCCACCCCCGTCTGTCTGTACTCATCGTCTCTGTAAATCACGCCCAGAAAGTTTGGACTGCGAATTCGCTAGGCAATGCGAAATGCGTTTTTTTTATTTGCCTGGAGGCACGTCCGAGTGTTTCTAGGCTCGGAAGTCCTTTATCTGAGCCTCTGGACCTTTGAACAGCAGTGGTTTAATTTTATTTTCTGTGTTTATTTTTCAATGGAACGCTTCTAATCTCTTCTCCACGCAAAAACGCGGAAATGGATCAGAGAGCGCACAGCTGAGAGCTGAGAACGGAGAGTTTGGCCACGCCCCCACCCTCTACTATAGGCCATCTCTTTTCTCCTCATTTGCATTCAAGCAACAACGCCCATAATGGCCTGTTCAGAGAGATAAAAATTACTCTTTCTCATCTTATCTCTGTTTCTCATGCACTGAGTGTTGATTTTGAAGAAGGATTCATTTACAGTATTAGGGAACCATTAAGGAGCTCCATGGAGAAAAGCATCTGACGGACCTTCCACCAGAAAACCTTTAACATTTAAAACACTCAAAATGCATTAAGAATAACAAAGTTTCCAATTTTTAAACATTTTAAATGTTCGAGAAGCCTAATGTTGACACGCCTGCCTGTTCAGAAGCCATAGTTTTAGCCCTTGACAGAAGGCGCGGAAGTGGTAGTTTGTGCAAGTTTTAAATGGGAAGTTCCAGTTTTTGCTGCTGTGTTTGAGAAAAACAATTCTCAATGACAGTGTGTTTAAAGGAAATGGTCAAATCAGAACTTAAACAGTGAAATGTTCTAGTCATCTGCTCTAATCATTAAAGGAGGGGGAGCAGCACTGTAGAATAAAAAATAAAAAAATAGAATAAATATAAAATAATTAAAACAATTCCACAGGCTCTATGCACAACAGCGCCCTGCAAGCTCACCGTTAGCTCACCGTTAGCTCACCGTTAGCGTCACTACTTCCTGTCCAGTTTATATGTATGAGGATTTTGCTGAGTCATGCTCAAATTAATACATATTTAAACATAAGGCAGTGAACAAAGAACTGGGTGTCGCTGAAAAAATGTTTTTAAAAAAGTACATAAATAAAATGAATACTTCAGCAGAGGACACTTCAGGGTATAGAAAGGGAGATGATTGTGTGTGAATGCTAATGCTAATGCTAAAGTTGAGGTATAATAAATATTCCAACAACGCAACAAACTGAGGTATTTTATTATACCCAGGTAGTCTTTAATCAGTTTGAATTTTACTAGGTTGTCTTTTCAGTGTTTGAAGACGCACTCGATGACTTTCTTCGTGGGCGTTTCACCACCTCCTTGTCTCCATGGAGCTGTTGTTGGCATGTCTGGAATGCTTTACCGCATGTCTTTACAGTACCTTGTAACATTTCAGGCAAAACAGTATCTTCATAGAGACAAGCAGTTCCACCTGAAATGTTACGCAGTGCTTTAACTTCAGCTCTGGCGACGCAAATTTAACTTCTTGGGTTCTTTTTAAAGACTTTACGGTAGGAGGTGTTTTTACCTTGTTGACATGTTTTGGCTGCAGCTGCAAGCCATCTTCAGGACGGTCCTAGGTCAAAACACTTCCTGCTATATTGTCTTTAAAAAGAACTCAAGAAGTTAATGTACAGCTCTGCAAAAAGTAAGAGACCGCTGCAAAATTATCAGTTTTTCTGATATTACTACTTATAGGTATGTGTTTGGGCAAAAGGAACATTTTTGTTTCAGTCTATAAACTACTGAAAACATTTCCCCCAAATTCCAAATAAAAATATTATCTTTTAGAGCATTTATTTGCAGAAAATGAGAAATGGTCAAAATAACAAAAAAGATACAATGTTTTCAGACCTCAAACAATGCAAAGAAACAAGATTGAATTAATTTTAAAACAACATAATACTAATGTTTACACTTAAAGGAAAAGTAACGTTTTTTTTTTTACAATCTGAGCCTTCTTTCGGCAATAAAACAAGTAGTTTTACTCACCCATATCAGTTTGGTGTCAATTGGAGCAGTTTTGAAGAAGTTATGTTGTAGCCGTTCTGTTCTACCAATGATCCCGTATCCGTTAGCGTGAGTGCTCGGGGCACTGATTTGCGGTCTCCAAATAACACAAACTTTAGCACTTTTCAAATCACAGAAGATCGCTGTGTCAGGGTAGACTTTTAGTGGATTCCAAAACCCGATATCGCAACAGAAAAGTAAAGTTCAGAGTGGTGTTAGCTTCTTTCGGACTAGCGGTGTTTACAAAACAGCTGAGTTCACGCATACGCACTGTCCTCTCTGATGACATCATCAAATGAAACTATAGCTGGATATCGGGTTTCAGGCCGTTTTAGAATCCACTAAAAGTCTACCCTGACACAGCGATGTTCTGTGATTTGAAAAGTGCTAAAGTTTGTGTTATTTGGACACCGCAAAGTAATGCCCCGAGCACTCACGCTAACGGATACGGGATCATTAGTAGAACAGAACGGCTACAACATAACTTCTGCGATACTGCTCCAATTGACACCAGACTGCTATGGGTGAGTAAAAGTACTTGTTTTATTGCCGAAAGAAGGCTCAGATTGTAAAAAAAAAACGTTACTTTTCCTTTAAGAAGAGTTCAGAATTTTTAATCACCCTTATTTTTAATCACAGCGTTCATGCGTCTTGGCATGCTCTCCACAAGTCTTTCACATTGTTCTTGGGTGCCTTTATTTCACTCCTGGTGCAAGAACTGAAGTAGCTCAGCTTTGTGTTTGTGTTGGAATTCAACAGACCCTGGAATGGAATGGCTGTAACACATGTAGAGATGCTGATTTCAGAAAAAAAATGCAGTGGTCTCTTTTTTTTTTTTTTTTTCAAATTGAATGTTTTTGGACACAAATTTGCCAAAAAATCTCTCCCCTCTCATTACTACAGTTCTTGGTCTTCTGTAACAAAGTAATCTACATCCTAAAAAACCCACTAGTGTTCAGACCTCCTCTCAGCTCAAATCCACATCCCTGTTCCCTGTATGTTATAATTATTTGTGGATTAGCGGCTCCCTCCCACTGCGCCCTCATTAGGCCCCTCAGCGTTGAACATTGTGTCCAGGTGGAAGCGCAGCACACAGAGGTGGAGGAGGGCAGGTTTTCACTCCGAGATGTGATCAGGTGGTAAATGTGGGTGGAACATTAGAAATACTGGCTTTTGTGCTTAAAGGGATCAGAACAATTCACTTCTCTCTCTCACTTCTTGCTGCGTTACATAATACGGTGCAGCTGACTACAGTAACGTGCTGTGAAAATTAAAAAAAAAAATGCCATTGCGATGTCCAACAAACTGTAAAGATGAAAAAATGTCTCTATTGGAAATGTATAAAGTAGTTCTTAATTTAAAGTGTCATCTTGTGATAGCCAGGAGTGCTATGGCTACACAGATTAAAGGGGGTTACACTATTTTCTAATCTATGTTCTAATGTTGTTTCCTCATCACAAACAGACCTGGAGTTGTGTTTTGTGTCATTCACTCATGTTTAACACACAAACTCTGAATATTTAGGCTGTGTTTTTTTTTCTCAAATGGAAAACACTCTGGCTTCATTCAGACTGCAGGGCTTAAAGCTCAATTTGGATTTTTTTGTGAAATCCGATGTTTTTGCGAGATCGTTCACATTTCCAATTAAATGCGACTTGTATGTGATCTCCAGTGTGAACTTTAAACGCCCCAAAAGTGTCCCGCATGCGCCTTGGAGAACACGGCGAGGTCACGTGCAGCGAGTGTGCTCAGTGTTTATGGAAGTCGCCTAAACATGGATGTTAGCATTGAACACCTGGAGATTTTAAAGTTGCTGTCGTACCAGAGACAGAACATGTACAACTTATTTGTTTTAGGGAGGAGATTGAGAAGGTGAAGGGCAAGATTTTTTGGCCATGGCGTTTTGTGGGTTCCTCTTCAGTCCAGCAATTCTATCGGCTCAACGTTGGGCTTGTCTCCTAAAATATGGTCCAGTTCTGTTCAGTTTCTGCCTACTTTAGTGCAAAATAATGACATTTGTCGCTTGTTGATGATGTGTAGGTCGGATGAGTGTGACCTGGCCGTTCAGACTGATGTCACATGTCAAAATATCAGATATGTATCGGTTTTAGGACCACATATCCAAGTGGCCTGCGTCGCATTTGAAAAAATCAGATCTGTGTCATTCTGGCTGTCATTAAAAGATCAGATACAAGTCACAAAGAAAATCTGATTTGGGTCACTTCAGACTGCAGTCTGAACGTAGCCTTAGTTCCACCTTATCTTACGGTAATACAGGAAGTGCTCCACTGTGTTTTTTAACTCCATGCACCTTCACTAGAATCATATGGATCATTTCATCTCTACTGAATGAAAGGTAAAAGGTAGCTATTAACTTGAGCTTTGAAGATGGAGAATGTGATTGAAACAAAACACAACTCCAGATATGTTTTGAGGAGGTAACAGCATTATAACATGGCATCAGTTAATTATGTGTAATATAGGAAGACCTGGTTTAGATCTTTAGTCACAGTTTTTGTCTGGACTTTGTTTGAACTCTTGGTTTAGACCTGGATTAATATTGAAGTACTGGGTCAGTGTAATAATGAACAAAAGCTTAAACCAGTCAGTATATTTAAATATATGAATAAGGTTGGGGCAAGCACTCTGCCTTGGGGTACAGACAGTTTTATTAGGATTTATATTTAGTGTTTGTCCTTATTTAGTCAGTTTTTTTTAGGTCTAACTGAGAGGTTTAAAGCACCTGGTTTACACCTGACTTATTGGTTATTTAGTCCTGTTTAGAGCTTACCTGATGCCAAAATTAACTGTCCAATTTTGAACTTGCTCACCATTTAATATGATTCCGGTTTCATCTTGTGGTGCGCTCTGGCTAACTCTGATTCAGACCTTAGATTTGTCATAGTTATTTATTTATTGTTTGTCTGTTTGTTTGTTTTCACTTTTAGACTAGTCCTGGGTTGTCGGCTGGTGTCATAATGCACAAAAACCTTCTAAAATATGTCATAGGCCATTTAAACATTAAAAACAAGGCTGGGGCAAGCACACTGCCCTGGGGTAAAGATAGCAATCTGGTTTGGGTTTCATCTTGTGTGAACCAGAAGTGCTCTGGCTCGTGCTGATTCAGACTCGGTTTAGAACTGATTTAGCTGGACTCCTGGCTACAGATTACACTAGTAAAGATTATTTATATTTACAGTCTTGTTTTGATTTAATCCAGCTCTTTAGGCCTAGTTAGGTTCAAGTTGAGACCTAGTTTAATCCTGGTTTAGATCATATTTACGTCTGACATGTGGTACTGATTTAATCCTGATTTGCTGCCAATTTATCAATTAATTAAACTATATTTTGTCCTGGTTTTGTTTAGTCCTGGTTTAGACTTGATTTAGTCCTGGTTTAGACCTTGCCTGATGTCGACATTAAACTGCTCAATTTCAGAATTTAAATAGCTCACCATTCAATCAATCAAACATTATTTATAAAGCGCTTTTCATACAAAAAATGCAACACAAAGCGCCTATCAATCAATCCCTCAATATTGTAATATAATAGCCATATCAGTGCAACTCAATTTCAATAAAAAAACCAAAAAATTGTAGCATTTTCCAAAATACATTGACATTTTTATTACTATTTTTCTGTATTTATTTTTTCTTTTGATTCATAATTTTGTCTGCATTTAACCAGTGCCATTACAATCACTTTAAGGTGCCAAAAGCTTGGGTGAGGTGTACAGACTCGGTCCTGTCTTGGTGAAAATGGTCAGTTTTGTCTAAGCACCTATTAATAAATGAGAAGCACACTGTTTACCATGTTACCATGCACTGTAAGTATGTCCCTGTACAAAAATGAGTGTTTTTTTATTATACAGAGTGGCCAAAATATGAAAATAAAACAATTTTTGTAAGAGAAAAAATACTATGAAACTACTGAAGCCTTCCAGATGTTATGTTACACTTTGTACGTATGTTTGGTCCATTATATTTCTATGCATTTGGGTTTGTCTAAAGGCCAGTCCAGAATTAATGTGGTGGTATAGCACTGAAATCAGCATGTAACAAGGAGGTCCCAGGTTTGATTCCCAGACAAATAGTGTTTTATTATAAAGGTGCACTGTGGAACTTTTTGGTCTGGGGGTCCATCACCTTCTTTTTTCTATGGATATGCCATTGCTCTGCTTGGAATATTCCACAGTATGACATTAAACAGCTCTGTCTTACATTTATTGAATTACACGATTTTATAGCTCAACAATACCTAGAAAAACAGACAGTCTGACTGTGAGCGGGGTCGCCTCCTCACAGATCTGACTTTTAATTCGGTCTGGTTTGGTCTCCCTGAAGATAGAAAGGTTTAATACCATACTGTGAAACTTTCCAGACAAAGCAATAACATCTCCATGGAGACAAGCATTTGACAGACCCTCCACCAGAAAAGTTACACAATGTACCTTAAAACAATGAATCTACTGTCTAAAACAATAGTACGAAGACTCATCTGAATTAAGGAAATAATTTACAGACAAATGATCAAAGTATTAATTTGGTAACGTTCATCTTCATTTACAATAGTCATTGGTTTTCTTTTATCAGATGTATTTATGTTGTTGGCATGTTTGGGCTGCGAGCTGTGAGCCATCCTCAGAACGGTCCTTGGTCTTGGTGGTGGTCTATCATATACTTACATACATACATACATACATACATGCATACATACGCACATACGTATTTATGCACATACGTACATATGTGCATAAATACATGCATACATACATACGTGCATACAAACATACACACATACATACATACATGCATACAAACATACATATATACATGCATGCATGCATACCTACATACATACATGCATACATACGCACATACATACATACATACATACATATATACAGTATATAAAAACATACATGCATACATACATGCATACATACATACATACGCACATACATACATGCATACAAACATACATACAAACATACATACGTACATATGTGCATAAATACATGTATACATACATACGTGCATACAAACATACACACATACATAAGCGGCGTACCTGAATTTTACATACATACGGTCTTTAAGAATATAAGCTATAGTATACATAACACTGAGTCAAAAATATATCATAGTATTATTATATTGTATATTCCTCAATTAATTATTCCTTAGTAAAAAGCAGACAAATGTATTGATGCTGAATAACAAAATACAGTAATCCCTCGCTCTATCCAATTTTTTTTTTATAGTGTAACATTTTTTTATAGTGTAACATTGTGTTCTGTCCTGATTGGCTAAGAGACTAGACCAGGACTGAACGTGGACTGGACCAGGTCTGAACCAGGTCTGGACCTGGACTGGACCTGGACTGGACCGGGACTCGACCGGGTCTAGACCTGGACTAGACCAGGATTAAACCACCACGTGCCGATGCTGGTTTCGCCGCGGCCCGCGCCCCGAGCCGCAGGCCAGCCGCGCGGGGCTCGGCGAAACCAGCAGCGGCACGCATTCCGGGTTCGATCTCGCCTCGCGCGTACACCCGGGGCTGCTGAGCAGTGCCGTTGGCGCCTGCGGTCGGCTGTGAGTCGAGCTTGGCGCAGCGCGGTCCGCGTGTCCGCGGTTAGCGGTTAATTACAATTAATGCATTTTGATCGACCAACGTCTTAATCGACAATTAACCGTTAATCGATTAATTGTTGACATCCCTAATACATACATACGTGCATACATACATACATACATACATATACATACATACATACATACATACATACATACATACAAACAAACATACCACAGTGTCCACCAGCGTCTGACCAGAACTGAAGAAGCAGCGTGGATGAGCTGCGAAACGTTTTTATCAAAAAACAAAAGTCGTCAGAATTGAATTTCTCCTTTGCCCTGGGTCCTACCTGGACGACTGAGGCTTTTCACAAACTTCCTGCCCTTAACAGATTTTTCCCACAGAGCTCAACGTAATCACAAACTGCTCATGTTCGGCTGACAGGTGCTGACAGGTGCTGACAGGTGCTGACAGGTGCTGACAGGCGCTGACAGGCGCTGACAATGACCTACAGCTTCACAACGGCTGAATTTTGTGACAGTTTTCAGATCATAACCTTTTTCTCATCTTAAAATCTTTCAGTTGTCTTAAAAACATTTTACTTGCTTCAGCTATGCTCTGCTTGGCCCTACTACTGTCTACACTCGCTCTGATTGGTCAGAGGGGTCACGTGCGTTGGTATGTACGTGGGCGAAGAGCATTATTGTGTAGGATGAAGGGGCAGGAGAGGCACGTATGTATCTGCTAAAGGGTAATCCAGAAACAAATGCCACTGAGCTCGGCCCAAACGTGATCAGAGCATACACATACATCTCACTGATTTCTGTCTGCCTCAAAACAAAACAAAACAATACAAAACAATATAACACATTTATCAAAGTACTTTTGATAGTACCCAGCATGTTTTTGTAAAGGGAAATGTACTGAAATGTAAATCAAATTACTTTTTTCAGTGTGTATCTTACATTTTCTTTTTCATATTGTATTTGTTTATTTATTTTTTATTTATTTATTGTATTTATTTATTTATTTTATTCGTTTTTATACATGTATTTATTGTATTTATTTCAATTTTATTTATTTGGTTCAACATCAAATTACATCATTTCAACTGAGGTTTTTTTTTCCAATGCATGAACCAGCCCCATGTGCAGAGAACGCTTTTCCCATTGACAATAACATAAATTATATCTAATTTGTCGGGTAATGTCCCAGGGGAGAGCTTTAAAACAGTGGGCTGCTTTGTGTCAGATGCCCCGTACAGTAAACTCGCTTACATAATCTGGTATTTATACTCTTAAGAGATTTACAGGACTGCCAAAGTACACACACACGTTTTATTGTTTCATTCTAGCTTACGAGCGTGGGGATTTTCTGTCTTATTTTATTACATGGAGTTATTGTTAGTGCAGGAATATGCCAAGGTCCCAAGGAAAGCAACCGTTTTTCTTGTCAAATCAAATGTATTTAAAACTTGGGTCAAAATTTCTCTCACGAACTAAAACGGGCAACAAAGAAATACTTTTTCAAAAATAAAGTTAGAAATATATAATTAGAAAAAGGTGGCTTGCCCTCTCTGGGTGGGTGGAGAGTCCTTGCCTCAAGTGGAAGAGTTCAAGTATGTCGGGGTTGTTCACAAGTGAGGGGAGGATGGAGCGTGAGATTGATAGGTGGATCGGTGCAGCGTCGGCAGTGATGCGGTCGCTGTACCGGACTGTTGTAGCGAAGAGGGAGCTAAGCCGAAAGGCAAAGCTCTCGATTTACCGTCGATCTACTGTACGTTCCTCCCCTCACCTATGGTCATGAGCTCTGGGTAATGACCGAAAGGACGAGATCATGGATACAAGCGGCCGAAGTGAGTTTCCTCTGCAGAGTGGCTGGACGCTCCCTTAGAAATAAGGTGAGGAGCTCAGTCACACGGGAGGGGCTCGGAGTAGAGCCGCTGCTCCTACACGTTGAGAGGAGTAACTGAGGTGGATCGGGCATCTGTTCCGGACGGTGTTCCGGGCATGTCCCACGGGGAGGAGGCCCTGCAGAAGACCCAGGACACGCTGGAGGGACTATGTCTCCCGGCTGACCTGGGAACACCTTGGGCTCCCCCCGGAGGAGCTGGAGGAAGTGTCCGGGGTGAAGGAAGTCTGGGAGTCGCTGCTTAGACTGTTGCCACCCCGGATAGGTGGAAGAAAATGGATGGATGGATGGAAAATTAGAGCTATTAAGTTGAGATGAACATTACAAAAATATGAAAAGTACAAAAAGCTGTAAACATGATCCTGAACTAGGGGTGAGTGATATTGGCAAAACTATTCTTTCTTTTTTCACTATTTATTTAATCACTTGTTTTCATATATTCATTTATTTATTAATTTATGCACTTGTCCATTCCAATGACATATTTATATTACAGTTTGAATCCATTTGGCTGGAAATCCAAACTGATATCTCTCTGTATTTTTTTTATACAGATCAATATCAGTCTGGTCCACATGCATGCAAGTATTAAAGGCAAATTAATGTTTTTTTACAATCTGAGCCTTCTTTCGGCAATAAAACAAGTAGTTTTACTCACCCATAGCATTTTTCTGTCAATTGGAGCAGTATCGCAGAACTTATGTTGAGCCGTTCTGTTCTAGTAATGATCCCGTATCCGTTAACATGGTGCTGTATCATTTGCTCGGGGCATTACTTTGCGGTGTCCAAATAACACAAACTTTAGCACTTTTCAAATCATAGAAGCCCGATGTCTTAATGTAAGATTTCGTTTGAAGCAAAAGTGGCCTGTAATCCGAGATTTAGCCATAGTTTCGAGTAGATGAGGACGCCAGTGCGCATGCGCGGATTGTGCTATCAGCTCCCGGGACCCAAACATGAAACGCAAAGCTGAAAACTATGGATAAATTTCGGATTACAGGCCACTTTTGCTTCAAACGAAATCTTACATTAAGACATCGGGCTTCTATGATTTGAAAAGTCCTAAAGTTTGTGTTATTTGGAGACCGCAAAGTAATGCCCCGAATACTCATGCTAACGGATACGCTACAACATAACTTTCTTCAAACAGCTCCAAATGACACGAACGTGATATGGGTGAGTCAAACGACTTGTTTTATTACCGAAAGAAGGCTCAGATTGTAAAATAACGTTACTTTTCCTTTAAAGAAGTGTGTATTCTGGATCACAGGCAAACAGTCAATCATCCATTAGATTATCTTCACTTCATACTATTTGAAAGATTAGACGTTTGTTACTTTTATTTTTAATTTCAGCCGTTTTAGTAGTTTAATATTTTATTTTGCTTGCTGTATCTCAAAAACAAAAGTATCCATTTTCCGCCCAATACATGAGCTAAAAAAAAAAAAAGACCAGTTTTAATTTGCGCTTATCCATGTTTTCATTTTAGATTTCAAAGTTGTTATGGTTATGTAACAGACCAACTGGCGTGTGATGTCAAACGCACGGCTGGTCTCTCTCCAAACACAACATTACTGTGACCGAGGTTCTGGACTGGCCTTGTACACGTGTGCGTCCCTGTAGTGTATTTTTCAGAGTGTGTAAAGTATTTTTATATGAAAACATGCCTCGTGACGCCTAAATATAACTGTTGTTGTAACTGTGAGTCTGTTTCTTTTGCTTTGATTTTCTATGAAACAGAGTGTAAGCCTATACTTCTCTTTTTAGGAGAATGAAACAATAAAGGTATTGTTTTACATTTTCGGTCTGGTTTCTGTTTAAAGCAGCATTGTGTAGCTTTTCTGGTGTTCGTGGTATGGCGTTAAACCTTTCTAGCTTCGTGGAAACCAAACCAGACCAAGTTAAAGGTCAGATCTGTGGAGAGGTGCCCCCGTTCACAGTCAGAATGCCTGTTTTTCTCGTTTTTTGGGTCTGTAATTTAATCAGTGTAAAATAAATGTAAGGTAGAGCTGTTTAATGTCATACTGTGGAACATTCCAGGCAGAGCAATGACATGTCCATAGAAACAAGCAGTTGACAGAGCCCCAACCAAAATAAACCCTGACTATACCAGAGTGAAATCAGGTAAATTTGAGAACAAAAGCCAAAGGTCCAACTTGTAAAGGTGTAACTTTTCTAACTTTTCTAGTGGAAAGTCCCGTCACCTGTTTGCAGTTTCTCGGGACACATTGACTTAGTTCTGTAGTTCTGTTCTGTAGGATGTCTGTAGGACAAAGGAGTAAACAAGCTTATCAGACCTGGCCCGTATCACCTGATAGAATTATAATTATAAGTTATATAATGGGACTGGACCAGGTTTTAGTCCTAGACCTGATCAGAAGTACTAAAAATACTCAATACAAGTACTAATACTGACACAAAGTCCTATATTACACAAAATGAACAAGATTTAAGCCATGTTAGAATGTTTTTCTCTCCTCAAAAACAGCTGGAGTTGCGTTCTGTTTCATTTACACACGAGTAACCCTCAGAAAGCTCTCTTCCACCTTGTGATGCCACGAAGTGGTAGCTTTCACGTTAACAGCGACCTTTTAGGTTGTTTACACACCAGGAAAGTCCGATAGTTCACTTGCTTTCGTCCGGACCCAATTTTTCATTTTATTTTTTTATTTTGGTGCGGTTCGCTTTCACACTGCAGTTTTTTCCAAGCGGACCAACATCTATAAACAAAACCACATGTGCTGAATGTCGCTCAGCCATTGGACAGAAATGAGCCGTGTCAAAACGTCGTGTCCAAACCTGGAAGGAGGAGAATAACGGTGTTACGTGCTGTTTTCAATCTAGCCTTAGCGATATGGTTTGCTCAGTTTTTACAGTTCGCACAAATGTTTGAGCAGCATCGTGAGGTTTACACTATTTTACAATCAATTTCCAAACGACGAAGACACAGGGCAAGACGGCTACGGAGGACAGCGTTCATGTGCGCACACCAAGTTCTGACCCTTGCTCGTCACGCAAAACGTAAGTAAGCCTCGTAAGTTTAGTTTTGTTTCGTTTCGTCAGCCTCGGTTTCCCATAATGCTCGACATACGACGGGAGCTCGTTAACTACAAAAAGCCAACTTCTGTCGGATCGAGTCCGGTCTGCATTCTCACCTCAAACGAACCGCACCAGAGTTCGTATGGAACTGTGCCGAGACCGAGCTTTTTAGGTGATCTTGGTTCACTTGTTTGCTCCGGATCGAGATTTTTGGTTTTTATTCACACCAGCCCAAAAGGTCCGAATCAAAGGATCAAACGAACTCTGGTTCGTTTTAAACGAACCAAACAAGGCAGGTGTGAAAATGACCTTTAGTTCAGTAGAGACTGGCAATTCCAGAGACGAAACGATCCAAATGATTCTAGTGAAGGTGTGTGGAATTTAGAAACACAGTGGAGCATTTGCTGTATAATGTCATGACATCACAAGGTGGAATAGAGAGTTTTCTGCCTGAGAGAAAAACTGGATTTGTGTTAAACATGTGTGAGTGAAAAAAAACACAACTCCAGGTATTTTTGTGATGAACATATTATAAAATAGATCAGAAAATAGAGTAAAATTATGTCTGACTCCACCATTTCTGTTTGAAGAAGGATTCTCTTTTTTGACAAAAATAGCCTCTTTAACTCCTCTCTCAAACCAATTCTTTTCCCTGGCCAAGATCTGAACCTCACTGTCCTCAAATGAATGGCCCGTGGCTTCTAGGTGAAGATGTACAGCAGATGACGGTCCACTCTAATTTGTCTCCCATCTATAATTCCATTCTTAAACCTAAATCAAAACAAACAAAACAAACAATAGGGCTAGCCAGGTCAGGGCCAGAGGTGTGAAAAACAGTCGTGTAGGGATGAATAGGTATGCTAATCTAAACGCCAGAGAAACAAAAGACAGAAACAAATAGGCGAGATAGTTTCGGAAAAACTGCAGTATAGTTAGCTCCTCCCTGCAGCGAGATACAGTATAAGCAGTGTCTAACCAGCACTCTAACCAGAACTGACGAAGCCTCTCGGATGAGCGGCGAAACGTTTTCGACCAAACAAACTGTGTCCAGTTGACAAATTGAATTTCTTCTTTTATCATGGATTCTACCTGGACGACTGAGGGACTCTTCACGTAGCTTGTTTGTACATGAAAGTTCTATGAAAACGATAACGTCGGCTAAACAGACATCACTACAATTAAAACCGCAACAACAGTTCACTAAAAGTAACGTAGAACATAAGCGTCATAATTGTAAACCTGCTAAACTGTTAATCAATAATTATAACTGCTGAAAATATTTATGAGACTCCTTGGCTGGTCGATGTGACACTGCCATGTGACGCTGCCTGAGCTTGTAGGCGTACCCCTTCGTTTCAAGTCTGGTCGAGAGCTTACTTCGTTTCAAGGGATATGTAGCCCTCGGTCGTGCCTCTAGCCCTTGATCAAAATTAGAATGGGGACACCCCTTGCCCTCACATGAACGCGCAAAACCAAGCAGTAGGGGTAAGACGAAGGTGTAAGACAGAGAAATGGGACACAGCCTTAGTCTTCACATTCAGATAAAGCTTATATATTCCTGACACTTTCACTCGACTGCAGGTTTTTAGGTTTCCCTGGACATTTGACAGTGACAGATGTCTGAACTCAAACAGCAGGAGCAGGCCTCTACAGTGTCCCCAGAGGCTCAAACTTCAACCACAACATCCGGACATATCATGCTCTATTTCTATTTTAGACTCCGGTACACAAACACTGCTTTTGTTTGTAGTTGTGAGCCAAAGAACTGTCCCAAAGATGAATAAGAGGGCTATTTTTGGACTAATCGAATTCAACTGAAGGAGGCTATTTTAAGAACAGCGTGGTGAGATTATGATTCTTCTCTAACTGTGCTGTGCAAAGATCTACTTTTGGGAGCTTTCTACCGTGTTATAACATTGTTCCCTCATCAAAAACATGCCTGAAGAGGTTTTAGATGTCATCCATGGATGTTTGAGTCATTTAGTGATCTCTCCCAGGCCCTATTCTAATGATCCTTGTGGTTAGCTGGAAGATTCTGTCCACTGCGCAGGCCACAAGCCAACCCAACTTTCCATACATAATATACAAAGTGTAAACTATTATTATACTATATTATATTATTATTATAATACAAAACAATACACTACAACTTCACAAACCTGAAAAATGCACGACGATTGTGTTGTGAGATTGTTGTGTCGCAAATCGAAACTCGGAGGTCTGTTTTTAAAGGTGATTTGTGTAACTTTTCTGGTGAACAGTCCGTCACCTGCTTGTTTTATATGGATATGTCATTGCTCTGCCTGGAATGTTCCACAGTATGACTTTAAAGGTCCCATGGCATGAAATTTTCACTTTCTGAGGTTTTTGAACGTTAATGTGAGCTCCCCTACCCTGTTTAGCCCCCCCCCCCCCCCCCCATGGCTAAAAGTTGCTGAGCATTTGCATTCTGCGTTTGAAAAAAACAGTGCTCAAACGGGCGAGTTCGGACAAGGCACATTATTGACGTCAGGTCGGCAAATGCAGCTCCAGCCCCTCCCTCTGTCTCCGCTCAGCGTCCCTGTATATCCCGCCCATAGAGTTTGGACTATGAATGCGCTACGCAATGCGAAATGCGTTTTTTTATTTGCCTGGAGGCACGTCCGAGTGTTTCTAGGCTCGCAAGTCCCTTACCCGACCCTCTGGACCTCTGAAATACCAGTGGTTTAATTTTATTTTCTGTGTAAATATGCTTTTTTTCATTGCAAAGTCTCTCATCTGTCTTCGTGCGTAAAAAACGGAAGAGAGCAGACAGCGGAGCCGAGCTGCGCTGAGGAGCAGGGGAAACCCCCCCCGCTCCTTAGCCAATCTCTCTGTCCTTCTCATTTGCATTGAAGCAGCAACACCCAGAATAAAGCATTTTAGACACATATCTAGCCTCATGAAGACTGTCAGAGTCATATCTCATGCAGTGAGTGTTGATTTTGAAGAAGGATTCATTTACAGTATTAGGGAACCATTAAGGAGCATCAAGAAGTACCATGTCATGGGACCTTTAAACAGCTCTACTTTACATTTATGCAATTACAGGTGGTTTTATAGCACAGAAATGCCTAAAAAAATGCATTCTGACTGTGAGCGGGGTTGCCTCTTCACAGATCTTGCCTGTAACTTGGTCTAGAAGATTGAAGAAAGGTTTAATGCCATACTGTGGAACATTCCAGACAAAGCAGTAACATCTCCATGGAGAAAAAGTTGTAATGTAGTACAGATGTATTGTATAAGCAACTGAAAAAAATAATAATATTTTAAATGTGATAGTGGGCCAGAGGTGTCCAAACTTTTTTTAATCAAGGGCCACATATCTAAACACAGACGAAGCAGAGGGCCGATCGAGGGCTGTAGACTGGTGCTCAGGACAATCAATAATTAAAATATCTGCATGTTTAACACGTTCGAATGAGCTATCAGTCCTTTATTCATGCTAAGATCCTCAAAACCACACAATAAATATTAAATATTGTCTTAGATAAGTAGATTTTCAAAAAACTTGCAGTCGAAAGGTCTGCTCAAGGTAATTCGGGCCAATTCACCTGGAAGCCTGAGGGCCAAGAAAAATTTGTTTGAGGGCCACATTTGGCCCACGGGCCATAGTTTGGACATACCTGTAGTGGGCAGTGTTTAGTTGCTTAGTCACACTTTAAAGCCACACTGTGTAACTTTTGTCTGGCTTATCTTTGTCTAGAATGTGCCACAGTGTAGATTAAACACAAGGGATGTGCTACATTACAGGTCAGATCTGTGGAGAGTCGCCACTATTCACAGAAGGAATGACTGTATTTTTGAGCCACAAAAACACACGTAATGAATATACGCTAGATAGATATACAGCTCTGGAAAAAAAAAGAGACTACTGCAAAATTACCAGTTTTTCTGATTTTACTACTTATAGGTTTGTGTTTGGGCAAAATGAACATTTTTCTTTGAGTCTATAAACTACTGACAACATTTCCCCCAAATTCCAAATAAAAATATTATCGTTTAGAGCATTTTTTCGCAGAAAATGACAAATGGTCAAAATAACAAAAAAGATCCATGTTTTCAGACCTCAAACAATGCAAAGAAACAAGATCAAATTCATTTTAAAACAACATAATACTAATGTTTACACTTAAGAAGAGTTCAGAAATCAATATTTGGTGCAATAAGCCTTATTTTTAATCACAGCTTTCATGGGTCTTGGCATGCTCTCCACAAGTCTTTCACATTGTTCTTGGGTGACTTTATTCCACTCCTGGTGCAAGAACTGAAGTAGCTCAGCTTTGTGTTTGTGTTGGAATTCAACAGACGCTGGAATGGAATGGCTGTAATACATGTAGAGATGCTGATTTCAGAAAAAAAAAAAAAATGCAGTGGTCTCTTATTTTTTTTCCAGATCTGTATGTTTAATGTCATAGCATGGAACATTCCAGGCAAAGCAGTAACATCTCCATGGAGACAAGCAGGTAGCAGACCCTCCATCAGAAAAATTACTCTTAGTCCTTTGACATTGTAACTCAGAAAAACACTCTAAATATGATTTGTTTTCTCACTTAACACAACAGAGGCTCCTCTGTCTGTGTGTATCATTACTGAATCAAAATGGATTTTATCTCTCAGAACGGGACAAAGTAAATGTGTGACGTTGTGAAGTGTGTTTTTCACTTGACTTTCCTTTGTCCTTCTTCAATATTGTGATTGTGAGATAAGCCTTGTGTTTGCGAAAGAGGCTTAACCTGGATTACAAGATCTGGATCAGTCCAAACCCGGGTACAACAATTATTAAATTATGTCTGGAGCAGAAATAAACCATGACAACACCAGAGCGAAATCAGGGAAAATGTGAGGCCAAATCAAAAAATAAAGATGCACGATGTACTTTTCTGCCACCTGCTTGTCTCTATGGAGATGTTAGTGCTTTGCTTGGAATGCTCCACAGTACGGCATTAAATGTGTTTCGTTCTTTAGTTCATATCGCTAAAATATACTTGAAAAACGTGCATTCGAGAGCGGAATCTTGCCATAGATCTGACCCGTAACTTGGCTTGGTGGTGCTACCGGCTTGTCTGTTTGGAGATGGACAAGTTTAATGCCATACAGTGGAACATTTTCACCAAACGCAACTTTATATTTCAAAAATTCAAGAAGCTTATTGAAGAAATATTGAATTCATAGTTTTTATAACACCAAGGACTCATGGTAATGTTGAAATAATTATCTTACATTGTCACATTTGTTTGGAATATTTTGAAAGCTAAAACAGAACTTCATGGATCACCTGTTATAATGTTTCCTCATCACAAATAGACCTAGAGTTTTGTTTTGAGTTCTTCTCTCAAACAGAAAACACTCTGTTCCACCTGATGATACCATGTGGTAATACAGGAAGTGTTTTTAAAGGTCCCATGGCATGAAATTTTCACTTTCTGAGGTTTTTGAATGTTAATCTGAGCTCCCCTACACTGTTTAGCCCCCCCCCCCCCTTCCCCTCATGGTTAAAAGTTGCAAAATGTCTAAACTGAGAATATGCGGTCCTTTTCTGCGTTACAAAAAATCGGAGCTCAAACGGGCGATTTTGAACAAGGCACCTTATTGACGTCAGATCGAAAAAAGAAATGCAAATGCAGTTCCACCCCCGTCTGTCTCTACTCAGCGTCTCTGTAAATCACGCCCAGAGAGTTTGGACTGCGAATGCGCTAGGCAATGCGAAATGCGTTTTTTTATTTGCCTGGAGGCACGTCCGAGTGTTTCTAGGCTCGGAAGTCCTTTATCTGAGCCTCTGGACCTTTGAACAGCAGTGGTTTAATTTTATTTTCTGTGGAAATGTGTTTATTTTTCAATGGAACGCTTCTAATCTCTCCCCCTGTGCAAAAACATGGAAATGGATCAGCTGAGAGCTGACAGCGTAGAGCGGAGAGTTTGGCCACGCCCCCACCCTCTACTATAGGCCAGCTCTTTTCTCCTCATTTGCATTCAAGCAACAACGCCCAGAATAAAGTGTATAAAATAAATTTATGACTCTTTCTCATCTTATCTCTGTTTCTCATGCACTGAGTGTTGATTTTGAAGAAGGATTCATTTACAGTATTAGGGAACCATTAAGGAGCCATATAAAAGCATCAAGAAGTACCATGTCATGGGATCTTTAAACTCCACACACCTTCACTAGAATCATTTGGATGATTCAGACCAAAACTACAGCTGAAAACTACAGCTTCATGACATCACAAGGTGGAACAGAACATTTTGAGATTTGGAGGTGTGGGTTAATTATAAAGGATTCCTCAAACATGTGTGAATGAAACAAAACACAACTCCAAGTATGTTTTTTTAATGAGGTAACAGCGTTATAACATGACTTAAAGCTCACAAAGGTCAATTTTGCATAATACTGCTCTGGGAAAAAATAAGAGACCACTGCAAAATTATCATTTTTTTCTGATTTTACTACTTATAGGTATGTGTTTTGGCCAAAAGGAATATTTTTGTTTGAGTCTATAAACTACTGACAACATTTCCCCCAAATTCCAAATAAAATATTATCATTTACAGCATTTATTTGCAGAAAATGACAAATGGTCAAAATAACAAAAAAGATTCATGTTTTCAAACCTCAAACAATGCAAAGAAACAAGATCAAATTCATTTTAAAACAACATAATACTAATGTTTACACTTAAGAAGAGTTCACAAATCAATATTTGGCGCAATAACCCTTATTTTTAATCACAGCTTTCATGCGTCTTGGCATGCTCTCCACAAGTCTTTCACATTGTTCTTGGGTGACTTTATTCCACTCCTGGTGCAAGAACTGAAGTAGCTCAGCTTTGTGTTTGTGTTGGAATTGTAAGTGGCGATGTTTACAAGTGAACAGGCTAATAATAATAACAGACGTGCAGTGATACGACTCGAGAGAAAATAGCACCAAGCGATTATGATTTCTGACTTTTTCGCGTGCAACTGTTTTGTGACGCAAATATCACTTTTTGGACAAATATTGTTTTGATAAGAAAAACAAGCTTTATTAAATGTCCCCGCTAACTTGCCGGAACTACTTTCGTCAGCGCCAGAACCGGAGCAGAACTCGGCTCAGAGGACACTGTCAGGGGTAAGTCAGTGATAATGCACGACACTGCTGAAGGGGATGCCAGATTCACGTCAAAAAACCCGAACTATCCCTTTAAGGTAACATGAACTTTATTGTCTCCATTGGGAAATTAGTCCTCTGCATTTGACCCATCCTTCATCTCCAGATCTTCAGCTAGTCTTGGTCAGGACTCCCATGAACGGAGGATTTGTGATGTTTTGGGAAAGACCCACCCAGACACAGGGAGAACATGCAAACTCCACAAGAGCTCCACAGAAGACCTGGGAGTCGATCCTGGGATCTTCTTGTTGTGAGGTAAGTGCTTGCAACTCAACCACAAAAACACAAATGAAACTTACCACTTATGAACAGTTTTGATCAGGAAAAAACATTATAAACTCTCGAAAAAGTATAAGATGTGACCTGTAAAGCCCCAGTGTGTAGGATTCGTGGCGCATAGGTGGATGGTGCTATTGCACTTTCTGTTTTAGCTACGGCAGACCTCGAGGGACCCGCGCACGAGCCGCGCGCCGCTACTGTATAAATAAAACGCAGTCCCGTTTTTGTTTTGTTTTTCCTCATGAAAACACACATTCCCGATCATGTACCATGACACTCTACACATCAAATGAAACCTTACAGTCTCCTCTTTTTGACTATGCAATTCATTTCCCTGCAAAACAATCACTGCCCGAGCACATGGGGCTTTTATACGGAAATGCACAAAATGAGGTTAGCTTACCTTAGAATGCTTTGCACAGGTCAAAATCTGTATTCAACCATAAACTTGCTCTCAATTTGTCCGTAAGGATCCAGCGAATAAAATCCAGTAAAACAATTTAGTCCAAAACACGTGTTAGATCCATTACGACGTCTGATCCGGCAGCATGCTTGTGTTGTTTACCCAAAACCACGAGCCTTGCCGAAGGCGAAGGCAGAGCCCAAATGTCCTTCTGCGGCTCTCGTATTCAAAATGGCTGCCTCTGCATGGGGAAGATCCCCCTTTTATGTGACTATATCTAAGTCCAAAAGAATACTTTGATTTCATGATGGAAGTGAAAAGGCTTGGAAGACAATGTAGTTTTGAATGGGTATCTTCAATTTCAGTAATTAACGGGTAAAAATCTTACACACTGTCCCTTTAAATCTTTTTTTTTTTTTTTTTTTTGTCTTTTTCCCCCTAATCTTGGCATCTATACTTAGTGAAATTTCCAGTCTGGGAAAGTGATTACGGCCTGAAACAGCAGTAGTGCCCCTGTTGTGAAAAGAAATGAGCGGATGTTTGGGTCAAAATCTTCCGTAACCCCAACTTTGATTATGGAGTATACAGATTAAAAGAGAAAGGATAATGCGCCTGTGTGTGTACTGTGTCCTATACTGTACTTAAAGGATTACCCGAGTTCCTGATTTCTGTTTTATGTTGGCTTGTTTTGGTTAGGTAACCGGCTCTGGGGCTGTTGACTCATGGTGTTGTGCTTTTTGACAGTGGTACAGTAAAATCGTATAACATCCCTGCGACAGTTTGAACAATTTGACTAAAACACAGTTAGGTTCATTACATTTAAGATTTTACAAAAAGAAACTGATGAAAAATACCCAGGATGTGTACAAATGTCTACACTATAATCTACTTAGGGCGCTATTTAGGGATCACGCTATTTTTAGTGGTATCGAATGTCCAATCGGTGAAAAAGTATTGCACTCAAAATTTCCCGCAATGCACCGTGAAAAGTGGTGAGCATCGGTGGTCACTAGAGCGGTCAATATAGACCCCAATGCACTGGGAGAGTCGCAGGGCTGGACTGGGACAAAAAACAGTCCTGGCATTTTTGGCTTAGACCGGCCCCTCATAATTAGCAGAGCACAACGGACTAATTTATGTTTGTGTTCCATGAAGCAAAGTATTTTACTATTGTTACGTCTTGGCCGAGGGGAAACCAGGGCGCAACATTTAAAGGAAAGATCCCAGCTCCCAAAAGCCACCAGCAAACTCACAGTAACTACACATTCAGTGGTTTATTTAAAATGCATCTTGCACACAAACTTTCTCAATGAATCTACACGATTCACATAGGTCAAATGTTTTGGCTACAAAATGGTGAATTTCACTGAAAGGTGAGCGATTTTCATGCCTGTCCATCACCTAAAAGTCCCAGTATTATCCTAACATTACTACCTGCTGACCTGTTGTGCCTGTGCGACACTTCCCTGGTCACTCTGTCCCTCGGGTTCCCTCGGGTTCCCTCGGGTTCCCTGTCCACAGTCTCTGGCTGCTCCTCTCCCTGTCCACCTTCAACCTGCAGAGGACTTGGAGGCTCCAGCCCCTCCAGAGAATATGTCTGTTATTTTAGAACATTTTGCAGCGTCTATAGCGAGATTTTTTAATCTTTTAGCCCGCAACTTCTCCACACCCCCTTTCTGCCGCTTCTCCATGTTTCCACACTCAACACTGAAACTGTCGGATCAGTACAGAGAAAGGGGCGGGACCGCTCTCGTAAGCTTCTATATCCTGAGTGGTTTAGTCCACTGTCTGTATCAGGGGTCGGCAACCTGCGGCTCCGGAGCCCTCAGTACAGCGGTCCCTCGTTTATCGCGGTGGTGACGTTCTAAAAATAACACACATTCTACACTTTTCTCAGACTGGCATTAACATTTTCTCTCTTGTTTAAACACTCAAACCTTTGTAGATTTTCAACAAAAAAAGCACAGTATTATAGAATGATATGTTTTCAGGCCCTAAACATATCGTGTATTTCACAGTTCCTCTGACCGAGCCTCTTCGTCCTGGCGCTGCTTCACTGTCGTGGTTTTGTCGGGGAGAAAACTTGCAAACATACAGCACTTCAGAGTCACACTGCTCAAATGTAATTCTATGGCACAAAGGCAAAGAGAAAAAAAAAAGAAAAAAGCCGTTATATGCAGTGTTTCATATATTATATATATTTAAATTTTCAAAAGGGTTTTGTGGCTCCCAGTGTTTTCTTTACTGTGTGAAACTGATCCAAATGGCTCTTTGAGTGGTAAAGTTGGCCAACCCCTGGTCTATATTAAAGATGGATCAATGGGCCGCCTCCTCTAAATTGTGGGCCGGTCTCTAAGAAAAAAAAAAAACGGCCCCTAGGAAAATGATTGGTATGCCCGATTACCAATCCAGGCCTGGAGAGTTGGGAAAACAATGGCGTTCAGCGACAGGTGTGTAACTGAACACACGACTGAATGAAGCAGAAAAAAGTGCTGGTTTATGGCTCTATTGATCTATGATTCTGAATAAAACACTCGAAAATAAACTGATATGGTGTTAGTGGTGTTAACGTCCAGCTGTTAAAAGAGTGATCATTTCCACATCTCACACAAAAAGCTAATAATCCAGTTTGGTTATGTTAAGTCCAGAGTGACAAAAATTTTATGAATATTATTAGTCCGTAAACACTCGTGTGCCCCTCTGATTTGATCATTGTTTACCAGAAACCAACTTTTATCAGAGTTTACTGGACTTTTTTCAATGTAGTGAGCTGTGTGTCTGAATCTCTGTGAATGACTGCACTGTAGAACTGTAGAGGGCGCTACAGAGTGCAGGACTGTGTAGTGAATGAGGCTCAGGGGCGAGGGTGGATATTCAGACACAACCCCAGTTCAGTCATTTTTGAAGTTTACAGGGAAAAAATAACACCTTTACCTTGTTTAAATAATAGATAGTATATAGTTTAAATAAAGCTGCAGTGTGTAACTTTTCTGGTGGTGGGTCCGTCACCTGCCTGTTTCCATGGAGATGTCATTATTCTGCCCAGAATGTTGAGTAACTTTTTGCCCCTGTATCTGTACTTTTACTTAAGTAACAACATTGAGTACTTCATCCACCACTGATCCAAACATGATTGATAGATTGAGTAAATGATAGATAGATTGATTGATAGATGGATAGATAAATTGATCGATAGATAGATAGACTGATTGATTGAGTGACTGATAGATTGATAGATAGATGGATAGATAGATTGATTGATAGATGGTAGATGATAGATAAATTGATCGATAGATTGATAGATGATAGACTGATTGATTGAGTGACTGATAGATTGATAGATAAATTGATCGATAGATAGATAGACTGATTGATTGAGTGATTGATAGATTGATTGATAGATAAATTGATAGATACATGATAGATAGATTGATAGATGATAGATAGATAGACTGATTGATTGACTGATAGATAGATTGATAGATTGATAGATGGTAGATGATAGATACATTGATTGATAGATGGATAGATTGATCGATAGATTGATAGATGATAGACTGATTGATTGAGTGACTGATAAATAGATAGATTGATGGATAGATTGATAGATGGTAGATGGATAGATAGATGCTAGATGGATAGATAGATCAATAGATAGATTGATGGATAGATTGATAGATAGATCAATAGATGGATATATAGATGGATAGATACTCTCAATGTTGTTAGATAGATAGACTGATTGATTGATTGAGTGACTGATAGATAGATTGACTGACTGATTGATGGCTAGATTGATAGATGTAGATGGATAGATAGATTGATAGATGATAGACTGATTGAGTGACTGATAGATTGATGGATAGATTTATCAATAGATTGATCTATATCTATCAGACGATAGATAGATTGATCGATAGATAGATGGATTGATTGATAGATAGATCAATAGATGGATATATAGATGGATAGATAGATCAATAGATAGATTGATAGATGGATGGATAGATTGATTGATGGATAGATAGATCAATAGATGGATATATAGATGGATAGATACTCTCAATGTTGTTACTTAAGTAAAAGTACAGATACCTAAAATTTGTACTTCAGTATTGTACTTTTACTTTTGTACTTTGTTACCTTTCACCACGGGTTTGCAATTTAAATCTTATCATTTATTTATGTTCTGTCTTATCAAAAAACACATTTAGAAGTGTACAAATGACAAATACACATTTTTTTTTCATGAAGACAGTTTTATTATCAAATAAAAAAGGTTTACATTTTTGTTAAACCTGTTCAAACACACATTGTCTTTTTTGATTTTCTTTTTTGTAGCTTACAAGTTGGCCATTAAAATAAAATAAAATAAAACCTTTCAATTCAAAATGTTTTCAACAAGAATTAAAAACATTTCCCCATTTTACATTCTCCAAAAGGATTGACTGGTATACAGCTTTACAATGAAAGGACTTTCCATATAATTAACAGCAGGACTCAATTTCCCACAATCCCTAGCAAGGAGAATCTGTAACTACGGTTGTAACTATGGTTCTCTGAGTAACTAATGTTGTTAAAATTGATGTAACGTCTATAGAAATGCATGTAAGAATATAATTGTACAGTATAAATGGAAAATATACCAAAAATTGTATCACAAGTTTGAAAAGATTAGAGGCAGTTTTGAAATATGAAATTTTGAAACTCAAGTCTGCAGTTGTTAATGCTCTAAGGCAGCAGTGTTGTGAATATCGATGTATGGAAATGAAATATGACAAAGTTATGACGGTGATATGATAAAAGATCTGTTTTCACCAAGGCGGCCATGTTTTTTGTTTTTGTTTTGTTTGTTTTTAAAATGTAACTCTGGTTCTATGAGTACACATTTATTTATTTATTGGTTTATTTGACATTGAATATAATGTTGTTTATTTGGCCGGGATGTTCCACAGTATTGCATTAATTGGTTCCCATTTAGTTTTTCAAGGCATTTCTTATAGAAATAAAACACCTGTCAATGAATAAATGCAAAATTGTTTACTATGGGACTAAACACTAAATCCATCTTTTCCAATCCATCCAATCTTTTTTTTTTGGCTACTAAACCGTATGTATGGTGTTTTAATAACATTATCCACTGTTCTTAGCCGATTTCAGTGCAAAATATTTAAATTTGCAGGTTTGTGGTAAAAAATAAAATAAAAAAATCTAAATCTAAGTGTATGTCTAATGCTATTTCAAGTACTATGTGACATCATGTATGACTGCCCTGTTTAGGTGTTTAGTCCCATTTTAAGGCCATACTGCGGAACATTCTAGTTTTGCTTTGAGGTTGGACATGGTAGCGATCAGACGACGTTAGCTAGCTTTGGGAAAACTTGTCTTTTGTAGCGCCATGGCTGAAGAGACTTGATGATATGCAGCTGTACAACATTGTGGGCTTAGTGGCAGTGTTTTTGCATTTCAAAATAAAAGTCTCAAAAAAAAAAGTTGTAAATTCTGTTTGATGGTTTATTTTCAGTGCATTTAAACCACAATATTTGCTGTAGTGGTTCTTTTGGTTTTGGTTTCTTTATCACAATTTGGAGCAATTTGTTGCCTACTTCAGCTGGACCCTGATCGTTCAAATTCTTCACAAGCTTAATTATAAAGTACCACTTTGGAATAACCAGCATAAAAATTAAAGTTTTCTACAAAGTATTGCACATACAAGTCGCAGTTTTTTTTTTGTTTTTGGATTGACAGTCCAATGAAAGAGATACAAATATTTGGAATACAAAAGGCAAATGCGAAAAAGACACAGTTATAAATGACAACACAAAATGACCCGAACAAAATAATTAAAACATTAAAAGAAATGCTTTTATCAGGCTAAAAAAAATAACCAGAGGTTACTTTCACATTTCAACATTCATGTGCATGTTTGCTAATGCTTTAAACAAATCAAAAACAGGTTTAGCCTAACGGATGGGGGAGTGTAGAAAGGCAAAAGTTATAAAATACATGAAATACAACTTTGCATGTATTACTGCATATGTTAAGATATGTGGCTTCATAGTAAAAGATCTTAGCACAAGCTTTTGAACCAATTTTGCTAAAGGACTACATTTTCCCAGAATGCTTAGCGTTTTTGGTTTTCTGTGTTTGTTAGCTAGCTTAATAAGACTTGCTTAATGACTTTGCCAAGAGAGATCAGTACAAATTGATCAGAATGTACTGTAATGAATGTTAAATAGAATATTTAATCAAAAAAGCTATTAAATTGATGAAAAATTACCATAGCGAATATTATGTAATGTAATTTTAGTTTGCTAGCTCATTCAGCATGCCCAAATTAGCTTCAATGCTAACTGGTAATGTCTGTCCAAATTGTTTCTATTCTTAAAAAAATATCATAATGTACTGGAATGAATGTTAAATAGGATATTTAATTTAAAAAATCTATTAAATTGATGAAAAATTACCGTAGCAAATATTATGTAATGTAATTTTAGCTTGCTAGCTCATTCAGCATGCCCAAATTAGCTTCAGTGCTAACTGGTAATGTCTGTCTTGTTTCTATTCTTAAAAAAATGAATTCTTTATTGGTTTAAATTTTGTGCAAATATCTTTTAAGAGAAACTTTAAGCTGTACTTAAAAAAACAAAACAAAAAAACGCATATGTAGTAAGGGAGAATGCAGTGGCGCTTAGCATAAACACACACAACCTATTATGAAAAAAATGAAAATATATGTTTGTACTTAGTAATGATATGAAAAATATTCTTTCAATTGGTCTTGGTGATTTCGTGTGCTCTTAAATCACATTTTTAAAACCGATTTCTTCTTTACACGCAAAGGACCCAGATTTTTTTTTTTCAAGATGGCAGTGTGTCTGGCCTCTGATATGAATTCCAATCGTACAAATAAGGTGCAACAATAAAATCAACTCTCCGTACATTTACTTTACTCCAAAACTGAGGGCAGTAGAAGTACTTTTTCATCCCAGTACAGTAGATAATATTCGAAAGCACAAGAGAGGAGCTCCTGAGAGATGGGCTGGTGACGATTAGGTAAATGGAAAAGTTTGTTATAAAGAGATATAAAAATGAATGTATATAAATTACTAGTAGATATAGGCATTTGTGACAGGATTATTAGGGCTCAGACGGATTTTGGGTATTTGTTATGACACTGTTTGGACAATTTGATTCGAATGGCAGCCATGTTGGGTATTTATTATTATTTATTATTATACAGTATAGATTGGTGTTAACCGCAATCAACTTAAGTGCGTATGTAGGGGGGGGGGGGCTAATTCATAGCTTATAAGTGCAAATGTCTGTAAGTGTAGCTTTAATACGATTGAGTATAAATTAAATTGATGCACTGTTAACAATTTCAAACTTAAACATTCTTCATCGTGATTTGTGAAAAGCTGTTCTTTCAAAATTCATCTTAAAAGGATACATTTGAAGGTGCACTGCGTAACTTTTCTTGTGGAGGGTCCGCCACCTGCTTGTCTCCGTGGAGATGTTACAATTTTGCCTTGATTATTCTACAGTACTGAAATAAACTTGCTGATCACAATGGATACAGGTTAATGGTCAGATCTACGGGGAAGCAAGCCTGCACATGGTGAGGATTCATGGTTTTTATGGTACTTTTGCGCTGTAAAACATCCGTAATTGAACAAATGCAAGGCGGATATGTTTAATGCCCTACTGTGGAATATTCCAGGCAAAGAAATAATAGAATCTCCATGAAGACAAGCAAACAGCAGACCCTCCACCTTAGAAGTTTAATAGTTTTTTAAAAATGTATATTTTTTGTGTTTTTAATCTTTCAAAGTCTTTCACAACATGGCGTCCCAACCGATTTATCCAAACAGTGTCAAACCAAATAGCAGCCACAATAAACGGGCATCTGTTGTTTTTTTGTTTTTTTGTATTTTTTTTTGTAGACATGTGAATTAGTGCCCTTCAAATTAAAATACTGAGTGTTGGTATATACAGAAAACAAAAGTGTTCAAACCTTACCCCACACATTTACTGTATAGACATGACCACTGGCACTTTTCCCGTTCTTTTGATTCTTACTTAGAAAAGTTGCCGTGGGCTGCCTCTGCAAATGCACTTCAAAATAAAAGACCTTCGTTAAATGCAAACTACAGCAATATCATCAATAGTGAATACCAATAACATTATAGTCTTAATATAAAAGTCTAAACATTGAAAGAGGACAAAAGTAGTTGTCATAGTAATAATAATGTCCAAAGTTGTAAGCCGCAAAGGAAAAGCCTATATTGTAAATTGGTCTAGGGCAGAGAAATATATAGACAAAATAGATATATTGACTGTTAAGCTACTACAATACAATACATCACAATTAACCTACACTCAAGGGTTGGACCTCCACACTTCAAATCCTTTCAGACGACTATTCAAATTCAGTTTTAGTCTAGTCCGAAAACCACAGACCAAGTACAGTGCTATAAGGCTATGGTAGATTGTGCTAAGGTGCAATCGAGAACCAGCTTCAATACGTGGCTTTTATTTCGAAGGAATGTCTCAATTAATTTAGGGTTTTCATTTTCTAAAGATGTAAGTGAGCGATGTATAGCAGCCTTTATGTGGTCCTCGTTTCTACAATAAAAGTGTACTAGCAGTGGACTTTTATCCGTTTATAACAATAGCAAGCGAGCGTTTTTGGTGCTTTTCAGGTAAGTCGGAACATTGCTAACCTGTTAACCTTTTGTAACCAACTACCTAAGAATGTGCTTTTCGGTATTAATTGCATATTTAAGCTATACAAAAGCTGTTACGCTGGAATCATAGACTATATTTACGTGGACTGAGGGAGTGCGACGTCACCCATAGTATTCAGCTCCAGTCAAATGAAGCTAATCGAGGCTTGCATTTATACTAGCCACATGCTAATACTGAATTAGATCATGTTTAGGATTTGATCGACACTTTTAATGGAATTCTCACTTGCCAAATAAAATAAAAACCCTTTAATTCAGACATACACATCTGTTTCGCCTTTTCGTGGTCCCAAAAGAATGGATTTTTTTTTTTTTTCATGGCTTTAAAATTATGATTATGTCTTCATACATTCAAATCTGTGGCTGCAGCATTTCTTTGTACTACGCCAATGGAAAAAACTTAAAAAAAAAGAAGTTATTTTTATTTTTATCAACATACCGCTGTGGCTAAAAATCCAAAGGCAAAATTAGCTTAAGCTTGACGTCATTGAATATTTCACTCTTCCAAACGTTGGTCCAAAAAAAAATAAGCCTTCATAAAGCATTTGTAGTGCTTAATCTTGTTGTAAACTGGTAATGAATTCAATGGGAAAACCTTATGGCACAAGTTTGTTAGACGTGAGATTTTAAAAAAAGGTTTCAAGTTTTTTGGCTGGTGTAAGTTTGCCGTTCAGTCCATACAATGTAAGTGCTGTAGATTTAATCGCGAAAACGTTTAAAAGAGGGGCAACTTCAGTGAGAAATAGATTTGAAATGTGACTGGTACCCTTATCATCAAGAAAGTCCTAGCCCGGCCAGCCATCCTTATTCATTTTCTATGGAGTTGGAAACAGATTTGAAAAGGACTTTAAGAAGGGGCAAAAATGAAAAGTAAATAAAGTAAAAGACGAGGGTTAGTAGCTTCTAAAAATAAGTTTCACAAGCCAAATCAAAATCATTTATTTAATTAAACTCTCCAATGAATATTTAGCTATTAGCCATTTTTATATATCAATAAATTCTAAATAAAAGAGCAGGACTTAATACAGGTTTATATCTTGTGGCTAATGCTAACTGCTATGAGAAGAATTTTCGTGAACTAAAAAATGTCTGGGCTAGCTTAGCAACGATGTGAGGTTAGCGTTAGCACCGACTGTTGTGTTTACTTAAAGGCACATTGTGTAGCTTTTCTGGTGGAGGGTCCACTGCCTGCTTGTTTCCATGGATATGTTAGTGCTTTGCCTAAAGTGTTCCACAGTATCGCTTAAAACGTATCTACCCCCATGGATACAAGTAGGTGGCAGGTTTACATGTCGGATCTGTGGAGAAGCGAGCCCACAGAGTTGTAAATGCACGTTTTTCCAATATATTCTGAAGCATTAAAACACCAGTAACTGAATACATGCTAGCTTGATAGGTTTAATGCCATGCTGTGGAACATTTCAGAAAAAGCAGCACAGTGTTCATGGCAAGTAGCTTTTCTCCGTGGAGATGTTATTGCTTTGCCTGGAATGTTTCACAGTATGGCATTAAGCCTTTCTATCATCACGAAGACCAAACCAGACTAAGTTACAGGTCAGATCTGTGGAGAGGTGACCCTGCTCACAGTCAGAATGCTTGTTCATAGCTATTTTTGAGCTATAAATCCACCTGTAATTGAATAAATGTAAGGTAAAGCTGTTTAATGTCATACCGTGGAACATTCCAGGCAGAATAATGACCACAGATCCAAAGAAACAAGCAGATGATAGACCCCCAACCAAAAAGTTACACAGTGCACCTTTAATTTTTAAAAAAGGGAGTTGTGTGGCTGGATATTTCTGGTAAGAGTTTCTACAAAAACCATAAAAACGAGGTCTGACTGGCCAGGCTTACATCATCTACCACTACTTTCCCAATTTCACAATTTCCTAAACAGCTTGATCTTTTTTTTTTTTCCCCTAAACCCTTATGAGTCCACCAGACGAACAGACAGACAGAAAGACAAAGCTAGCTCTGAAAGCGAAGAGGACAGAGGAGGGGTTTTCTCACGGAGAGCGCCCCCTAGCGGTCGGGTGGGTAGGTCTACATCATGGTTTCGACGATGGTGTGGCTGGGGGCCTTGAGCAGCAGGCCCTTGTTCATGTTGGGGTCCAGGGGGTAGTTGAGCTCCTTCAGACCGCGGTGACCAGCAGGACGAGAGCTGGCCCCTCCACGCACTGGGGCTGCCACCGCCTTAATCCTCTAGAAAAACAAGAGAAAGAGCGAGGGGGGTGAAGAGCTGTTTTTAGATAATAGAAAACGCTCTGTAGCCAATCACGTCCTCAACAGCATTATTTATAAATAACTTCTAAACAAAAGGCCATGATTTGGCAATGTTTAACCAGGCCTTAATTTGGGTTTATAGCTTGTGACACTTATGGCTAATGCTAACTGCTATGAGAAGAATTTTCGTAAACTAAAAAAAGTCTGGGCTAGCTTAGCAATGTGTGATGTGATGCTAATAGAAAATGCTCTGTAACCAACCTTGTCCTCAACAACATAGAAATGATCAAGATCTAAAAAAATAACACTTGTTTATGTAATTGACATCTGTCCAGGGACTGCAGATGAAAACTAGCCTCTTGGCTAAATCTGGTACATTTACAGGAATGTTCATTAATGTACACTGTCCCTGTAATACAGTGGTACCTCACCTTACGAAATTAATTCGTTCCAGAAGTGGTTTTGTAACGTGAATTTTTTGTAAGTTGAGTAGGTATTTCAATGGAAAAAGCCTGATTCGTTCCAAGGCCCCGTTCCAAGTTTTTTTTTTATAGTGTAACATTGTGTTCTGTGTCCTGATTGGCTAAGAGACTGTAGACCCAGGACTAAACGTGGAATAAACCAGGTCTAGACCAAGGTCTAAACCTGGACTGGACCAAGACTAAACCTGGACTAAACCAGGACTGGATCAGGTCTAGACCTGGACTAAACCAGGACTAGACCAGGTGGATTAAAGCGCCGCGTGCGGGTCTATTTCCTGGTTTCGTGCTAGCTCTGCCAGTGTACCTCACGAGTCACGGCTGAGGCGAGCAGCGAGGAGGGGAGGAGATGTGCCTCCCCTCAGGACCGCACGCAGTCCGAGCGCATGAACGAACGCAGGCAAGAGCAGCGGTGGTTTAATCCTGGTTTAGACCTGGTTTAGACCTGGTTTAGACCTGGTTTAGACCTGGTCTAGAGGAGGCACGGTTTGAGCACGGGTCTCCGCGCCGGGTCATGCTGCGCTATCACACACGTGTCCGCGCGCACACACACCGCCCTCCCCCTTCCCCCCCATGCTTCACTATTAATACATTTTGTTGAAAATCTATGAAAGTTTGAGTGTTTAAACGAGAGAGAAATGTGAGAAAAGTTTAAACCCAGTCTGAGAAAAGCCCTTAATGTGTGTGGCTGAGCGCGCATTATTTCAATTTTTGAGATTTCGCGTTTCGTAACTTGAATTTTCTTTTGTATCTACAGACCAAAATTTAACGTGAAGGCGTTTCGTAACTTGGAATTTTCGTTTGTTGGGTCTTTCGTAAGGTGAGGTACCACTGTACATCAATAAATAAATACATAAATAAATAAATAGAGTAAAGTTTAAAATTAGACTGCTGCATGCTTTTTGCGTTTAATTATAAAGCTTTTTGTGGTACAAGAATCAGGACGTGCGGTGTTAGCATGCTAGCTGTTGTTAGCTGTAACATGGCATTGCCCTGGCATCTGAAAGTTGTACATGTTACACATAAAACTTTATTTGAACACTTAAGTGCATGGGTACTTAAGTACTTAGAGGTATTTATTTTCCATTTTGTTTTGACTTGTACATTTGTAGATTTATGCCTTATTTGACACTAGTCTCTTGCCATATTTATTGCTGTTTATTTAGAATTTATTATTGCAATTTATATTGTTTTACTCTTTATTATAATGTTTGTCTAAGTGAAATGTGACAACACTATTCTCTTATCCACTTCATAGTAAAACAGCACTGTGATTATGAGTTTGTAGTAATTTTCCAAAGAGATGATCAAAATTTGCCCTACATATCATGCCCAAAATACTGGCAGAGCTGATCACCCATCTGTCTCTCTGGTCTAAACAAGCGGTATCCTCATCAGCCATGAAAAAGCCTGTATCAGTCTATCTCTATTCAGAGTACAATTTATATGAAAGGGACGAGATCTTGTGCCACAATGTCTCACAAGATAAACTGCAGCAAGACTGTGCACACCTGAGCTACATGTAAATGTAAATGAGATTTATTTAAATATTCAAGTTTTATTCCAGTCGTTTCACAAGGGACAAGGAAGTTTGCAGATAGGAATGGCTGTCACTTTTTGTTTTAGTTTAGTGGCCAAATGTAACTTCAGATTAGACAAGGCAAGGCCATTTGTAAAGATCACAACAACATGAGTGCTTAACAGGCAAAAGAAGGATGTGCTCTAAAAGGAATTGAGAAACGATTCAGATTGAAAGTAAAAATACATTTAAAAAGTACAGATAAAACTGATCAAAGGAGAAGTTCAATTTGTCAACTGGACAAAGTTTGTTTGGTTGAAAACGTTTCGCCGCTCATCCGAGAGGCTTCGTCAGCTCTGGCCCTCATGCTGGTTAGACCCTGTTTATATCTAGCTGCAAGGGAGGAGCTAGCTTCCCTGAACAAAGCTCTGACCTATCCCCGCTACTCTCTTTTGTTTTACGAATTCCTCTGGCGTCTTGTATTAGCATATCTATCAGCCCGCTCACTACACTGAAACAACTCTGAAACCATCAGCTCGGATGAGCGGCGAAACGTTTTCAACCAAACAAACTTTGTCCAGTTGACAAATTGAACTTCTCCTTTGATCATGGATTCTACCTGGACGACTGAGGGACTTTTCACGCATCTACAGATAAAACTGCTTAATTCATTTGGAACTAAAACACAGCACTGTGAGAGGAGACATGTTCACGTCTATTTTAGAGTCTAACCACTAAGTCGAACAATAAACAATGTTCATAGTAAGAATAAGATCTTGTTATGAAATGGCTTCAGCTGTTTGGTGTGTTTTCATTATATTAAACAAAACTATTACCACAGACATGCAGAGAAAATGACCCTGCATCAAATGGATTTAAACTAAGACTCCATAAATAACATCCGAAAACATCAATAAGCAACTTGTCTGTGTTATTGTCTCATTTTGTAGCGTAGTAATGTCCATCATGTTCTAGATTTTCCACGGGGCTAATGTTCACGAGAAATTACAACAAAGTCATGTGGTAAGTAGATTAACTGTGAAAAGGGTGTCAACTATGTAAACTCGTGTAAAGAAGTGGACTAGGGCAGTGTGACGTCACCCATAGCGCTCGGCTCCAGTCAAATGAAGCTCAAAGAGGCCTGCAGTTACAGGGGTAAATTTAGAGCCAAGTTCCATGTTAGGAATAAGATTTAATTTACTTAGACTTAGACGGATACAAGCGGCCGAAATGAGTTTCCTCCGCAGAGTGGCTGGGCGCACCCTTAGAGATAGGGTGAGGAGCTTGGCCACACGGGAGGAGCTCGGAGTAGAGCCGCTGCTTCTCCACGTGGAGAGGAGCCAGCTGAGGTGGCTCGGGTATCTGTTCCGGATGCCTCCTGGACGCCTCCCTCGGGAGGTGTTCCGGGCATGTCCCACCGGGAGGAGGCCCCGGGGAAGACCCAGGACCCGCTGGAGGGACTATGTCTCCCGGCTGGCCTGGGAACGCCTTGGGGTCCCCCCAGAGGAGCTGGAGGAAGTGTCCGGGGTGAAGGAAGTCTGGAGGTCCCTGCTTAGACTGTTGCCCCCGCGACCCGGCCCCGGATAAGCGGAAGAAAATGGATGGATGGATGGATAGACGAACTTTATTGGGAAATTATTTGGATACAGTAGCTCACATATCACAATATAATATAATAAAATATAAATGGTGATAATAAATTCTAAATAAGTAGCAGAAATAGCAAGAGACAGGTGTTAAAATATAGAAAATAGTGAAATAAAAACACCAGGATCATGTAGAGTGGGCTAAAACGAACATTTTAAGACCAAAATGATGAGGCTCACTGCAGCAGTTACAGAGAGAGGTGACAATTTTTCAATGTAAAGTCAACTGAAGCCAGAGCCAATGGAGCTGGAAGTGCGCCCATGCTCACTTCCTATTTGGAACGCGGCGGCAAGCGGGTTAGCTGTGTTCATTAAATATACAGTCTATGCCCTACATCAGAGGTCTTCAACAGGGGGGTCACGACCCCTAGGGGGGTCGCGGAGGTACTGCAGGGGAGTCGCGAAATCTTTTGATTTCACTTTAAAATAATATAATTTTATATTTTATAGTGTAAAATACAGTATTAACCTGTGTATTATTTCCTTGTATTGGATGTACCATAACAGAGTAGCAATGTTTATACATGACACTAAGCTCAATTTAATATAAAACACAATTCTATGCCGTATATATAGTAGGGGGTCCCTGGCCCAGTTCGCCATCTGTTTGGGGGTCCCTGGCCTGAAAAACGTTGAAGACCCCTGCCCTACATAGATTTCTTAAGGTAACAGTGAGCATAATCCAAAAATGTTCATTTTGTGTTCAATAATGAAGATAATAATGTACTGTTAATGTTGTACTGACCTCGATGAGCGGCCCGTCGGAGCGGATGATCTTGATGACCACCACCATGGGGATGCAGATCATGGAGGCCAGAGCCAGAGTCCAGCCCAGACCGATGGCCCAGTCCGGGTACTGGTAGACCTTATTGTACGTCAATGGCTTATATTTGACCAAGGAGAAAACAAAGCAGCCCTGCACACAGTATATGGTACTAGGTGAATATATGAAGGAAGTCATATCAATAGTTGTAGTAGTAGTAGTAGTAGTAGTAGTAGTAGTAGTAGTAGTAGTAGTAGTAGTAGTAGTAGTAGAAGTAAGACATCAAGTTTGGATACAGTATGTTTGCTTTTTGTTTTTCGAGATTACATTGTAGATTCTCATTCTAAAACTATTAATTAACAAAAAAGTGTCACTTCTGAGCGTGTTTTATATTTTGTATTCTTGGTTTGCACGCTCTTGGCATTCCACTAGTGAACCCTGACAAGGCACACCTGAAGTTAAAACCACTTAAAAGTTAAAACTTCAAAGGTTGGCTACTCTAAAGATTTGAATCTAAAATATAAAACATACATTATTTATAGGTATTAAAAATAAACTCTTCACTACATAATTCCATAAATTCTTGCTTCATATAACTGAAGACTTGATATTTAAAATGAAGGAAAAAACACTGAATAAGAAGGTGAGTGAGTGTGAGTGTAAGAGCAGACACGTACCACACAGAGCAGAGGAGTGAAGACGGACCAGCTCCATTTCATCCATGGGTTTGGTCTGTAGCCAATCATGTCCTCAACGGCATCATAGAAATTATCAACGCCTGAAACAAAGAATAACTGAATAAAACCCATCTCTTTAAACGCATCTTTCATTAACTTCTGTTGGTCTTTGTTTGTCTCTTCATCTTTAAAGGGACAGTGTGTAAGATTTTTACCCGTTAATTACTGAAATTGAAGATACTCATTCAAAAATACATTGTTTTCCAAGCCTTTTCACTTCCATCATGAAATCAAAGTATTCTTTTGGACTTAAGATATATGATAACAGGAGAAGTTCAATTTGTCGTGTTCAATTTCACGACTTAAGATATAGTCACATAAAAGGGGGATCTTCCCCATATAGAGGCAGCCATTTTGAATACGAGAGCCGCAGAAGGACATTTGGGCTCCGCCTTCGCCTTCAGCAAGGCTCGTGGTTTTGGGTAAACAACACAAGCATGCTGCCGGATCAGACTCGTAATGGATCTAACACGTGTTTTGGACTAAATTGTTTTACTGGATTTTATTCGCTGGATCCTTACGGACAAATTGAGAGCAAGTTTATGGTGAAATACAGAGTTTGACCTGTGGAAAGCATTCTAAGGTAAGCTAACCTCGTTTTGTGCTTTTCCGTATAAAAGCCCCATGTGCTCAGGGAATGATTGTTTTGCAGGGAAATGAATTGCATAGTCAAAAAGAGGAGACTGTAAGGTTTCATTTGATGTGTAGAGTGTCATGGTACATGATCGGGAATGTGTGTTTTCATGAGAAAAAAACAAAAACAAAAAAACAGTCAAGGTCTGCCGTAGCTAAAACAGAAAGTGCAATAGCACCATCCACCTATGTGCCACGAATCCTACACACTGGGGCTTTAAGCATCTTGAAAAGTGCTCTATAGCAGCAGCTCTTGAGGTCAAAATAAGTTTATTGTGTACTGTCTGCATATAATTCTAAAGTCAGAGAAAAAGCAAATGCCCTGTTAGCATGCTAATTGTTGTTAGCTGTACCGCAATCTTAAGTACTTTTAGTACTTTTAGTATTAGGACATTCAGGATGATTTAAAAAAAAAAAAGCCGCAGAGAATCTTTTTAAAAAGGATATGGCCTGATATTTTGGGAGGTCTGTGGTTAATTGAGCACTATTTTAACCTCATCCAAAACATTTACATACACGTTTAGTACTTTTACTCTGTTTGCAAAAATATCATCTCCCTAACAACAGCAGACCATCCTGTATACTGTATGTACTGCATAATGGCTGCTTTTATGTTTCTAAATGGGAGTTGTCTGATATGTAGATAATAAATGTCCCTGTAAGTAGATTATAAATGGTCTGAGCTGTTTGTACAGTGCATTTAGTCTAAACATAGGCACAGCCTTAGCCTATGTTCATGCATTAGAGCAGACCTGGGCATTTCAAGGCCCGGGGGCCCAATACGGGCCCACGAGCCAACTCTGACCGGCCCGCGAAAGGTTGCATGGAATTAAGAAAATAAAACCTACTTTCAAAATTGTACATAATGCATTTGTTCTGATGCATTTGTACTAATGATCATCTGTCTCCACCTCAAACATGAACCTGACTTTGATGCACTTGTTAAAGCTCAACAGAGGCGAGATTTCTCTCACTGATCAAGAAAAAAAACACACTAAACATGCCAACTTTGACTTTTTTTCTACACAGTTTGGCAGTTGGACAAAAAATGTTGTGACATATCTTGTATTATATTATTTGGCAAACAAAGACATTGTGGTGTCTTAAGTTAAGAAAGTTAAACTCAGAAAACATTGTGGGGTTAATGTGACTGAAAAAGAGTAACAAATGTTTCACGTTTACTGTTGTTTTGAATTATTTTACTGAATAAATTCAGTTTTTGCAAAACCTCACTCTCTCATTACTTAATAACACAGAACTTATCAGCTTCTGTAAACAATGACATTTACTGATTTCAACGTGGAAATAAAATTAATAACCAGAGTAGACTTCAAACTTTTGGCACAGCCCTCCACAATATTTTCTGCTTCTCATTTGGCCTCTGGGGAAAAATAATTGCCCACCCCTGCATTAGAGTGTACGGGCTAGAGCAGGACGTCCTCAATATATATAATATATTCAGATTTTAACTATGTTATTGTTGTTTCCTTTCTCATTTACCCTGGAAGTTGTATTTGGAGTGATTCTGCGTGTTTGAGCAATCTTTAATTGCCTATTTTCAAGACGCCCTATTGATAATCAACTACTGTTTCAGCACCACCAGCACACTTACTGTACTTACTTAGACAAACTTTATTGATCCACAAGGGAAACTGTTTTGGGTACAGTAGCTCACTCCTCAAATATAATATATAACAGAGGGTAAAAAGGACAAATAGATGGAATAGCAACCAAAGAGCAATAGACCAGTGTCAGATGAGACATAATTATATACATAAAAATAATGATAATAAATGTATATGTACAAATCAGATTTAAATAGAAAAGTAGTAATATAAATATAATATAAAATACAATATCACGCCCATTTCTCTGTACTTACTTTGTTTGCCAATTTTATTTTCTTAATATGTGATAGAAGTAGGATTTGGCAGTGTTGTGTTGTCATTTTAGCACTTTTTAAAAAAATCTACTACTCGCTAGTGTAATCTGCAGCTATGCATCAGAGTTTCTGACTGTGTTGTGATGACGTTTACAGTGACATCAGCTCTCATTAGGAATAAGTCATGTTAGATGAATATTGCAATTTAAAATGTGCAAATTATAACATAATGACCCACGGGTAGCCTGGGAATTCCCAGGCCGCTTCCGTTCGTTTCGAACTGGAAGGCGGCCTGGAAACTCGTCCAAGCGAGAGTCCCAGATTTAGGGCCCCAATCAGAGAGCGGGGGAGGTGTGGCAAGACGGTGACGCGTACTACATGACAAACGGAAGCTTGTAGTTTGAACTGACAACTGACATGATTGGCTATGGACTTACGTATACGCTCAATGATAGACATTCATAACGCCCAATAAACGGCCGTTGGCAATCGCTAACCACACCTCCGCTACGGGATTTTTCGAAGCGAGTTTCCAGACCCATATCTCACTTGTGATATGGTCAGGTGTTAACCAGACTAACCCACGGGTGTCATAGATTGTAACTTTAGAGCAGGGTCAAGCACAATATGTGTTCTTTAATAATAGAAATAAAATAGAGTTGAAAGACGTACCATAAACCCAGGCAACAGCAACGCATTCAAAGAATGCCACCCACAGAAGGCACACACCGCTGGCTGCATAGTAGTCGAACAGCTGGAACACGTACATGCCACCCTGCGAAACACACACACACACACACACACACATACACATGAGCCATCTGGAGATACTTGGCATTCGTACCTCCTCTTAGTTATGTATTCTTGTTTATTTATGTCCATGTTAATACAGGAGGAGGTCTGGCCGTTCAAGTCCTTTTGTACCATCTTGATGATACTGTACTTGGAAGTTACACAAAATTGACCCCTGTGAGCTTAAAGTTATGTCATAATGTTTGTGTGGTATGTTTGTGATGAGGAAACAACATTATAACAGATCAGAAAATAGCGTAATATGAGCGCTTTAATGTTTTCTGTGGTCATTCTTGGTTGCAAAAGTTTGAGAAATGACTGACACCATCTAAAGCTTCATTTGTTGTCTAAAAGGTGTTGTGTAAAAAATATTGTGACGTTTGGAAAGACTTCAGTGCTTCTGCGTCTTGCCACATGATCTGAATCTGAGAACCTTTCTGCTTTTAGCTCAAACATGTCAAACACTGGGCCTGGATGATGAGAAAAACTGAGGCAGATCTGTCTATTAATACAACAGAGGGAAGTTCTCACGGGTTCATCCATAATAGCCCTCTCCCCATAGACCCCAAACAGCGTTGGCTTGTTTTTCCAAATGTTCAACTCTGTACCAAAGAGGAGCTATCGATCTTACTATAGTGGCATGATTGTAGCAAAAAAATTCCGTGATGGTGTTTAGAGTTTTAATTTGTCTTTTAAAGGAGGATTTTCCATTGCCTTAATACTTCAAAATTGCAATATTTAATTTTTTTTATTTTTCAAATACAACTTAGCAAGTAATATTTTCAGATTGAGGAATAATAATTCAAACATTTGGATTTCAATTTGATTCCGCAGCTTGTAGAGTATTTTACAATCCAAATCGGCCTTGCAAATAATGACAATAAAATACAAACGATTCTGTGGTGATTTAGAGGTAATGTAGGTGTACAATATTTGGCATGTGTTTTGCTATGAGAACACATGAGTCACTGGGATGTGGTTGCCGGGGAAATGCTGTTGCTACGATGCGGTTGCCGTGTAGTGTTACCTTGGTGACCATGGTGAGTCCGAGCAGGTAACTGATGCAGCAGAGTATAGCGATGAAGACCTCTCTGCGGTAACCCTTCCTTAGGAAGGACGGATACAGATCGACCAGAGAAGTGATCTGCCCTTCCACCTCCACAAACTGAAAATATACAAGAGTAAATTTAAATACTTCCACCTCCACAAACTGTAAATATACAAGAGTATATTTAAAGTATACTAAAATCAAAATCAATGCTCTTCCACTTCCACAAACTGAAAATAAACAGGAGTAAACTTAAATACTTCCACTTCCACAAAACTTAACTCTGCTGTTTTTGAACCTGAAAAACCCTTTTTTGTGTGTGAGAAAGTTTTTACAAAAACATGGCCACACGATTCAGGCGTCACATCATTTTTAGTGGCGTCCAGTGGGTGACAAAAAAGTGTGCACAAAATTTCCCACAATGCATTTGAATGGCAGTACTGCAAAAACTCTTACAGTGTTTTTGCACTGCAAGAGTTGTAAAAAACAACAGTGGACAGCGACGGGTCTTTAAAGGTCCCATGGCATGAAATTTTCACTTTCTGAGGTTTTTGAACGTTAATGTGAGCTCCCCTACCCTGTTTAGCCCCCCCCCCCCATGGTTAAAAGTTGCGAAATGTCTAAACTGAGCATTTGCGATCCTTTTCTGCGTTACAAAAAAACGGAGCTCAAACGGGCGATTTTGAACAAGGCACCTTATTGACGTCAGATTGAAAAAAAGAAATGCAAATGCAGTTCCACCCCCGTCTGTCTGTACTCAGCGTCTCTGTAAATCACGCCCAGAGAGTTTGGACTGCGAATGCGCTAGGCAATGCGAAATGCGTTTTTTTATTTGCCTGGAGGCACGTCTGAGTGTTTCTAGGCTCGGAAGTCCTTTATCTGAGCCTCTGGACCTTTGAACAGCAGTGGTTTAATTTTATTTTATGTGGAAATGTGTTTATTTTTCAATGGAACGCTTCAAATCTCTCCCCCCGTGCAAAAACAAGGAAATGGATCAGCTGTGAGCTACAGCGGAGAGCGGAGCGTTTGGCCACGCCCCCACCCTCTACTATTGGCCAGCTCTTTTCTCCTCATTTGCATTCAAGCAACAACGCCCATTATAGAGTGTTCAGAGTGAGAAAAATTACTCTTTCTCAGCTTATCTCTGTTTCTCATGCACTGAGTGTTGATTTTGAAGAAGGATTCATTTACAGTATTAGGGAACCATTAAGGAGCCATATAAAAGCATCAAGAAGTACCATGTCATGGGATCTTTAACTGAACACAAAATCCACAATTAATATTTAAAATCAGAAATCAGTTTTGACTGAAGTCTGAAGAACTTTTTTTTCACCTAGGCGCCAGAGTCACATGACCGAAAGCGCGGAGAGTTTGAATCTCTCTATGAATGAGCGCACTATTTGGTCTGATAAGCAGCGCTGGACTATGAAGTGAGTGACCAGGGTGGACACATTCTGACAACACATTTTCTGCTCAAGGGACTCCTGTTGGCGTGTTTCCATGGAGATGTTATCGCTTTACCTGGAATATTCCACTGTGTTGTTTTGAAACGCATACACCGAGAGAGATTATTGTGTTGTGGATCATTTCAAACAAAGCTATTACCTCTCTAAGGACAAAATCAGGTGGCCGGCACTCAGGAAACTTACATAATGCATCTTAAAATGACTGCATAATGCTCTTTGCTATAGTTTCCCTTGTGAATCATCAAAGTTTGTTTAAGTCTAAGTTAAATAAATGATACCAACAGCAGTATTACGAGTATTACCTTGCTATTTGCAGCAAGTATTATATTGTATAACGTAATGAGTTCATTGTGGCTTCTGTTTTTCCATTAACAGCTGCACTATTTTTTGCCGAAGTATTTTACGATGTTCGATACTGTCACTCAGTTAGAGCCTCTTTGTTTAGTGCGTTGTAAGATCGCACCTTAGCGAGCTGCCTTACGTCTACAAGGCCATGCTGATGCTACGAACATACACGCATACAGTACATACACGGACGCACACATGGTCCACACAGAAATACTACAGTATCCAGGCCAAACAACAGCTGTGGACCTCTTATGTAACTGATAACGTGTTTGTAAAAACTGTCTTTAAGAAGCGCTAACTTTAGAAAGGCATTATCAAGTTGGTATGTTTCGTCTGTTATAAAAGCCCAAACTAAGCCTCGTGTTCAAGGAGGCCAAGATTTACACGTCTGACAACTTTTTATCCACTCACAATGGAATTTGGACAGAGATAACTCCGCAAATGTGTTCTTGTTTTGTTTGTATAGAAATATTTTTTTGTTCCTTCTATTTTGCTGTTCCGTTTTACCTTCCCTTCACAGTTTAACAACGCTGAGAAAGAAGAAAATACCCTGAAAAAGTATACAATGAACTGACACGTACTTTGCTTCGCTGGCATCTACATCATCCATTAATCTCCACAGTGACAGATAAGTTAAAACTTCACTGTGGAACATCAGGCAAAGCAAACAAAAAGAAAAAAAACATCTCCAGACAAGCAGAAAGCGTATGTCCTCTAGGGATGTAACAATAACCGAAATGTCGTCATACTGTATCGTCAGAAGTCTCACAATAATATCACCATAGCAACAATAAAACAACAAAAAAACAGAGAGAACTACATAGACCACAATCCTTTGCTCTGTTTCAATGCAGATTACTACTGTGGACATTATGCTCTGTTCACGTTTACGTCACAAACCAGGAAAACGTTTGGAAACATGCGATGACGACTTCCGATGTAGTTACGATACTAGGCTCGCCGAACGACTGTGATAAAACCCATTGAAGTCAATGTCATCAGTGGTACGCATGTGCTGTTTGGAATCATCTTGAATTTGGGGCCCTCATCTCTTCTAATCGCTTTTACCCAGTGCGCTCGGAGTTGTGCGTCAGTGGGAAAATTATAAAAACTGGGGTGTGGTTGTAACTGTTGGATCGCTGAACATAACGCAACGCTACAATGACGTGTAGATGAAAAAAAAACTGGGCCATTTTCTCATTTTTCCTAAATTTTGTCAGACTTAGGCTGCGTCCCATTACTCGGTCTTACCCCTTCCCCTACCCCTTTATCTACGTCTTTGTCTTGCACCTCGATACCGAGCTGAGAGGGCTCGGGGTACGAATTTTCCCCTAAGAAATGGGACACCACTCGATTACCGTTTGCATCATCATCCCTTGCCTCTACCTGACTGCTACGTCTACAGAGGCGACAACAATTGATGCAAACAATCGAAGATGCCATCCTCTTGGGTCATGATGTCGACGACTGCCTGGGCTCTTTTTATCTTTGCGCGCTTGTCTGCGATCAGACAAAGACATCAGAGAAGAAGGTTGTTTCTGTGACGCATATGACTGCTTACGGATTCAACCTCTGTATGTATGTCATAATATTTACCAGCAGCAGCACCATAGGTAAGCTTGTAGGTGTACCCCTTCGTTTCAAGTCTTGTCGAGAGCTTAATTCGTTTCAAGGGGTATGTAGCCCGACTTCGTGGCTCTAGCCCAGGGGTGGGCAAACTTTTTGACTCGTGGGCCACAAAGGGTTCTAAAATTTGACAGAAGGACCAGACCAGGAGCAGCTGGATTTAGTGTTTTGGTAAAAACACTAAAAAAAACATGGGATATGTAGAAAACATGTGCTTTATTTCAATTAAAAATGAACAAAAGCATTACAACAAAATGCCCATCTTTCAAGTTCCACAGTATTTAGCTATTTATTGAAATGTCTCTTAAAACACAGAAAATTTAATAAAATACAGCTTTTTTTTTTATTACTAACAGTTACTATTTTAAAGCACTGAAAGTTCTGTTCTCCTTCAGGTTCTTTCGTTCTTTTGTTGACTGTTTTGTGGCAAAGTGACGGCTGATATTATATTCTTTAAAAACCGCTACAGTCTCTATACAGCAGCTGATAAATATTCTGTGAAAAAATATTTACTTGTCCACTCCTTATTAAACACTCGACATTCTCTGTCCACTTTTCTTTTCTTAGCTCCGCTCATCTTTACAGGAGGACTGAGTGGTCAAAGAGTAAAGCACAAATGTGGAGCAAAACGCTGCACCTCAACAAACGTCAATGTATGTAGTGCACCAGGTATTGGAAAACGCCAGAATTGCAGGGAAATTAAAACTTTAAAACATTAACAAGGTTTATTAATTTAATTTCTTCAAGATCGGCGGGCCGGATTAAGAAGCTTAACGGGCCGCATATGGCCCCCGGGCCGTAGTTTGCCCATGCCTGCTCTAGCCCTTGATCAAATTTAGAATCGGGACACCCCTTGCCCTCCTATGAACGTGCAAAACCAAGGGGTAGGGGTAAGACGAAGGGTAAGAAATGGGATGCAGCCTTACTACCCGCGAACAGAGCCCGCCAGAAGTCATCGCATGTTTCCAAACGTCTTCCTGGTTTGCGAATAGAGCCTTTACTCGTCAGAATCGTAATTTTCATGTTCCTAAAGGTGTCACATCAAGAGCTCGATTTTCCATACGATACAGAAAATTTGCTGTAAATTGTGGCGCCAGTTTTCACATCTGGTTAGTGACGGCATCAGAAACGTTTAAAAAGAGTCTGAGGAAACGTTTGATATTTCATGGTAATATTTGATAGTCATTCAGTTGTGGGATGTTTCATTGTATTTTAATCCACGTTTGAATCAAATTTATTTAATCTAAGGTGTGTAAATGTATTTTTTAATAAGAAACACACAGCTATAATGTTCAATCTTAATGTATTCATAAGGTGGAGGCTTTACTATAAGACCTTTTGGGTTTTTTGCCTCTTCCTGCATCTACTATTTTTTTTTTATTATTCATTTATTTGGAAGGGACAATGTATATTAACGAACGTACAATTTGTATAAGATCACACAAACGTAAATATGCCGGATTTAGCACGGTGCTAATTTCCATCCGCAGTCCCAGTTTATCTAGTGTGCTTTTTTTATGGTTATATGATGTATATGTGTAAAATAAATAGATAAATGGAAAAAAAAACACCTGTTAAGCACTTGTGTTAACCTTTTACTGCACATATCAATTCTGTAGATCCTAATATCAAATTCACCCGTGAAGATGCCAAGGATAACACATTGGCATTCTTATATTGTGCAGTAACGATAGGAGGAGACCGGGGACTCCAAGTAGAAGTCTTCAGGAAGCCCACACACAGACCAATACCTGCTTTTTGATTCACACCACCCACTGCAGCACAAACTGGGTGTTATTCGGACATTACAACACAGGGCCCAAGTGGTTCCCACAAGCACAGAGGGTAAGGAAAAAGAAGAACAACATGTGCAGGAAGCCCTCTCTGTTTGTGGTTATCCCAAATGGGCTGTTAACAAAACCAAGAGAGACAAGGGCAAGAAACAAGACAACAGAGAATCCGAACCCAGGAGGAAAGGGGTAGCGATTCCGTACCTGGCCGGCGTGTCGGAAAAACTACAGAGGATTTTCAGACAATATGAAATCCCAGTTTATTTCAAACCCACAAACACTTTAAGACAAAAACTCGTCCACCCAAAGGACAAAACACCGAGCCACAAACAAAGCAATGTGGTCTACTCCATTCAGTGTAGTGAAGACTGCAGTGAGCGCTATATTGGAGAAACCAAGCAGCCACTTCACAAGAGGATGTACCAACACAGACGGGCGTGCCAGAGTGGACCGTCTTCTGCCGTATATCTTCACCTAGAAGCCACGGGTCATTCATTTGAGGACAGTGAGGTTCAGATCTTAGCCAGGGAAAAGAATTGGTTTGAGAGGGGAGTTAAAGAGGCTATTTTTGTCAAAAAAGAGAATCCTTCTCTGAACAGAAATGGTGGAGTCAGACATAATTTGCATCCCATCTACAATTCCATTGTTAAGCCTAGATCAAGCAAACAGGGAAACAATAGGGCTAGCCAGGTCAGGGCCAGAGGTGGGAAAAACAGGCGTGTAGGGATGAATAGGTATGGTAATCTAGACGCCAGAGAAACAAAAGACTGAAACCAATGAGATAGTTCCGGAAAGTAGTTAGCTAGGTAGCTCCTCCCTACAGCAAGATATAAGCAAGTGTCTTACCAGTATTCTTATTAGAGCTGACGAAGCCTCTCGGATGAGCGGCGAAACGTTTTCAACCAAACAAACTTTGTCCAGTTGACAAGTTGAACTTCTTCTGTTATCACTTGTGTTAAGCACTTTTACATTTTAATTCTTCAGATTATGACAGAACCAAAGTCTTGTCAATGCATTTTAAAAAGAAAAAATAGCAAATCCACAGTTTTGTTAGCCTCCATAAAGATATCATGAAAATATCGTACAGAGATTTGGATATTGTTACATCCCCAATATCTAGGAATGTTATGCAATAGTGGCTTTAAAGGTTCAGCATGTAATTTTTCTGATGGAGGGTCCTATAAGAAAAGGTTAGAGGCCAAGTGCAGATTTAATATCAGATCTAAAGTGCTCACCTGACTGTCGAGGCCAAGCAGCAGCAGCATTATAAAAAATAGGACAGCCCATAGAGTTGGGAAAGGCATCATGGTGACTGCCTTGGGGTACGCTATGAACGCCAACCCGGGACCTGCAGCGGGGATGGGGGGGCGGGAGGGGACAAACAAAAACAAACAGAAGCTACGTTAGCATCGTGTGAAAGGGCTAATCTGATCTGCAGCCACTGCCGGATCAAACGAGAACCCAACCAGCGGACAGCGAGACCAGACCGGAGCAAGAAGCATCAGGACAAAGAATGTGTCTATCTATACTTACCCATTTTGCCCTATAATAACATAATATAACAATTACTAGGTTACATATATTATCTCTATATATTATTCTAATATTTTCTCAGTTTTCAAAGGGAGTTTAGCTGTGGAAGTAAGTACAAGTAAGTATAATGCACATTGTGGTACATGGTTATATAAAGTACAATATAAAAATAAACAATATGACAGCCCATGACAGTAATTTGGCAAGTTGAGAGTTCTTTTTTTTTGTTTTTTGCTAAATGACAGTTAAAGGTTCAATGCGTAACTTTTCTCGTGGAGGGTCCGTCAAATTCTTTTCTCCACAGAGATGTTATTGCTTCGTCTAGAAGTTTTCACAGTGTGGCATTAAACCTTTCTAACTTCATAGTGGCCAAACCAGGCCAGGTTACAGTTACAGGTCAGATCTGTGGAGAGGCGACCCTGTTCACAGTCAGAATTCCTGTTTTTCTAGGTATTTTTGAGCTATAAAACCAGCTGTAATTTAATAAATGACGCACTGTGGAACATTCCAGACAAAGCAATAACATCTCCATGGAGACAAGCATTTCATGGACCCTCCACCAGAAAAGTTACACAATGAATCTTTAAGGAATTAGAATTGAGAGTTGAAATCTTGAAACCAAGAACTGTTGTGTTGAAAAACTATATGCAAAAAAAAATTCAATTTAATTTCAAAAATTCAAATTTCAGACTCAAATTTCGATGCTCTCCTTTGTACTTTTATATTTTGAACTAGTTTAATGTGGTGAAGATCAAGAAACCTTCAAAACCAATATCCCAGTATTGATACCTAATGAGTATCTTGTTTTGATACTCGTCTCGTCTGTATTGATTAGTATCTGGGTTTTGATTTCGTTTTTCTTTTTACAGTTTTACAGTTATAAAAAGCTCTCAACTACCAACTACCAACCAACTACTGTAAAGAATATTCTAAACTGTCATGTGATGTGCATGATTCACGTTTCCCATAGTTTGGAAAAAGCAAACCAAGTCCATCACCACCCAAAGTCACAGTAAGTCACCACCTTAAGACTTCACTCTACATTTTGCATCGCCCCAGTGTGGAGGTGCAAAATGAGCTGGGAAAAAACAGCAGCCGCTACAATCACATGTACGCCTTTTTTTTTATTTTTTTAATGTTTTATTTATTCATTTTTTTAAAGCTTTTTTCCTCTTTTTGGTCACAGGCGTAGCTCAATGTTGAGGAGAACCAAAGATGTGAGGAGCAGGAGGCCCTGGATCAGCAGAGAGGAGTGTAGTGGTTCACTTTTAGAGGCATCCATCCAACCAAACACCGCTGACTCACAGCTCAGTGTGACAGGGCTGTGTCAGCTCACAGTGCTGTGTTACACTAGTCATCACTATTCAAATACAAAGTCAGTCTGTCTAATTCTTATTACATTAACAGCATTAATAATTAGGACTAAAAAGGACTATTTATGTGTTTTAAATATGTATGATACTATGACAGGCTCGTCTATAGGGATAGCTGAGATACATGCTGTTCATAGAAACTGAAAATGTAATAAAAGGGTCATTCCAGAATTGGAGGACATTTTACGTCCCACCCATCAAATATTAAATAATCCGCATACAAAATACTAAAACATACAGTTTCTGAGGAAATTTACTTGTGAGACCAAATCTAAAAAAGAGAAAAGAATGCTTGAAAATAGATTTTAAAAAACCAAATAAGTCTGGAGTACCCCCCAAAATGCCATTTTCCTCTTGTCCCACCCCTCTTGTTCCAAATTGAATCTCAAATAAAATAGTTAAAATTAAATTTCTTTTTTTTAGTCTGGTAGAAGAAGAAGAAGAAGAAGAAGAAGAAGAAGAAGAAGAAAACAGAACCACATGATCCCCTGGACTTGACGTCATCAAACAGTTTTCCAAAAGAATGTGTAGAGCAAAGGTTTGTCTTCTCTTCTATTTTTCATATTTTTATAACATCGTTAGCCTTGATTGAATGTCTCACTCTGCCTCATGCAACCCTGTTATGCAAATGATCAGAATAAGACAATTATTATTTTTTTCCTTTACTTATTTGCATAAATAAGTTTTTCCTCTTGATTAGCAGTAACAGCTAAACAGCTTCTACTCCTGAGATAAAGTGAACATTAGTGCGGATTTGCAACCCTGTTACCTGCAACCCTGTTACTGTGATTAGAGTAAATAAATAAATAAACCAAATAAATCATGTAATAAAAATTGTATCATTGGCTGTAAGCTGAGCTAATCAAGCATTTGATAGTTTATTACCTATTATTGATGAATATGTAGCAGAAAATCAGAAAAGTGAAGGTTTATTTTTCAAGAATTTTAAAGCCCAAATGTCCTCCAATTCTGGAATGACCCAAAAACGTTTTATCATTACAGTTTACAGGCTTGAAGAATGTCTGAAGAATAGCTTTGATAATTAATATGATCTTTTCATTTGAACCGATATCGTCACAGCAGCCCTGAATGCAATTTAGTATCATAAAATTATTTAATGGACTAAACACGGGGAGTCAGTGTTGCAGTTTTCTGCAGCTAAGACCTGGACCCTGGAGACAGGCCTCTACTTTCACTCTGTTTTAATACATAATCAAAATAGTTCTATGTAGCTGTGTGTATGACTGAAAGGTTTTCACTCTGCACTCTTCTCTCTCATTTAATGTCTCTCTCTCCCTCTTTTATTTTATTTTATGATGATTATTTATACTTTGATTTGTTCGTATTGTGATTTGAATGTATTTCTTATTTTGCAAAGCACTTTGAATTACTTTGTGTACGGATTGTGCTATGCAAATAAACTTGCCTTGCCTTGTCTTGCCTAATGAAGAATTGTTTTGTCCTTTGCTATAGGCCGACGTTAAAAGCCTTTTGTGCTTAATGGCATTTATGTTACTCCTAAACTCGTAGCCTATATGGACTCTAGTCTGTCTGAAGGTACTTTATCCTTTAAGTAAAAGCTTTGTGTGAGTTGCTTTTGTGGAGGATGTGAGCTGCTGGATTAATATTACACTATGATTTCTACACGATGGCTGCTTTGTGGTATATGGGGGCTATAACAGTATAACAGTATAATAATGCTCTGTGCTGTAATATGGATGCTATAACAGTATAATAGTAAATTAATGCTGCGTGCTATAATATGGAGGCTATAACAGTATAATACTGCTCTGTGTTATAATATGGAGGTTATAATAGTGTAATAATGCTCTGTGCTGTAATATAGAGGCTATAACAGTATAATAATGCTCTGTGCTGTAATATAGGGGTTATAACAGTATAATAATGCTCTGTGCTGTAATATCCTCCTGGGACCCAAAGAAAAAGTGTATTTCATTCAGTTATTATTGTCATTATTATTTTTGTGTGATTTTCTCTTTGGAGGTAAATGAACAGCTTAGCATTTACATTTTGATAATTTTATTTTTATTCATAATGTTGTCCTCTGTAATGGACTGAAATAGTGTTAAATCCATGTGAAGTCAACACTGCACTGACATAGTGACTGTTTTGAGAATAGTAGTAGTAGTGATACTGGTAGTAGTAGTGATGATAGTGGTGGTAGTGGTGGTAGTAGTAATAGCAGTAGTAGTAGTAGTAGTAGTAGTGATAGTAGCAGTAGTAGTAGTAGTAGTAGTAGTAGTAGTAGTAGTAGTGATAGTATTAGTGTTAAATAAATGTTAAATTAATGTTAAAAACTTATTTTTTTGATGATCAACATCTCTGACAAGTTTCTACAGTCGCCTCAAAAAGTTTTTAGATTCCCTTTTAATTTCTTATTTATTTATGTATGTATTTATGTATTTATTTATGTTCTCAAAACACTTAAAAGATAGACTGGTTAACTCAATGTCCACTATAAAGGACAATGATGAATGGGACGGGTCTCAGGAGGATATATATAGAGAGGTTATAACAGTATAATAATGCTCAGTGCTGTAATATAGAGGTTATAACAGTGTAATAGTATAATAATGCTCTGTGCTGTAATATAGAGGTTATAACAGTATAATAATGCTCTGTGCTGTAATATAGCGGTTATAACAGTATAATAGTATAATAACACTCTGTGCTGTAATATAGAGGTTATAACAGTGTAATAGTATAATAATACTCTGTGCTGTAATATAGAGGTTATAACAGTGTAATAGTAAAATAATGCTCTGTGCTGTAATATAGAGGTTATAACAGTGTAATAGTATAATAATACTCTGCTGTAATATAGAGGTTATAACAGTGTAATAGTATAATAATGCTCTGTGCTGTAATATAGAGGTTATGACACTGCAATAGTATAATAATACTCTGTGCTGTAATATAGAGGTTATAACAGTGTAATAGTATAATAATGCTCTGTGCTGTAATATAGAGGTTATAACAGTATAATAATGCTCTGTGCTGTAATATAGAGGTTATAACAGTATAATAATGCTCTGTGCTGTAATATAGAGATTATAACTGTGTAATAGTGTAATAATGCTCTGCGCTGTAATATAGAGGTTATACCAGTATAATAATGCTCTGTGCTGTAATATAGAGGTTATAACAGTGTAATAGTATAATAATGCTCTGTGCTGTAATATAGGTTATAACAGTGTAATACTGTAATAATGCTCTGTGCTGTAATATAGAGGTTATAACAGTATAATAATGCTCTGTGCTGTAATATAGAGGTTATAACAGTGTAATAGTATAATAATGCTCTGTGCTGTAATATAGAGGTTATAACAGTGTAATAGTGTAATAATGTTCTGTGCTGTAATATGGAGGCCTATGTCTCTGTGTGTAGTCTAGTTTGGTGTGAGTTTATAGCTTTTCACTACACTGTATAGACATTTTCAAAGGGCTGTAACCTTCTGTTCATCGCTATTTAAATACAAAGTCTAAATCTGTCTGATTCTTATTACATTAACAGCATTAATAATAAGGAAACTAAAGCTGTTCACTACAAATGTAAGGTGCAGTGGTATTATAGTACAAAAAACAACATTTGTCATTTTATAATCACAAAGCAAAACATGGATTGTACTTCTTTATCGAAGGAACCACAGCAATGGTAACACCAGTTCAAAACAAGCTTTTGGAGGCATCTGGCACAAGATGCAGTATTTTCTCCACCTACTCCACTCAGGTTTAGCCTAGAGCCTACGCTATGCTAACTCCGACGAACAGCTTTCTTCTTCTAATTCACTTTCACTGGGCAAAATGGACGACTATGTACCCAAAGTAAAATATTTTCGCATGGGGAAAACTTGCTTCTCCAACTTGTGGTGTCTTGCTGCTGAATTATCGTGGCTACAATGCACTCTTATTCAAGGTGTTTGATTGCGGAAAACTCCCATATTCCGATGCCGTCTTTTTTCAATAGAATCCATTCTTTTCCAATGACCAAATGGTTTGTGTTTTGTCTTTTCGTTGCTGTTTTCTTTAACGTGGTATTCACTTGTTATTTCATTAGTTGAACCAGGAAGCAGCGCCCACCATCACTGCCGCCATTACAGACCCGCGTACCTGACTCTGCCACATCAGCAATGTCCACCCCTTGCTCTTGTGCCATGAAGCCCAGGACGGAAAATATTGCGAATCCAGACACAAAACTGGTACCACTGTTGAGGGCTCCCAGCAGCAAACAGTCCCTATATCACACATATGTCATGGAGGAGGATTTGTTAATGAACACAACAGTCACCCCCCTCACTTTTACCCGCTAAAAAGACGCTAATGCTAAATGCTAACAGCCCGCTAACAAAGTCCCCCGCCCGAGCGCAGCCTCACCTGTAGCAGTTGTATTTGTATTTGTTGTAGCTCCCGAGAGAGGTCATGGCACCCAGGCAGATGGCGTAGGAGAAGAAGATTTGGGTGCCGGCGTCAATCCAGACCTGTCAGGGGTAAGGGGAGAGAGCGGGGACAAAACGCTGAGGCCTGCTGGTGTTGGGACCAAAGAAACCAGTGCGAAATACAGCGAAACACAATAAGCTAACAGGCTAATGGACTAGTAATTTGTGGCTCTGTTAGGCATCATGTTACGGGCAATATTCTGAGTTACAACAGTGAATGTTTTAGTGGAAATGTTGAGTTATATTGAATTATAACTGCTCAAAACACTGGGTGTACCACCTACTTTTTACCCACAGAGATGTTATTGCTTTGGTTGAAATGTTCCGCAGTATGTCATTAAACCTTTCTATCATCATGGAGACCAAACGAGGCCAAGCTACAGGTCAGACCTGTGGAAAGGCAACCCCGCTCACAGTCAGAATGTCTGTTTTTTAGGCATTTTTGAGCAATAAAATTACCTGTAATTGAATAAAAGTAAGGTAGATCTGTTTAATGTCATACTGTGGAACATTCCAAGCAGAGCAATGACATTTCCATAGAAACAAGAAGGTGCTGGATCCACGATCGAAAAATTACACAGTGCACCCTTAAGGATAATAACGGAACAAAGACGGAACACTAGCCCAGTATTAATGAAATTGATGTATCTGTATTATTAATGAAAAAAAAAACAAGCCTAATTGTAAATTGAACGTAAATTTGAAAGAAATAAACTCTGCTTTTTGAAATTTAGTCTTAACCATAGACTGTATAAAGTAATGGATTAAAGGAGTGTGACATCAGCCATGGCGTTCAGAGTCGAGTTTCATATTAGGAATAGTATTATATTAAGAATGAAAGATAAAATAGTGAAATTAAAACCCCAGGATCGTGTAGAGCAGGTTAATACGAACATTTTAAGACCAAAATGATGAGGCGCCCTGCAGCAGTTACTGAGAGGAGTGACAGTTTTTCAATATAAAGTCAATTGGAGCCAGAGTCGATGTTTTCGCTTTGGAAGACGGCGGCTAGCGGATTAGCTATGTCCATTTACATATACAGTCTATGGTTTTAACCTAGCAACATTAGCATTAGCCTGTTATCAGAGCATAGCAGGTGGCAGGAGGAGTCCCTTACCTCCGGGTCCTTGAGACGGTTGAGGTCGGGGTACAGGTAAAACTTGATTCCTGCGGCAGCACCGGGCAGAGTCACTCCACGGATCAACAGCACGATTAGCATCACAAAGGGGAACGTGGCAGTGAAGTAGACCACCTGAGCGCAGAGGTAAAATTATTATTAGGATTCAATGAATAATTTAAGTCAGTCAGAAATGACAGTTTAGATGGTCAAATTAGCTAATCACAAAAGGAGGAAATTTTAGGTAGGCTAAATGTCAAATTATCTGCCTCCCGGTGGTCTTTTTATGTAAGTTATCAAACCCGCTAACTTGATGATTTCATTTTGTTGCAAGCATTTCTGGTTTTCATTCGTTTTACAGTTAAAGGGCCCATAATACACTATTTTATGATCTATATTATAATGTTTCACCATCACAAACTTACCTGGAGCTGTGTTTTGTTTCATTCACACATGTTTAACACACACACCTTGCATATTTATGTTTAGGAGTTCTTCTCTCACACTAAAAACCCTCTGTGATGTCATGTGGTAATACAGGAAGTGCTGCACTGTGTTTTTAAACTCCGCACATCTTCACTAGAATCATTTAGAAGATATCAGCCCTGGAATTGCCCATTTCTATTGAACTAAAGGCAAAATATAGCTTGGAAATTACTACTGCATGACATCACAAGGTGGAACAGAGCATTTTGGGCTTTGGAGATATAGCCAGACTTAATAAAGGATTATTTAAACATGTGTTAATGAAACAAAACACATCTCCAGGTATGTTTTTGATGCGGTAACAACATTATAACATGACTTAAAGTTCACAAAAGTCAGTTTTGTGTAATATAGGGCTTTTAGTATTTAGGCTTTTCTTGAACCCTTTATTAGGCCTGGATTGCTGCATTGTGAACTGAAGTTTATGAAGTTTAACATAATCTCCAGATTTAACTGTGTAATCCCTCATCATAAATAAAGTACATTGAATTTTGTTAACTGGACAAATGCGTGGGGGGTGGAACTACACTGCAACTAACAAACCCTAGTAGTTTACTATAACAAATATCAGTTTTTGCAGAGGAATATACTGTATGTAATAGGCTATTCTGGTTTCACTAGTAGGTTTATGCCATTGCTATCACCTATTGAATCACGTTAACCGTCCGAGTATTGGCTTTACTGACATGATTCTGACTTTTGATTCTGAAATATGTTTAAAGGGCTTTTTTCTGATCTGTCATAATGTTTCCTCATCACAAACATAGTACCTGGAGTCGTGTTTTGTTTCATTCACACATGTTTAACACACAAACCTGCATATTTAGGCTGAGTTCAATCAAAATGAAAACACTCCGTTCCACCTTGTGATAAGATAAGATAAGACTTTATTGATCTCACACAGGAGAAATTTACTTGCCACAGTAGCTCCAGGCAGAGACAGTTTGAACAAGAAAGAAAAGTGCATGCAGGCAAGAATAAAATAAAATAAGTAATAATAAAATAAGTAATAATAAAATTAGTAATAATTATAGAAAAACAGTAACTAGGAGAGTATGGAAATATTGCACTGATGTGTGGTCGTGTGTCAGGAAGTGCTGCACTGTGTTTTTAAACTCCACACACCTTCAATAGAATCATTTGGATGATTTCAGCCCTGAAATTGCTGATCTCTACTGAACTAAAGGAGCTAAAGGTAAAAGGAGCTGTTAACTTGAAAATTCCCACTAAATGACATCGCAATGTGGAACAAAGTATGTAGAGCTTTTCTTCGTATACTGTAGATGTTTTTGCTTTGTCTGAAATGATTCACAGTATAATATTAAACCTTTCTATCTTCGTGGAGACCAAACCAGACCAAGTTACAGGTCAGATCTGTGGAGAGGCGACCCCGCTCACAGTCAGAACGCCTGTTTTTCTAGGTATTTTTGAGAGATAAAACCACACGGAATTGAATAAATGTAAAGTAGAGATGTTTAATGTCATACTGTGGAATATTCAGAGCAGTGACATATCCATAGAAACAAGCAGGTGACGAACCCCCAACCAAAATGTTACATAATGGACCTTTAAGTCTGTTTAAAAGCCACACTACCACTGGAGCCACCACAATACATCTCTTTTCCTAACTCCATCCCAGTATTGATTGGTTTGGCCAGAGTCGCGCTCGATGGTTTCACGGTGGTCGTTAAGTCGATATAACGGGGCCAGGTTTGGTCACTGCTCTGGCAAAAAGGGAACATGATACAGTGTGGGAAGGCCTGAGGTTTGTCCCTGCTGAGGAGCCGTACAGCGCAATAGTTTCTTTTTATCAATCATGCCATAAATGTGTTTTCTCAAACCGAACCTTATTTAAAGGAAAAGTAAAGTTTTTTTTTTACAATTTGAGCCTTATTTCGGTAATAAAACAAGTTGTTTTACTCACCCATAGCACTTTGGTGTCATATGGAGCACTTCCAGAGATGTTTTAGATTTTCGTTAGCCTAGCGTGACTTCTAGCCATAGCTCGGGGCATATAATATATTCTCCGAGCATGTAATATGCCCCGTGCGAGCTCCAAATAACACAAACTTTAGCACTTTTCAAATCATAGAAGCTCGATGTCTTAGTCTACACTTTCGTTTGAGTCAAAAGTGGCCTGTAATCCGAGATTTAGCCATAGTTTACAGCTTTGCGTTTCATGTTTGGGTCCCGGGAGCTGAGAGCACACTCCGCACATGCGCACTGGCGTCCTCATCTACTCGAAACTATGGATAAATCTCGGATTACAGGCCACTTTTGACCACACGAAATCGTAGGCTAAGACATCGAGCTTCTATGATTTGAAAAGTGCTAAAGTTTGTGTTATTTGGAGACCGCAAACATGTGCCCCGAGAACTCACGTTAAGGATATCGCTAATCTAAAACATCTCCGGAAATGCTCCAAATGACACCAAAGTGCTATGGGTGAGTAAAACAACTTGTTTTATTACCAAAATAAGGCTCAGATTGTAAAACGTTACTTTACCTTTAAGAAGGATTGAATTTAAACTTAACCTGTGTGTGTAACTCTTTAAAGGTGCATTGTGTAGCTTTTCTGATGGAGGTTCCATCAAATACTTTACCGGTATCTTACTATCTTCATGGGGACTAAGCCAGACCAAGCCAAGCCACAGATATGTGGAGAGGCAGCCCCGCTCACAGTCAGAATGCCTGTTTTTATAGGTGTTTTTGAGCTCTAAACCACTTGTAATTGAATAAATGTAAGGCAGAACTGTTTAATGCGATACTGTGGAACATTCCAGATGGACCCTCCATCAGAAAAGTTACACAATGCATCTTTAAGAGCACAAATCATCTCAGCTGTAGTAGTTCCAACTAAACCACCTCTCTCTGGTCAGAATGTGTTAAAATAAAGTCTAATATGACTAACAGAGCTTCAGACAGAGCAGTGTCTACAGTTAGCTTCAGCCCTGTTAACAGACGCTGACAGATCATTGAGGAGGCAGTGTGAGTACCTTTCCGGTGGACTTGACCCCCTTCCAGATGCAGAAGAAGCAGATGACCCAGACCAGCAGCAGGCACAGGGCCAGGTCCCATTTGATCTGACCAATATCCTCGATCCCACTGGTGATTCCCAGCACATTGTGTCTGTAAAATAAAAAATACCAGAGTTTGTAAGAATGGAGTTGAGATATAGCAAAAAACTGATTTAAACTGATTTGGAATACGTTTCACAGCTCATCCAAGCTGCTTCTTCACTTCTGGTCAGATGCTGGTGGACACTGCCTATATCTGCCTGAAGGGGGCGCTAACTACAATGAAATTACTCTGATATTTATTTCAGAGTAATTTTATTGTAGTTAGCTCCCCCCTCTGAAATAAATCTCATAAGCCGTGTTTCAGTTCTCAGAGTGCACAGTTCGGAGCGTGGTTTTAAAGGGGCTCAGACTGCAGTCAAGGCTGTGCATACTTTCTCAGCCCTGAGTGCAGTCCGCGGACCGCACGGGCGTCAGCGAAGAAGTAGCGCGCGGTGCATGCTGGGATATATGAGTGCGCGAAGTGTGCTTTTTCACGCCCCCGATTTCCATGGAAACGACTGCGGTTTTCAGCTCACGTGTTAACTGTGCATGGGACAAAAAAGAAATGGGACAGCAGTCGTCGCGCCGGACGTGACGTACATGCCCTTAAAACCACGCTCTGAACCGTGCACTCTGGGAATTGAGACACGGCTATAGTAATTTCATTGTAGTTAGCCCCTCCCTTCAGGCAGATATAGGCAGTGTCCACCAGCGTCTGACCAGAACTGAAGAAGCAGCTTGGATGAACTGCGAAACGTATTCGACCAAATCAACTTTTGTCCAGTTGACAAATTGAATTTCTCCTTGTGTCTCTGTTCCACCTTGATAATAATAAAGGATTACTTTAACATGTGTGAATGAAACAAAGCACAACTCCGGGTATGTTTTTGAGGACGTACCAACATTCTAACATGACTTAAAGCTTAAAGGTCCCATGGCATGAAATTTTCACTTTCTGAGGTTTTTGAACGTTAATGTGAGCTCCCCTACCCTGTTTAGCCCCCCCCCCCCCCCCCCCCCATGGTTAAAAGTTGTGAAATGTCTAAACTGAGCATTTGCGATCCTTTTCTGCATTACAAAAAATCGGAGCTCAAACGGGCGATTTTGAACAAGGCACCTTATTGACGTCAGATCGAAAAAAGAAATGCAAATGCAGTTCCACCCCCGTCTGTCTGAACTCAGCGTCTCTGTAAATCACGCCCAGAGAGTTTGGACTGCGAATGCGCTAGGCAATGCGAAATGCGTTTTTTATTTGCCTGGAGGCTCCGAGTGTTTCTAGGCTCGGAAGTCCTTTATCTGAGCCTCTGGACCTTTGAACAGCAGTGGTTTAATTTTATTTTATGTGGAAATGTGTTTATTTTTCAATGGAACGCTTAACCCCCCCCGTGCAAAAACAAGGAAATGGATCAGCTGTGGGCTCTGAGCTCTGAGCAGAGCGTTTGGCCACGCCCCCACCCTCTACTATGGGCCAGCTCTTTTCTCCTCATTTGCATTCAAGCAACAATGCCCAGAATAAAGTGTTTGAGAGAGATATTTATGAGTCTTTCTCATCTTATCTCTGTTTCTCATGCACTGAGTGTTGATTTTGAAGAAGGATTCATTTACAGTATTAGGGAACCATTAAGGAGCCATATAAAAGCATCAAGAAGTACCATGTCATGGGATCTTTAACAATGGGTTTGCTAACTTTCTATTCAAAACTATAGCCTGGTTTCTGCCTGATCTCCAAAGGTTCTTCTGATGTAGAGAGAGAGAACACGGACTCACTCCCAGAACTCGGTGACGGGGGAGGTGAAGTTGGAGAGGCTGGTGGCGTTGGCGGCCATCCACAGGGTTTTGTTCTTTCGATACGTGTCCTCGATGCAGCGCTCGGTGTTCCAGGGGTGATTACAGCGAGCCCAGGGTAGCTCCTTCTGGAAACACTGGAAAATACAAACAAAATCAGTCAACTACTTCAACCAATGAGGATATGGGAAATGCCAAATCTGAAATAAAACTACTTTATATATACTTTTACTTCTGTAACTTCGCAAACTGAGACATACAGACTGTCGCCTATTAGAATCTTTGGTCTTATGAGACAGTAATGCAGTAATTCAATTAGCCCCAAACACTGAAATAGAAAATAATGTCAATGAAAAAAATGTAAATGTGTGCCGCTTTTATATCGCCCTCTGGTGGTGAGTCCTAACATTAGGGAGAATTTTGAATCCTTTTTTTTTTCTCAAAAGTGTAAAAAATATTCCTTGTTAATTGAGATTAAGCCAGATTTATCAGAATGAAGACCACATTATGCAAAATAAATCTGATTTTTCTTCCAAAAACTTTCCATGCACCTTGAACATACTCCTGTCTGAACTGGCTCTTTGTCTCCTGATGCTGGACTGAAGCTCTGTTGTTGGAGCACTTTAATCAAAGCGGGCTATTGTAAATAATATGCTTTAAATCCCCTTTTATTCTGGGCTCAGAGGCAGATCACAGACGCCTTTGTGCTCTCTCAGACCTGGTCCACACACAGGCTCAGGCTCAGCTCATTTCATCTGGATTAGAGTCTCCATAAAAGACAACAGGGACATCATGGAAACCTAACTGATGCTTTCAACATGAAGGACAGCTTCATTAAGAAAATACACACCAACAACAGCACTTACAGTATACTAAAGAATATCTTATTAATATAGATGTGTACATCATTTATTAGACAGAAACAGCACGATATGAGAAAAAAGAGCCTATAATGGTAATATTACCCCAATATATTAAAGAGCCTATATACACAAAATTGGCTCTTGTGAGTTTTAAGTCATGTTAGAATGTTGTTACCTCCTGGAGTTGTGTTGTTTTTCATTCATATATGTTTGATTAGTCCTTTATTATTATGTGTACATTATGTGATGTCATGAAGTGGTAGTTTTGTCTTGCGAACTCAGCCTGAATCTGCAGGATTTCTGTTTTAAACATGTGTTAAACATACCTCCAGGTTTGTTTTTGATGAGGAAACAGCTTTTTAACATAGATAAGAACACAGCATACATATACAGTACTATCTTAAAGGGATAGTGCGTTTTGTTTTTTGTTTTTTGTTTTTTTAAATGTTAATTTGTATGGCTTCCCCTTCAACAGTGTCCTGAGATTAACACTGACTTAGCCATGACAACGTGATGTGGTCCTGGTTATCCTCCGGTAACGTAGCTCGAAAACGTAGTTCCGGTAAGTTCGCGGGGACAATTTAAAGGGATATGCCACCCCCAGGTCAAACTTGGGCATCTGCCCACAGTCCAGAGACTAAAATAAGTGGTGGAAAGCGTTTTCCTGGTCACCCAGCCATTGTCCGAGTCTGTCAGCACTGACCGCCGCGGTATCTGCAGCTACTCCGCGTTAGACTGGAGTCTAACGGCACCAGAGAAAGATTTCGGCCAAAAGGAATTAATTTGCTCGATGCGTTTCCCAATTACTTTCTGTGTAGTGCGCATTCATATCGAGTACAAATAAATGTACAAATCAACACGGAGAGCTTGCCTTGGTCATTTTGGGTGGGAACTATTTTTCAGTGCGGAAAAAGAAAGCCGAAGCACACACCACGCTGCGCAACAGGGGAACTCCCTTCCTGGTGCGTAACTGGAATTCCCCTGGCAGCGTGCTCTATTAGCCTGTTAACTTTTAGCGGATGTGTACGGTGGATGCGGCCCACCGTAAGTGGAAGTTTACAGTTGAGCACGCTAATACAGCTAACGCGGGCGCACTGATATGAAACGAGAGAGAAAATATGCGAATGCGAAATACGCTGCTGAATTTTTAGCGGACAACTGTTTATGACGCAAAAAACGCACTATCCCTTTAAGTTACTTTATATGTGTATATGTGATTTGTTAGTTAGTCATTGTGTTTATTGTCTTGTACTTTGCTACGGGTATATGTGACGTTTTAGTCATTGTGTTTGTCTTGTTTATCAGATGTTATGTGCACTGTGGGTCTAGGGGGCGCTGCAATTTCAAATTCTGTGTATGCAACCTGTACATATGGTTTTTGACAATAAAGCTGACTTTGAACTTTATAACAAAAATGTAGATTAATAAAAATTTAAACAATGTCTTAAGGGTAAACATGTCTTTGTTGCACTGGCAATTAACCTCAAATATGTCCTTCATAAGATACTGTTTTGAGTCTTTCAAAACAGTATGAAGGACACTTTTTACGTCTCCTGCATTTTAGAAAAACACGCCCTGGTCATTCTAGTGTATCTTGTAAAACGGAGCTAAACACTAAATATTTTAGTTTTCGCCACTAAACTGTGTATATGTTGTTTTAACCGCATTATCTACAGTCACTACAAACATTTTCATTTTTCATTTTATTTATAAGGACAATGTACAGTTACACATTAAGCACATAGGCAGAGATGCTTGTACCAGATTCTAGCTTTACAGCTAATTTCCATCTGTAGTCTTCTGGGGGAGGGGTCAGAGTACCATATTTACAGTCCATTAAAACTTGCAACCCATGTAACATCATACATACAATTTCCTCAATCTTCACATATTCACAGTCATTACATCAGTTATCAAGTACTCCATACATCCCAATAAACATACACAGTTCATTCTTACAGTTAAAAGTGCGTACATGTCTGGTTTTCTAAAAACCAGGCAAGTTTACAGGTTTCAGAAAAATGTCTAAATCTAAGCGTGTGCTTCAGTGGCCTCTGCAATTTCCAGTAGATGGTGACATTACAAAAGACTGCCCTGATCACAGACAGGGTTTATTCCCATTTTAACGTGCACTGTGGAGGGTCCGTCAAATATCCAGACCCCCCAGGATTTTGCGGTAATTTTTTTGTGATTGTTGCGGGCTAAAATGCCTGAATTTGCGTGAGCTTTTCCAAAAAGTTGCGATGAAAGTTGCTGTGCTTTTAAGGTTTTTGTTGCGATTTTGTTGCGGGAGGAAGTGAAAGTTGCGATAAATAGTTGCGATTTTCTCTTTTTGTAATTAAAATTGAGTAATATTTTGAATACTACTAATATTATGAATATTACTGACAAAAAATAATACAAGGACACAGAGATCACAGATATGGTCCTAAAACAACCTTACCAACATCGAAAAAAAAATACTACTAGGAGGGGAACTGTTTCGCGCGGTCTTTTGCTGTTATTTTTGTGGGCAAATGGCGCCGCAGACATGTTTCTTTGCCATTAGAAGCCGTGTCCCAATTCCCAGAGTGCACAGTTCGGAGCGTGGTTTGAAGGGCATGTGCGTCATTTCTTTTTTGTCCCATGCGCAGTTAACACGCGTTCGCAGACCGCAGTCGTTTCCATGGAAATCGGGGCGTCGACCAAGCGTATGAAAATGCATGCTTCGCACGCTCATATATCCCAGCATGCACCACGCGCTACTTCTTCTATGGGAGAAAATGGAGTCGGCGGCTGCTTCCCGTAGTTGCGAGACCTGTCGCATTTCACAGATGGCCATGCGGTCCGCGGAGTGCACTCAGGGCTGAGCAAGTGTGCACCGCCTTCAAACCACGCTCCAAACTGTGGACACGGCCGCAGTTTCATTTCGTCACACGGAAGTAAGGCAGAAGGAAGTTGGTCGACGTGAGTTCAATACGTCGCCGATGACTGGTCAAAATTGGTAAAAATTGCGGGAAAGTTGTGGGTATTGGTCAAAATTGCAACAGCGCCCTGAATTCACGGGGATTGGCTGAAGTTGCGTTGAAGTTGCATCGCAAATTCCTGGAGGGTCTGAATATCTTATTGTTATTGTTGTTATTGCTTTATGTATCACAGTATGGCTTTAAATCTTTAAATCATCACTGAGACCAGACCAGAAGATACAGGTCAGATCTTTGGAGTGGCGACCCCGCTCACAGTCAGAATGCCTGTTTTTCTAGGTGTTTTTGAGCTATAAAACCACCTGTAAATGAATAAATGTAAGGTAGAGCTGTTTCACAAGCAGGTAACAGACCCGCAGCCAAAGAGTTACATAGTGCGGCTTTAATAATGACATTTTAGGCTGCCTTGTTCACATTTGCTGGCAGGTTGAACACTAATCTAACTCAGTAAACACAAATACTTTTACATGATGTATTGTTAATTGATGTACTGTACCTTAAAACAAAACATAAAGTGTAGTTTTCACAGTTGTGACATTTCTAAGATACAAGTGCCCTCTGGAGATACCTGGAGCTCAGCGTCCTCTGGGTTTTGTTCTACATTTAGTTTCACGGTTGTCACGGCTGCACTGGTGTCTGGTGATTGGATGAATATTTACGAGTAGAACCATTTACATATTAAAAAAACGGCATAATCTTTAAATTTTTGTATTATTTATGTGTTATGATGCTGTTTTCTCATTGCAAACACACCTGGAGTTGTGTTTTGTTCCATTCACACATGTTTAACACACAAACCTTCATTCTTCTGTCAAACTGAGAACACTCTGTTACACTTTGTGATGTCATGTGATAATACAGGAAGTGCGCCGCTGTGTTTTTAAACTCCATACACCTTCACTAGAATCATTTGGATAATTTCAGCTCTAGAATTGACAATCTCTACTGAACAAAAGTTAAATGGTAGCTGTAAACATATAAAATTGTTGTAACCTAGCCTATATTTTCCCATAGTGTATATTTGGTAAAGATTATTTCTATTTGATTATACTTTTTTACATGCTTCTCTCCATCTTATTTATCCATTTTAATATTTATTTTTTTATTTTTATTTTTTTTTGCAGGCTCTTGGCATCCAAAGTGGGCAGCAAAGTAAGAATTTCGTTGTACAGGGAAATGTGTTTCTTTACTGTGCATATGACAATAAAAGCTTTGAATCTTTGAATTTCAGCACAAGCATACATCTTTCCCATTCACCTCTGTGAACAAATAGGAATTAGTCAATTTGTCTTGGAAAATCCTGCACTCGGTGTCCACTTTTCCAATTTTTCACATTTTGCTGATGAGGCTATCACAGTCAACAGTCAAAACGATGGTCCTTTAAGAGCGTTTGGAAAGACGCTCTTAAATCTCTGTTGTGATTGGTGACCTCTCCTCCGCCTCAGCCCCTTTGACCTCTGGTGTGCCACAGGGATCCATTTTGGGCCCTGTTCTGTTCTCTCTGTACATGTTGCCTTTAGGTGCAGTTATCTCGAAGCACAATGTGTCCTTCCATCTGTATGCAGATGATTTACAAATCTACCTGCCAGTTGTCCCTAATTCCTCTGACAGTCTGGAATCCATCAACAGATGTTTAGATGATATTAAACTGTGGCTGTCCCAGAATTTTCTCTGTTTGAATGAGGATAAAACAGAATGCTTTGTGTTTGGAACATCCAACCTGCCAAATATCTCAGCTCCTGGTCTTGTTGCTCTGCGTCCCCACTTTAACCACGCTGTCAAAAACTTAGGGGTGAAACTGGATAGCAGTCTAAAATTTGACAAACAAATAGACTCTGTGGTTAGAGCAAGCTTCTTTCAGCTCCGCCTCCTGGCAAAGGTTAAACTCTTCTTGAGCCATGGTGACCTGGAGAAAGCTCCATGCCTTTGTCAGTTCCCGCATAGACTACTGCAACGCACTCCATGTGGGGATTAACCAAGATGGTCTTCACCGTTTGCAGCTCGTGCAAAATGCTGCAGCTCGTCTGCTCACAAACAGTCGGAAACACGACCACATCACCCCTGTCCTGTACTCCCTGCAATGGCTCCCTGTCCAGTTCAGAATCCATTTTAAAATGTTGATGTTTGTTTTTAATGCAGTCAGGCATCTCGCACCTTCCTACCTGTGTGAGCTTTTGACCCCTCACCAACCCAGCAGAGCTCTACGATCTGCTGGAGGTCCCTCAGTCCCGGAGCAAACCGTGGGGTGATCGTTCTTTTGCAGTGGCCGGTCCAAAACTCTGGAACTCTCTGCCCCCTGAGTTACGCTCCATCACTGACCTGCCTCTGTTCAAAGCCAAACTTAAAACCTATTTATTTAGAATGGCTTTTAACATTTAGTGGTCTTGCGACACTTTCTTTATTTTAATGGTTTATCTTAATTGGTATTTTAATGGTATTTTAACGTGCTTTGTTGTCCTTTTTGTATGATATTTATTGATTTTGATCTTGTTTTTAATGTTGTACAGCACTTTGGTCGGCTTTGGCTGTTGGAAGGTGCTATAGAAATAAAGTTTGATTGATTGATTCATTTGCGATGCTAAACTGCGCAAACTGCGCTAAACTGCAGAAAATGACCAATATTTTAATAGAAAATCAGCTGAGGGCCAGATTAAAGGTCTTGGAGGGCCGGATCTGGCACCCAGGCCGCATGTTTGACACCCCTGACCTACGCAATGAATTGATTCTATTACTGCCCCCTAGTGACCAGATCTGGCGACACTGGCTTTGTCTCGTAATTAATCTATCAAATTAGTTGCATTATATAACACAGTAATCTCCCATTCAGTTTAGTTTACAGGAAGATACATAATGATGGACAAACTGCTCGTATTTGTCACGTTTGAACTTTAACCTTCAACTATCTTATCTGTGTGTTTTATTGTCTCACTTTGTAGTGTAGTAATGTATAACATGACCTAGATTTTCCACGGGGCTAATGTTCACGAGAAATAACAACAAAGTCATTTGGTAAGTAGGCTAACTGTGAAAAGGATGTCGACTGTAGACTGTGTAAAGAAGTGGACTAGGGCAGTGTGACGTCACCCATAGTGTTCGGCTCCAGTCAAATGAAGCTCAACGAAGCTAGCAGTTACAGGAGCGAATTTAGAGCCAAGTTCCATATTAGGAATATGAATTTATTTACTTAGACTTAGACAAATTTTATTGATCCACAAGGGTAGCTCACACATCACCATATAGTATAATAACAAAGAGTAAAAATATAAATGGTAATAATTAGTGCTGTCAGGCGTTTAAAAAAAAAAAATCTAATTAATTACAGGTTTTGTAATTAATTAATCTAATTAATCACATTTTAATCTCATGAGAGAGAGACTGAGAGAGACTGAGGCAACCCACTTTGAGATTGAGTTTGTCAGTTTTTCTGTGGTCACTTTGCTCAATCGTTTCCCAAATTCTGAGAGCGTGATTTGTTGGTTTGTTGGTTTGGTGGTTTGTTGGTTTGGTGGTTTGTTGGTTTGTTGGTTTGGTGGTTTGTTGGTTTGGTGGTTTGTTGAAGTGCGCTCAAGCTCGCTCTATCACCGGTAACGAAGGAACTTGTCCGGACGTGTTTATCGTTCAAATGATCCATCAGGCTGGAGCAGCTTCGGTGATCGGAAAATTCTTTTTGACAAAAGCTCCAAATCACCGCGTTCTTGTTGATCGTCCCGTCTTCGTTCTTTTTATAAATAAACTTGCCGTTCAAAGGCCCTGGCAGCGATTTGCTCGCCACACGCCAAATTTAAAATGCACACATTGAATTGCCACTCATAATTAATCGCGTTAATTTTATAAAGTGTTAATTTTTGGTGTAATTAATTAATCTAATTAATGCATTAAACTGACAGCCCTGATAATAACAAAGAGTAAAAAAATATAAATGGTAATAATACATTTTAAATAATCCCTAAGCTAAGATGGGTTTACTAAATTGACTGGCACTAAGTGCACTTTACTGCAACACTCACTTTACACTACTGTAACTTATTTTGTCTATAATGTACAGTGCCTATTTATGATGTTTTTTATCTTTATGCTTCTGTTTTATTTTTATACTTCTGTAGCCAGGAGTCCGTCAAAATGTCGTTTTGCTTGCATAATGACAATAAAGAATCTTGAATCTAAATAAGTCAACATAGTGAAATAAAAACCACAGGATCATGTAGAGCGAGTTAATATGAAAATTTTACGACCAAAATGAAGAGGCTCACAGCAGCAGTTACAGAGAGGGGTGATGGTTTTTCAATATAAAGTGAAGCGCCCCCCATGGTTTCATCCTGTTTGCGTGGTGGCTAGCGGGTCAGCTATAGCAGGTTAGCTATGTACATTTACCATCTGTGGTGTTAACACCAGGAAGGAACTGCTTTTGAATGAGACACGTTACACAGTCCATCAAATGCTGTTCTCCATGGAGATGTTAATGCTTTGTCTGGAATGTTTCACAGTAGGGCATTAAACCTTTCTATTTTCATGGAGCCCAAACCAGACCAAGGTCATGCTCTCTTCCACCTTGTGATGTGATATAGCGGTAATTTTCACCTTTAGTAGTTCGGTTTATTTTGTCTTTAAAGGAAAAGTAACGTTATTTTACAATCTGAGCCTTCTTTCGGTAATAAAACAAGTCGTTTGACTCACCCATAGCACGTTCGTGTCATTTGGAGCTGTTTGGTGAAAGTTATGTTATAGCGTATCCGTTAACATGAGTATTCGGGGCATTACTTTGCGGTCTCCAAATAACACAAACTTTAGCACTTTTCAAATCATAGAAGCCCGATGTCTTAATGTAAGATTTCGTTTGAAGCAAAAGTGGCCTGTAATCCGAGATTTATCCATAGTTTTCAGCTTTGCGTTTCATGTTTGGGTCCCGGGAGCTGATAGCAAAGTCCGCGCATGCGCACTGGCGTCCTCATCTACTCGAAACTATGGCTAAATCTCGGATTACAGGCCACTTTTGCTTCAAACAAAATCTTACATTAAGACTTCGGGCTTCTATGATTTGAAAAGTGCTAAAGTTTGTGTTATTTGGAGACCGCAAAGTAATGCCCCGAATACTCATGTTAACGGATACGCTACAACATAACTTTCCCCAAACAGCTCCAAATGACACGAACGTGCTATGGGTGAGTCAAACGACTTGTTTTATTACCGAAAGAAGGCTCAGATTGTAAAATAACGTTACTTTTCCTTTAAGCTAATCACTGTTCAGTAGCGTTGGCGGTGAAAATGGTTAGCGAAGTCTTACCTGGAACAGATAGTAGACTCCCCAGGCCAGGATGACAATGTAGTAGATGTTGAGCAGAGACACGATCACGATGGAGGCATAACCAATCCCTGTAGACACACAGAAAGGTAGAGTTAGCTTAGCTTAGCTTAGCATTAGCATAACTGAGGGACTCTTCACGCATTTTAGTTTCTCAGAAAAGTTTTAGGTCCAAACATTAGCCCACCGATTCAATGATAAATATAGACTTAGACAAACTTTACTGATCCACACATTATTTGGACACAGAAGCTCAAACATCACAATATAACAGTATAAAAACAAAGAGCAAAAACATAAATGTAATAATAAATTCAAAATAAGTAGCAGAAATAAAAGACTGGTACTGAATAAGGCATACTTATATCAGTAAAATAATTAATAAAAAATATTATTAATAATACTAATAATATACTAATACAACTATATCTCTAAGCTATATAACAAGAAGTCATAAGGAGAAACAGAGCAAAGATTAAATTATGATTAACACAACAGGATTACATAAGGGTGAGTTGTTGTACAGTTGTAGGGAGTATTATCTGTTACATAAGTATATGTATAATTTATATCACACATACTCAAACATCCGTACAGACTCAACACTGCTCTGTTTTGTAAATGTTGCCACTTCACATGAAAATAATACATATTTTTTCTTTATTTTTTTTTTTACATATTTGAGGAGCTCTTGAGGTAAAAAATAATTCCACTGTGTACTGTCTGCATTTTATTATAATAACCGTATTGTCTGATAATCAGGAAGTGTGCAATAGCCTGCTAGGTGTTGCAAAACTACACTCTGGTCTCTGAAAGCACTTATAAACTCATCATGGTTAATAATTAGTATGCTCTGAATGCATCAATTTGAAGTGAGGGGTAATTCTGGACCAATACAACCTCTTTAAAAGTTCTGTTTATGTTTTCGGTGCAGTAAAAGTCAGGTACAGCACCTTTAAAAACTAATTATTTTTGGCCACAGAGCTCACCAAAAACGTTCTAATAAAACATTTTTTTCCCCCCATGTCACACCTCTTTGATTCTAGGCTCTGTAAATATCTTGAGAGACTATTATTATTATTACTGCAAACCTCAGGCCATCACATAAAGTTGCAAACGCTGTATGAATTTTCACAGTTAAATAACGATGTGTGTCGGACTAAAATAAACAGTCACATGTCTTGCTGTGCACTTCTGTTTCACAAGTTCCTTTTCTGTTTTTCGACTTCCTGTTTGGTTTTATTATTAAAGTGACTGTGACTCATGGTGCGAACGTGAAGCACTTCAACTGAAACTGTAACGCACACCAGCGAGGACGTGAAGAGGTGCAAATGCAAAAAGCAGCTTCAAAAAGGAAATGCATACATCGCACACTCCAGTGGCAGATATCCAGAAAGTGACTTTGTGAGATAATTTTTGAGAATTTTTTTTTTTAATTAAATAAAACAAAATTATAATAATAAATTCAACCTTGCAAAGTTTTTTTTTTTTTTTTTTTTTTTTTTCTTGATCAAACATTAAAGATGCATTGTGTAACTTTTTGGTTGGGGGGTCTGTCGCCTGGTTGTTTCTATGGAAATGTCATTGCTCTGCTTACAATGTTCCACAGTATGACTTTAAACAGATCTACCTTACATTTATTCAATTACAGGTGGTTTTACAGCTCGAAAATATCTAGAAAAACAAGCATTTTGACTGTGGAGGTCTGTGGAGGTCGCCTCTCCACAGACCTGACCTGTAACTTGGTCTGGTTTGGTCTCCATGAAGATAGAATGGTTTAATGCCGTACTGTGAAGCATTCCAGACAAATCAATAACATGGAGACGAGCATTCGACACAATGCACCGTTAAGTTTGCCAGCTTCAAGATTTTGTTTTTGAGTAGAATTTTTTATCATTTTTGAAGTTTTTGTCAGGATTTTGTCAGTTAGTTTTAGTTTTAGTTGAAATACAAGAATGAGAACTTCGCACTGCGTTGGAGGAGAGGGAGCAGCCCCAGAACGTATGAGAAGAAAATAATTAATTGCACTAATTTTTATGCCTGATGAAGTCCTAGTGCCGAAACGTTGCATGTCCTAATAAATCTTACATTTTGCAAGTAAGACGGGGTGCGGGATTATTTTCTTCTCGTAAATTTTAGTTGAAATGAAAATGTCTTGTTATTTATGTATCCTGCTCATTTAGTTGAAGGTGCATTGTGTAACTTTTCTAGTGCAGGGTCATTGCTTTGTCTGGAATGTGCCACAGTTTCTAGGTATTTTTCTAGGTATATTTGAGCTCCATGAAGATCGAAAGGTTTAAAATCCCATACTGTGAAACATTCCAGACAAAGGAATAACACATCGACGGAGAAAAGCATTTGACGGACCTTGAAAAGTTACACAATGCACCTTTCAGACAGTTTTTAAGCAAGTATCGACACGTCAATACTATCTCTTTTAACCTTTTGATCATTTGTAACTGTCTGCTGATTAGTCATTTGTGTAGTTTAAAGTTTCCAAAGCAGCGTTCCTGTATCCTTGAGCGGTCGGTTGTTAATGTCGTTTATCTGAAATAGTTTGAAACAGCTTTAGTTCGTCTGACCTTGGGGCGGAGATAAAAACAAGGCCGGAGCTGTTGTGGTTCAAACTGACACGGACGACGATAACTGGAACAGAAAGAAACGGGCTGATGCGTTTCACTTGCTAACTAAAGCGCCGTGTAAAAATACCGCGCTTTCTGACAGTTTGTGGGACTTACAGCAAAGAAAATGTTGTGGAAGTCAAATAAGACGACGTTTGATTTGCGACGTGTAATCAAGTTATTAACGGCGCATTGTGTAACTTTTCTGTTGGAGGGTCCATTAAATGCTTTTCTCCATGGAGATGTTATTGCTTTGTCTGCTTTGATTCACAGTATGGCATTAAACTTTTGTATCGTCATGGAGACCAAACCAGACGAAGTTCCAGGTCAGATCTGTGGAGAGGCAACCCGGCGCGCAGTCAAAATGCTGTTTTTCTGGGTATTTTTGACCTATAAAAATATGTGTACCCTATTTTTCGGACTATAAGTCACACTTTTTTCATGGTTTGGGTGTTCCTGCGACTTATACTCCAGAGCAACTTATATATTAAACTTTTTACAAGCCTTGAGCGCCCTCTCGTGTAATGTAAACAAACTTAAAAGGACAACTGAGAAGACCGAACACAAATGGCCCCAAAAAGAAAATCATATTCTGCAGATTACAAGCTGCAAGTAGTGAAATATGCAGCCGAAAATGACAATCGAGCAGCAGAAAGAAAGTTTGCCGTGAGCGAGAAACAGGCTGTTGTTCTCTATTCTGTTGTTATTATTACTATTGCCTTTCAAATTGAAATACATGCCTTTCAAGATGAAATCCTGGTTCCTGGTCTCTGATTTTATAAAATAAATTTCCCCCAAAAAGTGCGACTTATAGTGCACGACTATATATGTTTTTTTCTTCTTCATTACGCATTTTTTGGTGACTTATACTCGGCTTATAGTCCGAAAAATACGGTAATTGAATAAATGTAAGGTAGATCTGTTTAATGTCATACTGTGGAACATTCCAGGCAGAGCAATGACATAATATCCATAGAAACAAGCAGGTGACGGACCCCAACCAAAAAAAATTAGATAGTGCACGTTCAACTCGTTTTAGATGAATATTCAGAGAGATTGCTAGATTACTCAAACATGCATAAGCGACATAATGTATAAAACCATTTCAGGCACCTTTTGATGAGGAAACATGGAAACATTATAACATGGTAGAAAGCTAAAAAAAAAACACTGGTTGTGTAAGATTGTACACGGAGAAAGGTAGAAGGTCAAACATGCCATGAAAATTGTTGTATTCTTTTCTGATACTCGCATGAAATGTTTTAATCGATGTAATATTTGGAAGAGTTCTAGTGTGTAGCTCCTTTTATAATGTTCCCTTTGAGTGGGCGGGTATTTATCACATTCTGTACGCACACTCGCATTATGGGGAAGTGTACTTTATGGGAACAAAAACCAGGTCCCTGTTGTGAAAACCCTTATTTTATCTAGGTTTGAGAGGGGAGTTAAAGAGGCTATTTTTGTCAAAAAGGAGAATCCCTCTTTGAACAGAAATGGTGGAGTCAGACATAATTTGTCTCCCATCTATAATTACATTCTTAAACCCAGATCAAACAAACAAAAGACACAATAGGGCTAGCCAGGTCAGGGCCAGAGGTGTGAAAAAACAGTCGTGTAGGGATGAATAGGTATGCTAATCTAGACGCCAGAGAAACAAAAGACAGAAACCAATAGGCGAGATATTTTCGGAAAGTAGTTAGCTTGTTAGCTCCTCCCGGCAGCGAGATATACTGTAAGCAAGTGTCTTACCAGCACTCTAACTAGAACTGACGAAGCCTCTTGGATGAGCGGCGAAACGTTTTTGACCAAACAAACTTTGTCCAGTTGACAAATTGAATTTCTTCTTTTATCATGGATTCTACCTGGGCGACTGAGGGACTCTTCACGCATCTTTTTATTCCGTGTTTAGACGAGCCTTTTCGGGAGGAAATCTGCGTGCATACGGTGACGCAAAAGTGTGTGGAATTGGATTGGGTATGCATGCCAGGTGGCTAGGTGGCGCTGTGATACATTATCACCATGTCCGCGCACATGCGTAGAATCTTCCTTCTTCTCATCTGCGCCGCGAAAAGCAAAACAAAACATGGCTACCATTTGCAAAAAAAAAAAAAAAATTGTGTGGTCAGATGAAGTTCAACTATTGCTTCAGACCACGTTAGACGACAAAGCAACGAAGGCGCAACAAGGTCCTGCCAAACAAAGTGCACTGATATATGGACCGATGTGACGTAAACGCGTACGCGACGTCAGCAGATTTGACCAGAGTTTTGCGTCTTGGGCAGTGTAGACGAAAACGCTACGGCGGAGCGTATTCAAGTTTTCCACTTTGGAGGGCGGGTTCAGTTTTTGGTGTTTTTAAGCCCCCAAAACGCCATCATCGTCTAAACGAAAAGCCCTTCCGATAAAATATTTTATCGTTTTTACCCGTAAGCGTTCTCGTGTAAACAGGCCCTAAATGTTGTTTCCTCATCACAAACAGACCTGGAGTTGTGTTTTGCTTCTTTCACACACGTTTAACACATAAACTCTGCGTATTTAGTTGAGTTCTTCTTTCAAACTGAAACCACTCTGTTCCACATTGTGATGTCATGTGGAAAAACAAGAAGTGCTCCACTTTGTTTTTAAACCCCACACACATTCACTAGACAACAAAACACAAAGAAAACACTAGAAACAAAACACAGCTCCAGATATGTTTTGGATGAAATGACATTATAACACGGCTTAAAACTCACAAGAGTTTTGGTGGAGGATCTGTCAACAGCATCTCTTCATGGATATGTTGCCTGGAATGTTCCACAGTATGGCATTCCACTTACAGTGCCGTGAAAAAGTATTTGCCCCCTTCCTGATTTCTGTGTTTTTTGCATATTTATCACTCAAAACATTGTCAGATCATCAAACCAATTTTAATATCACACAGAAACAACCCAAGGAAAGACAAAATTCAGTTTTTGAATGATGATTCCATTTATTAGTGCACAAAAAAAATCTAAACCTATCTGGCCCTATGTGAAAAAGTAATTGCCCCCTTAATCTAATAGCCAGTTGAGCCTCCTTTGACAGCAATAACTGTAACCAAACGTTTGCGATAATTGGTGATGAGTCTTTCACACCGCTGGGGAGGGATTTTGGCCCACTCTTCTATGCAGAATTGTTTCAATTCTGCCATATTGGAGGGTTTTCTTGTATGAACTGCCCGTTTAAGGTCACACCACAGCATCTCAATCGGATTTAAATCCGGACTTTGACTTGGCCACTCCAAAACCTTAATTTTGTTTTCTTTGAGCCATTCAGAGGTGGACTTGCTGGTGTGTTTTGGATCATTGTCCTGTTGCATGATCCAAGAGCGCTTGAGTTTGAGGGCACGAACTGATGGCCGGACATTCTCCTTCAGGATCTTCTGGTAAACAGCAGAATTCATTTTTCCGTCAATCACAGCAAGTTGTCCTGGTCCTGAGGCAGCAAAGCAGGCCCAGACCATCACACTGCCACCACCATGCTTTACTGTGGGCACCATGTTCTTTTTATCAAATGCTGTGCCATTTTTACGCCAGATGAAACGGGCTGCAGACCTTCCAAAAAGTTCAATTTTAGACTCATCGGTCCACAAAATGTTTCTCCAAAAGTCTTGAGGGTCATCAAGGTGCTTTTTGGCAAAGGTGAGACGAGCCTTTGTGTTCTTTTGTGAAAGCAGTGGTTTTCTCCTGGGAACTCTTCCATGGATGCCATTTTTGGCCAGTGTTTTTCTAATGGTGGAGTCATGAACACTGACCTTAACTGAGGCCAACGAGGCCTGTAGTTCTTTCGATGTGCGTCTAGGTTCTTTTGTGACTTCCTGAATGAGCCGTCGTCGCACTCTTGGAGTAATCTTAGTTGGTCGACCACTCCTGGGAAGGGTTGCAACTGTTCCCAGTTTCCTCCATTTTTGAATAATGGCTCTGACAGTGGTTCGCTGGAGCCCCAGAGCTTTGGGAATGGCTTTGTAACCTTTTCCTGAATTATAGACTTCTATCACTTTTTTTCTCATTTGTTCTTGAATTTCTTTGGATCGTGGCATGATGTGTTTGTTCTTGAGATGTTGTAGCCAACTTCACTTTGTTTGACAGGAACTATTTAAGTGATTTCTTGATTCAACACAGGTGGTGACAATCAGGTGTGGGTGTGGCATGTAGAACTGAACTAAGTTTTCTCAAAACTGTGGTTAGTCACAGTTAGTTTGTGATTTAACAAGGGGGGGCAATTACTTTTTCACATAGGGCCAGATAGGTTTAGATTTTTTTTGTGCACTAATAAATGGAATCATCATTCAAAAACTGAATTTTGTCTTTCCTTGGGTTGTTTCTGTGTGATATTAAAATTGGTTTGATGATCTGACAATGTTTTGAGTGATAAATATGCAAAAAACACAGAAATCAGGAAGGGGGCAAATACTTTTTCACGGCACTGTATTTACAACTACAAAGACAGCAGGTAACATTCAAATTAAAGTTTTCTTCTTCCCACTCCTTGTTGGGCAAATGTTTCTTTTTTTGTGATTTTTTTGTTTTGTTATTTCTGTTTTTGACTTTTGTTTTTCATTTTTAAAAGAATGTAAATTGCTTACTTGCCCAACATAAATAAATAAAATAAATATCATAGGGTTACCAAGTTACATGTCAGATTTGTATGAATGCGAGTTTTTATGTCAATAAAAACCCACGTTATTGAGTAAATGCAGCATCTTCCACCTGTGAAATACTCTACTTACACCTTATTTAATCCTACCTGTACCTTTGTATTTTATTATATTTTATTACATATTTTTATTATATTTTACTTTTTTCTTTGCTATTAGTACTTGTGACTATCTTAGCAAGTCAACGGTACCTCTGATCCTAAGCATTTCATTGCATTGTTGACCTTGTGTTGCTCCATATGACAAATAAACAATCTGGAAATCTTGAATCTTGAAAATGGATATGTTTAATGCCACACTGGGACATTCCAGACAAAGCAACAACATCTCCATGGAGACGAGCAGATGGTGGAAAGATCCCTAGTGTGTCTTTAATGTTCAGATCACAGTCTCAAGGAAATGAATGGAAGTCAGTGTAATAACGTCCCAAACACGGCGAATACCCAGCATGCATTCGTGTGTGTGTGTGTTTGGGTGGGTCATGTGACTGCAGCGAGTCGGCTGATTGGAGCTGGTCAAACAAACAGAACAGTGTCCTCCATGATGTCACCGCGCTGACCCCAGGTGACCTCATAATGTTTACATCCGTCCATAACGCCGAGACGAGTGGGCAGCAGCCGCTTAACGTACGCGGGACTATTTGGAGCACGTTAAAGGGCCTATAACACGCCACTTTTACTTTTTACGAGCTTTTAAAGAGGGGGTATTACGCAAAGTAGACCGTGTTATAATGTCCCCTCATCCAAAACACGCCGACATGCCTTTTAAATGTCATCCATGCATGTTCGAGTAATCTAGCGATCTCTCCTGGAGCCTATTCAAACCCACTTTACGGTTAGCTGTACGATTCTGTTCAAGGCTCCGCCCACAAACCTACGACCCTCACGCTCCCAAACGATAATTCTCCAAAAATATACAAAAACGTGATACAAAACTACGACTACGACTTGACAACTACGCTGGGTCCGCCACCTGCATGTTCTTGCTTTGTCTGTAATGTTTCACAGTATGGCATTAAACGTAAACGGAGATACCAAGCCAAGTTACAGGTTAGATCTATGTAGAGGCAACCCTGCGGACAATGCAAATGTTTGTAAGATATTTTTTACTAATGAATAGTACGTTTAATGGCAAAATGCATAAAGCTCCTTATGCAAAACAATAACATCTCCATGGCGACAAGCAGCAAACCCCAACACCAGAAAAAGTTACACAGTGTATCTTTAAGGCACCCTACAGGAATAAAAATATCCTATATTTATCCCTGAAGGGAAATTATTTATTTGCATTTGACCCATCCTTCAGGAGCTACTACTACTACTACTACTACTACTACTACTACTGCTACTGCTACTACTACTACTACTACTGCTACTACTACTACTGCTACTGCTACTACTACTACTACTACTGCTACTACTACTACTACTACTACTACTACTGCTACTACTACTACTGCTATTACTACTGCTACTACTGCTGCTACTACTACAACTGCTACTACTACAGCTGCTACTACTACTGCTACTACTACTACTACTGCTACTACTACTACTGCTATTACTACTACTGATACTGCTACTACTACTACTACTACTACTACTGCTATTACTACTACTACTACTGCTACTGCTACTACTTCTACTACTACTACTACTGCTACTACTTCTACTACTTCTACTACTACTACTACTACTACTGCTACTGCTACTACTACTACTACTACTGCTACTACTACTGCTACTGCTACTACTACTACTGCTACTGCTACTGCTACTACTACTACTACTACTGCTACTACTACTACTACTACTACTACTACTACTGCTACTACTGCTGCTACTACTACAACTGCTACTACTACAGCTGCTACTACTGCTACTACTACTACTACTGCTACTACTACTACTGCTATTACTACTACTGATACTGATACTGCTACTACTACTACTACCACCTTCTACCGAGGCACCATTGAGAGCGTCCTGACCAGCTGCATCACTGTGTGGTACGGGAGCTGCACTGAACAGAACAGGAAAGCCCTGCAGCGCATAGTGAATGCAGCTGGGAGGATCGCTGGTGTCTCTCTCCCCTCCCTCCTAGACATTTTTAACACCCGGCTCACCCGCAGAGCGTCCAGCATTGTGGGTGACCCGAGCCACCCCTCACATAGCCTGTTCAGCCTCCTGCCCTCGGGGAGAAGGTACCGGAGTCTCCGGGCCCACTCCACCAGGCTTTCAAACAGCTTCATCCACCAGGCTGTCAGGAGGCTGAACTCACACCCGAACTCACACCTTACCCATCTCCCACCCCCCACCCCCCATATTGGCATAACCTGTATTCCATAAAAGACATATCACTCTAGACACTTTAAAAAACTGCTGCTAAGGACGACTGTTGCACTGTTGCACATTTACATTACTACTGGATTTTACTCCTGTTGCACTGTTGTTTACTACTGTTATGGCACACTTACATTTACTACTGGAATTTTTAGTACTGTTGTTTACTCCTGTTATTGATTTTTACCCCCGTTGCACTGCTGTTTACTACTGTTATTGCACATTTACTACTGGAATTTTTAGTACTGTTGTTTACTCCTGTTGCACTAGAATTACTACTGTTGCACATTTATTTTTATTTATCTTAACTCCAATGCACATTCTACTGCACATGACCAATTCACTGCTGTATCTTCCATTGCACATTTTGATGCACACTGCACACTTTGGAAATCTGTATATAGTATAGTTTATTTATTATGTTGCACTGTTTAAGATTTTAGACCGTAGACTTTAGTTTTAACTTAGATCTCTGTCTTAGATAGTTTTTGTTGTGTTTTGTCTTCATATTGTATTTTGTACACTGTCTTTTTGCACTACCTGGCCAGAGAGAAACGAAATTTCGATTCACTGTATGTTGAACACATATGGCAGAATTGACAATAAAGCTGACTTTGAACTTTGAACTACTACTACTACTGCTATTACTACTACTGCTACTGCTACTACTACTACTACTACTACTACTACTACTACTACTACTACTACTACTACTACTACTACTACTACTATTATCTATCTTCATGTAGACCAAACTAGACCAGGTTACAGGTCAGATCTGTGGAGAGGCGACCCCGCTCACAGTTAGAATGTTTTTCTGGGTATTTTTTTTTAACTATAAAACGACCTGTAATTGAATAAATATAAGGCAGATCTATTTAATGCCATACTGTGGAACATTCCAGGAAGAGCAAAGACATTTCCATAGAAACAAGCAGGTGACGGACCCTCCACCAAAAAGTTACACAGTGCACCTTTAAATAAGATTAAATTTTACTGAAACCTAAGAATAGATGTACATGTTTTTTTTCTTTTTTGTTTTGTTTTTAATCGTATAATTATTTTAACAGCTTTTTGGAAATGTCTTTTAAATAAAATCGTGCTATAAATACAAGTGGTTTTGCATATTTCCCGTCAGTCGTGCTTTTCCATCGCAGCTGTATTCCTACTCCAAACACTGTACTCTCTTTATAACGTCTGGATATTCCTTATAAGGACGTGTTCTCTGACAGGAAAACTTCATTTTGGCTGTTGCTAGGAAACCAAACCAACCTCCTCGATTCCGCTGGCCTTAGCGACGGAGACACACAAAAAAAGGTGTGGAAACGCAGTCTAAAAAGGTCACAGGAGTTAGCGTGCTTTATTGGATTCTCTTATTACATTCAAATCGAGCACGCTGTTTAACTATGCAGGTGGTGTCAATTCCCCGAGACGCACTGAGCCTCATTTACAAGGGGATGCTGCTAGCTAGCGCCGCTCCCTGTGATTTGTTGCTGTGCTGTTGCCAATGGCGACGGTGATTGGTTTGGGACATCGTGTACAATGTCGTTTGGAGTCAAGTCCTTAAGGCTGCAATCACACGGGTCCTGTTTTGGTCCTGGTTTAATACTAAATAAGTCCTGATGTAGACTTGGTTTTGGTCCTGTTCTATTCCTGGTTTAGTCCCAGTTTAGTCCTGGTTTAGTCCTGGTTTAATACTAGATTAGTCCTGATGTAGACTTGGTTTTGGTCCTCTTCTAGTCCTGGTTTAGTCCCGGTTTAGTCCTGGTTTAGTCCTGGTTTAATACTAGATTAGTCCTGATGTAGACTTGGTTTTGGTCCTCTTCTAGTCCTGGTTTAGTCCCGGTTTAGTCTTGGTTTAATCCTGGTTTAGTCCTGGTTTAGGCCTGGTTTGATTCTCAATTAGTCCTGATGTAGACTTGGTTTTGGTCCTGTTCTAGTCCTAGTTTAGTCCTGGTTTAGTCTTGGTTTAGTCCTGGTTTAGTCCCGGTTTAGTCTTGATTTAGTCCTGGTTTGATTTTTTTATTTTCCAAAAAGCTGTTAAAATAATTATACGGGAAGAAAAAAAAGAAAAAGAAAAAAAAATTACATCTATTCTTAGGTTTCAGTAAAATGAAATCCTGATGTAGATTTGGTTTTGGTCCTCTTCTAGTCCTGGTTTAGTCCTGGTTTAGTCCTGGTTTAGTCTTGATTTAGAGCTGGTTTGATTCTCGATTAATCCTGATGTAGACTTAGTTTTGGTCCTTTTGTAATCCTGGTTTAATTCTAGATTAGCCCTGACATAGACTTGGTTTTGGTTCTGTTCTAGCCTTGGTTTAATCCTGGTTTAGTCCTGGTTAAGTCCTGGTTTAGTCCTGGTTTGATTCTTCATTAGTCCTGATATAAACTTGTTTTTGGTCCTGTTCTAGTCCTGGTTTAGTCCTGGTTTGATTCTTCATTAGTGCTGATGTAGAGTTGGCTTTGGTCTTGTTCTAGTCCAGTTATTTCTGGTTTAGTCCTGGTTTGATTCTCGATTAGTCCTGATGTAAACTTATTTTTGGTTCTGTTCTAGTCCTGGTTTAGTCCTGGTTTGATTCTCGATTAGTCCTGATGTAGACTTGGTTTGGGTCCTGTTCTAGTCTTGGTTTAATCCTGGTTTAGTCCTGTTCTAGTCCTGGTTTATTCCTAGTTTACTCCTGGTTTGCTTCATGATTAGTCTTGATGTAGACTTGGTTTGAGTCTTGGTTTAATCCTGGTTTAGTCCTGTTCTAGTCCTGGTTTAGTTCTGGTTATGAGCTTTATGCATTGTGCTGTTATTAGCAGTATATTTATTAGCGGTCTTTTTGAAAAAAAAAAAAAGGCTGAGCTGAATAGAAGACAGATGAAAGTTTGGTGTCTAAAGGTCATTCTTGTTATTTAGTATTTGTGTAACGTGGAACTCGTGACATGCCGATGTAATCAAATTAATCAATTAAAGAGGAGATGTCCAAGATGTTAAGAAAATATTAAAACTGATGCAGATACACACAATAGTTGCATTTAAAAAACATCTATTACTCTATTTTCCTCACCCTTATCCTCAACAGTTCTTAAACAGTAAACACTCTGTTCCACCTTGTGATGTCATGTAGTATACAGGAAGTGCTCCACTGCGTTTTTAAACTCCACACACCTTCACTAGAATCATATGGATAGTTTCAGCTCTGGAACTGCCGACCTCTACTGAACTAAAGCTCAAATGTCGCTGCTAACTACTGAAAACTACTGATTCATGACATCACAAGGTGGAACAGAGCATTTTGAGTTTAGAGATGACTAATAAACCAGGATTACTCAAACATGAATGAAACAAAACACAACTCCAGACGTGTTTTTGATGAGGCAACAACATTATAACATTAAAAAAAGCTCACAGGAGTTAATTTTGTGTAATATAGGACGTTTAAGAGTTACATTGTTGGTTTTCGGCTTTGTGTAAGTCTACATTCTCATATAGTCCATCGTAGCGCATTGAAAGTGTATCTACTCATTCAAAATCCCACACAATTCTTTACAACTGGCCTATAATTATTCTTGAATGGGTCTAAATTGCCTTGTGTTTAACCTAGCATCGCGGCACTAGCATATCCTCCCCCCGCGCTCTCCAAATAAGGCTAATGGATTCACTACTATGTTTCTAGTCTCACTTCGTTGTGTAATATTCATAAACCAGCATGCATATCCAGCTAATGTATGTTTCACTGTTTCCTATATGTGTATCTATGGAAGAGTTAAGTGAATAATTTACAAATGATGTCATAATTCTGGATTTCCTCATAGACAGCCATGTTAAATTATTGGAAAACGTCACTGCATAATTTACAGCTACTCTTGATTATTATAGCCATAGTTTCGAGTAGATGAGGACACCAGTGCGCATGTGCGGAGTGTGCTCTCAGCTCCCGGGACCCAAACATGGAACGCAAAGCTGTAAACTATGGATAAATCTTGGATTACAGGCCACTTTTGATTCAAACGAAATCGTAGACTAAAGATATCAAGCTTCTATGATTTGAAAAGTGCTAAAGTTTGTGTTATTTGGAGCCCGCACAGTGCATATTACATGCTCGGGGAATGCCGCGAGCTATGGCTATAAGTCGCGCTAGGCTAACGGCGTTAGCCTAACGTTAATCTAAAACATCTCTGGAAGTGCTCCATATGACACCAAAGTGCTATGGGTGAGTAAAACAACTTGTTTTATTACCGAAATAAGGCTCAAATTGAAAAAAACGTTACTTTTCCTTTAAAGGGATATGCCACCCCCAGGGCAAATTTGGGCATCTCCCCACAGTCCAGAGACTAAAATAAGTGGTGGAAAGCGTTTTCCTGCTCACCCAGCCATTGTCCGAGTCTGTCAGCACTGACCGCCGCGGTATCTGCAGCTACTCCGCCTTAGACTGGAGTCTAACGTCGCCAGAGAAAGATTTCGGCCAAAAGGAATTAATTTGCTCGATGCGTTTCCCAATTACTTTATGTGTAGTGCGCATTCATATCGAGTGCAAATAAATGTGCAAATCAACACGGAGAGCTTGCCTTAGTCATTTTGGGTGGGAACTATTTTCCAGTGCGGAAGAATACAGTCGAATCACGCACCACGTTGTGCAACAGGGGAACTCCCTTCCCGGTGCGTAACTGGGATTCCCCTGGCAGCGTGCTGCGTGATTCGACTGTATTCTTCCGCACTGGAAAATAGTTCCCACCCAAAATGACCAAGGCAAGCTCTCCGTGTTGATTTGCACATTTATTTGCACTCGATATGAATGCGCACTACACAGAAAGTAATTGGGAAACGCATCGAGCAAATAAATTCCTTTTGGCCGAAATCTTTCTCTGGCGACGTTAGACTCCAGTCTAAGGCGGAGGAGCTGCAGATACCGCGGCGGTCAGTGGCGACAGACTCGGACAATGGCTGGGTGAGCAGGAAAACGCTTTCCACCACTTATTTTAGTCTCTGGACTGTGGGGCGATGCCCAAATTTGCCCTGGGGGTGGCATATCCCTTTAAGGACAGCTCCCAGTGCTCTGCCTGAAGTGTGACAGAACTGTTATTTGTTTTTCAAAGCAAGGTATTTATAGTACTGACAAATATCGGTCGTTAATATCGGCCCAGTTTTAAATATCGAGCCGATACCGATATGTTTAAAATGCGATATCGGCCGATACCAATGTTAATGCTGATATATCATGCATCTCTATGTGATAGTTTCAAAGTAATTTCATTGTAGTTAGCGCCCCCTTCAGGCAGGTATAGGCAGTGTCCACCAGCGTCTGACCAGAACTGAAGAAGCAGCTTGGAGGAGCTGCGAAACGTATTTGACCAAATAAACTTTTGTCCAATTGACAAATTGAATTCCTCCTTTGCCAGACAATAATAAGGTTTATAATAATTAGAGGCAGACAGCACAAAACAGACTTCAAGGTGGTTAATTGGGTGGTCAGCAACAGTACTGCTTTATTCAATTAAAGGTGTTTATTTAATTTTTGTTGCTCAAATATACACTGGAAAATATATTTTAACTACTGCTTCTTGGATGGTCAACAACAGTACTTAATTAAAAATGTAGTCTTGCTAATTAAAAGCATGTTGTTTGTTTTCATTTTGGTTGTGTTTGTTGTATTGAAAAATATCTTTAATAATTAAATGAGCAGGCTTCCATCACCACAAACCTGACTGATCTGTCTTGAGATCTGTCAGCTGATCTGCTTGTTTCCATGGAGATGCTGTTCCTCTGATTATAATCTTTCAAAGTATGGCATAAAATGTATCTGTCTCCATGGACAATGTTCCGAAGGTTTTAACTTTATGTTTCCATGGAATAATACTAGATTAGCTGTGATGTAGACCTGGTTTTGGTCCTATTCTAGTCCTGGTTTAGTCCCGGTTTAGTCCTGGTTTAGTCATGGTTTGATTCTCAATTAGTCCTGATGTAGACTTGGTTTTGGTCCTTTTCTAGTCCTGGTTTGATTCTTGATTAGCCCTGATAGACTTGATTTTTGGTCTGGTCTAGTCTTGGTTTAGTCCTGGTTAAGTCCTGGTTTAGTCCTGGTTTGATTGTCAATTAGTCCTGATGTAGATTTAGTTTTGGTCCTGTTCCAGTCCTGATTTAGTCCTGATTTAGTCCTGGTTTAGTCCTGGTTTGATTCTCAATTAGTCCTGATGTAGACTTGATTTTTGGTCTGGTCTAGTCTTGGTTTAGTCCTGGTTTACTCCTGGTTAAGTCCTGGTTTAGTCCTGGTTTAGCGATGGTTTGATTCTCAATTAGCCCTGATGTAAACTTGGTTTTGGTCCTGTTCTAGTCCTGATTAAGTCCTGATTTAGTCCTGGTTTAGTCCTGGTTTGTTTCTCAATTAGTCCTGATGTAGACTTGTTCTAGTCCTGGTTTAGGTCTTGGTTTAGTCCTGGTTTGCTCCTCGATTAGTCCTGATGTAAACTTGGTTTGGGTCCTGTTCTAGTCCTGGTTTAGTCCCAGTTTAGTCTGTAGAGTCTTTAGATTATAATCTTGGCATAAAATGTATCTATCTCCATGGACAATGTTCCAAAGTATGGTTTTAACTTTCTGTTTCCATGGAATCATACAAGTGACGTGCCTCCTCCAAAAAGTCCCGTATTGTACCTTTAAATGAAAGAGTTGAGATCTGGATTTGACCCTGTTCAAGATTTGAGCACTGACAAAATGAAGGGAATAGATTCATCAGATTATAGATTATGTATTTTCTAGATTCATTTATTTATATTTAAAATGCATTATCGTACAAAATCAATACATAAATATACAAATGAGTTACCAAAATAAAACAGCATTCCTAGAAACGTTATCATCATTATTTATTAATCAGTTAATATCTGAATCTGTATGTCTGCCAAATCAATCGTCATAAAAGTATAGGATGACTTGGAGAGACGTGATTGGCTGAGAGAAGTGGAGACATCTGACGAGGCTTTTGTGACTCATAAAAAAAAAAAAGAAAGAAATGTTTAACCTGGTGAATAATTTATGGAAATATGTCTTGGATTATACACTTAGTCCAGGTTTAGTTCTGATTTAGACTGAATTTCATTTTAGTCCTGTCACAATATTTACTATATTGACAAAATACAGTGGTACCTCACCTTACGAAATTAATTTGTTCCAGAAGTGGTTTCGTAACGTGAATTTTTCGTAAGTTGAGTAGCTATTTCAATGGAAAAGGCCTGATTTGTTCCAAGGCCCCGTTCCAAGTTTTTTTTTATAGTGTAACTTTTTTTTATAGTGTAACACTGTGTTCTGTGTCCTGATTGGCTAAGAGACTGTAGACCCAGGACTAAACGTGGAATAAACCAGGTCTAAACAAGGTCTATACCTGGACTGGACCAGGACTAAATCTGGACTAAACCAGGACTGGACACCAGGATTAAAGCGCCGCGTGCAGGTCTATTTCCTGGTTTCGGGCTAGCTCTGCTATAAGCAGCAGCACCGGTGTACCTCACGAGTCACGGCTGAGGCGAGCAGTGACTGCGTGCGTGGGGGGAAGGGGGAGGGCAGAGAAGTGTGCGCGCGGACACGTGTGTGAGATTGCGCAGCATGACCCGGCGCAGGGCTGCGAGCACGAGACCCGTGCTCAAACCGAGCCTCCTCTAGACCAGGTCTAAACCAGGTCTAAACCAGGATTAAACCACCGTGTGCGGGTCTATTTCCTGGTTTCGTGCTAGCTCTGCCGGTGTACCTCACGAGTCACGGCTGAGGCGAGCAGCAAGGAGGGGATGTGCCTCCCCTCCGGACCGCACGCAGTCCGAGCGCATGAATGAACGCATGCAAGAGTGCAAGGTGGTTTAATCCTGGTTTAGACCTGGTTTAGACCTGGTCTAGAGGAGGCACGGTTTGAGCACGGGTCTCGTGCTCGCAGCCACGCGCCGGGTCATGCTGCGCTATCACACACGTGTCCGCCCTCCCCCTTCCCCCCACGCTTCACTAGTAATACATTTTGTTGAAAATCTATGAAAGTTTGAGTGTTTAAACGAGAGACAAATGTGAGAAAAGTTTAAATCCAGTCTGAGAAAAGCGTATAATGTGTGTGGCTGAGCGCGCATTTGAATTTTTGAGATTTCGCATTTCGTAACTTGAATTTTCTTTCGTATCTAGAGACCAAAATTTAACGTGAAGGCGTTTCGTAACTTGGAATTTTCGTTTGTTGGGTCTTTCGTAAGGTGAGGTACCACTGTACGATCAATTTCTTCGGGGTCAATATTTATTCTGTATAAATCCTGTGTTAGTACTTTTCCCAAATACTTTTTTACTTTTATTTAAAGGTGCATTGTGTAACTTTTCTGGTGGAGGGTGCATCAAATGCTTTTCTCCATGGCGATATTATTGCTTCTTCTGGAATGTTTCACAGTAGAGGTGGGCGGTATTACCAAAAATTGATATCACTGTATTTTTCAAAATGATATCGGTGTCACGGTATTTGACTGTATTTTTTTTTCATGTACTAAGTGGTACCGTGTCTTTGGCGAAGTGGACAGTAACAGTGTTGGTGATATCGTTCCACCGCTTGCTTTTCTTGTTGTAGGCAGTCCCCTTCGCAAACGCGTCTTTGAGTGACGTCTGAGTGGCGTTTTGTGTCGCGGCGCCGACTTGAACGTTCCCTGCAGACGTGGAAGAGGATGCAGGTCTTAGTTTCGTGCATTCTTCATATTCCAGGACGCGTTTGTGACGGAGGTGATGAAGCAGATCGCTCGTGTCTTTGACATGACTTTAGCCCGACAATATTTACAGAATACGGTTATTTGATCAGCATCAGATTTTTTAAAGCCGAAGTTCTTCCGCACGACTGACACGGCTCCTCTTTTCGGCTCTCCTGTAACATTTTCTCCGTCCATGTTGTTCACCGCTCGACACACACTGAGCTTCCACCGCTCTCACGCCACTGCAAAACAGTCCCCTTCTCAAAACAATGTCCCGCGACACCACGTTCCGCCGCTCTGTGTTCCCGACATTTTGTACGCACAAACTCACTGATATTGGGATATATGAAAAATCCATATCCATCCATCCATTTTCTTGGACCCAGATCACAAAGCACCAGCCCCCCATGGATCCTCCTGCGGGTGGTGGGAGGACGGCCCCACGTTGCTTGACGCAACCGGCCTTGATGTACTTCTGTCATGGGGGCTACCGTAGACACCGGGGGCGAGGTGTTGCCCAAGGATACAACGGCAGCGCTCATCTGTCGGAGCTGGAATTGAGCCGCCAACCCGCAGGTCAGTGGATCTGACCGTTCAACCAATGATGTTATGTCAAGAGCGGGATTCAAACCGCCAACCTTTGGATCAGTGGAAGAACGCTCTACCAACTGAGCAACTGCCACCCCCCCCCCAAAAAAAAAAAATCTATATTTAAGAAAAAAAAAAAAAAACATCATTATTCGGTATGAAGCCAGCCCTATTTCACAGTGTGGCATTAAACCTTTCTATCTTCATGGAGAACAAATCTGACCAAGTTACAGGTCAGATCTGTGGAGAGGCGACCCCACTCACAGTCAGAATGCCTGTTTTTCTAGGTATTTTTGAGCTATAAAACCACCTGTAATTGAATAAATGTAAGGTAGAGCTGTTTAATGTCATACTTTGGAACATTCCAGGCAGAGCAAAGACATCGTGCAGCTTTAAGCGTTTTCTTAGACCGCACTTCTACTATTAAAATTACTTCTAAAATTACTCTAACTTATGATTTTTAGCAACTCTACCGCTGCTAACTCTACGACAGATACGTGTCATTTGAAGCAGGTTTCACAGTTTATAACCAAGGCAAATTCACCACAACAGTAGCTGCGAGGGCTTTTAGCAGGTCAGATTTCACGAAACGGAATATTAAATCGGCTTTACAGCGATAAAAACACTAATGAATACAGTGAATGTCCAAAGACCAAACAAACCACAATATTCACACACAAACACACACACATACAGTATGCGGTCAGTATTTGAGCCAGTGCAGAGGCGTTACATCATTGCTATTAATACCTTTCAGCTGCTGTCATCAACATTCCCTGGGGAGTGACGCTAACTGGGGCCACTGCTCTGTCTGACTTTAATTTGAGCTGTGAGTCCCTTTCAAGTAGCTTTGACACAAACTCAAGCTCAGTTATTCATTCTCACCTTTAACAAACATCTGAACTTATCAAGGTGTGTCGCTATTGTGCTCAGATGGTGTATGAAACTTGACCAAGCTTTTCAGAAAGACCATTAAAAGGAGATGTTTGGAGATATTTTGGGAGATGTTTTTGGATTTGTTTGGAGAAGTTTTTGGTGTTGTTTGGAGATGTTCTTGGAATTGTTTGGAGATGTTTTTGAAGTTGTTTGGAGATGTTTCTGGAGATGTTTTGGAGATGTTTAGAGGTGTTCTGAGATGTTTGGAGATGGTTATAGACTTACCGGTGAAAATGGGGCAGAGCTTCTCCCAGCAGGTGATACCCCCCTCGGAGGTGAACTGTCCCAGGGCCACCTCCAAGAAGAAGACCGGCAGACCTCCACCAAACAGGAAGATGAAGTAGGGGATGAGGAATGCACCTGTCAGGGCAGGAGGCACGGGTTAGACTGAGGAGCAAGTGGTAAAAGTGTCCTGCTAGCATGTCAGCTGTTGTTATTATTATTTTAGGATGCTCTGAATGCATGAGGTAAGTGAGGAATGACCTTGGACCACTGCAAACTGTTTAAAATGAATTAGCTCTGTCTTTCAAGTTTTAAGTCTGTAAAAATCAGGTACATGGCCTTTAATTAATAACCATTGTTTGTGTATAATGAGTTTTATGGACTGATGTGTAAAATTGCAATTGTCATTAAAATTTGTCAGTTTAATTAGCAAACCCCCATACATAAGAAAAACATAAAACCATCAGCATCAGCCTCTCACTGTGAGACACCAAAACAAACCACCTCTCTACACGTTCTCCATGCCAGTTCCTTGTACCCGTTGAGGGTCTTACCTCCGCCGTTCTTGTAGCAGAGGTAGGGGAAGCGCCACACGTTGCCTAAGCCCACGAAGCCCCCGGCCACAGACAGGACAAAGTCCAGTTTGCTGGCCCATTTCTCCCTCTGGGGGTGCTTCCCCTCAGCCTCATCCTCGGGCCTGGTGCCTGGGCTCTTCCCTGGAGACGGCTTCAGCGTGTCCTTGTGGAAGTCCTTCAGGCACTGCAGCTTCTCCTTCTGAGACATTCTGAGGGGGGCACAAGGAGACATGTTTCTATTAAGTTTCAACTGAGTTTTATAAAGAGAGGGTATTACACCGGGGTTTTGACAGCGAACACAAAACATATTCAGCTCGCCATGTTTGGTTTGAAAATCCTGTAGTTGCCAAAGTAGGGCACACTCACACTACCATGCCGGGCTCAAGCACGATTGTTGTGTGTTCTATGGTCCACACTCACACCTGCACAACCGAGCTGCTGTGATGCTGCGATACTCGCTCCTCCCTGAGCTTATGGATATAATAACAGAGCGGAGGAGTGAGAACAGCCGGAGACAACAGGCTGCAAACTTCTGTCACCGTCCACAGTCCGTATTACTGAAGGTAAACACGGATTCACTGTGTGTTTCAGAGTTCTGTGTTGTGAGTTTTTTCACATCTGCGCACACACCGGGCTCGTATAGTAAAGTCTTGTGAGATTCATCACATCTTTTTTGGCTTTGAGAAAGCCTTTTTTGACATTTTATGTGCATTACTATTGTCAGAAATATTCCACAGTATGGTATTAAACTTGTTTATCACCATGGAAACAAACATGCAAAGTTACATGTCAAATCTGTGAAGAGGCGACCCCTCTCACAGTAAGAATACAAACTCTCCACCAAAAATGATTAGGTGTTAAAACTTTGCAATTTTCTTCACTATTTACAGTGGATGGCCATGGTTTAAGCCCCAGTTTAGTCCTTTTTAGTCCTGGTTTAGTCCTGGTTTGGTGCTGATTTTGTCTACAGAAAGGCCTCCATCTCCCTCCATCTGCTCTGCCCCCTGAGGCTCAAGCTTTCTATCAGTCCACTTTTTTATTTATATTTTCAGCGTATATTCACAAAGTAAAAAACAAGCATGTTAAAAAATACTGACCCAAAAATCTCCACACAAAAAAATTTGATCTGAAAGAACGCATTAAAGGGCCCATATTACACTGTTTTCTGATGTTATAATGTTGTTTCCTCATCACAAAGGCCAGGTGCTTCTCTCAAACAGAAAACACTCTGTTCCACCATGTGACGTCATGTGGTAATGCAGGAAGGGCTCCACTGTGTTTTTAAACTCTATAAACCTCCACTAGAATCATCTGGATGATTTCCACTCTCCACTGAATAAAAGGCAAAAATGTAGCTGTTAACATAAAAACTACCACTACATGACATCACGAGGTGGAACTGTGCATTTTGAGCTTGACAGACTAATAATAAAAGATTACTTAACAGCTCCTTTTACCTTTAGTTCAGTAGAGATCGGCAGTTCCAGGGCTGAAATCATCCAAATGATTCTAGTGAAGGTGTGTGGAGTTTGACATGACATCAGAGAGAAGAACTCAGCGTAAATACACAGGTTTGTGAGATAAACGTGTGAATGAAACAAAACACAACTCCAGGTCTGTTAGTGGTGAGGAAACAACATTATAACATCAGAAAATAGAGTAACATGGGTTCTTTAAGATAAGATAAGATATGCCTTTATTAGTCCCACAGTGGGGAAATTCCAGTGTTGCAACGCACAGAAAATGTAGCATGCAATGAAACAAGATAATAAATAATGGCTTAAAATTATTTAAAAATAGACTTAAAAATAGACTCTAGAGTATAGTTGAATACTGTAACAATAAAATACAGCGTCCTCATGTATTTTACAGCACGATCGCGAGCATTTCCTGTTTCACACTACCAGCTAAAAGTGGAGATAAGAGGCCCGAGTGACCAAGATACGCTCACAGACGCTGACTCACAGAAGGCCGACCTGGTTAAAAATGCAACACTGAAAGACATGAAAGACTTCTCCAGATTCCACTTTACATTGAAAAATATACAGTCATACCTCACCTTACGAAATTAATTCGTTCCAGAAGTGGTTACGTAACGTGATTTTTTCGTAAGTTGAGTCACAATGTAAAAGGCCTGATTCGTTCCAAGTAGGGATGTCAACAATTAATCGATTAACGGTTAATTGTCGATTAAGACGTTGGTCGATCAAAATGCATTAATTGTAATTAACCGCGGACACGCGGACATGCGCACCCGCGTGGTCATGAAACAAGGCAACCGCGCTGCGCCAAGATCGACTCACAGCCGACCGCAGGCGCCAACGGCACTGCTCAGCAGCCCCGGGTGTACGCGCGAGGCGAGATCTAACCCGGAATGCGTGCCGCTGCTGCCGGTTTCGCCGCAGCCCGCGCCCCGCGCCCCGAGTCCCGCGCGGCTGGCCTGCGGCTCGGAGCGCGGGGCGCGGCGAAACCAGCACGCGCCCCAGTGGTTTAATCCTGGTCTAGTCCAGGTCTAGACCCGGTCGAGTCCAGGTCCAGTCCAGGTCCAGACCTGGTTCAGACCTGGTCCAGTCCACGTTCAGTCCTGGGCTAGTCTCTTAGCCAATCAGGACAGAACACATGTTACACTATAAAAAAATTTTTACACTATAAAAAAAAAAATTGGATAGAGCGAGGGATTACTGTATTTTGTTATTCAGCATCAATACATTTGTCTGCTTTTTACTAAGGAATAATTAATTGAGGAATATACAATATAATAATACTATGATATATTTATGACTCAGTGTTATGTATACTATAGCTTATATTCTTAAAGACCCTATTGAAACACTCAAATTCAGGTGAAAAACGCCGCTTATCAGTTAATCGTTAATCGACCGATAAGGTCAATCAACTATCAGTTAATGAATTAACCGATAATTTGCATCCCTAGTTCCAAGGCCCCCAATACCCCCCTAAACCCTGTTGGAGAGTGTATTTACGTTTCGGGGGATTCGGGCGGCTGCGAAGCCGAGCGCGAATTATTTGAATTTTTGAGATTTCACGTTTCGTAACTTGAATTTGAATTTTCTTTCGTATTCAGAGACGAAATTTTTACGTAAAGGCGTTTCGTAACTTGGATTATTCGTTATTTGGGTCTTTTGTAAGGTGAGGTATGACTATATGAACAAGTTGAGGCCAAGGTTGTGTCACTGTGTAACTTTTTATATTTGGATTATTTATTTTTTACTGTATTATAGCTATATTTTAGTTATTATTATTATTTAGTTTTATACTCTAGTTATTATTATTATTATTATTATTTAGTTTTTTTTTGTTCGCACCTTATCACCAAGACAAGTTCCTAGTTTTGTGAATTAGTGTTCACTTGACAATGGCAATAAAACTCTTTCTGATTCTGATTTTGGTTGGGGGTCGGTCACATGCTTGTTTCTACGGATACGTCACTACTCTGCCTGGAATGTTCCACAGTATGGCATTGAACAGCTCTGCCTTTCATTTATTAAATTACAAGTGGTTTTATAGCTCAAAAATACCTAGAAAAATACCTAGAAAGGCTTAATGCCACACCGTGACACATTCCAGACAAAGCTATGACCAGAAAAGTTACACAATGCACCTTTAACAAGACGTTTTCATCAACTAAAGCTAAAAAGAATTGTTTGACAAAATCCTAACAAAAACTTTTAAAAATCTGAAAAATTCGACACAAAAAACAAAATTATCGACGCTGGCAAGCTTAAAGGTGCATTGTGTAACTTGTAGCTTTGTCTGGAATGTTTCACAGTATGGCATTAAACCTTTCTATCTTCATGGAGACCAAACCTGACCAAGTTACAGGTCAGATCTGTGGAGAGGCGACCCCGCTTACAGTCAGAATGTTTGTTTTTCTTGGTATTTCTGAGCTATAAAACCACCTGTAACTGAATAAATGTAAGGTAGCTTTGTTTATTAATGTCATATTGTGGAACATTCCAGACAGAGCAATGAAGTATCCATAGAAACAAGCAGGTGACAGACCCCCCTCAACCGAAAAGTTACCCAGCGCATTTAAGCGTCTCTGGCAAAGCTGCACCGTCCGGAATGCAAACCCCACAAAGACGTCTCCATAAAGTTTGCAGTGCGCGGACTCATGTTTCACGTGTTGTGAGTCTCAGTGAATAAATCCTTGTCCGAGTCGCGTCTGCGGTTACGGCGAGCGCATTCCCCCCTGACAGCTGAGATCAATGTGGAAAGTGGGCTCTGGCCGGAGCAGTTGGCCGGCCCCGCGTCACCCGCAACAGCTGATGTAACTGAGACGAACACACGGGTGGAGTAGTGGGTGTTTGTTACGACTGTATTTACTACTGGTGATTATGAAGGTATGGTGGGGATCAGCGGGACAAATCAAGCATAGCAGTTTGGTTACCGGCTTTTAGGGATGTAACGATATCCAGATCTCTCTGTACGATATTCTCACGGTATGATATTTATTGCGAAAATTTGTGGAGGTTAACAAAACTGTGAATATGCTACCTTTTCCTCTTAAAATGCCTTGACAATACCTTAACGCAAAGATTTAAAAATGCTTTGAACACTCACTGTGTGCACATGGACGAGTGTAATCCGATTGCAAACGGATTGGGATTGTATCGAATTCATGTGCACAGGCTAAGGATCGTATAGGGATTGGTTTCCCGAATCCGATTGGAACCCCTGGCTTAGGCCGATAGTAATTTGCTTGGTGCCGCCTTGTGCACGATATCGGATCAGACTGGCGTATTGCGCATGCGCGAGTATTTTCGCCAGAGATTTCACCTGGAAGTGGCAGGAGGCGCCGACGCCGTCCTAAGTAGCGATTGTTGCCGGAAAAGTCAGACGAAATCATGGCTGCGAAGAAAGAATGCACAACACGTACACCAATGCTGCTCCGTCAAACTCCTCGAGCGCCATCTTTGTATACCGCCACATAGTTTGTCGTGTTTTTATTGAGTAGCCATCACCCGGAAGTAGTTGGACCACAGCGCCACATAGCGTAGCGGAGCCGGCCAGGACACTGACCATTATCCGATTACACGAGTGTAATCATGTGCACTGGGATCTAAGGACAGACCACCCACTGAATAACAGGAACGGATTTGGAGGAATCTAATCCGATCCGACCATGTGACTGCAGTGACTTATGTCTTCATGTAGTCTGCACTGAAATGGAGCAAAGGATCACGGTGTACGTAGTTTCCTCTGTTTTTTTCATGTTTCTGCACCATAATTATTAATTTAAGCAAAGACACTTGTAATTCGAAGTATTGCGATGGTCCTTGATATTATTTGACGATACGATATCACAATCTTTCGGTTCGTGTTACATCCTTATGTGTTAGTATGGTGATTTCAGATGTTTTTAAATTAGAATTGGCACTAATGTCATACAGAGCAAATAAATGCAAGGTTGCAAATGAAGACAAATGTATTTATGGACAAATGGTCTTAAATCCAAGTCTATGCTTCAAATGGATCTTCACATAGGCATTACATAAGTATTTTGGCGTGAGTTTATGGGAAATATTATAAATAGTAAATGAGATTTTATGAGAAGGCTATGGCAGTGTCTCATGTCTCTTTCCTCACTTGCTCGTGAACAGTCCCTCAGTCGTCCAGGTAGAATCCATGATAAAAGGAGAAATTCAATTTGTCAACTGGACAAAGTTTGTTTGGTCGAAAACGTTTCGCCGCTCATCCGAGAGGCTTCTTCAGTTCTGGTTCTAGTGCTGGTTAGACCCTGTTTATATCTAGCTGCAGGGAGGAGCTCACTACACTGAAATCGTTCTGAAACTATCTCAACTAATCTGTATCTTTTGTTTTTCGAATTTCTCTGGCGTATAGTTTAGCATGTCTATTCAGACTAACGACTGTCTCCACCCCTCTGTCCCTGACTTGTCTGCTTCTTAAACCAAGTCAGAACAGACGAAAGAAACATTAGGGCAGACAAGTCAGGGACAGAGGTGTGGAGACGGTCATTAGTCTGAATAGAGATGCTAAACTATATGCCAGAGAAATTCGAAAAACAAAAGGAACAAATGAGTTGAGATAGTTTCAGAGCTATTTCAGTGCAGTGAGCTCCTCCTAGGGCTGAATAGATATGCTAAACAAGATGCCAGAGAAATTCGAAAAACAAAAGATACAGATTAGTTGAGATAGTTTCAGAACGATTTCAGTGCAGTGAGCTGCAGCTAGATATAAACAGGGTCTAACCAGCACTAGAACCAGAACTGAAGAAGCCTGTCGGATGAGCGGCGAAACGTTTTCGACCAAACAATCTTTGTCCAGTTGACAAATTGAATTTCTCCTTTTATTCTCCTTGATCCTCCATTTTTCTGCTGATATGTGTTTTGATTGAAGTAATACTATGGCAAGTATTGCAATATTGAGTCAAGTATCATTTGACGCAATTTTAACGGTCCTACATTACGCAATTTTAACGGTCCTATATTACACAAAATTTATTCTTGTGAGCTTTAAACTAAGTTATAATGCTGTTAGCTCCTCAAAAACAAACCCAGAGTTGTGTTTTGTTTCATTCACACATGTTTGGGTAACACTTTTTTATTATTCTGTCTACGTCTCCAAAACTCAACATGCTCTGTTTGAACTTGCGATGTCATGAAGCAGGAGTTTTCAAGTAAACAGCTTTAATCTTTAGTTCAGTAGAGACTAGCAACTCCTTGGCTGAAATCATTCAAATGTACGGAGTTTAATAACACAGTGGAGCACTTTCTGTATTAATACATGATATGACATGTGAAGAACTCAGTGTAAATATGCAGGGTTTGTGTGTTAAACATGTGTGAATGAAACAAAACACAACTACAGATATTTTTGATGAGGAAACAGCATTGCAACATGGTTTAAAGTTCACAAGAGTCAATTTTGCATAATATAGGACCTTTAAGGTAAGGTTATGGTATACAGTGGTCCCTCATTATAACACGGTTCACCTTTTGAGGCCTTGTTCTTTTGCAGATTTTTTTTATTCCAATTTTTTTTTATAGTGTATCAACTAGGGGTGGGTATTGGCAAAGGAGTCACGATTCAATTCGAATCACGATTCATATGCCACGATGCGATACTATCACGATACTTGAATTATTGCGATGCATTGCAATATATTAGACATACTTCAGTGAAAATGTACCCCAAAAAAAGAGGATAACTTAAATATCAGTGGCTGTGTATCTGGGTAGTGTCTTCAATTGATACATAACTCTGAGCAACTCAGTTCATAACTGAATTTATTGAATAACAAAAACAAATAAACCAAACCAATAACAAAAAAAGTGCATAGGATTTTTTTCTAAAACAAAAAATGATGTTCAAACATTTGTCATTTTGGAGGTAGCTACCATCATAACAAACAATACCCTTTCACAAAGAAAAAAGTGCATAGGATTTATAATAAAAAAACAAATAATTAATGTATTAATAATTAATTAATACATTATTAATTAATAAAAATCGATTTTTGGCATCAAGAATCGATGCAGTATATTGTGAAAGTTAGTATCGTGATGCATTGTCATGACAATTATTTTGCACACCCCTAGTATCAACGCACATTGTGTTCTGCATCCTGATTGGCTAAGGGACTGTAGACCTTTGCCGATTTGTCCGTCATTCTCCTCCGTGTCTCCTGTATAGTACAGAATGTGTTCAGCCAAATTTATACAGTGGTACCTCACCTTACGAAATTAATTCGTTCCAGAAGTGGTTTCGTAACGTGAATTTTTCATAAGTTGAGTAGCTATTTCAATGGAAAAGGCCTGATTCGTTCCAAGGTTTTTTTTTTATAGTGTAACTTTTTTTTTTTATAGTGTTACTTTTTTTTAAAAATAGTGCAACATTGGTTCTGCGTCCTGATTGGCTAAGAGACTAGACAGGACTAAACGTGGACTAATCCAGGTCTAGACCTGGACTAAGCCAGGACTGGACCAGGTCTAGACCTGGACTAAACCAGGATTAAACCACCACGTGCCGCTCTTTGCTGGTTTCGTGCGGCTGGTTTGTGGCTCGGGCTCCAGAGGACGCGGTCCGGGCGCCGCGGTTCTATCTCGTGCTCGCAGCCCCGGTGCCGGTCGTGCAGACCAGGACTAGGGGTGCTCCTCGCGCGGTGCCGTGCTCCTCGCGCGGTGCCGTGCTCCTCACTCCTCGCGCGGTGCGTTCATGTCTCCGCTCTGCTTCCGGAGTCGTGTCTCCCCCCACGCTTCACTATTTAATACATTTTGTTGAAAATCTTGCATGTTCGGCGCTAGAGCTTAGAGGCCGAGAAAGCTGCTTTTTGAGCGGGGATAACAGCGGGGCGTGCATCTGAGCGCGCATTATTCGAATTTTTGAGATTTCGCGTTTCGTAACTTGAATTTTCTTTCGTATCTAGAGACCAAAATTTAACGTGAAGGCATTTCGTAACTTGGATTTTTCGTATGTAGGGTCTTTCGTAAGATGAGGTACCACTGTATAAATGTTCAATCGTGAGCAGTGTGACTCTGAAGTGCTGTATGTTTGCAAGTTTTCTCCCCGACAAAACCCACAACGTCGACGAAACGGAGCGGCGCCAGGACGAAGCGGCACGGTCAGAGGAACTGTGAAATACACGTGAATCACTATTAATAATTTCTTAAAGGTCCCATGGCATGAAATTTTCACTTTCTGAGGTTTTTGAACGTTAATGTGAGCTCCCCTACCCTGTTTAGGCCCCCCCCCCATGGTTAAAAGTTGCGAAATGTCTAAACTGAGCATTTGCGATCCTTTTCTGCGTTACAAAAAATAGGAGCTCAAACGGGCGAGTTTGAACAAGGCACCTTATTGACGTCAGATCGAAAAAAGAAATGCAAATGCAGTTCCACCCCCGTCTGTCTGTACTCAGCATCTCTGTAAATCACGCCCAGAGAGTTTGGACTGCGAATGCGCTAGGCAATGCGAAATGCGTTTTTTTATTTGCCTGGAGGCACGTCCGAGTGTTTCTAGGCTCGGAAGTCCATTATCTGAGCCTCTGGACCTTTGAACAGCAGTGGTTTAATTTTATTTTATGTGGAAATGTGTTTATATTTCAATGGAACGCTTCAAATCTCTCCCCCCGTGCAAAAACAAGGAAATGGATCAGAGAGCGCTCAGAGCAGAGAGCGGAGCGTTTAGCCACGCCCCCACCTTCTACTATTGGCCAGCTTTTTTCTCCTCATTTGCATTCAAAGCCCATTATAGAGTGTTCTGAGTGAGAAAAATTACTCTTTCTCAGCTTATCTCTGTTTCTCATGCACTGAGTGTTGATTTTGAAGAAGGATTCATTTACAGTATTAGGGAACCATTAAGGAGCCATATAAAAGCATCAAGAAGTACCATGTCATGGGATCTTTAAATGTCCATGCTCGTAGGTTTGTTATTTCTAAAAGCTATCTTATTATTTTTTATATAGGAAAATGTTTATATTTTGATTTCTCAAACAAATATGTTTAGGGCCTGAAAACAGGTTTGGATCTTTGGTTTCATTCTATAATACTGTGCCTTTTTTGTTGAAAATCTACGAAGGTTTGAGTGTTTAAACAAGAGAGAAATGTGAGAAAATGTTCATGCCAGTTTGAGAAAAGCGTAGAATGTGTGTGGTGAGGCGTTTACAGCCTTAAAACGAAAAATTGTAGAAAAATTGTAAAATATAAAGCTGACTACTTCGTGGAGTTTGCCTACTGCAGGTTGTTTTTAGAACATAACCAATATTATAGGCTCCTCCCTGTATCCAGCAAGGGGCGTAGACACTAATGCATCTATTTGAAACCATTAAAGGGACGCTGATTCGTGGACTTCTTTACCTTGACTTTCACTCTTACATAAGGGGGCACTATTTTGGGCCCATGTACATTTCCACTGGCCTCCTCCTCAAAGCACAGTGGAATCCTTAACCTCATTCCCTCATATGGCCCTTCCCTGGACTAAACGGCGCTCTACCTGATTTTTACGGCCTAAAAAAAGGTGAAAAACAAAACTTTAAAGGACCTATACCACGCGAAATTGACTCTTGTGGGGTTTAAATTATGTTATAATGCCGTTATCTCATCAAAAACTTATCTGGATTTATGTTTTCTTACTCATGCATGTTTGAGTAATCTTGTATTATTAGTGTGTCTCCATCTCCAAAGCTCAAAATGCTCTGTTCCACCTTGTGAAGAGGTACTTTTCAAGTTAACCACTCCAGATATGTTTGTGATGAGGAAACAACATCATAACGGATCAGAAAATACTGTAATACGAGCCCTTTAAATGTTTTTGCAGTAAGTTATTCCTCACTCACCTTATCCATTTGAGTTTTTAAGCACTTTCCCAACTTTTAGAGACTGTCGCAGTAATACTAACAACTAACAACTAGGATGCTAACAGTGCACTTCCTGATTACATGAACGGACAAAAAACTAGATGCAGACAGTACACAGCTGACTTATTTTGACCTCAAGAGCTGCTTATTATTATAATTATATTTGTATTATTTATTTTTTACTGAAACATTGACATACAGTCAGGTCCATAAATATTGGGACATCAACACTATTTTCATCTTTTTGGCCCTGGACACCATCACAATGGATTTGAAATGACAAACAAGATGTGCTTTAAGTGCAGACTTTCAGCTTTAATTTGAGGGTATTTGCATCCAAATCAGGTGAACGGTGTAGGAATTACAACAGTTTCTACATGTGCCTCCCACTTGTTAAGGGACCAAAAGTAATTGGACAAACTAAACAATCATAAATCAAACTGTCACTTTTTAATACTTGGTTGCAAATCCTTTGCAGTCAATGACAGCCTGAAGTCTGGAATGCATTGACATCACCAGACGCTGGGTTTCGTTCCTGGTGATGCTCTGCCAGGCCTCCACTGCAGCTGTCTTCAGTTCCTGCTTGTTCTTGGGGCATTTTCCCTTCAGTTTTCTCTTCAGCAAGTAAAATGTATGCTCAATTGGATTCAGGTCAGGTGACTGACTTGGCCATTCCATAACATTCCACTTCTTTGCCTTAAAGTGATACTCCGGGATTTTTGACATAGGGTCCAATTTTCTAGTTAGCCAGCGTGTAGGATACGTGTAGAGAAAGTTATTTTGCGATTTCATGCAGTCTTTGTAAAATCTGAGTTGGCTGTTGCTAAGCTAGCGAAAGTGAACGTCCTGCAGCTAGCCAGCCACTAAAATAGACATACCCAGTACAAAACAAACACCCAAACAAATCAGTTATTATGCCAGGGTATCGATGTACATATCTGTGTTGATAGAATGATTAAGGAAGTAAACCAAGCATGTATTCCTTTGATCATCATCAGCAATTCGTACTTCCTCATTGAAAGCTTGACAGCCGCGGATTGATATCACCCGCATGTCCCAATCCGACCGGCTCTAATAGTTTGTTTACTAGCAACCTCGCAACTGTAAAAGTGAGCACACGGAGCCTGTTCAAAGTATGGCAATGTTTGGCGAGCCCGATTATTTTGATGAGGAGGAAGAGCAGTTGCATTTTTCCAGTGAACCATACTTGTATGAGCCGGAGTATACGGACGAAGAATTGAAAGAGATGGATTTACAAAGAGCAAGAGAACAAGAGAGCGCGTCTGCAAATGCAGCCGCCGCCGAAGCTGCAGCAGAAAGCCGGGACAGAAGAACCGGGGATTGGTGGTGTCAGTGCCGAAATTGCGAAGTTATGGAGAACGAGGATGAATGTTTTTGCTGCAGGGAGTGGGACTTAGTTATCCCACAAATGCAAGAGCTGGAGCTAGATACTTCGTTTCGAAGTCTAGATGTGTCTGGTGGCCATAGCACTTCCAATGATGTCTGCATAACAGAGCACCAGGACTTCTTGCCCCATCTCAATCGTGGCGTACTGGAGACATTCTTCTGCGTCGAAAAGATAAATTGGAAGAAACGACCTAGACCTGCTGGACCTAATGGCCAGTTATCAATGCGGTAAGTGGTGTGCCAGAAAAAAATGTTGAATGTAGGAGCGTTTGGCCAGTTGCAAAATCAGTGAGATGATTATACTCACATCTTCTAAGTTAGGCCTCCTGTTTCTGTTACTCACCAACGTGTGTAATGCATGCCTCCAGTCTCTACTCTTTGTAATAATGACAACTGCTGCTGATGAATTGACGAGGGAGAAGTAAAATTCCGCCGCTGCTTAGAAACTAGTCCCCCAATATGCGTCAATTAAGTCGTTTGAAGCAAGGTCCGTTTCGTTCAAAATCTTATTATATCAACACAGATATTTAAATCGATACCCTGGCATGATAACTGATTTGTTTGGGTGTTTGTTTTGTACTGGGTATGTCTATTTTAGTGGCTGGCTAGCTGCAGGACGTTCACTTTCGCTAGCTTAGCAACAGCCAACTCAGATTTTACAAAGACTGCATGAAATCGCAAAATAACTTTCTCTACACATATCCTACACGCTGGCTAACTAGAAAATTGGACCCTATGTCAAAAATCCCGGAGTATCACTTTAAAAAACTCTTTGGTTGCCTTCGCAGTATGTTTCGGGTCATTGTCCATCTGCACTGTGAAGCGCCGTCCAATGAGTTTTGAAGCATTTGGCTGAATATGAGCAGATAATATTACCCGAAACACTTCAGAATTCATCCTACTGCTTTTGTCAGCAGTCACATCATCAATAAAAACAAGGGAACCAGTTCCATTGGCAGCCATACATGCCCACGCCATAACACTACCACCACCATGCTTCACTGATGAGGTGGTATGTTTTGGATCATGGGCAGTTCCTTTCTTTCTCCAAACTCTTCTCTTCCCATCATTCTGGTACAAGTTGATCTTTGTCTCATCTGTCCATAGGATGTTGTTCCAGAACTGTATCGGCTTTTTTAGATGTTTTTTGGCAAACTCTAATCTGGTCTTCCTGTTTTTGAGACTCACCAATGGTTTACATCTTGTGCTGAAGCCTCTGTATTCACTCTGGTGAAGTCTTCTCTTGATTGTTGACTTTGACACAGAGACGCCAACCTCCTGGAGAGTGTTCTTGATATGGCCAACTGTTGTGAAGGGGTTTCTTTTCACCAGGGAAAGAATTCTCCTGTCATCCACCACAGTCGTTTTCCGTGGTCTTCCGGGTCTTTTGGTATTGCTGAGCTCACCGGTGCGTTCTTGCTTTTTAAGAATATTCCATACAGTTGATTTGGCCACACCTAATGTTTTTGCTATCTTTCTGATGGGTTTGTTTTGCCTTTTCAGCCTAATGATGGCTTGCTTCACTGATAGTGACAGCTCTTTGGACCTCATATTGAGAGTTGACAGCAATTCGATTCCAAATGCAAACTTCGAATGAACTTTTGTCTGCTTATAAATGAGATAATGAGGGAATCACACACACCTGGCCATGGAACACACCTGGCCATGGAACAGCTGAGCAGCCAATTGTCCAATTACTTTTGGTCCCTTAAAAAGTGGGAGGCACATGTAGAAACTGTTGTAATTCCTACACCGTTCACCTGATTTGGATGCAAATACCCTCAAATTAAAGCTGAAAGTCTGCACTTAAAGCACATCTTGTTTGTGTCATTTCAAATCCATTGTGGTGGTGTCCAGGGCCAAAAAGATGCAAATACTGTTGATGTCCCAATATTTATGGACCTGACTGTATCTTTCACACACAGGTCTAGTTTTCCGGAAGGTAAAACCAGGTCATGGAAGTGTACACAGTTATCTGAAGTTATCTTTAACTGAAGCTTATCAGTAGCTCTGTTTTGTTTATACAAAACTTGGACCAATGTCACGTTTGGGCAGATAATGTACCAGTAAATACAATCCAAACAGAACATACTCTTTTATAAAAATAGAAGAAGGACATGTACAGTATAATCGAATAGAGCTGATTTATTCTTAAAGGTGCACAGAGTAACTTTGTTGGCGAAGTGATAAAACACCTGTCATTGAAAATAATGAACTGCGTAGTTAATACATTTCACAGATGTTTTTTTGTTTTTTTTAAACAACCACTTTATGGATATTAGGTACCACATAGAAGGTACACCTATGTCACACCTGCAGGGGCGGAGTTTGAAGTGCAAGTCCTTGTTGGTCCAGACCAGGCCCCCATTTAGTCCTCTAGACCCTCCTCCCTCTTCTCTTTAGTCCTCTAGACCCTCCTCCCTCTTCTCTTTAGTCCTCTAGACCCTCCTCCCTCTTCTCTTTAGTCCTCTAGACCCTCCTCCCTCTCCTCTTTAGTCCTCTAGACCCTCCTCCCTCTTCTCTTTAGTCCTCTAGACCCTCCTCCCTCTCCTCTTTAGTCCTCTAGACCCTCCTCCCTCTCCTCTTTAGTCCTCTAGACCCTCCTCCCTCTTCTCTTTAGTCCTCTAGACCCTCCTCCCTCTCCTCTTTAGTCCTCTAGACCCTCCTCCCTCTTCTCTTTAGTCCTCTAGACCCTCCTCCCTCTTCTATTTAGTCCTCTAGACCCTCCTCCCTTCTCTTTAGTCCTCTAGACCCTCCTCCCTCTTCTCTTTAGTCCTCTAGACCCTCCTCCCTCTTCTCTTTACTCCTCTAGACCCTCCTCCCTCTTCTATTTAGTCCTCTAGACCCTCCTCCCTTCTCTTTAGTCCTCTAAACCATGTCCTTCCTTCCCCTTCACTCTCCCCTTTAGTCCTCCAGCTCTCCTCACCCCTCATCCTCCCCCTCTTACTATCCCCTTTAGTCCTCTAGACCTCCTCCTTTCTCACCCCTCTGTCCCATTTGGCCCCCTTCAATCTCCCCTTTAGTCCTCCAAGCCCTCCTTCCTCTCCTCTTTAGTCCTCTAGACCACCCTCCCTCTCCTCTTTAGTCCTACAAGCCCTCCTCCCTCTCCTCTTTAGTCCTCCAAGCCCTCCTCCCTTCTCTTTAGTCCTCTAGACCCTCCTCCCTTCTCTTTAGTCCTCTAGACCCTCCTCCCTTCTCTTTAGTCCTCTCTAGACCATGTCCCTCCTCCCCCTCCACTCTCCCCTTTAGTCCTCCATCTCTCCCCACCCCTCATCCTCACTCCTCTTACTTTCCCCTTTAGTCCTCCAAACCTCATCCTTTCTCACCCCTCTGTCCCCTTTGGGCCCCCTTCACTCTCCCCTTTAGTCCTTCATCTCTCCTCACCTCCTCCTCTCTGCTTTTTCCACCCCCACCCCACTCTCTCCCCTTTCGTCCACCAGACCCCGCCTCTCTTCCCCATCATTTCACCCCTTTAGTCTTCCAGACGTCCTCCTTTCTCACCCCTCTCTCCCCTTTTGCCCCCTTCAATCTCCCCTTTAGTCCTCCAGACACTACCCCTCCTCACCCCTCTCTTCCCTTTTTCTTTTTCCCCTTCACTCTCCCCTTTAATCCTCCAGACACTGCATCTCTTCCCGATCATTCACCCCTTTAGTCCGCCAGACCTCCGCCTTTCTTATTCTCTTATTTCCAGAGCCCCATTAGTTCTTGTTACCACAGCGATAACTACTCTACTTCAAACCTAATACCTTTTTTTCTGAGGTTTACCCAAGCTCAGAATCCAAAAGGTCCCGTCACTTTGCTATTTCATTCTAGTTTGAAAAAGTCCCGGTCTGTTACACAACATTACACTGTCATCATGTCTAAATTTTCCACGTAACTTAATCCTCCCTCCACAGCGGGGCGCCGGCTGCATCGCCGGACTCTTGGACCATCAGCCAGTGTGAACGCCGATGGAATGCCTTTTTATAAACGTCCAAATATTTCTTCCCACGGGTCTCATTCACAAAATCCACCGTCTATTCCCAGTATATCCACAGCTGACTCACATTACCACAATGTTCCAATAAATCACTTTTAAATGGCCTTACAGTACCAACATTTTATTATCAGCGGTACATTAGTATTAAAGGTGCACTGTGTAACTTTTCTGGTGGAGGATCTGTCACCTGCTTTTCTGCCTGGAATGTTCCACAGTATGTCATTACGCTTACCGTTTTTATTTTTTGCTCTTTGTTTTTATAATATATCGCAACGTTTGAGCTACTGTGTTCAAGTAATTTCCCTTGTGGATCAGTAAAGTTTGTCGAAGTCGAAGTCTATCTCCATGGAAACGCCACAGGACTATGTTACGAGCCCACTAGCAGTTAAGAAGACAAGTTTTTAGGTCAATAAAAGCCCATATTGTTACCACGACGATAAATAAGCCAGAAAAGCTACACAGTGCACCTTTAAGAGTAGAGTTACCATAGGTAAGATAAGATAAGATATGCCTTTATTAGTCCCACAGTGGTTACCTGGCCAGCCAAATGATATCTCTCTGTATTTGCTATACAGCGCGATACCATTTGGACACCCTCGCTCCCCCGGTTAACAACGGACTCCGCGATTCTGATTCGTTCAAAAATGATGACGTCAGTGCACCCGCCTTTGCCCGCAACGTCCCTTCCATTCAGCTGTAAAATTGGTCTTAAATGACCTAAAACACATTGATTCCTTAAAACCACAGCAGCTGACAGCTCTAGAGGCCTTTCTTTTCAAAAAAGATGTTTTTGCATTGCTTCCTACCGGCTTGGTTCATGTCGCTGTCCGTTAACTGTTCTCTGATTGGTTCACTTAGCTGTCTGTCTAAGCGCAACGGCAGCGCATTCTGGACCAAGCGTTACCAGACTCGCCGCTGGTACAGCGATGAGTCATGGATTCTTCCAGGCAACCACATAGAAAATTGAGTTTTAGGCTGCGTCCCATTTCTCTGTCTTACCCCTTCGTCTTACCCCTACCCCTTGGTTTTGCACGTTCATGTGAGGGCAAGGGGTGTCCCGATTCTAATTTTGATCAAGGGCTCGGGCCACGACCGAGGGCTACATACCCCTTGAAACGAAGTAAGCTCTCGACCAGACTTGAAACGAAGGGGTACGCCTACAAACTCAGGCAGGTTTTGGGATCAGGATGGCAGCGTCACATTGACCAGCCAAGGAGTCTCATAAATGTATTTTCAGCAGTTGTAATTATCGATTAACAGTTTAGCAGGTTTACAATTATGACGCTTATGTTCTACGTTACTTTTAGTGAACTGTTGTTGCGGTTTTAATTGTAGCAATGTCTGTTTAGCCGACATTATTGTTTTCATCGAACTTTCATGTATAAGCATGCTAGTTTTTTTTTCGAGCTGAGGTACCCGATAATCCTTGACATTTGTTTACGTTTGTTTGCGTCAATTGTTGTCGCCTCTGTAGACGTAGCAGCTCAGGTAGAGGGAAAAGGTTATCGAGTGGTGTCCCATTTCTTAGGGGAACATTCGTACCCCGAGCCCTCTCAGCTCGGTATCGAGGGGCAAGACAAAGACGTAGATAAAGGGGAAGGGGTAAGACAGAGTAATGGGACGCAGCCTAAGTATCATGACAGCACTAATTAGTAGTATAGTTGCAGTAGTAGGGAGTAGTAGTACTAGCAGAACTAATTCACAGCAGTGTACAATGGATCTTATGCTAGGATCGGACCAAAAACCATTGCGTTTGTGGGTGAAGACCAACCACTGAGCCATACTACTCCCTCTTCAATACACGAGGGCAGTTCCTAGCGCCCTCTGCTGGACAGATTTGTGTATGCACAGAAATAATATTGCTATTTTATTTCATTTACATATCTTCTATTTCCATATTATAAGCCGTACAGGGAGTCGTAATATTACAGTTCCACCCTGTTCATATATCGCCATGGCGACGAGTGAAATATCTGTTTAATAGTTGCTAGGGAATAATAGCTCTTTGCTTATATTGATATCTGAAATCTATAATAAACCCTACAGATTGAAGGTAGGTAAAGGTCACGCAATAATTTAAAAATAATTACAAAAAAATGCGATAATATGAGTTTTATTTTTATAATGATCACGTTAACATACTGCCTTCTTCTTAAATTGCAGTGTTTGTTTTTATTTCAGTTTGAACTAAAAACACCACTAAGGAACCGAGAGCTGAAATAAATACCGATATCAGTGCAGGAAATTATCGTAAAGGTGCACTGTGTAACTTTTTGTTTGGGGATCCATCACTTGCTTGTTTCCATGTCACTGCTCTGCCTGGAATGTTCCACAGTATGACATTAAACAGCTCTAACTTACATTTATTTAATTACAGATGACTTCATTGCTAAAAAAAAAAAAAATTTAAAAACCACATTCTGACTATGAGAATGTGTCCAAACAAAGCAATAACATCTCCACGGTGACGGAGAAAAGCATCTGATGGACGCTCCACCAGAAAAGTTACACAATGCACCTTTAATTTCTTAAATCTTACATGGTACAATCACAAGACGCCAACATGACCAGTGTCTACAGAGCTTAGGTGCAAAAACATCCAAATTTGGGATGTGAAACCCTGCTGATATAAGGAACCAAGTCATATATGCAACCATAATGCGAACTAACCTTATTTCAATTATACCACACTGTAGAATCAATACCTTATGGCATAAAAATAGGAAATGTAAATAGATTTCGTCTTGCCGGGCTTCATAGATGTGTTGATTTGACCATAAGAAAGTTATAAAATCAGATAATGAAACAATCACTGGTCAATATAAATGTAATTTAGAAGGTGTGGCAACAAAGAATTCCGCTGTAGACCTATTTAAAGGTCAATTAGTACACAAAAGTGACTCTTGTGAGCTTTAAGCCGTGATATAATGTTGTTTTCTCATCTTAAACTTACCTGGAGCTGCGTTTTGTTTCATGCACACATGTTTAAGACACAAACCTGCATATTTAGGCTGAGTTCAGTTAAAAATCATTTGGATAATTTCAGCTCTGCCATTGAAAACTCCCACTTCATGACATCACAAAGTGGAACAGAGCCTTTAGAGCTGGGGGGGATGTAGACAGACTAATAATAAAGGCTGAAAAGAATGAAACAAAACACAACTCCGGGTGTGTTTTTGATGAGGTAACAACATTATATCATGGCTTAAACCTCACAAGAGTAAATTTTATGTAATATTTGCCCTTTAAGTAGGTCTACAGTGGAAATTTTTGCTGCCACACCTTCTAAATTACATTTATATTGACCAGTGATTGTTTGGTTGTGTGATTTTATAACTTTCTTATGGTCAAATCAACAATTCTATGAAGCCCGGCGAGGCGAATCGCTGTTGTGATTTTGGGACCTACAAAATTACATAGAAATCAATGAATAAAAACTGTTTATATCATCTAAATTATAAAAACAGCCACTCTTTTGGACAAAATTGCAAACAAGCAATGACCATAACAGCAAAATAAGTCAATTATTTTCTTATAGATATGAAAAAATTACATTGATTATAGGCTATTTACTTCTCTACTTCCTTGCAAAGATCCCTTTCAAATACAATGTCAAGTTTTACATTATACTTATGTTAAAACTTATAAAAAAAGAAGAATTTTGGTAGTTATCTCTGATATAGGCAACATTCTATGAAGGCTGGCGAGGCGAATACTGCTGTGCTACTTAGAAATCAATCAATAAAAACTGTTTATATCATCTAAATTATAAAAAACATCCACTCTTTTGGACAAAAAATACAAAACTGCAACCAAACAATGACCATAACAGCAATAGATATGGGAAAAAATCACAGATTTTAGGCTATTTACTTCTTTACTTCCTTGCAAATGTCAAGATTTACATTATAATTATGTTTAAACTTATAAAACAGAAGAATTTTGGTAGCAATCTCTCATCTAGGCAACATCTAAAAACACAGACCAGTCATTTTGATAAGACAGAACAATAGCTTATAATTTGCTTTTGCATTTTCATATCAAAACGCTCCACTCTACCAACAAAAGAAACCCAATCCAATCCTCCAAAACAAAAATAAAAAAGATATTAGCCACTATTTAACGGGATTAAATATGAAAATTAAAGTCCTAAAGCCAGAACGAGTGCTTAGGGTTGGTTTTAAATCATCTCGCAGACTCGTAAAAACCGTTCTGTCGTTCTCGGTTGACGCGCGAGAACGACACGGACTCCACGGCTCCACGGGCTGGCACCGCGCGTCGTCTCGAGCATCACCGCCACTCCGCCCAACATTTCGCCTTATTTCTCACACAGGCGCGATATAACGGAGCCCTGGAACCGAGCCACGCCGGGAGGCGCACGGCAGCTTTACGCACGGCGCTCGGGGGTAAACGCCGAAGTACGCGCTGTTCTTGGTTTATTAAAACTTGCTCACGCGTTCTTCCGAGATCCCGAATGAATGCCTGATTTGACGTGGAGGTGGTTTAACGAGCGACTGGTGCGCGCTGAATGAGGAAGAGACAGGTAGTGATGTCCCTAGCGCACAAAAGGCGCAAAGAAACAGAACTGGATAGAAAATTACCACAAAAACAACAGCAACAAAAAACGTGATTAGATACAAATAAATCGTTAAAAAAAATCTCACTTAATACAATATAACTTGAAACGTGCATAAGAAATCAAACTATTTATCCAAAAAAAGCGTGCGTAAAAAGCGTGCGTTTTACCTGAGTTGATGCGATGTCTGTTGATTTTGTCCTTTTATCGTCCTTAAAAAGTGAAGTCCCTTGTTTGTAATGTTCTCATCGATTCTTCGTGCTCGTGTGCGTTACCGTGTCCGCGCGACAGACTGTGAGATCCGCACGCGTCGCTCGCCTATTATAAGCTCGGCTCGCTCTGACCTTTGTATCGAGACGGGGGCTTTGAGGAGAGGCATCAGCGGCAGTGGAAAATCACCGGGCTGCCTCTCCGCTCCGCGCCGCTCTGCCCGGCCCCCCTCCCCTCGAGCTTCTCTCCTCCTCTCTTCTCTCCTCCTCTCTTCTCTCCTCCTCTCTTCTCTCCTCTCCTCCCTCAAAGCAACAGGAGAGGAGGACGCGTTCACGGACCGAGCAGACGATAGGAAATGTGTAGTGGTAGTGTTGTAGTGTCGTAGTGTCGAGTGCGTTGCAATAAACATACAGCTCTGGGGTGAAAAAATAAGAGACCACTGCATTTTCTACATGTATTACAGCCATTCACAGTATGACATTAAGCAGTTCTATCTTAGATTTATTCAATTACAGGTGGTTTTACTTCGAAAAACAGATATTCTGAGTGTGAGGGTTAGGGTTAGGGTTAGGGGTCGCCTCTCCACAGATCTGACCTGTAACATGGTCTGGTTTGGCCTCCATGAAGATAGAAAGGTTTAATGTCATACTGTGAAACATTTCAGACAAAGCAATAACATCTGCACGGAGAAAAGCATTTGACAGACCCTCTGTCGCTTGAATTGCGTGAGAAATGCCGTGTGAGTCGAATTGCGTGTTGAGAGCCCTGTTTGTCTTAAAAGCAAACTTAAACTACAAAGCAACTAATGAGAGTTATATAAATGAAGTTATTACCTGATGGTTCTCAGTTTGTTTTATCATCACCGCACTTTGTCAGTGCGCTGAGAGGGGCGGGGAGGAGGGACCGGGGTAGGGGGAAGCGGGACATTTTTAACGGATTCATGTAAGAGTCTGGTTAATGCAGTTCGGCTCTGGGCCGCGCGTATTCCGCGCGTAAGCCGTCGGGGGGGAAACGTTATGCACAGACGGAGACACCGGGACCGGAGTCGGTGCGTCTCAGAGGAGACGTGGCACCGGGACTGAGGCTCAGGACGTGCCCGGGGGACGGCGCGTCTGCTCCGGCCTCACTCGGATCGCACAGTCGGGAGCAGACGCGCCGTCCCCCCCTCCCCCTGCTCCCCCGGGGGGCGCTGAAAACACGCGGAGCCTGCATAAACTAAGCCACACAGACCGATTTTCTGGGCATAAAAAAACAAAACAAAAAAAAACACAAATCAGCGTGAGAAATACCATGTGTGGCGTGTGAGCGTGTGAATACGTCAAATTGCGTGTGTCACACTCTCAAGGCATGAGCCTTGAGAGCCCTGTTTTTACCCGTTAATTACTGAAATTGAAGATACCCATTCATAAATATAGTGTTTTCCAAGCCTTTTCACTTCCATCATGAAATCAAAGTATTCTGTTGAACTTAGATATACCTGCATAAAAGGGGGATCTTCCCCATGCAGAGGCAGCCATTTTGATTACGAGAGCCGCAGAAGGACATTTGGGCTCCCCCTTCGCCTTTGGCAAGGCTCGTGGTTTTGGGTAAACAACGACAAGCATGTTGCCGGATCACACGTCATAATGGATCTAACACGTGTTTTGGACTAAATTGTTTTACTGGATTTTATTCGCTGGATCCTTACGGACAGATTGAGACCAAGTTTATGGTGAAATACTGAGTTTGACCTGTCCAGAGCCTTCAAAGGTAAAGTAACAAACCTTGTTTTGTGCTTTTCCGTATAAAAGCCCCATGTGCTCGGGGAGTGATTGTTGTGCCGGGAAATGAATAGTCAAAAAGAGGAGACTGTAAGGTTTCATTTGATGTGTAGATTGTCATGGTACACGATCGGGAATGTGTGCTCTCATGCGGAAAGAAAAAAAAAACAGTGAACGGGACCGCGTTTTATTTATACAGTAGTTGTCGGCGAGGGCTCGTACAGCGCCGGCTGCGCGGGTACGCGAGCTGTCCGCGTTACGGCGTGCCCGGGTGACCCTCGAGGTCTGCCGTAGCTAAAACATGAAGTGCAATAGCCACCATCCACCTATGCGCCACGAATCCTACACACTGTACCTTTAATGTCATACTGTGAAACATTCCAGACAAAGCAATAACATCTCCATTTGACAAGCATTTGACAGACCCTCCACCAGAAAAGTAACACAATGCACATTTAATGCTATAGTTCAAAATTCATGTTGATTTTTAAAGGTCCCATAGAATGATATTTTCTGATTTATGTTATAATGTTGTTTCCTCATCACAAACACACCTGAAAAATGGACAATTTCAGCCCTATAATTGATTTTTTTTTTTTGCAGAATGTGCTAGTTGAGATCATGAAGAAGCCTCTCCATGTTTCAGATAACAGCATTAGTGACGTTAAAAACATAATTTTTTAATTTCAAAAATGCTTGTTAGGCAAGGAGGGCTGAAGAGACCAAACTTTGAGAGGCTGTTTCTGGAATTTTTGGGATCTGCTATGGCTGCTTTCAAATAGAGATGACTTTTTAAAATATTGTCAGATTTTCACATGTAAGTATGGAAGCCCATTCCTATGGAAGCCCATTCCCGCCAGTAAAAAAAAAAAAGTTGGTTACACTAAGTCATAATTATGAGATAAAAAGTCAGAATTATGAGATAAAAAGTCAGAATTATGAGATAAGAAAGTCAAAATTTTGAGATAAAATTATATCATAATTTTGACTTTTTATCTCAAAATTTTGACTTCTTATCTCATAATTTTGACTTTCTTATCTCATAATTTTGACTTTTTATCTCAAAATTTTAACTTTCTTATCTCATATTTTTGACTTTTTATTTCATATTTTTGACTTTTTATCTAATAATTTTGACTTTTTATCTCATAATTTCGACTTTCTTATCTCATAATTTTGACTGTTTGTCTCATAATTATGACTTTTAATCTCAAAATTTTGACTTTCTTATCTCATAATTTTGACTTTTTATCTCATAATTATGACTTAGTGTAACCAACTTTTTCTATTTTTTCATATGTCTTACATATGGGCTTCCATATGTAAGACATCAATGGAAAGCTTAGAACCTGTACTTTCAGAATCTGTGAATAACTCAAAACACCTGGTGTTGGTTTTCCTGCGGTTAGACACATTTATAGCTGGAACAGGAAAAAATAAGAGACCACTGCATTTTTTTTCCTGAAATCAGCATCTCTACATGTATTACAGCCATTCCATTCCAGCATCTGTTGAATTCCAACACAAACACAAAGCTGAGTTACTTCAGTTCTTGCACCAGAAGTGGAATAAAGTCACCCAAGAACAACAGACCTTCACGATACGCTTGGGCCTGCCAGGTCTCTCCGGCTTCCTCCCCTGCCAGCAGACCCAACTCACAACCAGGTGGTGAACGGTTGACAGCTCTGCCCCTCTCTTCACCCGAGTGTCCAAGACACACGGCTCGAGGTCAGATGACACGACAACAAAGTCGATCATCGACCTCCGCCCTAGGGTGTCCTGGTGCCACGTGCACTGATGGACACCCCTGTGCTCGAACATGGTGTTCGTTATGGACAAACTGTGGCTAGCACAGAAGTCCAATAACAGAACACCGCTCGGGTTCAGATCAGGGAGGCCGTTCCTCCCAATCACCCCTCTCCAGGTGTCACTGTCGTTGCCCACGTGGGCGTTGAAGTCCCCCAGGAGAACAACGGAGTCCCCGGTCGGTGCACTGTTCAGTACCCCTCCCAGGGACTCCAAGAAGGCCGGGTACTCTGCACTGCTGTTCGGCCCATAGGCCGACACAACAGTGAGAGACCTGTCCCCGACCTGAAGGCGCAGGGACGCAACCCTCTCGTTCACCGGGGTGAACTCCAACACTCAGCGGCTGAGCTGTGGAGCAATGAGCAGGCCCACACCAGCCCGCCGCCGTTCCCTGCGGGCAACGCCAGAGAAGTGGAGGGTCCAGCCCCCCTCAAGGAGTTGGGTTCCAGAGCCCAAGCTGTGCGTGGAGGTGAGGCCGACTATATATAGTCGGTATCGCTCAACCTCACGCACAAGCTCAGGCTCCTTCCCCCCCAGCGAGGTGACATTCCATGTCCCCAGAGCTAGTCTCCATGTCCGGAGATCCGGCCGTCGAGGCCCCCGCCTTCGACTGCCGCCCAGATCTCTCTGCACCCGGCCCTTATGGATCCTCCTGCGGGTGGTGGGTCCACAGGAGGACGGCCCCACGTCGCTTCTTTGGGCTTCGCCCGGCCGGGCCCCGTGGGGAAAGGGCCGGCCACCAGACGCTCGCTGGCGCGCACCCACCCCAGGTCTGGCTCCAGGGTGGGGCGGCACTCAACATGATCATCAAAACTTTTTGCATAGCACAATATATCGTCCAAATAAGGTAAGCAACATTCATCTCGGAGGGGGCCAAGCATAGCACAAATACTTCCGGCGCTGGAGCGAGCTAGCTGCCCGTCACAACGCTCCTGCACTTTTCCGTAACTTTTCTAACTTTTTGCCCTTAAATCGCCCCACTTTGTAAATATTTTTTCTCAATACTGTACGTAAGCTTGGGCTGCACTCGACGCTGCATTTTTCCGCACTTTTGGTGGATTATTTACCTGTCTCGGCTTAAGATGTGTAAGGGACCCCGTCCTCCGCTCGTCTACACAAAGGATCAGCTGATGGCGCTGCGCAGCGCTGTTGTGTTCCCCCAACAGGCATGTTATCCCTGACGAGATCCTGCGGACGACACGCCGTGGACGCCGCGCGGGACGTAAAATCCGGGAAAAGAAGAGACGCTGCAGGCCCGTTCTTCCCTCCGTCGTAACGGGGAATGTACGCTCCCTCGCCAACAAGACGGACGAGCTTGCCGCGCTCGTTAGATTTCAGCGGGAGTACAGGGACGCTAGCGTCATTGTTTTTACGGAGACATGGCTAACACCGCAAATCCCGGACTCTACCCTCACTGTGGACAACTTTCACCTGCTGCGCACAGACAGGACGGAGGAGAGCGGGAAGAAGAAGGGAGGAGGACTAGCGCTGTTTCTGAACGAGAAATGGTGTAAACCTGGACACTGTACAGTGAAGGAGCAGATGTGTAACAAAGACATTGAACTGTTTGCTGTCGGCATGAGGCCCGTTTACCTGCCCCGTAAGTTTTCACATGTCATCACTCTGGCTGTGTATATTCCTCCCAGTGCTAACGCGGAGAATGCTTGTGACACTCTGCTCTCCTGCATCAGCTCTCTTCAGACTCAGCATCCACAGGCCTTATTCATCATCACGGGACTTCAACCATGCATCTCCCTCATCTGTCCTGCCAACATACACCCAGTATGTGACCTGCCCCACAAGAGACAATAAAACTTTGGACTTATTCTTTGCCAACGTCAAGGAGGCCTATATCTCATCACCCCTCCCCCCCCATAGGAAGAGCAGACCACAACATCATCTACATGAGGCTTGTGTACGAACCCTTCGTACGCAGGCAGCCTGTAGAGCCCCGAGTGGTGAAGAGGTGGACAGCAGAGAGCGAGGAGGCTCTGAGGGACTGCTTTAGGCACCACTGTGTGGACAGAGCTCTGCCAGCCTCATGGGGAGGACATCAACGCTATCAGAGACTGTATTACGGACTATATCAACTTCTGTTTTGAAAACACCGTACCCTCTCGGACGGTGCGGTGTTTTCCGAACAACAAGCCGTGGATTAACTCGGACATTAAAGCTCTGCTGAAGGAGAAGAAGAGAGCTTTCAGGTCCAGGAACAAAGAGGAGCTGAAGACTGTACAGAAGAAGCTGAGGAGGAAAATCAGACATCACTTGTTGCACTGTGCACATTGGTACCTCTGGGGCGTGACACTGGACCTAGACGATGCTGCCTTTCACTCTCATCACTCATTACCCTTTTTAGATGTTTAAGTATAGCTTCATCAGTGACTGAAGGGTCAGCTAGTAATGGTTTGAGCTCTCGACGAATGTCACTATGTTTGTGTCCTAGGCCTTGGTACACTGTGTGAAGAAATACATCTTGAACTGTACTAGCATTGTACTTAACATCTGTTGCATTATGTTTTGAGGCAAGCAGGATCTTTTGCTTTAGGCCTATGACTCTATAAAGGAATTGCTGGGGTGTCTCATTGTCATTTTGCTTAGTGCACATTAGTTCTTGAAAAAGCTCAGTGTTGTTTTGTTCACCAAGATGTGAGTGCAGAAATTCTTTTAGTTCTTCTACAGTCAGATCATCTTTATTCATTAGCATGTCCTTGAAATTACCTGGTTTGATGACTCTCAAGACAGCTCGGACTATTTCAGCATCACTAAACTGTTCTTTGAACCCTTCTTCAATCTGGCGACAAATATTGTTGTAACTGATGTCTGACCCCTGGTCTCCTATCTGACCTCCCTGTATTTTGAACTCTCTCCTGTGGAGATAAGAGAGATCTCTGAGTGACACAACATTCTCACATGTGGAAGAGTTAGTAGGGTTACCTTGGGCTCTAAACTGTGACTTCAACTGCGGCTTTACATGCGGCTGACGGGCAGATGGAACAGCATCTGAGGGCATGTACTGTGCTACCTTTTTACTTAGCTCCTCATAACTGTTGAGCAGCTCCTGTATCTCTGGGTCATTTGAGCTCACATTTTGGGACTCAGAACCATTGGTTTTCTCATTCTCAGAGTGATTCTGGCTTTGTGCAATGTCAGTAAGTTGTGTGTCTGAGGATTGGGCATTTGAGTAATTCACAACTACACTGGTTGGCAAACCACGGCTTTGTATGATTTGTTCAATAATATCTTTGAGCTGCAGTAGGTGTGACATTCCCTGATCCTCAGATTCTAGTAAAGCATTGCTACACATAACATCACTGATGTACTGGAAACAACTCTCCTCGTCCCCAGACATAAGACGGGACTCGTCCCCTCCAGGCATGGTCCCCAGTGATTTGGCGAGCTGGAACAGTTCATCCGTTGAGAGGGTGACCAGGCTCCTCTTGATGCTCCACACCAAGCTTTTCCTTTCACCTTCTGCCATGACTGACTCCACTTTCCTTTCAACTGGTCCACACCAGCATTGGCACTTTGCACTCTTGTGTACTTGATAAGCGTTGCTTAGGTACACCGTAGCTTTTCTCTTTACTCAGCACTTCTGGCGTAGGAGTGAACAGATTTTAAAGACTCACATTTTGTTTTTAACTGAGGGAAAATTGGATCCACTGCAATTTGCTTATCAGCCTAACAAAGGAGTGGAGGATGCAAAACTTTTTTTATTGAACACTATTTATAAGCACCTTGAAAACACCAGGGCCCATGTGAGACTTTTATTTGCGGACTTTTCCTCTGCTTTTAACAAAATGCAGCCCCACGTACTGATTCAAAGACTGGCTTCGGATTTTAATCTCCCGGATCAACTTCTTTTATTGATTTTAAACTTTCTCACTGACAGAGTCCAGCGTGTGTTTGTGAATGGTCGACTGTCTCCTCCCTCCATCTCAAACACTGGATCTCCTCAGGGCTGTGTATTGTCACCTCTCCTTTTTATTTTGTACACGGACAGCTGCAGATCTTCAGATAAAAACAGACTTTTGATTAAATTTTCTGATGACATGGTCCTGGTGTCGCTACTCACAGGATCGGACGTAAACCATGGCCCTGCACTGGGGAAGTTTGTCCAGTGGTGTGAGGACAACTACCTCGATTTGAACGTCGCCAAAACTAAAGACATGGTGATTGATTTTAGACGGGCACCTTCCCACAGCGTTAGTGTCATCCATGGTGATGTTGTCGAAATTGTCGACAGCTACAAATATCTGGGCACCGTGTTGGACAATAAATTGAAGTTTGACTGTAACACTGACAGTATTGTCAAACGAGGGCAGCAGAGAATGTATTTGTTGAGAAAACTGAACTCTTTTAATGTAAACAAAACAATTCTTAACAACTTTTATTGTTCTTTTATTAAAAGTCTTCTTACTTTTTCTTTTATTTGTTGGTTTCAATCCCTGTCCTTGAAGGATAAAAACAAGCTGCAGAACATTGTTAAAACCTGCTCCAAAATCACAGGGGTCAAACTGAGGGAGCTGCATTCTCTGTGGGAGGAGCGGGTGCTGAGCAAAGCCAAGTGTCTCCTGGCTCAGCCCCTCCATCCTCTGGCTCCTGACTTTATCATGATGCCATCAGGGCGTCGCTTTTATGCTCCGGTCCGAAAGACTAACCGGTTCTCAAATTCTTTTGTGCCCTCGGCTGTTAAACTGCTTAATTCAAAGGGTGGTGGTTTTTTTAAGTTTTTAAAAGAGTTTTTCAAAGTTTTTCAAAGTTTTTAAAGTTTTTAAACTTTGCACTACATTAAGTTAATTGTTTGAGTTTTAATTGTGGTCTTTATAGGACTGACACTGTGTGTGTGTTTGGGTGTGTGTTGTGTTGTGAACTGCTCTGAGAATGCTGCAAATGAATTGCCCTATGGGATCAATAAAGTTTTCTGAACTGAACTGAACTGAGTCAGTAGGCAGCAGCTGGCACCATCTGGACTTGCCCCTCTGGTCACTGCTGGCTCATCAGGGTTGACCAATACTTTCCCCGTACGGGCCACCAAGAAACTGTAGCAGGTATTGGGCCGGTGTACTGTCAGAGTGAGACGCTTTGTCAGTTTAAGACGCCTCCTCGAGATGAGCACTACTGCGCAAGCGCGCATGATGTAATGGTTTAGAAACAGCTGAGCTACAGCTGTGATGTGAAAGCCGTACGCTTTCATGCGCTACTGCTTAAGTAAGTAACATTTTCACAGTCTATTGGTTTTATTGTATGTTTTAACCGATTAAGCATGTAACGAACGAGATGTGAATGTTAGATTTGCGGCAGAATACCTACGTCAGATAACCGCGGCGGTCACTTTCAGATGCCTCGGACAATGGCTCGAGATGAGCCATATGATGTAATGGTTTAAAAACAGCGGCCCCCTTAAACAGCGCACAATCAAGGAAAACGCATTTTCACTCACTTACAATTTAATCTACACTTAACTGTGCCGTGATGCCCAAAGGCGTTTTTGACCTGGGGGTTGCTAGGATACAACCTGGCACAACTTTTAAGGTGTAATTCATACCTCCCAACCTGTAGGTGGCGATTGTATTGTAGTATTATGTGCCGATGAGAAGAGAGGAACAGATCAGTGCACGTGTAGTAGTGGCGAGAGACTCATGATGGCGAGGAGAGCAAAAAAAGACAAGCAATTGATGCAACTGACGCTTGATCAGTGCCTCTGGAGATCGCAGGGTTGCAAAGACATGCCGGATCAGGCAGGTGAAATGGGTGCGCGTATGTCGGGGCAGAGATCTGGTCTGCCCGAGGCGGGCGAACTGTCGGGGAAGTGTTCTGGTCTGCCCGAGGCGGGCGAACTGTCGGGGAAGTGTTCTGGTCTGCCCGAGGTGGGCGAAATGTCGGGGCAGAGATCTGCTCTGCTCGAGGCAGGCGAAATGTTGGGGCAGAGATCTGGTCTGCCCAAGGCAGGCAAAATGTCGGGGCAGAGATCTGCTCTGCTCGCGGCAGGCGAAATGCTGGGGCAGAGATCTGGTCTGCCCGAGGCGGGCGAAATGTCGGGCGCGGGTATATCAGGGCAGGAGGACGACAGCGCAGATGATTTCAGTGAAGCAGACCCAGATTCATCAGATGAGTGGCTGCCGTCAGGATCAACTGGGAGCAGTAAATCCTCGTCTCCAGAGAGGCATGAGATGGGTAAGAACTAACTAACTGTCTAAGTAACATGATGCTGCTGTGTGGTAATTGTGAAGGAATTAGCTATTTACAGAGCCTTCAACCAGCAGAGGACCAACCCCCCCTCCTGCTCGCAAAGCAGAGAAGAAAGGTACAAAAATAACAAAAAGTATAAAAGTATAAAAAAGTATAAAAGTATAAAAAGTGTCTATGTCTAAGTCTATTCTCCACATCACACTGCAGCAATACAAAATAAAAATACAATTAGGTAATGTTGTATATTTCTATCATTTACAGGTGGTGCATCTGCTACACAAAGTGTGGAGTGGCAAGAAAAAGGTTGGAAACCCAATACCTTTCCTTTTACTGCCAACCCTGGACTCCGGAACGCTGCTGCAGAGCTGAAGTCGGACCGGCCAGCGGACTTTTTTGAACTGTTTATCACAGATGAGCTGCTGGAGCACATCACTGACCAAACAAACTTATATGCACGTCAGTACCTTGCCGCTCACCCTAACAGTCTCCCAAAAAGCAGAGCAACATTTTGTAAACCAGTGTCAGTGCAAGAACTCAAACAGTTCTTTGGTCTGACGTTTTTAACTGGTTTAATAAAAAAAACAAGACTCGCCAAATACTGGTCATTGGATGAAATGATAGCCACACCATATTTTTCAAAGACAATGCCAAGAAACAGGTTTCAGCTGATATTTAAGTTCTTACATTTCAATGACAATGCATCACAAGATGCAGGGGACAAGTTATATAAAATCAGACCAGTAATGGACTACATTATAAAAAAATTTAAAGACATGTACCAACCTGGACAAAACATTTGCATCGATGAAGGCATGATGCAGTGGCGGGGGCGCTTGTCATTCAAGGTGTACAATCCACAAAAGCCAGTAAAATATGGCATTAAATCATATGTGCTCTGTGATTCAGCCACAGGGTATTGTTTTAACATGCGACCTTATGTTGGAGAAGCCAGTACTCTGCCAGAAATTGTATATGATCTCCTGGATCGTCTCACGGGTCATGGCTACACCGTGTATATGGACAATTTTTATAATTCAGTGTCACTGTGTGACAGCCTACTGAAAAAACAAACAAATGTTTGTGGGACACTGTGGAAAAACAGGGGGGAACCACATGTGATCAGGGACATAAAAAAGAGTAACCTGGGGGCAGGGGGAAAGGTTGTGAGGCACAACAAGAAGGTGATGGTGGTAGCGTGGCATGACAAAAGGGTGGTAAAGATGGTGACCACCTGCCACCAAGATAAAATGCAGACAGTCGAAGTGTGGCAGAAGAAACACAAAGACAAAGTCCCCCAGTTGAAGCCTGAATGTGTTGTGTTCTACAATGCCTGTATGAATGGGGTTGACAAACTGGACCAAAACATTTCTTACTACCCGTTCATCCGGAAAACCCTCAACTGGTCCAAGAAGTTTGTCGCTTAGAAGAAGAAGAAGTGAAGAAGAAGTGACTTTATTGATCTCACAGTGGAGAAATTCTTCTCTGCATTTTAACCCATCCTATATATATATATACATATATCAGGAGCAGTGGGCAGCACACACATTAGGGCGCCCGGGGACCATCTCCATGATCTTCTTGCTTCGGCTTGGTCAGGACCTAAGCTGGAGGTACCTATGGTGCATGTTTTGGGTTGGTGGGGGAAACCGGAGTGCCCGGAGGAAACCCACCCAGACACGGGGAGAACATGCAAACTCCACACAGAAAGGCTCGGGCGACCCGGGGATCGAACCCAGACCATGCATGCAAACTCCACACAGAACACACACAGAAAGGTCTGGGCGACCCGGGGATCGAACCCGGAACCTTCTTGCTGTGAAGCAAGAGCGCTAACCACTCAGCTACCGTGCCTACATGTTCCAGCTGGCAATATTTAACTCTTACGTCCTTTACAGAAGTGTACATCCAGGCCAGTGTGGAACCCTCATGGATTTCATCGAGAAGGTAGTGAAAACCTGGACCACAATGCCGTATGAGAGGGAGGAAGTTGCAGGTGAGGGGGTTGAGGGGGATGAGGAGGATGAGGAGGAAGGACATAGGCTAAGAGCACCATGCTGCACAGACCCAGAGAGCCGGCTAGATGGTAACCTTACAAGGCACGAACTCGAACACCTGATGCCCACTAGGAGGAAGTCAAGACCATCAAGGAGGTGTCGAGTCTGTACAAGTAGGGGCCAGCGCAGTGAGACAAAGTTGTGGTGCAAGGCGTGTCGTGTTCCCTTGCACCCAGGAAAGTGCTTCACAATTTACCACACAAAGAGAAACTTCTCTGGTGGGGTTTGAAACACACACACATACACACATGCACACACATGCACACGCACACACATGCACGCGCACACACATGCACATGCCCCCCCCCCCCCACACACACACACACACACACGTGGCCATGTGCACACATTGTTCTAAGAGATTCTCAAAGTTTGTAATCAAAGATTGTTCTCAATGATTGTTGTCAGTTTGTATATAGTTATATTTCTTATATTTTGTAAGTAAAAAATGTACTTTGCCATCAAAAATCTCTTTCTGTTGTTTTAGATGTTTGAGGTGTCACTAAATCAATAAATATTGACGTCAAAGTCACTGATCTGCTCGAAATGACTCTTTGTACAAAACTCTCGTTTTCTCCACTTTGTGGTAAAAAAAACTGTGTTTTTGCTGAAACTTCCCTATGTTCTACTATCAGTTACTTGAGAACCGAAAAGGTTAGAAACATATTTTTTTTTCTAGCTGAAAGAAGAGAGTCAACACTTTATTTTGATGTGTGCCATGTTTATATAGTCAAAGAACTCAGTATTCTGTGGGTCTTGGAAAATCTGTGAAAATCCACTGAAACCTCCGGCACTCTGGGGGTTAGAATTCTGAAAACAGGCCGAAAACTCAATGAGTTAATACTGACTCACACTCAAGCTAGCCTATTTAATCTATACACACCTCAGCATTAGCAACCCGTTGGAATACAGGTACAGGTAACCTTACTCGTTCCCTCATCAGCTCAGGACCCTTGGGAGCACTTTGTGTTGAAAGTGGAACAGGAGGAAGGACACTAGTAGTAGTGAGTATTGTGCTCACTTTTTTCTTGTGCACCTCTGTTTGACAGTGTGCCATCAGAGCATGGGAACCTTTTTTCCCATAATTTATTTCTTTGTAGTAAAGGGTGCATTTACAGTAGCCCGCTTTGTCAATTTTTTTGAAATACTGTGACAGTGGGAAGCTGTACTGCACCCCCTTCACCTCAGTCTTCACTTCCAATTTCAGCCATGCCCAGCTCCACCCGCATTTTTGCCTTATTTCAAGCTGATGCACATACAGTGCATCATCCTCCTCAAGCTCTCTCATCTGGAAGAAAAAAAATCCAACCTTATTGCCTAGATCAGGGTACATGTCGTCAATAAAAACATTAAGATGACACCCAACTGCATTTGTTGACATTTAAAAATGTATATGGTTTTCAAATTCATGGGGTTCGTGTTGGCCTGACATAGTAGGCTAGAACCAGTTTCACATTGGATGTTTTTGACTATAGTGTTTTTGAACAAATCTCTCCAACAAAAACACACCGGTAGGCAGGTGCTTTCTTGACAGCTGACCATGAATGACGCGAGTGAAGTCCGTTTTCGGGGAAAAAAAGAGTGACGACCTACCGCGCTCAATTAACAAAATAAAAACAGAAACATAATGTTTGGTGGAATTCTCGTTGGCTTCTAACGCCAAAACAAGCACCTTTTCACCTTCAACATATGAAATAAACAGCTGCTAGTTGACGATGATAACAATTAGCTAATGTCTTTGATACTAGCCTGCTTGGGCTCCAAAAGGCAAGCTACAGGCCCTGTCAGCCTTCTATCTTTCCATTAGGGATGCAAATTATGCTTTTTTTCTGATCTGGTGTTTTCTGTATCTGAAAACCATCCAATGTGAACAGGGACATTCTCCAGGCAACGCACTAAGCAAATGTGTTCGTTTTCAACTCTCATATCCGACGACAGAGCAGCTAGCATTTACATCTGCAGCTGTTTTATGCAGTTAGCTGGCATAATATTAATTTTCAGCACGTATAATGTTAAAAAAATACATTAATGTACATATTTCTGGCACTGCAAAACTTACCTCAACACATGTAACAGCAACGAAATCCTTAATCCAAAGACAAGTTTTTCATCTGTTCATCCAACAGAGTGATCGTTTTCACACCTGCCTTGTTTGGTTCATTTAAAACAAACCAGAGTTCGTTTGCTCCTTTGATTCGGACCTTTTGTTCTGGTGTGAATAAAAACCAAAAATCTCGATCTGGAGCAAACAAGCGAACCGAGACCACCTAAAAAGGTCGGTCTCGGTCCGGTTCCATTCGAACTCTTGTGCGGTTCGTTTGAGGTGAGAATGCAGACCGGACTCGATCCGACACAAGTTGGCTTTTTAACGAGCTCCTGTCGTATGTCGAGCATTATGGGAAACCAAGGCTGACGAAACGAAACGAAACGAAACTAAACCAAACTTACGAGGCTTACTTACGCTTTGCGTGAAGAGCAAGAGTCAGAACTTGATGCGCGCACGAGCGCTGTCCTCCGTAGTCGTCTTGCCCTGTGTCTTCGTCGTTTGGAAATTGATTGTAAAATAGTGTAAACCTCATGATGCTGCTCAAACATTTGTGAGAACTGCAAAAACTGAGCAAACCATATCGCTAAGGCTAGATTGAAAACAGCACGTAACACCGTTATTCTCCTCCTTCTGCGTTTGGACACGGCGTTTGGACAGGGCTCATTTTTGTCCAATGGCTGAGCGACGTCAGCACACGTGGTTTTGTTTACAGACGTTAGTTTGCTTGGGGAAAAACTGCAGTGTGAAAGCGAACCGCACCAAAATAAAAAAAATAAAAAAACATTTGGTCCGGACCAAAGCAAGTGAACTATCGGACTTTCCTGGTGTGAAAACGATCAGACTGTCCCAGATCCGTTGAGTAGAAATCAGCATCTCTACATGTATTACAGCCATTCCATTCCAGCGTCTGTTGAATTCCAACACAAACACAAAGCTGAGCTACTTCAGTTCTTGCACCAGGAGTGGAATAAAGTCACCCAAGAACAATGTGAAAGACTTGTGGAGAGCATGTCAAGACGCATGAAAGCTCTGATTAAAAATAAGGCTTATTGCACCAAATATTGATTTCTGAACTCTTCTTAAGTGTAAACATTAGTATTATGTTGTTTTAAAATGAATTTGATCTTGTTTCTTTACATTGTTTGAGGTCTGAAAACATGTATCTTTTTTGTTATTTTGACCATTTGTCATTTTCTGCAAATAAATGCTCTAAACAATAATATTTTTATTTGGAATTTGGGGGAAATGTTGTCAGTAGCTTATAGATTCTACCTGGACGACTGAGGGACTTTTCACGCAGTAGTTTATAGACTCAAACAAAAATATTCCTTTTGCCCAAACACATACCTATAAGTAGTAAAATCAGAAAAACTGATCATTTTACAGTGGTCTCTTTTTTTCCCCAGAGCTGTATGTTTACTTTTACTCTTAAAGTACTTCACAATACAAGTACAAGTACTTCAATAGTTTTACTTTTAATTAACCGATACTTTGCACATGAGTAATTTGTACTATTATTGACAAACTGTTAAAAAATCTGTCAGATTACAGCTGCACATGTAACTGCTAGAATGTTTACACTTCCTGTTTGCACTATATTAACCATGTTTACACTTCCTGTTTGCACTATATTAACCATGTTTACACTTCCTGTTTGCACTATATCAACTATGTTTACACTTCCTGTTTGTACTATATTAACCATGTTTACACTTCCTGTTTGTACTATATTAACCATGTTTACACTTCCTGTTTGCACTATATCAACTATGTTTACACTTCCTGTTTGTACTATATTAACCATGTTTACACTTCCTGTTTGTACTATATTAACCATGTTTACACTTCCTGTTTGCACTATATTAACACTGTTTACACTTCCTGTTTGTACTATATTAACCATGTTTACACTTCCTGTTTGTACTATATTAACCATGTTTACACTTCCTGTTTGCACTATATTAACACTGTTTACACTTCCTGTTTGTACTATATTAACCATGTTTACACTTCCTGTTTGTACTATATTAACCATGTTTACACTTCCTGTTTGCACTATATTAACCATGTTTACACTTCCTGTTTGTACTATATTAACCATGTTTACACTTCCTGTTTGTACTATATTAAACATGTTTACACTTCCTGTTTGCACTGTATCAACTATGTTTACACTTCCTGTTTGCACTATATTAACCATGTTTACACTTCCTGTTTGTACTATATTAACCATGTTTACACTTCCTGTTTGCACTATATTAACCATATTTACACTTCCTGTTTGCACTGTATCAACTATGTTTACACTTCCTGTTTGCACTATATTAACCATGTTTACACTTCCTGTTTGCATGATATTAACCATATTTACACCCCGTTTTTACTACTGACAGTTGCACATAAAACTAATGTTGCACATTATCTGTAATACAATGTGATACAATGTGAATACATAGCACCTAACCTATATTTTTCATAGTGTATATTCGGTAAAGATTGTTTCTATTTGATTATACTTTTTTTTACATGCTTCTCTTTATCTTATTTATCGATTTTAACTTTTTGCATGCTCTTTGTATCCAGTGTGGGCAGCAAAGTGTGAATTTCACTGTACAGGGAAGATAAGATAAGATATGCCTTTATTAGTCCCACAGTGGGGAAATTCCAATGTTGCAATGCACAGATCAAGAACAGCAGGAAAATGTAGCATCCAATAAAACAAGATAATAAATAATGGCTTAAAGTAATGTAAAAATAGACTTAAAAATAGACTCTAGAGTATAGTTGAATAAGGTTTCTTTACTGTGCATATTAAAAGACAACAAAAGACAATAAAAGCTTTGAATCTGAATCTTTTGAGTAATCTTTTGCCCCTCTTTCTGTCTTTTTATTTAAGTTACAAAATTGAGTACTTCATCCACCACTAGTTAAGCAAATCCAATCACTCTAGCAGAGCGTACACAAAATTAGCAAAAAGGAGAGACCAAAACCCATTAAAATAGTGCGAGGAGAAAACTTGCCAGAACTCCCATTAGTTTTAAAGTCTGTTGACACTTTGATAAATGTTTGTACAATGGCGTCTGAAGAGGGGCCAATCAGATACAGTCCCATCAAAATAGTGTGGAGTAAGCAACACTGTTAGGGGCCAAATCTTCACACACATGTTAGAAATAGTTTGCTTTTAGAGCCTTCGTTCGGAGTCGCTGTGTTTTCGAGATAAGTTAATCTTGGTGACAGAGGGGCTGTTTCAACTGTAAATGTCTTAAACTCATCAGCTTGAGTCAACAGTGAGAACATGGACCACACGAGATAAGGAAAATATTTTGTTTTATGGATTTATACAGTCAATACTTTACAGGGGCAACAGTGGTGTAGTTGGTAAGCGATCTCCCCTTTACCATAGTGTTACCAGTTCGAATTTTGACTAAAGAACGATGTTAGCTTTTAGCATGAAGCTTATTTATGTTGTGACAATAGCGTGAGTACTAAATAAATTAAAATGTATTGTAGTGGGACTAAACTCCTGGACTTCACCTACAAATACAATTCAAATAGAACTAAATAGATTGACCTGGAGGCAGAGGTTGGGACTTGGACTCGAGTCAGACTTGAGTCACTATTTTTAGGACTTGACACTAGACTTGATAAAATGGATTAAGACTCAGGACTAAGGCTGCATCCCATTTCTCTGTCTTACCCCTTTGTCTTACCCCTACCTCTTGGTTTTGTGCGTTCATGTGAGGGTAAGGGGTGTCCCGATTCTAATTTTGATCAAGGGCTCGGGCCACGACCTCGGGCTACATACCCCTTGAAACGAAGAGTAAGCTCTCAACCAGACTTGAAACGAAGGGGTACGCCTACAAGCTCAGGCAGGTTTTGGGATCAGGATGGCAGCGTCACATCGACCAGCCAAGGAGTCTCATAAATGTATTTTCAGCAGTTGTAATTATCGATTAACAGTTTAGCAGGTTTACAGTTATGACGCTTATGTTCTACGTTACTTTTAGTGAACTGTTGTTGCGGTTTTAATTGTAGTGATGTCTGTTTAGCCGACGTTATCGTTTTCATCGAATTTTCATGTATAAACAAGCTAGTTTTTTTGTTGAGCTGACGTACCCGATAATCCTTGACATTTGTTTGCGTCAATTGCTGTCGCCTCTGTAGACGTAGCAGCCAGGCGGAGGCAAGGGATGATGACGCAAACAGTAATCAAATGCTGTCCCGTTTCTTAGGGGAACATTCGTACCCCGAGCCCTCTCAGCTCGTTATCGACGGACAAGACAAAGACGTAGATAAAGGGGTAGGGAAAGGGGTAAGACAAAGTAATGGGACGCAGCATAAGACTTGGGACTCGACTTGGATTTGACGGTCAGTGACTAGGGACTTGGACTTGATGCTTCTCCTAAAAATATATGCTTTTTGAAAATACTTTTCTTTTTACAGTTGATTTTTTACTTTGGATGTAACTCAAGTATTGTGGTATAGTATCCTCAAAGTTCTTACAGTAATATACAGTACAATACAGTAAAACGGAGGCAACTACATAGAACATGATCTTCCATTTCTGTGCAGACTACAAGACAAAATAACTTATTAAGCACTTTTAAATCTTAATTCTTTCTATTCTGACCGTAATGGTGTGCACTAAGGTCTTGTCAAGACATTTAAAAAGGAACAATAAACATTTCTACAACTCTATAAATACTCATATATAAATATACCATGACTTTTTAAAGGGATATGCCACCCCCAGGTCAAATTTGGGCATCTCCCCACAGTCCAGAGACTAAAATAAGTGGTGGAAAGCGTTTTCCTGCTCACCCAGCCATTGTCCGAGTCTGTCGCCACTGACCGCCGCGGTATCTGGTGCTCCTCCGCCTTAGACTGGAGTCTAACGTCGCCAGATAAAGATTTTGGCCAAAAGGAATTAATTTGCTCGATGCGTTTCCCAATTACTTTGTGTGTAGTGCGCATTCATATTGAGTGCAAATAAATGTGCAAATCAACACGGAGAGCTTGCCTTGGTCATTTTGGGTGGGAACTATTTTCCAGTGCGTAAGAATACAGCCGTATCACGCAGCACGCTGCCAGGGGAATCCCAGTTACGCACCGGGAAGGGAGTTCCCCTGTTGCACAACGTGGTGCGTGATACGGCTGTATTCTTACGCACTGGAAAATAGTTCCCACCCAAAATGACCAAGGCAAGCTCTCCGTGTTGATTTGCACATTTATTTGCACTCGATATGAATGCGCACTACACATAAAGTAATTGGGAAACGCATCGAGCAAATTAATTCCTTTTGGCCGAAATCTTTCTCTGGCGACGTTAGACTCCAGTCTAAGGCGGAGGAGCTGCAGATACCGCGGCGGTCAGTGGCGACAGACTCGGACAATGGCTGGGTGAGCAGGAAAACGCTTTCCACCACTTATTTTAGTCTCTGGACTGTGGGGAGATGCCCAAATTTGACCTGGGGGTGGCATATCCCTTTAAGGAAGTTTAAAGACTTGAAATGACTTGAAGCTCAAAGCAGACGATCTGACTTGGACTTACGGGCCAGTGACTCGAGACTTGACTTGGACTTGAGACTTACATTTAATAGCAAGCAAAAGTGGATTGAGTGCTTAGTTTTGGCTTAGAAGGAACAAAAACAGATTCATACAAAAGTATAGTATATTGCAGGAAGGAAAATACAGTATATGTTTCCAAAAAATAGCTAGTACAAATAAACGTATTAATAAAAGAAAACCAAGAGTGAGACAGTGTGTGGGAGTTTTCTTGAAAACGTTTTCAGCTAAGCGCCTCTCCTCCAACGCACCTGTCGTCCAGTCAGGTGTGCAGAGTCTACACAGAAACAAAAAATAACTAGTAATCGTGATTATGTGATTAGCAAATTATGGACAACATTTCTGTATCATATTGTGTGCAATACAAATGTCTGAGTTGAGGCTTTTACAGGCTCAGTGCAGTCAGCGATTCTCCAGGACAAGAATCTGATGCAAATGAGATGCAAAACTGACCACGGGAGAACAGCAACGACTCGGCAGTTTTCAAGTTTAGACCGCGATGCTATCATGAATGTAATCTGTATGGAAATTGTGTCCAAAAAGGAGGACAAAGGCCCTAAAGTGAGGACACCTTGTTTTTTTTTGGTTTTCCCACGGGGGGAAGAAAAACAACTTATGAATAATGTATGAAATCAACATATATCTATTAACATGGAACACCCATCAAAAACAAAAATGTGGCAAATTATGGTCAAGATGATATGAACAAAAAACAATATCATCACCAATTCACTAAAAAAACACAGTCTTTGCCATGCCATCATATGGCGCCAAAAAGCAAAAAAACATGAAAATTTTTAAAAAGTTGTAGGCCTCTGTCATTTAGCCTACTGGTTTTTGCTTGTCCACACGAACAACTTATGAATAATGTATGAAGTCAACATATATTTATTAACATGGAACACCCATCAAAAAGAAAAATGTGGCAAATTATGGTAAAAGTACAGCTCATGCAGTGACTGCTCCTCATCTCCAAAGCACTCCCACAGGACTTTTGGGCATGCATCCTCTCCCAGGCTCCTGAAGTAGCTTGAGAGTGGTCCCCAGACAATCAGGGGCTGCAGGGGCTGTATCAGCTGCGTGCGCATCGCGAATGTTTGCATACGACACAACATCGCAGAGTAGCAAGTGTAAATAATGGGTGGGGATTTATGACGATTTATGCAACGGTGGGCGACGAGGGTCTGAAAGGAGGACAAAATGTAAAAAAGGAGGACACGTGACAGACGGCCAGACAGACAGCTCTAAAACTGGACTGTCCGGACGAAATCCGGACGAATGGTCACCCTAGGTCCACTCCCTGCTTGTATCCATGGAGATGTTACTGATTGGCCTACAATCACTGCGTGCACATGGAAGAATCGGATTGGATTTCTCTAAATCCGATCCCGTTACTCGGCGAGTGGTCTGTCCTCCAATCCGAGTGCACATGAAAGTTGTGTAATCAGATAATGGGCAGCGACCTGGCCGGCTCCGTTACGCTATGTGGCGCTATAGCTCAACTACTTCCGGGTGATGGCTACTCAATAAAAACACAACAAACTATGTGGCGGTATACAAAGATGGCGCTCGAGGAGTTTGACGACGCAGCATTGGTGTACGTGTTGTGCATTCTTTCTTCGCAGCCATGTCTTATGACGGCGTTGGCTCCTCCTGTCACTTCCGGGTTAAATCCCTGGCGAAAATTCCTGCGCATGCGTAGTACGCCAATCCGATCCGATATCATGCACAAGGCAGCATCAAGCGGATTACTATCGGCCTAAGCCAGGGGTTCCAATCGGATTCTGGAAACCAATCCCTATACGATCCTTATCCTGTGCACATGAATTCGATACGATCCCAATCCGTTTGCAATCGGATTACACTCGTCCATGTGCACACAGTGAATGTTCCACAGTCTGGCATTAAAGGCCTCTGTCTCTATGTAGAAAGACACCGGGCCAAGTGACAGTTGTATTTTAGGGACTTTTTTAACAATATAAACATCATCCATCCATTTTCTTCCACTTTCTCCATATTCCGGGTCGCGGGGACAACGGTCCAGACAGATCCGCCGCCAAGATCACAGCGCACTGGACCACATGGATCCCCTCGCGGGTGGTGGGTCCACGGGAGGATGGCCCCACGTCACTTGACGCAACCGGCCTTGTTGTACTTCTGTCATGGGGGCTCTTCCAGTGTGCACGAACACTGGGGGTGAGGTGGGGTTAAGTGTCTTGCCCAAGGACACAACGGCAGCACTCATCTGTGGGAACTTTGGAGCTGGGATCGCACCGCCAACCCCAATATAAACACACGTAACTGAATAAATCCAAGATGAATACGTTTAATGCCATACTTTGAAACATTCCAGGCAAAATCTAAATGGAGATGGAGATGAGCAGTTGGCGGACCCTCCTCCAGAAAAGTTACATAGTGCACTTTAAATTAAAAAATGTGAAATACTAATGCCAAGGTGACCGAAAAGTGTGCTTAAAAGAGAATGAAAGAAGACATATTGCGCTTGTGTCTGCTATACAGTTATCAACTATGACCCCTGTGGATCATTGTGTTGTAATTTTGATATTTTAAACCGCAATATTCATTTAAAACGACTTATAGAAGTAACAAGACCACTGACTTTTGCATTAGAAAACTGTGGTATGGTATGATGCTTTTTATGTGTACAGGGACAGTAAACAACAAAGCATTAACAACGACAGAAGTCATAGGAAAGATGCTGGAGCCAGGTGAAAGTGTGGATGCTAATTTACACCTGTAGTCCCTGAGCAGGCTGGTGGAAATACTAAAAATAGAGATTCAGTTTATAAATGGAGTGTATAAATTGATGAAAAATAAATTAAAACACATATTACTAAGGGTTACAGTGTTGAAATACTATTCTAAAAATAGTACACAAGACACGCAACTTTTTAGCCAGACATGCACTCTTCCACCCCAACATTTGTACACTCACAATCTGCGTTCTACTGATCATTCAATTCACACTCATCCGCCATGTGTACGAACTAGTTTAGAAATCAGTCACAAAACCTGTGCAGTTTAGAATGTCTGCTGGGAAATTATTCCACTGACTCACAGCAACAGCAACGACGCCAGAGGGAACAAATGTCGCCTTAAACGTCATCACAACAGAGTCATGAAGCTGTCAGTACCACTAATGGACAGCTGCAGATCACATTAGCATGTAGCAAGGTTTTTTGTATTTGTAGATACAATGATGTCTTGAATACACAATAAAGATTACTCAAACATGTAAGACTCACTCCAAATACATCAGTGCACATCAGTGAGGATCTCTCCCGTTTTTTTTTTTGTTTTTTTTGGAGCTGTAGTCCAAGATCTATAGCTTGCTTTTTTATTTTGTGTTTTTTTTGTGTGCTGTAGTTTAACTAAAGCTTTTTATTTATTTTTTATTTTATTTTTTTGTGCTATAGTGGGCAAACTATAGCTTTTTTTTTTTTTTGGTGCTAAAGAACTATCTTTTTTAAACTTTTCTGTGCTGTACAACTAGCTTTTTAAGCAGTGCTACTTGTGACTTTGTGTCGCCAAAAAGAAAAAGAAAACAAATCAGAGCGCATAGGCATACACTTATTGAGAATCAGAGCCTATAGCAAACCCAGCCAAAACCTAAAATCACTTTGGCATTGTACACGTTTTACAGAGGAGAGACTGGTGAGTGTGTGTGTGCCGTGTCTGTCTGCCTGTGAGTGAGTGAGGGAGTGAGTGAGGGAACAAAAACAAGGAAGCGACAGTCCACGCTGTTCTCAACTCCGCCCCTGCCCCTCTTTGCCTGTGTCTCTCTTCCACTGCCCCTCTCTGTCTCTTTCTCTGTCTCTTTCTCTGAACGGGGAAAGAGAGGAAACGGCGCATTTATTTTTTCCCCCTCCTGCGATCTTGGAGCCTCTGATCACCAAAAAAAGTAGCTAGATTTGTCGCTAGTCGCTTTTGTCTAATTTTCTCGCTAGGGGGGTCCAGAAAGTAGCTAAAAATAGCGAATAAGTCGCTAAATTGGCAACACTGTATCTGAGAGGTTTATCATTTCGCAGGTCCCGGCACGGGGGGCCCCGCCCAGCTCGTGTCCGATTGGCCAGAGGCGCAAGAAGCCGGGGAGAACGCTAGACGGTCCCGAGCCACGATTGGCCAGGAAGGATAAATGGGATAGACGAGGGGATGCTCTCATTGGAAATCTACGTTGCGCGATTGCATTTCCTAGTGTTCGGGTTCTGCGGACAGTGAACACTGCATCACTGGCAAAGAGGGCTCAGAAGTGCCTCTATTTCCTCCACAAACTGAGGAAAGCTGGAGCCCCCCCCACCCATCATGACCACCTTCTACTGAGGCGCCACTGAGAGCGTCCTGACCAGCTGCATCACTGTGTGGTACGGGAGCTGAACAGAACAGGAAAGCCCTGCAGCGCATAGTGAATGCAGCTGGGAGGATCGCTGGTGTCTCTCTCCCCTCCCTCCTGGACATTTTTAACACCCGGCTCACCCGCAGAGCGTCCAGCATTGTGGCTGACCCGAGCCACCCCTCACACAGCCTCTTCAGCCTCCTGCCCTCGGGGAGAAGGTACCGGAGTCTCCAGGCCCACTCCACCAGACTGTCAAACAGCTTCATCCACCAGACTGTCAAACAGCTTCATCCACCAGACTGTCAAACAGCTTCATCCACCAGGCTGTCAAACAGCTTCATCCACCAGACTGTCAGGAGGCTGAACTCTCACTTTACCCATCTCCCACTCCCCCCATAAAAAGACATATCACTCTAAACCAGGGGTGGGCAATTATTTTTCCCCAGGGGCCAAATGAGTAACAGAAAATATTGTGGAGGGCCGGGCCAAATGCTTGAAGTCTACTCTGGTTATTAATTTTATTTCTAAATTTACAGAAGCTGGTAATGTGTTATGTGTTATTATTAAGTCTCTCTTATCATTGAATGTGCTTTGCCTTACCTTATGGTATCTGTTTCTTCTCCACTACTGTATGTGCTTTCTTACCATTGCTGGTACTAGTATTCAGGTCCTGTATCCGTAACTATATGGTTACTTGTCTCCAAGTAAAAAAGAAAGAAGTGCACATAACAGATAAGAATTACCATGGGAAAATGGAAGTGATTTTTCCTTTCTTTACATATGTTATTATGTATAGATGTAATGGGGGTGGGGTTAAATAAGTTTTCTTCCCCCCACTCCTTCTTGGACATTACAATTTTGATTGTT